>CM026558.1:10169394-11369394 GCA_015143295.1 Tetracentron sinense | reverse complement strand
ATGCTATTGCTTGGTATCAATGGATGAAGAAGACTATCGGTGAAATGACTTGGCAACAACTCACTCATGCCTTATGTGTACGATTCGGACCTGCCGAAAGTGAAGATCCTAGTGGTGAACTGTCAAAGCTACGACAAACAACCACTGTTTGTGATTATCAATCACGTTTTGAGAGATTGGCTAACCGCACCTCGCGATTGCCCGAATCCTTCTTGAGGGGGTGTTTCATATCAGGACTTCACGACGAAATCCGTGTTGGGGTTAAGATCTCTCAACCCTCCACTCTAATAGAAGCATCCAAGTGGCGTCACTTCATGAAGAAGCAACCGCTATTACTCAATGAAATTCACGGCTGAACAACTTAAGACCTTCTATTCCCATACCAAATTCTACACCAAACGAAGGGGTACGTCTGATAAAAAAATGGACACCACAAGAGTTGCAAGATCGTCGCAAAAGGGGGCTTTGCAACAACTGTGATGAGAAATTTAGCATGGGGCATCGATGCAAGGCACACATGGCGATCATCATAGGACCCAAAGAGGAAGTCATGGAAGAAGAGGAACCCTCGGAAGAGGAAGAAAACATTCCAGAAAATGTTCATGTATCACTTTACGCATTAGCTGGTTCAGTTGGACCTCGAACCATGCGCATAGAGGGCCTTGCAAAGAAGCAACCTGTGTGTGTTTTGCTGGATTCCGGAAGCAACTTCATCAACCCCAACCTTGCCAAGATCTTGAATTGTCAAATAGTATGCGATGAGATATTTGAAGTTGTGAGTACCTGGATTTTACCCTCCCTTCCCGATCAGGATAAATCCCAATAAGGAATGGTGATAAATTGTAATTGAGTTATGAGTCGCCACCTATCTAATTCTGAGGGAAATAGGTCCCTAAATTTTTTGGATAAGGCATGGTCTAGAAATCAGAGGTCAGGGTAAAGGATTCATTTGAGTTAGGGGAAGGTGTTAGGCACCCCTAAACTCTCATCCGGAGATGGTTACCTACTCTCTAAGTCTGAATCAAATAAAGGAAACCGTATAAGAAACTTGCAATTCGATCTATATGCTGAGCAATGTAATATTGACTGAAATAAATGAATTGAGAGGGATAGGGTAGAAATGGAATAAGAATTCTATCCTAGGGGAGCTGAACCCGATCAGGGTTGCCTACGTATCCACAGTTAGTGGAATCAAGCCACACGTAGTTCCGGAGGGAAGTTGATGGTTTGATTTGATTTGATTGGATTTGATTGGATTGTGGGTGATTGAAAGGTTTGAGGGTTTTTGCTCTTATTTGATGAGCGAGGTGGCCTTTTAAGCTCGTGCTGAGGAGCGAAAGGTTGAAGGATTTGATTTGATGGATTTCGCTGATCTGGGAGCGAAATGGCCTTTTAAGCTCGTGCTGAGGAGCGAAAGGTTGAAGGATTTGATTTGATGGATTTCGCTGATCTGGGAGCGAAATGGCCTTTTAAGCTCGTGCTGAGGAGCGACGGGGCAGTTTAAGCTCGTGCTGAGGAGCCTGGCGAGGTGGGTATTTGAACAGGATTTGAACTGAGGCTCTAACAAGAGATTAAGAATAGATAGGGTTTCACTAGAGCTTAACTAGAGTTTACCTAGGGTTAACTAAGGCTTAATCAAGGTTTACCTAGGGTTAACTAGGGCTTAATCAGGGTTTAACTAGGGTTAACTAGGGCTTAACTGGGATTAACTAGGGTTAACTGGGGTTAACTGGGTTTAACTGGGATTAACTAGGGTTAACTGGGGTTAACTGGGATTAACTAGGATTAACTGGGATTAACTGGGTTTAACTGGGGTTAACTAGAGTTAACTGGGATTAACTAGGGTTAACTGGGATTAACTAGGGTTAACTGGGGTTAACTGGGTTTAACTGGGATTAACTAGGGTTAACTGGGGTTAACTAGGTTTAACTGGGATTAACTGGGGTTTTGACTGGGATTAACTAGGATTAAATGGGTTTAACTGGGATTAACTAGAGTTAACTAGGATTAACTAGGATTTTTGGGCAGAGGTTCGACTAGGCGAAACAGGTTTTGAACCGGGATTTGGGCAGGGGTTCGACTAGGCGAGGCTAGTTTTGGAACCGGGATTTGGGCAGAGGTTCGACTAGGCGAGACTAATTTTGAACCGGGATTTGGGCAGAGGTTCGACAGGGTAAGCCAGGTTTAAATAAAACCGGGCAGGGGTTTGACAGGGTAAGCCGGGTTTAAGTAAAACCGGGCAGGGGTTTGACAGGGTAGCAGTCTAAGTATAAAAAACAATAAAATAATTATACTAAGAAAGGACAAAGCAAACGTCAGAGTTTCGGCAATTTTACCTTCCGGGAAACCCAAAAGGGTCTCTGAATTAAGTGCTCCCGAGAACGATTCTTCGAAATCGAGTTCCCGGGATCGCCGACGCCCAAGAAGAGGGTTTTTTGGAAAGAGGAGAGAGAAGAGAGCAAGTGAGTATTGAGTGAAAAATGAAGAAGAGGTGAAAGCTTATTTATAGGTTTCGAAAAAGGATATTCCAAGGAATATTCTAAGGAATATTCCTTTGGATATTCTAAGAAATATCATAAGGAATATTCTTGGAATATTCCAAGGAATACTTTTGTAAAAAAAATTAATTTTTTTTATTTTTTTATTTTTTTGGACCGAAAACCCGATTTCTCGTTTTAAGTCTGATTTGAGCCCAAAAATAGTCAAAATTGAACTGATAAAATCCAGAAAAATATCTTAGATAAAATGTCACTTTTTCAAAACTTAACAAGGGTGTTTCGGTCATTTTGCACTCCAGGGGTATTTTGGTCACTTTTACCATTTTAGGCTCGATTTGATCCCAAAAACAGCCGAAATTGAACTGATAAAATCCAGAAAAATATTTTAGATAACATGGGAGTTTTCCAGAACTTTTCAGAGGTATTTTGGTTATTTTGAACTCCAGGGGCATTTTGATCTTTTTTTACCTGAGGGGCGTTTTTTGGAAATCGAAGCACATGGAAAGAGGGTCTTAAAAGAGAGTTTTTAAGATGGTTTTTAGAGGGGTAAAAGATGCTAAAGGGGTGCAAAATTGGGGTGCTTACAGAAGTAACAGTGGCAGATGGTGGAAAAGTTCGAAGCAAAGGTCAGTGTGCCAACATACATCTTACCTTACAAGGTTTCTTCTCTTCTCATGCTTGGTAGATTGTCAAGTACTGCCATTGGGAGGTTTTGACATTGTACTAGGTGCACAATGGCTGGCCACATTAGGAGAAATTGGGTGGAATTTTGCCCTACTCCGAATGCGCTTCTTCTTCAAGAACCGTGCATATGTTCTACATGGCTCACACAACATCACAATAGAGATGGTTAGTAGTCGGCTCATTACACGTATGATAGAAAAGCAAAATCCAGGTATGTGCATTCAACTCTATGTTGTAAGCAATGATGGAGCTCCACTTAATATTCCAATTTTCCAAAATGATCTAAAGAATAGAGTCATACGAGTGCGATCTCACGACCATCGTATTGCCTTAGGACCTGGTAGCCGACCAACAAATGTCCGCCCATATCGGTATCCATATTTTCAAAAGAATGAGATTGAAAAGATAGCTCGAGAAATGTTGGTTTCTGGGGTGATCCGACCTAGTTTGAGTCCTTACTTGTCACCAATATTATTGGTGCAGAAGAAGGACGACACATGGCGAATGTGTGTTGACTATCGTGTCTCGAACAGAATCACCATCAAGGACAAATTTCCAATTCCGGTTATTGATAAACTATTGGATGAACTCCATGGAGATCGATATTTTTCCAAGCTAGACTAACGATCCGGTACCATCAAATTCGGGTCCGAGAAGAGGACATCTCAAAGACGGCATTCTGAACACATGATGGACCCAATGAATTTTTAGTAATGCCATTTGGCCTCACTTATGCTCCTTCTACCTTCCAAGGCTTAATGAATGATGTTTTTCGAGAATACTTACGAAAGTTTATTTTGGTATTTTTTGATGACATTTTGATTTACAGTTCAAGTTGGGAGGATCACTTAACACACGTGTCAAAGACCCTTCAATCCTTCAAGCACAACAGTTATTTGTTAAGCCTTCTAAGTGTACATTAGCTGCCTCTGAAGTGGAGTACTTGGGCCACATTATTTCTTTTGAAGGTGCACAGGCTGATCCACAAAAGATTGACTGCATGACCTCATGGGAGAAACCACGGACTATTACGGAGCTGCAGGGATTTATAGGACTCACCGGGTATTACCAAAAATTCATCCAAGATTATGGACGCATTAGTGCACCATTGTCAAGCCTACTATGAAAAAATAGATTCATATGGGGACTTGAATCAACCAAAGCTTTTGAATCATTGAAGCAAGCAATGTCCGACGCTCCAGTTTTGGCACTTCTAGATTTTACTAAGGCATTTGTGATCGAGTTTGAGGCTTCAGACACCGGTATCGGGGCCATTCTTATGCAAGATGGGCGACCTATTGCATTTTCAAGCAAAGCTTTATCCGGACGCAATAAGGGTTTTACAACTTACGAAAAGGAGATGCTTTCCATTGTACATGCTGTTACTAAATGGCGCCTTATCTTCTCGGTTATCATTTTACTGTTAGAACTGATCACAATAGCTTGAAACATCTTCTCAATTAAAGGATCGTAACTATAGCCCAACAAAAGTGGCTTACAAAACTCATGGGGTACGATTATGAACGGGTGTACAAGAAGGGGACTGAAAATTCAGTTGCTGATGCTCTTTCCCGACGATTCGAACAAGGAACTATATCTGCCATTTCTTCCCCCATTTGGACAGATGTAGGTGAGGTGATGTCTTCTTATGAGAATGATTCTTTCTTACAAACTCTAATGAAACATCTGTCACAAACAGGTGAACAAGTTCCTCACTATACATACATGGGTGGCCTTTTAAAGTATAAGGGACGGCTGGTTTTGGGTTCGTCCTCTTCCCTGCGCACAAAGGTATTGCATGAGCTTCATGGATCAGCCACTGGCAGACACTCTGGCTTTAAAAAAAGCTACAGGAGGGTCTCTCACATCTTCTATTGGAAAGGACTAAAAAGGGATGTCAAACAATATGTAGCGGAGTGTGACACATGCCAACAGAACAATTACGAGACCTTGAGTCCTCCTGGGCTACTACAACCACTCTCCATACCAGACCGGATTTGGACGGAAATTTCCATGGATTTCATAGATGGACTTCCAAATTTGCAAGGCAAAACAATTATTTTTGTGGTGGTTGAACGGCTATCTAAATATACCCATTTTGTTCCGCTATCCCATCCGTACACCAAGCATTCGTAGCACAAGCCTTCGTTGACAACATCTTCAAACTCCACGGCATGCCTCTCTCCATTGCAAGTGATTGTGACCCTATCTTTACACGCAACTTTTGGAAGGAAATGTGGAAATTACATGGAACCAAATTGAAGATGAGTACGGCTTTCACCCTCAAACCGACGGTCAAACTAAAGTCGTCAATCATTGCCTTGAGACTTACTTGCGATGCTTCGCTAGTGACCGACCTAAGCACCGGGTTCGTTGGTTATCTTGGGCAGAATGGTGGTATAGCACCACCTATCACGAAGCAACCAAATTTTTGCCTTACAGAATTTTCTATGGCCAAGTTCCACCGTCCATTACTATGTACTCCGGTGACTCAATGGTACACCACGTTAATGTAGAACTTCGAGACCGTGATCGCATACTCCGTACACTTAAAACAAACTTGCATTGGGCTCAAGAACGCATGAAAATCAGGCCGATAAACATCGAACTGAGCGCAAGTTTCAAGTGGACGATTGGGTTTATCTTCGCCTTCAACCATACCGACAAACTTCTCTTGCAATGCGGCGATCAATCAAACTTTCTCCAAGGTTCTACGAGCCATACCAGATTCTTGAACGATTGGGAAAGGTTGCCTATCGATTAGCACTTCCGACCAATTCTAAAATCCACTCGGTCTTCCATGTTTCATGCCTAAAGAAGAAAATTGGCACACGTGCAGTAATAGCTATGGACCTTCCTGCACTTCATGATGATGGTGTTCTTCAAGTCCAACCTCATGCGATCATTGATCGTCGAGTCATCAAGCACCGCAACAAGGCTGCCACAGAGGTACTCATTCAATGGCTCCATACTCCACCAGAAGATGCCACATGGGAGAAATGGGAATCATTGCAACAGAAATTCCCTAATTTTTGACCTACAAGGTCTGTTTCAAGAGGTGGGGAATGATCATTGATGTCCATGCATGTGCATGCACAGACTCATCATGCCTAATTGAATAAAGAGAATCTCCTTGATCCTCTTCTTTAGATTGCTAACGAAATTAGGATTACTTGTTTTTGAATTCAAAGTTATTTGAATTGCAGTGTTCAAGTGTAGAGACGTTATCTATGAGATGGAGAATAAAAGGTAACTGTAAGAAAGGAAGTAATGAGAATAGTAGAGACTTGAGGAGGTTCCCCACCCTCGAAGTGGTTTTCTCACCCCCATTATTCTTCTTGTTTTTAATTGATTTTCTCATCAGATCATTGATACGATTTGAGGATCGGTATCATAATTATTGTAACTTCCAATAACAAGAATATAGAATACATCTCCACAAGTAAAACAGAAGGTTAAATTTACTAAAACCACAATAATTCTAACAGACGAATCAAGAATCCGCACGAACCCTCTTCAAATGAGCATAATCTCCACTTCATTTCCCAAATGCCATTGAATAATCCAAATTAAATAAATTACCTGCAATGGAGAGAGTGCGGAGAGGAAGCCATCGAACGCAGAGGTGGAAGGCCAGACATCAGCGACGGCAGCCGAATCCTTGTGTGTTTTGGGGAGAATCCGCTTATAAGACTGAATATAAAGAAAGAGAATGAGATCGTTTACATCGGCCCCAACGTTGTCGTCGGGATTTGCGGAGACAAGGGGATCGGAATCCGATGGAAGCACGGCAGCGAGCGTGTGGAGGAGGAGGCGGGCGTTATCGATGGAGATCTGAAGCACTTGGGAAATGCCATCTGCATCGATACGTTGAGATGAAGAAGAGGATCTTTGGATGAGCTTATCCTTGAGAGGAGCTAGGGTTGCAGTTCCATCGGAGAAGATGAGCTTCGTGATTGGAAGGAGACCATACTCGAATGCCTCTCTTCTCGCGTGAAGACATACTGCTTGTTTACAAGAAGACGAAGAATTGTTCGGAGGTTCGATCTCTTCCATTTCACTCTCTAAGGGACAAATGTGGCAGAGAGAGACAGAGCACGCAGACGCAGTAGTAGATCTTCGGGAAATGAAATGAGACCATGGGAAAGAGAATCGCCACTGTTATGGAGAAAAGAGAAATGGGAATACATGTAAAATGATTTGGGCCCAAGCCTAGCCCAATGAAAACCAGACACAAGGCACTCTCACGGCATGAAATGGACTACTGTATCATCTACCATCTGCGGTACGTCTTAGTGGTTTATTGGCCAGCTTATCAAAAGCCTTGATTTGCCTTCTGATACACGAGGTGATTCGAGCCTTCCTGATGACCCGTGCAGGTTCGGGTTGTGTGTCCCTTATTTGATTCGGATTTGGTTTGCCCCTCCCTTCTCTTCTGATATGTTTTAAAATGGGCCAGTTTTGAGTTTGGGTGCTCTTGCCTGCCCAAAACCGATATCCAAAGCCCCCTGCCACTCCTAATTCCTACCAACCAAATGCATCCTTGGGTCCAAGCCCAACAAGCATGAAACTCTGGTTTTTTTTTTGTTTACTTCTATTTTTTGGGGTGATTAACAAAAGTTGTGTTTAGACTTTAGACCTATTTTTTTGTTTTGCTTCAAATATCATTTACGTACGTTAGTATGGTTAATAGTTAGTTTGGGGATTGGGGCTCTTGCAGACTCATCACCCTGGGGATTGGAATCTCAATTCTCTTTCAACATAGAGGCCACACCCCACCATTGGCGCAAGAAGCGGAGTGTTGTGTTTAGACTTTAGAGTAGGCAAAATATAGGCTTACATGAGTTTTTCATTACACATTATAACCTATCTTGTCATCTTTTGCCCCTAACTCGTTGGAAATGCACCACTACTATGCCAACAAATTTGTACTTAGGACAACTCCCAGTTGTATCGACTATGTTTGGAGGAGGATCAGTTTTGGGTTTTATCAACTTATTTACACTTTATAATTGAGTTGGGTTTCAGTTGGGTGCTGGGTCATGATAATCAATTATGTTATCTCTACCTAGTGCATTATACTATATACTATAGAAATATGGATGCCTATGTGACATCCCTATTCGATCTTCATTTTTGTTTTTGTATGCCACGCCAAATGGACATCAAATAGGGTGCTCATGCTCATCACTCAAAGTATAGCATCATGAGCAGGGATGGCAATTGGGTTGGGCTAGGCTGGCTTGAAGCCTGATTGTTCGGCCCAACGTTTGGATGGACTGAGCCTTCCTTATTTTGGGTTGGGTTGGGTTGCATTGGGTTTGGATAAGAATATAGGCATAAAGTAAATATTGGGCTGATCTTGGGCTACCCTTAGCTCAACCTGCATTCAGCCCGACCCAGACTAAAGATATTGTATATATAGTACATATAGAGAGAGAAGGCCTATGACCTAATCTCATTCTCATTCAATTGGAATTGATGTCCTTCACATGGAAAAACTATTTTTGTGTTTGATAAGAATGTCATTAAGTTATTTGTAGTATTTTCTTTAATTTAATCTTAGCCTTGTCTATCATGGGTTTGAAACCAGTTCTTTTGCTATTGGACAAACATCTCAAAGAACTAATTACTAGTTAAAAGAATTAGGTACCAAGAACAATGATTGCCTGATTTTACTAAACTAGAGTTTTGTTTACTAAACAAGTTCTTATGCATTGCATACAGGTTTGAAGAAAAAATAACAAGTAACAATGAGAGAACTAAGCTCGAACTTATTCACAAGCTGCTTAATTTGGGCCAACCTGAACTGAACCCGAACTCGGCCCACACTCTGCTTACTTTGGGCCAGCCCAAACTTGGCCCGAAGCATAATATTATTTGTGAGCCGATTTTGGGTTAGGGGTGCTTGGGCTGAGATTGGGCTGGGCTGGGCTGGGCTGGGCTGAGCTGAGCTTAGACTAAGGTTTTGAACTTTGGGTTGAGATTGAGTTAATCCCGGCCCGATTGCCACCCTTAATCATGAGCTCAGGAGACTAAGAAATATGTTTTTTAGGTCCAATTTTATCCTTTTGAAATTATTTTAGGTCTAAAAAGTATATTTAAATTAGGGGTGGAGTCATCAAATGTTGAGGTGCGCCTAGCACCGCAAAAAAAAAAGCCTCAAATTCTATTACTACATAACTTATTAAATAATATTGGCTCGTGGGCGAACAAGTCAATTCTTAGATTGTGTTTGAGTTTTGTTTTTTTAACTTTATTTTTTTCACATTGCTATCCGCCTTACGCCTTGGGGACACTAGATCTAGCATAGCTCTTTGTCGAATTTGCTCATTTTATTGTAGAACTTTACAAAAGGATAATAGATCAATGCTTTTTTAAAAAAAAAATAGGAGATTGATGCATAAGAGGAGCTAAAAGAAGCTTTCAAAGTATTTGACAAGGGATCAATTTATATATATATAAGCTATTGAGATGACTTTTTCATATGATTTTTTTTCTAAAACAAATATTCATCTTAAATTGTTTTTAAGAGGAATGTTAGTTTGACATACCACTGTTCTTAACCATCTCTTCACTCCTTTGGGAGTGGATGCTATAGTGAAGATCCATCCTAGTTGGGGCTCATTTCAGGATTGCTTAGTTTGACATTTTGAAAAGAATGAGACCTTATTTCACTCAGCCTATAATGCATTGCAATAAGTATTCTGTCATAAGAATCATCAAGCTTCTACCTCATTCCAAACTACCCCAAAACTCAGGGATTCAATATGGCACCTCCAGGTGCCCCCAAGATCCAATTCTTCCTATGGAAATGTTACACTAACTTTGTATCTTTCCATCAGAACTTGAAACCTTGTCTCACACCCTTGGACAATATTCTTTGTCCCATATGTAAACTACTGAGCATCTTTTTATAACGTGCGAGTTTGCACGTGCTGTGTGGTGGGGGTGCCCTCTTTCATGGAGGATTGGACAGGGCCCTACATCACGCTTTGACTCGTGGTGACTGGTGACAGGACATGTACTCACTACTGACCTAGCCATACAATACTATGTTTATATGCCGAACAAATCAAGGGACACTCATTCTACTCTATGTTGATGATATGATCGTGGGATAATCAAGTCTTCCTAAATTGGTTTATCACCGAACTCGAGAAGGAGTTTGCAATGAAGGATTTGTGCTTTATTCATTACTTCCTTGGAATTGAGGTAACTCGTTTCCCGGTGGCTTACATTTATCCCAATGTAAGTATGCCACAGATCTACTTAATTGGGCTCAGACGACGCCGACGGGCTGTAAGATTATATGTACTCCATTGACACAAAAGAAATCTGCTGTTATTGACACTAGCTAAGGCCAACCCAAATCTTATACACTACATGATCATTGTTGGTGGACCTACAATATCTCACAATGACACAGTCAAATATCTCCTTTAGTGACAACTATGTATGCCAATTTATGGAGAAGCCAACTCTTAATCATTTTCAGGCCGTAAAACGGATCCTCCGTTATGTGAGTGGTACTCTCACTCAAGAAATTCAAATTCTATCCTCAGGATCTTTGGATTTATGTGCTTGCTCTGACACTGATTGGGCCGGATGTCAAGTTACCCATCGATCAATAAAGATTTTTGCACCTTTCTTGGAAATACTTGTATCTCTTGGAGTGCAAAGAAGCAGCCTACTATAGCTCATTCTAGTTTTGAGGCAGAATACCTTTCGATGGCATCAACTGGTACTGAAGTCATATGGTTATCTTTCATCCTAGGTGATATTGGTGCTCATCTCTCTAATCCACCAACATTATATTGTAATAATCTTAGTTCTCTTTGTATGACTGTTAATCCAGAATTTCATACACACACCAAACATATTGAGGTCGATTATCATTATGTTAGTGAGAAAGTCACTCTTGAATCTTTAGTTACACGCTTTGTATCATCAATAAATCAGATTACAGATTTGTTCACAAAGCTTCTATATCAGGCAGGCTTTCAATTGTTGAGCACCAAATTGGGTCTTGTCCCCTCAACATGGTCCAGTTTGAGGGGGAGTATAAAGAATGATAAACAAACTATGGGAATTTCAAATGAAGCCAACTATGCATTCAGCCACATAAGAAAGAAATTTTCAAATAAACAAATAGTGAAGGATTTCTGTGATGGGAATTTACCGAAAGGACACGCGTCAGCAACAGCTCCACCCAAGCTCTGGTTTACCGGTAGAAGGTTGGAATGGAGGGTGTGGCACCCTGACCTGTACTCCGATGATAAAGTTAGTAGGTGTAGAAGATGATGAACAGTAAGAAAATTCAGAAAGTTTTGAGGATCTTAGCTCATGAAAATTCCGTCCCCTTCACACTGTTTTTCACAGGTTTTTATAGGCCACTCCTGCCATGGCCATCGGCACCCATGGATGTCCATGCACACCTCAAATCTCTGATGTGTACTTCAGTAATCATTTTAGATAGATCTCCCGGTCATTCGTACTGCACGCGTATCTGCATACAAAAGAAAGCAGGCATAGAGTAAGAACTCGTCCGAGGTGACTAGCATTAAATGACATTTAATGCTGCATTTAATGTCAAGACAATGTTTCCCACCTACCATCGTAAAGGTAGGATCAGTCCCAGGCGACTGGGCGATAACGCCAGATCTCATTACGTGTTGGGGTACGGGGTCGTTGACTATAAGACGACGGGTACGTCGTCAGAATGAAGACGTGATCGTCGTCTGTGAGACCACGGGTACGTCGTCAGAACGAAGACGTGATCGTCGTCTGTGAGACCACGGGTACGTCGTCAGAACGAAGACGTGATCGTCGTCTGTGAGACCACGGATACGTCGTTCGGTAGACAACGTTCTCGTCGTCCATATGATAACGGGCCCGTCGTCGAAAAGACGACGGAAATGAGCTCAAACGATAACACCACACCGAGGATGAGCTCGTTATTACCATACTTAAGTTTTTACGAAATTTACCCATTACAATTTCAAAATCAGACAACTCTCAATTTCACCTAATATCCTTTATTTATTTATTTAATCTTTCCTTATATGCATTTGTAATTAATACACATTTCACCTAATAGGTTTGTGATATAAAAAATCTCTCATTCTCTATTCACGAATTGTAAGATGGTAAGAGAACTCAAAGCCTTTGTGTTTTTATTCAACTTTTCTTTAAAGATATTGGGTGTTGGGAAAGTACACTGAATGGAATTGCTGTGTTTTTTCACTCGAACTGACTGGGCAGTTGGGATCAGATGAGAAAGATACCGTCGTGTGCATGTAAAGTTTCCGTTCAGTTGGAGTGAACTTTATATGACGCGTTTTGTGGAAAACAAATCTTGTACTCTCTTAATAGACTTCCCGTTCCGCTATTTGTGCCACCTTATAAATTTCTCATAATGCTTCTTCTACTCTAAGGAATGACTAATATTCCACCCACCTGAGCTTTCTAACTCATTTACAATGCATAGTACTCCCGGCTTGAAATCATCTTTGATCCGAACCCTTCGATTTAGCCTATTCCAGATGTCTTGGATGGTCGGGATTGAAGAGATTCGGAGACTCTACATACAGTGTTTGTAATGGCCGACTTTTTAATAGCCAAGGCAACATGAACGAAGCTTCCTTTATTTCATCAAGTGTTGGAAGGGTCTATCAGAGTGGACGTTTGTCATCTTCAGTAATGAAACTACATGGGAATTCAGCTACAAAGAAATCTCTTGTTTTAACTTTGCTCTTTTGACAAAACATTTTAAAAAGCAGAGAATCCAAAAGACAATGCAAGCACTGGTTTATTAGATATGGGAAGTACTATTCTACCCCACGCATCATTATCATCATCCATTTCACTTTCCTCTTTAGTTAAACCACTGAACTCCCTGCTTTTTCATCTTGCAAAACGACTGTACATTTCAAGGAAGGATTGACTGTATGGTGTTACAAAGAGCATTAACATTGATGCTCCTCAAGCATCTCACCAGACAGGCTGCCCCTAACTCTTGATCGTAGCCGTTTAATTAATTTGTTCCGCTCTCTTCAATAGTAGTAGTTTGTAGAAAATAACATGGCTAGGGAAAATATGGGTGGGAAAAAGAAACGGAGGAGGGATCATATATATCCAATGGTGATTGAACTCAAGCGCATCCACAAGGCAACACGTGTCTCTTTTAACTGTAGTTAAAATTCACTAATCCTTATGGTTACTATATTTAACCTTGGTTTTAAACATTAAAAAAAAAAAAAAAAAAATTAATTCTAAGGGTTAAAATGTTAACCCTAGTTAAAAGGCTTTGTGAGTGCATTGAAGGCGATCCGGAATCAAAGAAACAGGTCATCCTTTTTGTAGTCCACCATTGCTGCCATGTTTCAGTCCATTGGACATGCGACGGGAAAGTGCATTTATAATTAAAAGAAAAGATTGCTGATAGACAACGAAGCTACGCCCCACCTTCAAGTCGCCAGAACAAAACCATATGACGCACTCACAAAGCCCATATAAATAACCACATCCTCACAAACCCATCACAAGCTAATCTTTTATATATTCCACCTTTCCTTCTTAGACCATATGGAAATCACGCTCAGCAACTCTCATGCACAGCACGACGACTGTGGTGTGTCTCTTCTTGGGATGCACACCATCCTCAGCAAACCCCGCAAGAGATGGCGCCTTGCTTTGGCTGCTATTTCTTCTTACCGGGTCCTGCTTTCTCTTGCCAAAGACAGGGGATCTGGGTTCTCACGTTCTCCCTCTCACATCATTCTCCATATCAACCAAAACAGTTGCGGCAATGATGTTCATGACAGTACTGCTGATTTCTCTAACGTCGTCCTCCTCGATCAGAGAAGCCTCCCTGAAGTCGTAAAGGTGAATGACATGAACCATCCTCTTGACACCATTAATCTCCCTATCAAACCAAACAGTAGTGGAAATGATGTTCATGACACTACTGTTTTCTCTAACGTCGATCAGAGAAGCCTCACTGAAATTGTAAAGAAGAAAGACATGGATCATCTTCGTCAGGTCGGAGGAGTTGAAGGTGTAGTCCGCATTCTCGAGACCGATGCAGAGAATGGAATCCATGGCAACGATGAAGGTGTGAGCCTGCGACTCAACAAGTACTGTTCCAACACATTTCATTCGCCACCTGCAAAAGGTTTCTTGCCTTTTGTGTTGGAAGCTTTTAAGGATATCACTATCCTCGTCCTATTGGTTTGTGCATCAATTTCTCTTGCATTTGGCATGAAGCTGAAAAAGGGATGGTATGAAGGTGGAAGTATGTTTGTTTCTGTCTTCCTAGTTGTCTCAGTCTCAGCGGTGAGCAGCTTCAGGCAGTCGAGACAATTTGAGAAGTTGTTGCAAGTCAGCAACAACTTCCAGGCCGATGTCATAAGAGATGGACGGCAGAAACAGGTCTCCATCTTTGACATTGTGGTTGGAGACATAGTTTGTTTGAAGATTGGAGATCAAATTCCGGCCGACGGCTTGTTCTTAGATGGGCATTCATTAGAAGTGGATGAGTCGAGCATGACTGGGGAGAGCAACCCTGTGGAAGTTGATTGCAACAGCAATCCTTTCTTGCTTTCAGGAACCAAGGTGGCCGATGGGTATGCTCGCATGCTTGTCACTTCCGTGGGCATGAACACTAAGTGGGGTGAGATGATGAGCTCGATAAGCCGTGATACTAATGAGAGGACACCATTACAAGCTCGACATGACAAACTAAACTCGTTTCTTGGGAAGATAGGTTTGGCAGTTAATCTCATTTTTCTTCTTGTTTTGTTGGTTCGTTATTTTACAGGGAATACAGAAAACAAAAGCAGGAAACGGGATGGCAGCATGACAGAGATAGATGATGTGCTGAATGCGATGGTGCATTTTCTTGCTGCTGCAGTTACTATTGTGGTGGCAGCAATTCCAGAAGGTTTGCCGTTGGCTATCTATCTTGCTCGCACTTATTCAATGAAAGGAATGATGGATGATCAGGTGATGGTTCGGAAACTCTCGGCTTGTGAGACAATGGGCTCGGCTACAACTATATGTACTGACAAAACTGGAACGCTCACATTGAACCAAATGAAGGTGACCAAGTTTTGTCTTGGCCAAGAAGAGATGAAAGGTGATGCCTCCACTGACATTGCAGCAAATGTCCTTCAATTGTTACACCAAGGACTAGCTCTGAACACAACTGGTAGTGTTTACAGACACACGGTAGGATCCATGCCTGAGTTTTCCGGTAGTCCAACAGAAAAAGCAATTCTCTCTTGGGCTGTCCTAAAATTGGGCATGGATATAGAGGATGTGACGCGGAGTTGTACCATTCTCCAAGTCGAAGCCTTCAATTCGGAGAAGAAGCTCAGTGGGGTTTCAATTAGGAAGAAGGTCGACAACACGATCCATGTGCATTGGAAAGGAGCTGCTGAGATTATACTAGTAATGTGTTCAAATTACTATGACCGTTTTGGGATCATGAAAGCCATGGATGAACATGAAAGGATGAAAAACGAGCAAATAATTCAAGGTATGGCAACCAACAGCCTCCGATGCATCGCTTTTGCCCATAAGAAAATCGCAGATGGAGAGTTGCAATGCAATGACAATGGAAAGACCCACAAAAAGCTGAAAGAAGATGGCTTGATCTTGTTAGGGCTAGTGGGTCTGAAGGACCCATGTCGACCAGAGGTGAGAACAGCAGTGGAAGCTTGCAGGGAAGCTGGAGTGAACATCAAAATGATCACCGGAGACAATGTTTTCACTGCGAAGGCCATAGCCACTGAATGTGGGATACTCATGCCCAATCAGGACACAAATAGTGGAGAAGTGGTGGAAGGTTTGGAATTTCGAAACTACACGGAAGAGGAGAGGATGGAGAAGGTTGATAAAATTCAAGTGATGGCAAGATCCTCCCCCATTGACAAGCTTCTGATGGTACAATGCTTGAAGCAAAAAGGCCATGTGGTTGCAGTCACTGGTGATGGCACAAATGATGCACCGGCTTTAAAGGAAGCTGATGTAGGACTTTCAATGGGGATTCAAGGCACTGAAGTGGCCAAGCAGAGCTCCGATATCGTCATCTTGGATGATAACTTTGCTTCAGTGGCCACTGCTTTGAGGTGGGGGAGATGTGTTCATAACAATATCCAGAAATTCATCCAATTCCAGCTCACTGTGAATGTTGCTGCTCTAACGATCAACTTCGTTGCAGCAGTTTCTGCAAGTGAAGTCCCACTAACAGCAGTCCAGTTGTTGTGGGTGAACCTGATCATGGACACATTGGCAGCTCTGGCTCTGGCAACCGATCAACCCACTGAGGAGCTCATGAAGAAGCCCCCGACTGGTTGTATCGAGCCGCTGGTAACAAATGTTATGTGGAGGAACCTCATGTCTCAAGCTCTCTATCAGATAACCGTCGTTTTGGTCCTACAGCTCAAAGGCAAGTCAATCTTCAATGTGAACGAGAAGGTAAAGGACACCCTAATCTTCAATACTTTTGTCCTCTGCCAAGTTTTTAACGAGTTCAATGCAAGAAAACTGGAGAAGAAGAACGTCTTTCAGGGAATACACAAGAACCACGTGTTTTTGGGGATCGTGGGGATAACAATTGTTCTTCATGTGGTGATGGTGGAATTTTTACACAGGTTTGCAAATACACAGAGATTGTGTTGGGAGCAATGGGTTGCATGCATTGGAATTGCGGCTGTATCTTGGCCAATTAGTTGGGTTTTCAAGGCCATACCACTTTCAGATAAACAGTTTCTCAGCTATCTCAAGTGGTAAGCTTCAAAGCCATGTACTAAGAGTCATTCTCAATGATTGGTCTTTAATTCTTTATAAAGTAAATACTTTGCTAGCTACTATATGGTTACGATGACAAATCAAGTACATGTTCTTTGAAGATCAACAGTTGAATCATGAATGTAATGTCACAGGTGACTGGAGAGATTGATAGAGATGTAAGAGGATTAATAATATAGCAGCTGACAAAGTCTTAATGTGCACAATGGCAGACAGAAACACTCTGATCACCTGCAGTGGTAGCTGATTTATCCCCAAGAACACACAACAATTTGCAATGCGGATTCCTTTCGCTGCTGCAATGACTTGAACTCGTTGACAGTGCTCCACTCTTACAGCCTGGAAAAAAAATGAAGTTCATTTTATAGTTTGCTCAGATCCAATATTCATCAAACAGATCACAACAGGCATAATGTATGGTATATCCAAATTAGGTGAACAGTGAAGTACTAATTAACAGTAAGCGTATTAACAGTAAGCGTATTCACCCAGCTAACATATGAAAATATGCATCATACATCAAACGTGCTAATCAGATGAAGACTTAGTTTATAATCAATAGAATGGGGTGGTTCCCAATTATTAATTAATAAGGTTTCTTAACAAAATCTACACAAACCAATTATAGATGTAGGGTATAATTGATTCATAGAAATTATGCAATATTGCATGAGCCAAAACCATTGTATAAACTATTAAGAATCACGACAATGTTTTTTATTATCACTCTATAGGACTATAATGGAAAAATTGCTTCTCAACACAAAATGGATGATAAAATCAAAGGTTGAAAAAAAGCCAACATTAATCTGAATCAGTCATATAACTTCATCCAGAGTCCGTACTACATGCTATACTTCACAATCTTGATGTGAAATTGTATCTTGCAATTAAATTCCAATATTCGTTCAGAAAAGAACAAATGCCATTGTATTTGTGGGCTATACTAATTACCAACTGATGATTTTTTTAGCAGTGGCAAAACCAACTTTACCACCAATCATCACTAGACTCGAGAGTCAAGAGATGTATTTCTGGAAGAAAAACTTGCAGAGAAATGGCAAAGTTATGGTAATACTCAAGAGACTTCACCATCTTGATATCTATAACTGTAAATATAAAAGTGTGAATAGCTGCTGTCGAACAACTTTCACATTCCCAAAATACCTTTTATAGAACAGCCTATTTACCTTTTATACCATCAATGATACAATATTTTTCTTTCCTAAAATGCCCTTATACTTTTTCTTATGACAAAATTTGTCACCCAAGATTTATACCAAAAATACCCCTCACCATTTTTTTGTTCCCAACACATCCATCAATTCTTATCTCCAAAATACCCTTACATCTTTATACGTTCTGAATCTATCCCTTAAGTGCTATTCTCCAAAATACCCCTACATTTTTTATTTATTTCCCAACTTATTCCTAAATTTAATTTCTCAAAATAACCCTCAAGATTTTCTATACCCAAAATGCCCATTTTTACTACTTATAAAAGAGGAGTGGACAAATCTATAGTACTAATAAAAGAGGAGAGTGGACAAAACGACAAAATTTGTCACCCAAGATTTATACCAAAAAATACCCCTCACCGTTTTTTTTTTTGGTTCCTAACACATCCATCAATTCTTATACCCAAAATACCCTTATATTTTTATGTGTTCCTAATATATACCTTAAGTGTTATTTTCCAAAATGCCCCTATAAATTTTAGTTCCAAAATACCCCTACATTTTTTTTAATTTCCCAACTTCTTCCTAAGGTTAATTTCTCAAAATACACTTCTAACTTTTCTATACCCAAAGTGCCCCCTCAAGATTTTCTATACCCAAAATGCCCATAGTTTTACTACTTATAAAAGAAGAGAGTGGACAAAATTATAAAATTTGTCACTCAAGATTTATACCAAAAATATCCCTCACCATTGTTTTGGTTCCCAACACATCCATCAATTCTTATACCCAAAATACCCTTTATATCTTAATGTGTTCCTAATCCCTTAAGTGCTATTCTCCAAAATGCCCCTATAAATTTTTTGTTCCAAAATACCCCTACGTCTTTTTTATTTCCCAACTAATTCCTAAGTTTAATTTTTCAAAATACCCACTCAAACTTTTCTATACCCAAAATGCCCCCTTAAGATTTTCTATACCCAAAATGCCCCCTTAAGATTTTCTATACCCAAAATGCCCATACTTTTTTTGTATACCTAAAATGCTCTTAATTTTTTTAGTTCCTGAAATATCCCTTAATTCAAGTTATATACCCAAAAGGCCCTTTCAATGTTTATGTTTCTAACACACCCCTCAAATTTCTATACCAAATTCCTAAGTTCTTTCCCAATACCCAAAATGCCCCCGCAAGCTTTTCTATACCAAGTCAAGTTTATATACCCAAAAGGCCCTTCAACTTTCCGGACCTCAAGTTTCCATATCCAAACTTTCAATTTTTTTTCCAAACTTCTCCCCAAGTCTTTTTTTAAATGCCCCCCAAATCAAATTTTTATATCCAAAATGCTCTCAGGTTTCTATACCAAAATGTCCTTCACATTTTTTAAAAAATCCATTAAGTTTCCATACTATTATTATATTAAATAAATGTTTTATTATAATTAAATTAAGGATATATGCACGTGCACGCCCAACTAGTTGAATTAATGTTACAATGAAATTCATACCAACCGATAAGGACTCTTTTAGCAGTGGCAAAACCAACTTTACCATCACTCAGTATTAGACCGAGATGCATTTCTGGAGGAGAATCTTGCAGAGAAATGGTAAACTTATGACATACTCAAGAAACTTCTACCATTGAGCAATAGTGTGGCTCAACTTATGATAGTAAGCATAATATATATATATATATAACAAATATTTTTAAAATATATATAACAAATATTTTTAAAATATATATAACAAATATTTAAAAAATATATATTTTTTCGAGTTTTAGTTGTCATTACTTGGACGAGTTTTGACCAAATATTTGAGTCGACTTGTCAAGTTTACAAATCGAGTTGTGTTTTCGAGTTTTAAAACACTGTTTTAACAAATCTTGGATCCCATGAAGAACCAATTAGATGCCATAGGATTAATAAACCCATTTGTCTAATTTCGAGATTGCTTGAGATGCCTTGGATAGAAAGAGTACACAACCTTTGTAAATTTGGAATGCTAGTCTCTTGCAACCGTTTTCTTTTCCCTAATAAGGGATTTTTACACAAAAAGATTCTGACACAAAAACTTTATCATGCTCTAGAGGAAGGCAAAAGAAAAATAGAACTGAGGAGAAATTTTACCAACTAGAGATTCCTCCTCCCCGCCTTCAACAAACTCTGCTAAAAGAGTGAGAATGTTAGCCAAGTGCTTCTGTAAAATAGAATAACTGATGGGCTTCTTCATCGGCTTGTGAGGGCATAAACCGATGGCTGTTGCTGCGCACAAGCTGCAATGGACGACGCAACATAAGTTTGACACAACAAACATGAAATGATCCAAAGCTAACACGAACCATCAAAAATGATCATTTCATAGCACCCAATCTGCTCACAATAACAGACTAACTTCAAATTTATAAAATTCACAAAGAGGTATAATATATCTTTATACACAATAGAACTACGAGTCCCAAAATCTTAAAATTAAATAACTCATTAAATCAAAGATTGCCAGACAAAAATTATCAATGAAACTGTAGAGAGATTCCAAAAGGCCCCCTTTATAATATATGCCATAAATTGGACATTCATCAATTCATTTTCAAATACAAAACTTGTAACCACAACTTCGAAACTTCCATTGCAGAAACCAATTATTGCAACTTCCAATAACAAGAATATAGAATGCATCTCCATAAGTAAAACAGAAGATTTTTTTTTTTTTTTGGGGGGGTTAATAAGTAAAACAGAAGGTTAAATTTACTAAAAGCACGACCCTCTTGAAATGAGCATAATCTCCACTTTCTTTCCCAAATGCCATTGAATAATCCAATTAAAATAAAAATATCGAATAAATTACCCGCAATGGGGAGAGTGCGGAGAGGAAGCCATGGCACGCAGAGGTGGAAGGCCAGACATAGATCAGCGACGGCAGCCGAATCCTTGTGTGTCTTTGGGAGGGAGAATCCTCTTATAAAGAAACAGAATGAGACGATGAACATCCGCCCCAATGTTCTCGTCGGGATTTGCGGAGACAAGGGGATCGGAATCCGATGGAAGCACGGCAGTGAGCGTGTCGAGGAATGGAGATCTGAAGCACTTGGGAAATGCCATCTGCATCGATTCGGTGAGATGAAGCAGAGGATCTTTGGATGAGCTTATCCTTGAGAGGAGCTAGGGTTGCAATTCCATCGGAGAAGATGAGCTTCGAGATTGGAAGGAGACCATACTCGAATGCCTCTCTTCTTGCGTGAAGAAATACTTGTTGTTTTGAAGAAGACGAAGATGTGTTCGGAGGTTCGATCTCTTCCATTTCACTCTCTATGGGACAAATGTGGCAGAGAGAGAGAGAGAGAGAGAGAGAGCACGCAGTAGTAGTAGATCTTGAGAGAGAATCGTCACTGGCTATTGGGTCTTGGGCTCATTTTCGGGTTTGGGTTGGGTTGGGTTTTATGCAACCCACCCAAATTTCAAAATTGAACTGGGTCTAATTCAAATTTCACAGGCGGTCCAATACATGTGTAATGGTTTGGGCCCAAGCGTAGCCCAATGCTTGGCGCGATTTGTAAAGCCCATCATGCCACTTAGGCTCATTGACATTGTTGGTCCTACTGGACTGATGTCCTAACCTATTTCATTTTGGTCCATGAAGATAGGCCAAGCCCTAAACCAAACACAATTTGTCTGCTTGGGTGATTCCTTTTGTTTCCACCTTGAACTGTCTCTACCATATGCTGTCAGTCTCAGTGGTTTGTTGGCCAGCTTATCAGCGCCTTGATATGCCTTCTGAAACGCGAGGTGATTTGAGCCCTCCTTCTAATCCGTGCAGGTTTGGGCTGTGTGTCCCTTCTTTGCTTGGGATTTGGTTTGCCCCTTCTTATATGTTTTAAGGATTTTGCTAGCCCCAGTCACAACTTGGTGGTCACAAATGTCAAATATGTCAATTTTTTTCTTTTTTCTAATTTTTTAATGTGTTAAAATATTAAATAACTCCACGTGATAGGCTAATCTTGCATCTGTGGAACCTTTTGGCGTAAATGCGACTGGGGATAGCACTCCTCATTTTGGATTTTGCTAGCCCCAGTCACAAGCCTTCCATAGACGCAACTTGGTGGCCACAAATGTCAAATTTTTTCTGTTTTCTAATTTTTTTAATGTGTTAAAATATGAAATAACTCCATGTGATAGGCTAATCTTGCGTTTGTGGAAACTTTTGGAGAAAATGCGAATGAGGATAGCACTCATTTATTTTTGGTATCCTCATCATTGGATCCTCATACCTCCCTCCACCCACGGCGCACACCCCTACCACTCACGCAAGAGCCCTGGGGGCGGGGGGGTTGTCAACCAATGAAGGGTTGGGCTAGTGGCCAAGACCACGTCTCAAGAAGCAGAGGTCTTGAGTTCGAGTCCATTCCCCTTGTTAGCCACCTTTTAGGATTTATCTTGGTTTAACTGGTTGTGTGGTATAAGGGGATCTGCACGACCCGAGGGACTTAGTTGGGTGTTCTATGAGGCCCGGATACCCTCGGCCCCAAAAAAAAAAAGAGGCGAGAGTGTTTCCCTAAAAGTTAGGGCTATAGCTTGGGCTGCGAGTTTGAGTTATTGCACCGTTGACCATTTGTATCTAACTACCCGATGGGGCCTACCTTCTGTTCACGAGTGGTCCACCATTACAAGAAATTTGGGTGTTACCCACGGAAAAATAGCCATGGTAATATATTCCATCAGTAAAGTACTTTTTCCCACGGTTTTCTGTCCATTGCTATATATCATTGGTTTTATCTAATAAAAAACAAAGTAGGGTGCACCCTTGGTCATGTATGGCCCATCCCCTCTTCGACACAAACATGTCCATCCGAACTCCTTGGGCTGCCCGATGGAAAATCTATCAATCTGACATGGCATCTTTCAACCCCAGATTTGGTCTAGCCCTCTTTCAACACCTTGTATGGGGATCAGATTTGGTCTATCCCTCAGCCAGACCAAAACCGTCTGGCCCATTTACAAAGCCCTTTTAATCGCCTTTTTAACCTAGGTTATGAAATTTAAATTCCTGTAGTTAATTTTTTCTCAAAAAAATTAATGTTACGTGGTTGAATGTAGAGACCCGAAATTTAGTTCATCGGCATTGGTGTCATTTACATGAATTTCTTGAAATATGTGCCCGATTTTAAATGTATCCGTTCCTAAAAGATGAATTAAAAGGGATGCCTTAACATACTCTTAACTTGAAGAAGTTTTGTCGCCCCAAATCGGAATCGAGTGATTCTTAAATTCTTGGAAAGGTATTGGAACCCTCTTTAAGGTTCATGTTTACCATTTTTCCAGATTCTTAGTCGTAGTTAGGTTAATAGTTGGATTTCTCAAACCAGGGCTGCTGAAATCCATTTCAGACCAGTCAGCTTTAGGGGCAAATTAGTCCATGAATAAAGAAGAATTATAAGTTTTGCAACACATCAAAGGTGTTCCCCTTCGAATGACGAGTCCAACGCAAGTTGAATCGTCAAAATCCGATAAACGAGTAAAAAGTTACAGCTAAAATACCAAAGACTGTTAAAAAAAAGTCGGGGGGGAGGGGGGGCGATCGATCGCCCCTGAGGGGGATCGATTGCCCAAAACGCTGTTTCGGCGATGGGATGCGTGTTGGTTTGGGTTTTGAGTCCCTAGGGCTCCTAATGTTATAAATACTCTTTATACACGAGGGTTGGGGTTTCTAAGGCCTTCTAAACCTAAAAGAGAGAAAATAGAGAAGTTTTGAGAGATCAAAAAAGGGGAGATTGAACGAGTTCAGAGATTTGGCCAGAAAAATAAGAAAGATGCGTGAGGATCAAGATAGAACTCTATTCACAAGCAATAGATCGTAGGGAGACGATCAAGGAAGGTAAATAACAGATCTAGTATTCCATATTTTGAATATTAACCTAAAAGAATGAATAAAAAGAGAGTAAACCTAAGTAAAGATGTAAGAATATGTAGGATCTATGAACATGTTTACGTTTTCTATATTATTATTGATAAATTTTTTAAAATAGGATATGAAGAACTACATTATGATTTTTATATTATTATTGATAGATTTGTTAAAATAAGATGTGAAGAACCATATTTTGATTTTTACATTATTATTGATGGAGTTGTTAAAATAGGATAAGAAGAACCATATTATGATTTCTATATTATTATTGATAGATTTGTTAAAATAGGATGTGAAGAAGGATATGAAGAACTATATTTTGATTTCTACATTATTATTGATAGATTTGTTAAAATAGGATGTGAAGAACCATATTTTGATCTCTCTTATTAACTATGGATTTGCTAAATTAGGTTGTGAAGAACCTAGTTAAAAATTAATTATGATTCAACAAAGGGATTGAAAAAATTTATTGAAGTGTGTGGATTTATGAGGAGAATTGGATGAATGGATGTAAATTGAATGGATGAATTATTGTGGATTTAATTATATGCGAGTGATTTTATGTTGCAATCCATGAAAATTCTGATAGATGAGAAGTGTTATAATTAGGATATTGATTTTGATTTAAATTTTAAAAAAATGGATTTTATATTTACATTAGATTGTGACTTCGGTGTGCTTTAATATAAACCGTGATTTTATATTATCGAATTATTGAAAATATGAGATTTTGTATGTTCTTTTATACTTCTTAATACATGATATACCATTGGGTAAACGAATCTCTGATGAAAGTCAGGCTTGCCTAGGCCTGATTAACATAGTGGTATGGGACGCTATGGTGAGATGTCCTATGGTCCTTTAGGGTTAATCTTAGGTGTAATTTAAACAAGAAGTATATCATTGTGCACTCACGAATGAAAAATCTGCAAAAGTATAAAAAAAGAATTAAATACAGTAATAAGATGTAAGTGAAACCAAAAGTAAAGTAAGAAATTAAGAAAAAAAGACACACAAAAGTGATAATGCCTGTTTGTGTTGTACACCACCGAATACCATAAGAAAAGATGGGATGTATGCCAAAGTAAGTAAGCTGTCGTACCGAAAAATGTACTAAGCAGTCCGTACCGGATAATGTACGAAGAGTGGTATTTCGGTAAAGTAAAGTATAGTAACCCCTTTCCTTATACGGTAAAGCGGTATTTTAAGTTATTACTAATGCATGTGAATATATTGTTCATGGAATGATAAAGTATGAAGTAAAAAGAAAGATCTCTAAAGATGCTAGTACCTCGCTTCAAGATAAGTTTCCAAGGGTACTAGTTATCTGGCTTCAAGAAAGATCTCAAAGAAAAGAAAAAAAATAAGAATGTAAGAAAAATAAGGAAAAGAAAAAAAAAATTAAAAAAGTGAGAAAAGTAAGAAAGTAAGAAAAAAAAAAGAAGAAATTAACGTAATGTATTTGGTTGTTTCCACACTCTGATTATGTATGTGAACTGATGTATGAATTAGTAAAATGCATGTAATTTAATGTTCATTATCATTATGGTCTGTTATATACGCGAAGTAACTTGTTACTCAGCCGATGACTTTTGTTGTCGGTAGGTTCAGGTTCAAGTTTTGATATTTGTGTGCCCCGACCGTGGGAAGAAGATGAATACTTCGGGGAACCAGAAGGTGATTATTCCGAAGAAGAACGGGATCTTGATCGTTGATCCTACTTTTGAAATTAATTTGTTTATGGTCAAATTTCAGAGAGACTTTAATTGACCTTATAGATATTTATGTTTAGTTTAATTTGATGATGATCATGATGGAGAGTTAGTATTTATTTTATTTCAGTTGCAGTCAATGATTATGAATTTAGTTGATATTTTAATTGAAGAAATTTTTAAGTTCAGATTTTAGTATGTCTTTAAGGCTTATTAAATGGATTAAGTCAAGTAAGTCACGTGCCAAGATCTCACATTCTCCCAGGTGGGGTTTTGGGGCGTGACAGAGATGGTATCAGAACAAAGACATTAGGTCATCTAGGGCTAAGTGTCTTCTAAGTTGGAACTAGGTTATTTTACTTCAGGTCTGATACCAAAGGTCGTATCAGAGCAAAAGACTTTAGACCCGTATGAGATAATTTTAGGACCATGAGGATTAAAGAGATTTTTCCAAGATGGAAAAAAAAATGAATTAGTCTTAAAGAAAGAGAATCGCCACTATTATGGAGAAAAGAGAAATGGGAATACATGGGTCCAAGCCCCTGCCACTCCTAAGTCCTACCAACCAAATGCATCCATGGGTCCAAGCCCAACAAGCATGAAACTCTGTTTTTTTTTTTTTTTGTTTACTTCTATTTTTTGGGGTGATTAACAAAAGTTGTGTTTAGACTTTAGACCTATTTTTTTGTTTTGCTTCGAATATCATTTACGAACGTTAGTATGGTTAGTGGTTAGTTTGGGGATTGGGGCTCTTGCAGACTCGTCACCCTTGGGATTGGATTCTCAAATCTCTTTCAACAGAGAGGCCACACCCCACCACTAGCGCAAGAGGCGGAGTGTTGTGTTTAGACTTTAGAGTAGGCAAAATATAGGCTTACATGAGTTTTTTCGTTACACATTATAACCTATCTTGTCATCTTTTGCCCCTAACTCATTGGAAATGCACTACTGCGCCAACAAATTTGTACTTAGGACAACTCCCAGTTATATCAACTATGTTTGGAGGAGGATCAGTTTTGGGTTTTATCAACTTGTTTACACTTTATAATTGAGTTGGGTTTCGGTTGGGTGCTGGGTCATGATAATCAATTATGTTATCTCTAGCTAGTGCATTATACTATATACTATAGAAATATGGATGCCTATGTGACATCCCTATTTGATCTTCATTTTTGTTTTTGTATGCCACGTCAAATGGAGATCAAATAGGGTGCTCATGCTCATCACTCAAAGTATAGCATCATGAGTAGGGATGGCAATTGGGTTGGGCTGGGCTGGCTTGAAGCCTGATTATTTGGCCCAAAGTTTGGGTGGGCTGAGCCTTCCTTATTTTGGGTTGGGTTGAGTTGGGTTGCGTTGGGTTTGGATAAGAATATAGGCATGAAGTAAATATTGGGCTGATCTTGGGCTACCCTTAACTCAACCTGAATTCAACCCAACCTGAACTAAAGATATTGTATATATAGTATATATAGAGAGAGAAGGCCTGTGACCTAATCCCATTCTCATTCAATTGGAATTGATGTCCTTCACATGGAGAAATTATTTTTGTGTTTGATAAAAATGTCATTAAGTTATTTGTAGTATTTTCTTTAATTTAATCTTAGCCTTGTCTATCATGGATTTTGAAACCAGATCTTTTGTTATTGGACAAACACCTCCAAGAACTAATTACTAGTTAAAGAATTAGGTACCAAGAACAATGATTTTACTAAACTAGAGTTTTGTTTACTAAACAAGTTCTTATGCATTACAGGCAAGTGTTTGAGGAAAAATTAACAAGTAACAATGAGAGAACTAAGCTTGAACTTATTCACAAACTGGTTAATTTGGGCCAACCTGAATTGAAACCGAACTCGGCCCACACTCTACTTACTTTGGGCCAGCCCAAACTTGGCCCGAAGCACGATATTATTTGTGAGCCGAGTTTGGGCTAGGGGTGTTTGGGCTGAAATTGGTCTAGGCTGGGCTGGGCTGGGCTGAGCTCAGCTGAGCTTGGACTAAGGTTTTGAACTTTGGGTTGAGATTGGGCTAACCCTGACCCGATTGCCACCCTAATCATGAGCCTTGGGGACTACGAAATAAGTATTTTTAGGTCCAATTTTAGCCTTGAAATTATTTTAGGTCTAAAAAGTATATTTAAATTAGGGGTGGAGTCATCAAATATTGGGGTGCGCCTAGCACCACCCAAAAAAATTGCCTCAAATTCTATTACTGCATAACTTATTAAATAATATTGGTTCGTGGATGAACCAAGTCAATTCTTAGATTGTGTTTGAGTTTTTTTTTCTTTTTTAACTTTATTTTTTTCACATTGCTATCCACCTTACACCTTGGGGACACTAGATCTAGCATAGCTCTTTGTCGAATTTGCTCATTTTATTGTAGAACTTTACTAAAGGAATAGATTGATGTTTTTTTTTTTAAAATAGGAGATTGATGCAGAGGAGGAGCTAAAAGAAGCTTTCAAAGTATTTGACAAGGATCAATTTATATATATAAGCTATTGAGATGACTTTTTCATATGATTTTTTTTCTAAAACAAATATTCATCTTAAATTGCTTTTAAGAGGAATGTTAGTCTGGCATGCCACTCTTCTTAACCATCTCTTCACTCCTTTCGGAGTGGATGCAATACTGAAGATCCATCCTAGTTCGGGTTCATTTCAGGATTGCTTAGTATGACATTTTGAAAAGAATGAGAACTTATTTCACTCAGCCTATAATGCATTGCAAGAAGTATGTCGTCATAAAAATCATCAAGCCTCTACCTCATTCCAAACTACCCCAAAACTCTAGGATTCAATATGGCACCTCCAGGTGCCCCCAAGATTCAATTCTTCCTATGGAAATGTTACACTAACTCTGTATCTTTCCATCAGAACTTGAAACCTTGTCCCATACCCTTGGACAATATTCTTTGTCCCATATGTAATCTGTTTCCAGAGACCACTGAGCATCTAACGTGCGAGTTTGCACGTGCTGTGTGGTGGGGGGTGCCCTCTTTCATGGAGGATTGGACAGGGCTCTACATCATCCTTTGGCCCGTGGTGACTGGTAACAGGACATGTACTCACTACTGACCTAGTCATACAATACTATGTTTATATGCCGAACAAATCAAGGGACACTCATTCTACGTTTTTTGTGTTGATGATATGATCGTGGGGATAATCAAGTCTTCCTAAATTGGTTCATCATTGTCGGGAAGGAGTTTGTAATGAAGGATTTGGGCTTTGTTCATTACTTCCTTGGAATTGAGGTAACTCGTTTCCTGGTGGCTTACATTTATCCCAATGTAAGTATGTCACATATCTACTTGATCGGGGGGCTCAGATGACGGGATGTAAGCTCATATCTACTCCATTGGTTCCAAAGAAATCTATTGTTATTGACACTAAGGCCTACCCAGATCTTACACACTACAGGATCATTATTGGTGGACTACAATATCTCACAATAACGCGGTCGGATATCTCCTTTAGTGACAACTATGTATGCCAATTTATAGAGAAGCCAACTCTTAATCATTTTTAGGCTGTAAAACGGATCCTCTGTTACGTGAATGGTACTCTCATTCAAGGAATTTAAAATTCTATCCCCAGGATCCTTGGATTTAAGTGCTTACTCTGACGCTGATTGCGTCGGATGTCTAGTTACCCATCGATCAAAAACATGTTTTTGCACCTTTCTTGGAAATACTTGCATCTCTTGGAGTGCAAAGAAGCAGTCTACTGTAGCTCATTCCAGTGCAAAGGCGGAATATCGTTTGATGGCATCAACTGCTACTGAAGTCACATGGAAATCTTTCATCCTACGTGATATTGGTGCTCGTCCCTCCAATTCACCAACATTAAATTGTGATAATCTTAGTGCTCTTTATAGAACTGTCAATCCAGTATTTCATGCATACACCAAACATATCGAGGTCGATTATCATTATATTCGTGAGAAAGTCACTCTTGGATCTTTAGTTACACGCTTCGTATCATCAGACTTGTTCACAAAGCCTCTACATCGAGCAGCCTTTCAAATTTTGTGTACCAAACTATGTCTTGTCCCCTCACCATGGCCTAGTTTGAGGGAGAATATAGAGAATGATACACAAACGGTGAGACTTTCAAATGAAGCCAATTGTGCAGTTAGCCACCTAAGGAAGAAATTTCCAAATGAACAAATGAAGAAGGATTTCAAAATCAGACAACTCACAATCTCAACTAATATCCTTTGTTTATTCTTTCTTATATGCATTGTAATTAGAGGAGTGATACCTTACTATCAGGCCTTTCCTACTCTCAATATTAGCCAACCATCTATCCATTTTTAGAGTAAAAGGCTGAAACCCATAAAAAGTGTAATTTATCTCTGAAAATGAATAGATGATTGGCTAATGTTGAGAGTAAGAAAGTCCAGAGTAAGAGTAAGAGTAAGACCAACACTCTTCTTGTAATTAATACACATTTCAGGTAATAGATTTGTAATATAGAAGATCTCTCATTCTCTATTCACGAATGGTAAGATTGTAAGAGAGACTCAAAGCCTTTGTGTTTTTATTTAACTTTTCTTTAAAGACATTGGGTGTCGGGAAAGTACACGGAATGTAATTGCTGTGTTTTTTCAATCCAACTGACAGGGCAGTTGGTTGGGATCAGATGAGAAAGATACCAAAGTTCCTCAAAACGCGTCCCCACAAAACAATTCTTGTACTCTCTTAATAGACTACCGCTGTTGGTGCCACCTTCTAAATTTCTCATAATGCTTCTTCTACTTTCATAATAGAATGAAAAAAAATGGGTTTTTCCTAGATTGCCCTTTTAGTACGGGTTCTTCCCCAAATAACCAGGTTTTGAAAACCCTTCTCTAAATACCCTTATCATCTATTTTCCATAATTCAGTATTTATGAAAAGTCTTAAATACCTCTTCACTGATTTTGAAAGAAAAAGAAGAAGAAGAGGGATTTAGGTTCGTGGATGAGAGATCTTCATTCCCACTCCATTACCGGCGAGAGTTCTTCGTTCCAACCCCATTTCCGGCGAGAGTTCTTCGTTCCAAGAAGAAGAAGAAGAAGAAGAAGATACGTACATAGATGAGATGAATGAAGCTCACCCACTCCCCTCATCTTTCAAATCCAACTCTATTACCATCTATACTAATTTTGAAAAAAGAAGAATAAAAAAGAAGAAGAAAAGATGAAAAAATCACAAAAATCTGAGTTTCCCGAAGTTTTTTGCGCGTAGGGTCGATACAGTGCATCGACCTCGTGCATTTTATGCATCAACCTCATGCAAAATGCATTGACAGCGTACAAAATGCACTAGGTCGATACAATGCATCGACCTCGTGCATTTTATGCATCGACCCCGTGCATTTTATGCATCGACCCCGTGCAAAATGCATCTACTGCGTACAAAATGCAATAGGTGGATGCAATGCATCGACCTCGTGCATTTTATGCATCGACCCCATGCAAAATGCATCGCCCGCATATAAAATGCACTAGTTTGATGCAATGCATCGACCTCGTGCATTTTATGCATCGACCCCGTGCAAAATGTATTGACCGCGTACAAAATGCACTAGGTTGATGCAATGCATCGACCTCGTGCATTTTATGAATCGACCCCGTGCAAAATGCATCTACTGCGTACAAAATGCACTAGGTTGATGCAATGCATCGACTACGTACAAAATAGACTAGGTTGATGCAATCCATCGACCTCGTGCATTTTATGCATCAACCTCGTGCAAAATGCATCGACCGCGTACAAAATGCACTACGTTGATATAATGCATCGACCTCGTGCATTTTATGCATCGACCTCATGCAAAATGCATCGACCGTGTACAAAATGCACTAGGTTGATACGATGCATCGAGCTCGTGCATTTTATGCATCGACCTCGTGTATTTTATGCATCGACCCCGTGTAAAATGCATCGACCGTCGTCTTCAAGCTTGGAAACATGACTGTAAGTCATAGAAAATGGAAAAAAAAAACACATGTAAACACATATATAACATGGAATTTAAGGTTTTGAATCATAAATACAATGATTGTAAACATTTTTCCATGAATTAATCATACATGTAATGATTTTTTTGAATTCATTTTTTTAAAAACACAACAAACCCGAAAATGAGGGTTGTTCTTCGGTTAATGACGTTTTTTCATGAAAAGAACATGGAAAGAATGCTCTTGGAATAAAGATCTCTCGCCGGAAATGGGGTGGGAACGAAGTTCTCTCATCGAAAATAGGGTGGGAACGAAGAACTCGTCAGAAATGAGGTAGGGAACGAAGAACTCGTCGGAAATGAGGTAGGGATACCCAAAGTCTTTTGTTTAAATGATTTGGATAAAATGGGAAAAGTTCGCATGTGCAAATAAATGCACATGTGTAGGGGGACATTTAGAGAAAGGTTTTTAAAACCTGGTTATTTGGGGAAGAACCCCATACTAAAGGGGCAATCCGGGAAAAACACCGAAAAAAAAAGTCCATGACTAACAATATTCCACCCACCTGCGCTTTCTAACTTATTCACAATGATTGGTGATCTTCTTTTGTTGTAACCGGTTTTTGACAAAACCGGTTACTCCCTTGTGGTCGCCACGTCGTTTCTTACACCCCATAATTATGGTTAAGATTCACCTACCCTTAGGGTTCACCTACTTGTCTTTGGTTTTTTTAAAAAATATTTTTTAAAAATTAACCCTAGGAATTGGTAAATTTTAACCACAAGTTAACAATATTTTTATTATTTTTTTCTAAAAACCAAGGATAGGTGGGTGAACCTTAAGAGTGAATGAATCTTAACCATAATTAAGATGTGTCAAAAGAGACATGTGGCCACCTCAAGGCGTAACCCGGTTTTGGCAAAACCGGTTACAACATGAGAAGAATAGGACTCATTTACAATGCATAGTACTCCCCCATATAGCGGCATGAAATCATCTTTGATCCGAACCCTTCGATTTAGCCTACTCCAGTATCTTGGATGGTCAGGATTGAAGAGATTCGGAGGCTCTACATACATGTTTGTACTCGTTGAACGAAGCTTCCTTTGTTTTAAAAAAGCTTCCTTTATTTCATCACTAGCGGGTGGCACGTGCGATGCACGTGAGAGCGAGGGGAAGGAGTTAACCGCAATTAATAAGAGTTAAAAGGGACACGTGTTAATCCGCAAGTGCAATTGAACTCGCTAGTGGCACGTGCGATGCACATGAGAGTGAGGGGAAGGAGTTAACTATAGTTAATAGGAGTTAAAAGGGACACGTGTTAACCCGTGGGTGCGATTGAACTCTCCCCGAGTTCAATCGCGATTGGCTGTGATTCTAAATAGATATATGAGCAAGGGTTAGTTTGAAAATTAAAGTAAAACATTAAATCAAAGGCAAGGGATAGTTTGGGAATTAAAGTAAAACATTAAATCAACTTTTATGTTTATATAAAGGTAGTTTAGAAATTTTGGAAAAGTCATCTGCGCATGCTTCTCGTATTATAATAGTAAAGAAAAGATATGACTTTTTTTCTCTTAAAATTAATCCATTTTAGATTGTCAACTGTGTTTTCAAATGCCCCTGTTTAAACAAAACCTGAAATGAACTCATTTCTAACAACTAGACATGTCCCTCAAGCCCATTTAGTTATTGAACCAGGGTGCTGAGCTTGTAACATGTTCCTTTTTATTTTCCTTTTATTTTAGTAATGGATCTTGTCCACATGGGGTTGAATTCAGGGGGTGCACTACCAAATAAAAAGAAGAATTTTGCTAAGCATATTCGTATTTTCATACTCTCACCATTTTTCATAACAAATGACCATGTGTGGTCACAAGTGGGTTAACACACACAAAAAAAAAAAATTGTTTTATTATCAAACTAGAGGACAGTATTTAAAATTTTGGAGTTGTGAGAGTATAACTAGCAATTGGTTGCCTCCGCGAGTCTGTTGGCCTACCAAGTATGTGTTGGGCAGGGCTGGCCCAATGCTTGATTGTTCGGCCCAAAATTTGGGTGGATTGAGTCTTCCTTATTTTTGACTAGACTGAGTTTGGACAAGATTATAGGCCCAAAGTAAATATTGGGCTGATCTTGGGCTTCCCTTAGCTCAGCTCGAATTCGACCAAGCCCGAACTAAAGATATTTTACATTTTTATATATATAGATAGAGAAGGCCTATGACCTAATCTCATTCTTATTCAATTGAAATTGATGTCCGTAATGAGATTGTATGCGGAAATATGAGTGAAAGAAGTTTACAGATACAGATTGAGGTATCCATTTGTTGGCAATTACATCCATTGCTGGGGCCAGGGAGCAATGCTAAGAGCTTTCACTTCGCATTCCCTTATGGACTCTAAAGCTTCCCTGTATCAATGATGAGATTTACAGAATTGGAGTCATCCAAATACCGAGAAGTTCATATGTGGGGATTTGAAAGAAAGATGAGCAATAGCAACACCTTTCACATGGAGAAACTATTTTTGTGTTTGCTCTTTAAGAATGTTACTAGTAGTATTTTAAAAAAAAGGAGTGCTAGTGCTACTCTTAGGGCTTTCCTACTTTCAGCCTAAGTCAACCACGTGGACATTTTTCCATGTTTACAGTCACTGAAAAAGTGTGTACTTTAACAGTGAAAATGGACAAACGGTTGGTTTATACTGAAAGTAGGAAAGTTCTGAGAGTAGCCTTGTTTATCATGGGTTTCAAAACCAATTTTTTTTTGCTACTGGACAAATGCTTCCAAGAAGATATTACTAGTTAAAAGAATCAAGTACTAAGAATAAGAATAGTGATTACATGATTTTACTAAACTAGAAATTTTTTTACTAAACAACTTTTGGCGCATTACAAGTAGGCATTTAAAGGAAAGTTAACAAGTAACAATGGGATAACTCAATCCGAATTCGGCCCAAACTCAGCCCACAAGCTGCTTAATTTGGGACAGTCCGAACTAAACCCGAACTTCCCCCACTTTGCTTACTTTGGGCCAGTCCATACTCGGCCCAAAGCACGATATTTTTTGTGAACCAAGCTTGGGCTGGAGTGCTTGGGCTGAGATTAGGGTGGGCTAAGGTTTTAAACTATGGACTGGGATTGTGCTAACCCCAGCTAACACAGCCCTACCCAATTGCCACCCCAAGTATTTATCTCTTGCCCCAAAAAAAAGCGAAAATGACTTAGCACTCCTAAAAAAGAAAGAACAAAAGCAGGTGTTAGTGCAATTTTTTGAACACGCATGTCTCAAATCCATTGGCACTATGGTTGCCAATTGGTAGGGTAAGAGGAAGGGAAGGCCAGGGCATGGATATACTACCTCCCCGGCCCCGACCCGATTATAAAGCCGCCCCGCCCCGCCCCCAATCGGGGCTTATATATGGTGATACAAACTCCGCCACGCTTATAAAATCCCAGCCCTGCCCGTCCCTACTGCTTTATATATATACTAGCAAAGACCCCGTGCGATGCACAGGATAATAATTTAATTCCTTGAATTATAAATAATATTTAAAAAGTTAGAAAGGTTTTTTTTTAAATAACTTATTACAATAGTTTCAAAGGGATGAAGAATTGCAAACCAAATAAAAATTACAAATAACTCATGTTATTAAGTAAAAACAAATTATATGATAAAATAAACAACTACTTGGTTGGAGTACTTTGTAAGAGATGTGATATAGATAAAATTTTAGGCGTGATGAGAGAATGATGAAAAGAACTAACCTGTAATGCATTGAAAACGAAGAGTGACTTTGCAAAACTACCGAGAGAGACGTAACAGAGAGTTGGGAAGAGAGTTGTCGTTGTTGTAACTTCTGTCAGAGAGAGAGAGACGTGAGTTCTCTCACTTCCGGCCCTTTAATAGGGAAGAGTGATGAGATTATTGGACACTCTAGCAAAGAGTAGTGTGATTTGACAGTTTTGAGAGAGAAAAATATGATAGGGATAGGGATATGGATAGGGATAGAGATAGGGTGCCTAACAACATGTCTCTATTTCTCTTATCATAATCTCTTAAAATATCTCAAATGTTTTTTTTGAATTAAGAGGTTAATACTATTCTATACGTTTGAGATAACTCTTTAAAAGAGTTGTGTCGTTTGAGGATAGAGGAAATAGGCGGGGAGAGAGGTGATCAGTGTGACACGTGTCATAATAAGTGAACATTATAATCCTACGTGACGAAAGGAGGAGGGGAGAAAAAAATCTGCCTTATATTTAGTTAATAGAAGTGTTGAAAGGACTATCAAAGTGGACGTTTGTTATCTTCGGTTAATGAAACTGCATGAGAATTCAGCTACAAAGAAAGCTCTTGCTTTAACTTTGCTCTTTTGACAAAACATTTTAAAAAAGAGAATCCAAAAGACAATGCAAGCACAGGTTTATTATTTCAGTTTAAATATCAAGCTGAGCTCTGCGAGCTCCCTTTTTTACGTTACATGGGGTAAAAGTGTAATTAATAATTACACAATTACACTTTTGACCCATGTAAATGTAAAAAGGGAGCTCCGCATGATGCAGAGCTCCGCATGAAAATTAATCTCATATTATATATGGGAAGTACTATTCTACCCTACGAATCATTATCACCAGCCATTTCACTTTCCTCTTTAGTTACCACTAAACTCCTTGATTTTCTCTACCTCTCAAGGATTGATTGATTGTATGGTGTACTTATAAAGAGCATTAACATTGATGCTCCTCGAGCATTGACCAGACAGGCTGCCCCTAACTCTTGATCGTAGCCGTGTGTTTTTTATTTATTTATTTATTTATTACAAGAGATCATTTGCCTACATTAATAGAGTCAAGTAGCTTGAGCAAGGGAGCTCTTGCAACTCATACCCGGGTGAGATTAGATCCCAGACCTCCTCCATGGAAGGCTACACCTCTACCACTCACGCAAGAGGCGATAGTAGTAGTTTGCATAAAATAACATGACACTACTCCCAAGGAAAAATGGGTGGGAAAAGGAAATGGAGTTGGAATCATATCCAATCCGATTGAACTTGGAGAGTTCAAGCGCATCCACAAGGCAACATGTGTCCTTTTTAACTGTAGTTAAAATTCACTAATCTTTAGGGTTAAAATATTTAATCTTAGTTTTGAGAATAAAAAATTGAAAAAAAAATTAACTCGTAAGGGCATACCCATGAATCCTATTTCTAAACCTAAGGTATCCACCTATTGGTGGATGCCCCCCTCTTAAATGCTCTCTACTTAAATGCTCTCCAACTGTGGAGAACATTTAAGAGGGGGACATCCACCAATAAGTCAATGCCTTAGGTTTATAAATAGGATTCAAGGGTGCGTTAACTATTTCCCAAATGTTAACCCTTATTAAAAAGGATTTGTGAGTGCATTGAAGGCGATCCAGAATCAAAGAAACAGGCCATCCTTTTTGTAGCCCATCATGGACATGTGATGAAAGTAAATTTTTTTCTTTTTGGTTGTCAACGAAAGTGGAATTAAATTTAAAAGAAAGGGAACAGATTGCTGACGTGATTTATAACTAGTGGGTGACGCATGCATCGCACGCGAGAGCGAGAGGAAGGAGTTAATCACAGTTAACAAGAGTTAAAAGAGACACGTGTTAACCTATGGGTGTGATTGAACTCTCCCCGAGTTCAATTGCAATTGGCTGTGATTCTATTCTTTAAATAGATAAAGAGTAGTTTGGAAATCATAGTAAAACATTAACATATTAAAATAAAGCATTGAATCAAAGTTTTGTAATTTTGAAAAAATAGGCTCCGCTTCGTTCTCGCATTATAATAGGAAAGATACCGCAAAGTAGACAATGACCAAGCTATGCCCCACCTTTAGGTCGCTAGACCAAAACCACGTGGGCCACTCACAATGCCCATTCAATTATTGAAGATTGCATCTAAAAAAAAGGAGAAAATAGATTTAACCGAAGGTTTGATGAAAATACACATAGATCCTCTCAAGTTTCAGAAAATACATTAAGTATCCTTACTTTTTAAAATATTAATACTTACACCCCTTGATGACAGAATGGTGATGTCATATGATAAAGTGGTATGAACTACCTAAAATATCCGCTACTAAAGTTTTCATTTTCCACTTTTCTCATATACGAAATTGCCCCCTCATTTTTAAATGAAGTCAAATCTTCTAGGGGTGGTCATGTGTCCTTTTTGACACCCCTTGAGGTTGCCACATGTCCTTTTTGACACCTCTTTAATGAGGTTAGATCCTAGCCCTAGGGTTCACCCATCCATCCTTGGTTTTTTTTCTTTATAAATATTATTGATTTTTTTAAAATTTAAAAACTGTTTTTAAGGCTTTTTTAATATTAAATTTTTTTAAAAAAAAATCAAGGATGTGCGGGTGAACCCTTAGGGTGGGTGAATCTAAACCCATTTAAGGGGTGTCAAAAAGGACACGTGGTTACCTCAAAGGGTGTCAAAAAGGATACGTGGCCACCTCAACGTTTCACCCGCCTATCATTGGTTTTTTTTAATATTAATTCTTTTTAAAAATATTTTAATATTAAAAAAGCCTTAGAAATAATTTTTAAATTAAAAAAGAATTAATATTAAAAAAATGAGAAAATACATTTACACCCTTGAGGTTTGACAAAAATACACATATACCCCCCTCAGGTTTTAGAAACAGTTTAAATATGAAGCGAAGCTCTGCATCATGTCAATAATTACACATTTTGCCCCCATGTAGTGTAAAAAGGGGGCTCCGCATGATGCAGAGCTCCCCATGAAAATTAATCTCTTTCAGAAAATATATCATGTACCCCTACTTTTCAAAATATTGACACTTTCACTCATTCCATTAGTTGATCGTTAGTCGACTGACAGAATAATGAAGTCATGTGATAAAGTAGTATGAACTACCAAAAATACCCTAGGGGTGGCCACGTGTCCCTTTTGACATCCCTTAATTGTGGTTAAGATTCACCCACCCCTAGGGTTCAGTCATTCATCCTTGGTTTTTTTTAAGGAGAAAATATATTTACACCCCCTAGGTTTGATGAAAATACACATAGACCCCCTCAGGTTTCAAAAAATACATTAGGTACCCTTACTTTTTAAAATATTGACACTTACAACCCTTCCATTAGTTGATTGTTAGTTAATTGAAAACATTCCTAGCAGACTCAACAAATTTTACTAACCAAAATAGCCAAAACTCACATTTTCCTATTTTGGCTATTCACTTTTTAAAACACTCTGAACAACCTCACCAAAATAGTCAAAACTCATATTATTTTATTATTTGTGTGAGACTACAATAATACGAATGAAGAAAAACCTTTATTTTATTATTGTGTGAGATCACAATGAACGAAGGGAGAGAAATATTTAGCTTTTGTGAGTACTATACACTCACCAAGCTGAAATGGTTATTTTGAAGAGGCTGGTAGAGACCCTTTTGTAGTATTTTTTAGTACTTTGGCTTACCAAAATAACTTTTTGGTTATTTTGGTGAGACTGCTAGGAATGCTCTGATAGAATGGTTATGTCATGTGATAAAGTGGTAGGAACTACCAAAAATACCCTTTAAAAAGTTGTCATTTTCCACTTTTCTTATATAAGAAATTGCCCCCTTATTTTTAAATGAAGTCAAATCCTCTAGGGGTGGTCACATGTCCTTTTTGACACCCCTTGAGGTTGCCACGTGTCCTTTTTGACACCTCTTAAATGGGGTTAGATCCACCCCCTCCTAGGATTCACCCACCCATCCTTCGTTTTTTTTTTCTTTATAAATATTAATTTTTTAAAAAAAATTTAAAAACTGTTTTTAAGACTTTTTTAATATTAATATAATTATCATTTTTAATGTCCCAAACGACAATCTTCTCTCTTAAAATGGGTAGTTATATACTCCCACGTTGCTTTACGATTTCTATTCAGGTTTCTTCTTGCATACAGATTTTCAAGTTTGTATTTATTGTTTTATCAATTGTTTCCATAAAACTCCAAATTTTTTAAAACCTTTGAAATATTATCTGGGTTCATTTCAAAACACGAATCTAGTAGTCGGTTTTCACCATTGAATACTTCAGCAGATAATCAAGTGTTTTTTTTTTTCCTCTGTAGTGGGTTTTCATCGTTTATCAATATTTCTAACATATAATGAGTGCTGTATTTTTTTCTTCCCTCTAAATAATGTGTTTTTTTTTTTGTTTTTCTCCCAGGTTTGCTTAGAGTTGTGAAAAACCTGAGTGATTAAGGGTGTGTTCGATTGAGGGGTAAATGAATGAGAGAAAAAAAAGTAAAAAATTTGTATAATTTTTCTTGTATGTTTGGTTTGAGGGAAAAATAAATTTTTTTTCAAAATTACCCTTTGCTCTCTTTAGGAATATAATCATACAAAATGATAGATTTGGAATAGTAAAGTTTGTACTTCACTTTCTTTCACAATTCCAGCATTTTGGTGGAATAATGTTTGGATGAAAGTGAGAGAAAATGGTGCACTAATGAGAAAGTTGATGTTTCACTTCCCCTCAAAATCCCTCCAACCGAACAGGATAAAAGTGGGAATTCTCCCACTTTCTCTTACATTTCTTTCAACCGAACACACCCTAACCCTATGTTTGGTTGTCGAGAAAATAAGTAAAAACATGGAAAAGAAAAGAAAATTAGACAAAACTCAACTACAAATTGTATTAAAAATCCAAAATTTTCTGTTCTTTTCCATGTTTTCATCAATTTTCTCGGCAACCAAACATAGCATAAGGGTGTGTTCGTTTGGGGTGTAAGTGAGTAAAAAAAAGTGAAATGAAAAGAAAAGAAAGAGAAAGTGAGTTTTCTTTTGTATGTTTGGTTTGAGAGAAAAGTGGTGGGAGAAAGTATATATATTTTTTCTAAATATACCCCTTGTTCACATTTACAAAATCCTTTTTATAAAAGGACAGAATTGGAATAACAATGGGTCTTTTTTCACTTTCTCTCACTATTCCACCAAAAAGCTGGAATATGAAATGAGTGTAAGTACAATAAAATATGTCACTATTGGGAGTCATGATTCTCTAGAAAGTGAAGGTTTCTTGCAAACCGAACATGGGGTAAGTGGGTGTTTCTCTCACTTTCTTTTACTTCCCCACTTACCCCCTAAACGAACATATCCTAAGGGTGTGTTCCGTTGAGGGGTAAATGGGTGGGAGAAAAGAAAGTGGAGTAAAGTACAGTAAAGTGAAGTAAAAGAAAAAAAAAGAGAAAGTGAGTTTTCTCTTGTATGTTTGGTTTGAGAGAAAAATGGTAGGAGAAAGTATATTTTTTTTCAAATATACCATTTATTCACATTTACAAAACCCTTTTGATAAAATAGTAGAATTGGAATATAAATTGACTTTTTTCACTTTCTTTCACTATTCCACCAAAAAACTGGAATATGAAATGAGTGTAAGTGCAAGAAAATCTGGTACTATTGAGCATCTTGATTTTTTAGAAAGTGAAGGTTTCTTGCAAACCGAACATGGGGTAAGTGGGTGTTTCTCTCACTTTTTTTTACTTCCCCCCACTTACCCCTCAAACGAACACACCCTAAGGACCCACTAAGAACATCACTCTTCTTCTCTCTTAAAATGGGTAGTTATATACTCCTATGTTGCTTTATGATTTCTATTGAAGTTCTTTTCTGCATGCAGATTTCCAGTTAGCCATCTTATGTCTTTATTGTTTTATCAATTGCTTCTCCTAAAACTCTAAATTTGTTTAAAACTTTTTTTTTTTTTGGGTATCGGCATACCTTAGTAGGGTCAGTACGGCAAGTAGTTAGTTGGGCATTGAGGCTCTTGCAACCCTTACCCCTAAGGAGTTTAAAACTTTGAAATATTATCTGGGTTCATTTCAAAACACGATCCGGTGGTAGTGGGTTTTCACTATTTTTGAAGATTTCAGCTGGTAATCAAATTTTTTTTTCCCTATAGTGGGTTTTCATCGTCTATGAATATTTCAGCATATAATCAGTGTTGAATTTTTTTTCTAATGCGTGGTGTGCAAATCAATGCCGTAAATTAAACCAATTCTTGCTTCAGCATGTTATATATATTTTCAATTTTGTATTTATTTATTTTCTTCTCCACTTTCGTGCATCGTACGGCGCATATGTTAGTGCTTAATAAAGGAAAGCATGGTGAGGGGAAAAGTCACAAACATTGCTTGTTGGGTAAAACAAATAGCATGTTGGATAAATTGATAAATTAAAGGAAAGTATGATGTATAAAACACTGCTTGTTGGGTAAAAAATGATGGCTAAATAGTAAGTTGGATAACTTATGGTGCATAAAAAGGATAAAACGAAGATGACTGCGGATAAAAGCAATCTTCATTCTGACGTAGTGTGGGGAGGTGTAATAAAACAAGGGTGCAAATCCTCTCCAGTGATAACCGGATGTGGCACATCCGGTTATCAACACTAGAGGTCGCCACGTGTCTCCTTTGACACCCCTAACCGTGGGTAAGGTTCACCCACCCCTAGGGTTCACCCAACTATTTTTGGTTTTTTTTTAAAAATATTAATTCTATTTTTAAAATTTAAAAACTGTTTTTTAAGTTTTTTTAATATTAAAAACAATTTTTTAATTTTAAAAATAGAATTAATATTTTAAAAAAAAACCAAAAATAAGTGGGTGAACCCTAGGGGTGGGTGAACCTTACCCACGGTTAAGGGGTGTCAAAGGAAAACATGGCGACCTCTAGGGGTGTTAACCGGACGTGCCACATCCGGTTATCACTGGAGATGATTTGGCACCTAAAACAAAGGCTCAGGATCCTCTCGAGTTCAACTCGAGAGAATCCTCTCGAGTTGGAGCCCTAGAGGTCGCCACGTGTCTCTTTTGACATTCCTTAACTATGGGTAAGGTTCACCCAACCCTAGGTGTAGAGCCCCAAAAATTTGATTCACTGTTCATGTGAATAGAGCCTTTGTATGGTATGTGTAAAGGCCTAATGCCTTACATGGTATTCTTGGTATTATGACGAGTCAAGTGAGGGTCATAGGTATGTATTTGGAGTCTCAAAATGGGAGTATAAAGATACTCTAAGTGGTTAAAAACAAGGGTATAAATACCCAAGGTGTTTAATGGGTTGTGAGTGAATAGTGTAATGAATAGTGCTAGTGCGCGAGGCATAAGGAGGCCGGGCCCTCTCATGCATATTGGTGTATGTTAAATGATCACTTAGAATGATTTAAAAATATATGTGGAATGATTAATGAGGTGTGAGTATGGTTTTGGACCCGAGGGAAAAGAGTGTGAAAACACTCGAAGTGTTCTAGATGTTGAAGAGGTATGTTTCGGCATTTCCCCTTAACTTTACGAAGCCTTAGTTTAGGCTCCATTGCTCAGAATCAAGTGATTCTTGAGTTTTTGGAGGCATGTGAATCCTCTTCGAGGTTCATGTTCATCACTTTCCCTGATTTTGAGCTGGGGTTGAGTCAAAAGTCCGATTTCCAAAGTCGGGACTGTTGGAAATCTGGACAGTTAAAACTCAGTTTCAGACCAGTAAACTTTAGGGGTAAAATGGTCCAATAATAAATACGAATTAGAAGTTGTACAAAACATGAAAGTTGTTCTCCTTCGAAAGACGAATCCAACGCAAGTTGAATCGTCAAAATCTGACTAGCGAGTCAAAAGATATGGCCAAAACAGTCTGGACCTGCAGGCAACCGATCGCTCGGTCCATAGAGCGATCGATCAGTCCAAAACCGATCGATCGGTAGCTATCGACTGGTCAAGATTTTTGTATGGGGAAATTTTCCAGAGAGTTGATTTTTGGTCGAGAGCTCGGTCAACACACCGATCGCTCGGTAGGCAACCGATCGATCGGTCATTAACACCGATCGCTCGGTACTCGCGTTTTTGCAGAAATTCAGTAAGGGTATTATGGTCTTTTGATCGGTTCACTCTTACCTTAAGAGTTTAACCCGAGCCTTTAGGGCTTCATTTCGACACTTAGAGAGATTGGGAGATAAGAAGAGAGGAGAGGGCGATCCCTAAACCTAGAGAGAGATCTTAGAAGAGAAGGGAAGAGAGTGGAGGATTGCAAGAGGGGTTTTTGGATTTGGAGAAGAAGAGCACAAATCGAGCCTTGATCTCGCTCCTACGCGCCATTGGAGCTTGGATCTCCAACATCAAGCTTGAGTTTCACTTCTACAAGCTTCTTCAAGCCTTTTCAAGCATTGGATCAAAGGGATTTCATCCCATAAGGTAGATACACTCTACTATGTTCTAATTTCATAAACCCTTAATGAAAAGCATGATTTTCTGGACAAGTATAGTTATATATAGCCTCTTATATGTAAAAATACATTCTTCTAGCAATGGATTTCATGAAACCATTTCTACATCCAGATAAAATCCCATGAATGATGGTGTGAATTAAATGTGATGATGTTATGCTTTCAACCAACAAATAAAATATGGTAATTTTTGAGTTGTTCTATATGTTAGTATCCAAGATGAAAAGCATGTTAAAAGCAACAAGTTTTTGGAAGAATAAGTAGAAAAACCTTATTTTAAATGTGATTGGAATGGTATGATGTTATTGTATATGGATTATGGTGATGGATGAATTATGTTGAGTATGAGACATATGACCATATGTAAAGGGTTTTCCCTAATGTCTACCATGTTATATCACAACTGCTATACGGACACATATGCATATGCATGATCGAGTTTTCTAAATTATGGGTATCCCAAAAGAAGAAATACATGTATATAAGATGTAATACAAGAATAAGAAGAAGAAGAGTATGCAAATGAACCACACGAAAAGTATAAGATGTAAATGAACCAAATGAATAGTACAAGAGGCATAAGAAGTATAAGAAAAGTACAAGAAGTAAAAAGAGGTCTACGGAAAAGTATAAGAAGCACAAGATACATACGGAAAATACAAGAAGCACAAGATGTTACAAGAAATACAAGAAGATGGAAAGTATACGGAAAAAGCCGACAGGGATGCGACGATAGCAGGCCGCTTGAAAGGGAAAGGGATACTGGCATCGGACTCCAATGATAGCAGGCCACCCGGAAGGAAGATGGATACTGGTCGTCTACCCTTGAGGTAGCCGAAGGTGAGAAGAACATTAGGCCACCCAGCTTACGTGGGTACAGGTACTAGTTGTCCTACTCCGGAGGTAGCAAATGATGAATACCAAGGTATTTTAAATACCCGTACAGGATAATAAAAGATAAAAGCCAAGGTATTTTAAATACCCGTATATGCAAAGGTACAAGATGATAAGAAGATGTTTTTCACAAAAGATGATAAGAAAATGTAAAAGACAAAAGATGATAAAAAGATGTTTTCCGATAGTATTTTCCGAGATATATGCACATGATATGATTTTGTTTTCCGCGCTCTGATTTCAGGAATGCATGTGAGATGATTAAATTGTGATATGTACACGTTGTATTCTTGTTTACGATATTACTATCTAGTGGTTTGTATACGCTGAGTATTCCATGCTCAGCCGTACATATTATGTCGGCAGGTCCCTTCGACATTTGTGGCGAGCGTCCTCAAGAACCATGGGTCGAGGAAGAGTATGTTGAGGAGGGGGAGACTTGGGGTAGTCTTCAGCAACAGAGGGCTCAGGAGGAGCAGAGGGCTTTTGTTAGGTGGCCCCATCATGAGTGACGAGAGGGAGAGACATATACATATATTTTTTTGAGCGAGTATGTTCGCTCTTTATTTTGGGTCATGTATAAACTGAGACATATAGTATTGATAGAAATTTTGTAGTCCGCTTCCACTACCATATATAGATTAGTATTATGCTTCCGCTATTACAGGTTTTATATGTTGTACAGGATTCATATGTTATATAGAATGGTTTGGTTATGAGTTCACGTTGCCAAAGTATCCTAACTACTAGGGGGTATTTTGGGTCGTGACAGGTTTGGTATCAGAGCTTAGGCTCTAGATTCCATCGGGCTGGGGTTGTTGTCTTAGGGTAGACATGTCTCCTTCAAGTTGGAGTATGTTCAAGTTTAGGCATTAAAACGGAATGGGTAGAAGTGATCCTTGAGTTAAACTTAGAGCTTGAAGTTTAGGATAATACAAACGACAAAATAGATACAAAGTAAGGATATTAGGTCCATATAGGAAATGGTATTGCAAGTATAGACTACGTGGATACTTCTACTAACTTGAGTCCTAGCTTCGCTAAGTTATTTAGGAATCCCTATTTTGGGTATACTATATGTACGGTGTCACATCATGTTTAGGAACCCTGGAGGAAAGAAATAATAATAATACTAATAAAAATAAATGAATAAATATATATGTATAATTTTTATCAAGCTCAGGGATGTTTGATGCACTCTTCTAGATACAGATGCGCATTTCTGCAGCACGTTCTAGACACAGTGCTCAGTCCCAATTGATAAAAGATATAATTTTGAACAAGCACACGGATGTCTGCATGCACGCTTCTAGATATAGATGCACGTTCATTCTGCAGCACGTTCTAGACCCAGTACTCGGTCCAAGTCTAGATACAGATGCGCGTTAATTCTGCAGCACGTTCTAGACCCATTGCTCCGTCCAAAATGATAAACATATTATAAAACTCCAAAGAAAATTTTCATCATACACAAGCATCATCCATATCATGAGCATCATACACGAGCATCATCTACATCATGAGCATCATCCAATTCATGAACATCATACATGACATGAGCACCCTACGTAGCATCACACATAGCATCATACATGGCATGGGCATCATGCATAGCATTCACCTCATACATATCATATACATAATGCACATCTCATATGCATCATACATGTCAAAATAATTTAAAGGAAATTGGTTAAATAACTCCAGGGTTGTGAACTAATCATTTGTCTTAGCCATAAGTCAGTCAATGTCTTAAGTAGGTCATAGGTTAGTGTTTTAACCGTGTTTTAGAACGTAGCTTCGCTAGGAAACCAAAGGGTGTGCGATACTATTATGTGTATATCTTGATATATTGATTATACATGGCACGCTCATATAGGCAGGAATTGCTAGTTGAATAATTATATTCAAAGAGCTTGGTTTTTCCGTTAGACTCACATCTCGCTATTGTCCTCAGGAGTTGATCATGAGGTGTGGCACCCGAGGTAGAGGGTATCAGACTAGAGGGAACGGAGGAGGCATTCCTATGGGAGATGAGCAGCCAGATTTGACTCAGATCCTTGGGGTTATGGCCACGACTATGACTAAGCTTTCAGACAGGGTTGACACTCCTGTTGCCGTAGTACCTGCACCTCCTCCGGTACATCCCACAGCAGGACTTGAGGCATTCCGGAGACTGAGGCCTTCCACCTTCTATGGTACTCCTGACCCCATGGTTGCAGAAGCTTGGATCATGCAGTTGGAGAAGATCTTTCGAGTTCTTCATTGCACGGATGAGCAGAGGGTTGATTGGGCTTCCTTCGTGATGGAAGGTGAAGCCGAACATTGGTGGAGGTCTGCACTGAGGCAAAGGGATGCCGCCAAGGCAGGGACACCATGGACATGGGTGGAGTTCTTGGATGCTTTTTATGAGCAGTATTTTCCCAGGTTCGTGAAGGAGCAGAAGGAGAGGGAGTTCATGTTCTTGGAACAAGGAGAGATGAGTGTGGTAGAGTACGAGGCCAAGTACGTCGGGCTCTCGAGGTTTGCTCCACACCTAGTTGCATCCGAGAGTATGCGAGTCAGGAAGTTTGAAGGTGGCTTGAGACCCTCCATTAGAGAGCGGGTTGCTATACTGCAAGTGGAAACTTGGAAAGAAATTGTAGGAAAGGCGAAGATTGCTGAGAGACATTTAGAGGAGTCTCTCTTGAGGAGTGACAGTAGCCGAGGGAGAGGCATGGTTCGAGGCCAGTCCAGTGGGCCAGTGCCACTAGAGAGAAGGGTTAGACCTTCCCCATACCAGACTACTATGTCTGTGTCGGTTCAGAGGTCCCCATTTCCACCACAGGTTCCCCGCCCTACTACTTCACAGGCCACGGGATATGGGTCTTCTAGATCGACTACCTCTGGGATGTGCAGCCACTGTGGGAGAAATCATAAGGGCGATTGTCGTACACTCACCGGTGCATGTTATTACTGCGGTGATCAGGGACATCAGTTCAGAGATTGCCCACGCCGCCAGTTGCCATTGCCGTCGCAAGGGAATAGGCCTCCGGCCCGACAGGCTACACAGCAGGGGTCTTCTCAGGCCTCCAGGCCCCCGGTTAGATCGGTTCCTCAACAGAGGTATCCGCAGGCCTCTGGTCCCCCACAGCCCATACAGCCGCCTCGACAGGCGAATCAGGGTAGAGTCTTTGCCTTGACCGAGCAAGGCGCGCATGCATCCAAGGATGTTGTGCAAGGTACGCCATTCCAGTGCTTGAACATATGATGTGTAAAATATATGATATATGTCGATACAACATGCTACTTATATTCTATATGTGTTGTGATGCATTACTTGATGATTGTGGATGATAGAGTGTAGGAGTTAATAAAGCATGGGAAGAGTATCCCTGCTTCATTGTGTCGCGTATGAATTTCGAGGACGAAATTCTTATAAGGGGGGAAGGATGTAGAGCCCCAAATATTTGATTCACTGTTCATGTGAATAGAGCCCTTGTATGGTATGTGTAAAGGCCTAATGCCTTACATGGTATTCTTGGTATTATGACGAGTCAAGTGAGGGTCATAGGTATGTATTTGGAGTCTCAAAATGGGAGTATAAAGATACTCTAAGTGGTTAAAAACAAGGGTATAAATACCCAAGGTGTTTAATGGGTTGTGAGTGAATAGTGTAATGAATAGTGCTAGTGCGCGAGGCATAAGGAGGCCGGGCCCTCTCATGCATATTGGTGTATGTTAAATGATCACTTAGAAGGATTAAAAAATATATGTGGAATGATTAATGAGGTGTGAGTATGGTTTTGGACCCGAGGGAAAAGAGTGTGAAAACACTCGAAGTGTTCTAGATGTTGAAGAGGTATGTTTCGGCATTTCCCCTCAACTTTACGAAGCCTTAGTTTAGGCTCCATTGCTCAGAATCAAGTGATTCTTGAGTTTTTGGAGGCATGTGAACCCTCTTCGGGGTTCATGTTCATCACTTTCCCTGATTTTGAGCTGGGGTTGAGTCAAAAGTCCGATTTCCAAAGTCGGAACTGTTGGAAATCTGGACAGTTAAAACCCAGTTTCAGACCAGTAAATTTTAGGGGTAAAATGGTCCAATAATAAATACGAATTAGAAGTTGTACAAAACATGAAAGTTGTTCTCCTTCGAAAGAAGAATCCAACGCAAGTTGAATCGTCAAAATCCGACTAGCGATTCAAAAGATATGGCCAAAACAGTCTGGACCTACAGGCAACCGATCGCTTGGTCCATAGAGTGATCGATCGGTTCAAAACCGATCGATCGGTAGCTATCGACTGGTCAAGATTTTTGTATGGGGAAATTTTCCAGAGAGTTGATTTTTGGTCGAGAGCTCGGTCAACACACCGATCGCTCGATAGGCAACCGAACGATCGGTCATTAACACCGATCGCTCGGTACTCGCGTTTTTGCAGAAATTCAGTAAGGGTATTATGATCTTTTGATCGGTTCACTCTTACCTTAAGAGTTTAACCCGAGCCTTTAGGGCTTCATTTCGACACTAAGAGAGATTGGGAGATAAGAAGAGAGGAGAGGGCGATCCCTAAACCTAGAGAGAGATCTTAGAAGAGAAGGGAAGAGAGTGGAGGATTGCAAGAGGGGTTTTTGGATTTGGAGAAGAAGAGCACAAATCGAGCCTTGATCTCGCTCCTACGCGCCATTGGAGCTTGGATCTCCAACATCAAGCTTGAGTTTCACTTCTACAAGCTTCTTCAAGCCTTTTCAAGCATTGGATCAAAGAGATTTCATCCCATAAGGTAGATACACTCTACTAGGTTCTAATTTCATAAACCCTTAATGAAAAGCATGATTTTCTGGACAAGTATAGTTATATATAGCCTCTTATATGTAAAAATACATTCTTCTAGCAATGGATTTCATGAAACCCTTTCTACATCCAGATAAAATCCCATGAATGATGGTGTGAATTAAATGTGATGATGTTATGCTTTCAACCAACAAATAAAATATGGTAATTTTTGAGTTGTTCTATATGTTAGTATCCAAGATGAAAAGCATGTTAAAAGCAACAAGTTTTGGGAAGAATAAGTAGAAAAACCTTATTTTAAATGTGATTGGAATGGTGTGATGTTATTGTATATGGATTATGGTGATGGATGAATTATGTTGAGTATGAGACATATGACCATATGTAAAGGGTTTTCCCTAATGTCTACCATGTTATATCACAACTGCTATACGGACACATATGCATATGCATGATCGAGTTTTCTAAATTATGGGTATCCCAAAAGAAGAAATACATGTATATAAGATGTAATACAAGAATGACAAGAAGAAGAGTATAAGATGCAAATGAACCACACGAAAAGTATAAGATGTAAATGAACCAAATGAATAGTACAAGAGGCATAAGAAGTATAAGAAAAGTACAAGAAGTAAAAAGAGGTCTACGGAAAAGTATAAGAAGCACAAGATACATACGGAAAATACAAGAAGCACAAGATGTTACAAGAAATACAAGAAGATTGAAAGTATACGGAAAAAACCGACAGGGATGCGACGATAGCAGGCCGCCTGAAACGGAAAGGGATACTGGCATCGGACTCCGATGATAGCAGGCCGCCCGGAAGGGAGATGGATACTGGTCGTCTACCCTTGAGGTAGCCGAAGGTGAGGAGAACATTAGGTCACCGAGCTTACGTGGGTACAGGTACTAGTTGTCCTACTCCGGAGGTAGCAAATGATGAATACCAAGGTATTTTAAATATCCGTACAGGATAATAAAAGATAAAAGCCAAGGTATTTTAAATACCCGTATATGCAAAGGTACAAGATAAGAAGATGTTTTCGACAAAAGATGATAAGAAAATGTAAAAGACAAAAGATGATAAAAAGATGTTTTCCGATAGTATTTTCCGAGATATATGCACATGATATGATTTTGTTTTCCGCGCTCTGATTTCAGGAATGTATGTGAGATGATTAAATTGTGATATGTACACGTTGTATTCTTGTTTACGATATTACTATCTAGTGGTTTGTATACGCTGAGTATTCCATACTCAGCCGTACATATTATGTCGGCAGGTCCCTTCGACATTTGTGGCGAGCGTCCTCAAGAACCATGGGTCGAGGAAGAGTATGTTGAGGAGGAGGAGACTTGGGGTAGTCTTCAGCAGCAGAGGGCTCAGGAGGAGCAGAGGGCTTTTGTTAGGTGACCCCATCATGAGTGACGAGAGGGAGAGACATGTACATATATTTTGTTGAGCGAGTATGTTCGCTCTTTATTTTGGGTCATGTATAAACTGAGACATATAGTATTGATAGAAATTTTGTAGTCCGCTTCCACTACCATATATAGATTAGTATTACGCTTCCGCTATCACAGGTTTTATATGTTGTACAAGATTCATATGTTATATAGAATGGTTTGGTTATGAGTTCACGTTGCCAAAGTATCCTAACTACTAGGGGGTATTTTGGGTTGTGACACTAGGGTTCACTCACCCATCCTTGATTTTTTTTAATTTATTAGTTTATATTTTTTAAATTAAAAAAATATTTTTAATATTAAAAAACTCTAAAAAAAACAGTTTTTTTAATTTAAAAAATATAAATTAATAAAAAAAAAAAACCAAGGATGGGTGAGTGAACCCTAGGGTTGGGTGAACCTTACCCATGGTTAAGGAATGTCAAAAGAGACACGTGGCGACCTCTAGGGCTCCAACTCGAGAGGATTCTCTCGAGTTGAACAAAACAAAGATGACGTGTTTATTCTGACGTAGTCATCGATGTGGGGCAGGTGAGAGGCAAGCCAGGGCCAGGGCCAGGTGGAATAAGAGAATCCAAGTTGAGTAAAGTTAAGCCAGTGGGTGGGGGCCACCATTATAGCGTGAGTCAACTTTTACTTTGGCTGCTGCTCCCTCCCGTTTACCTTTATGCGCTCTGACAGCACATGCAATCGAACGCTCCGTCGCCCGATCGAATATCCAACCGTGCCAAGGCGCCCAGTGGGGCCCACTGTTTTAACAAATATGCGAGGTTGCTCATGTTATTAAAAATGATTCCACTAGAAATGCTATTGAGACCGTATTAGGGCCGAGACCACCGAGACCTCGCGCCCGAATACGGGATTTCAGGTGGGGCCCACATATGAAGATGGCCCCACCTGAACTCTCATGAGATCCCATGCTCGGGCACGAGGTCGGTGTGTCTCGGCCCTTGGACGGTCTTAGTAGGAAAGTCCTTTTGTTCCTGGTTCCCAAGCATGGGGCAGAAGTAAAAATGAGGGGATAGGTGAAATGACTTCTGCCCACTAACATCTGCCACATGCCCATTGTTTTGTGGATGCCTGAGCACTTAGCTCGGGCAGCCACCAGAGGTAATTTTTGCCTTAAATGAGAATCCAGTCTGTCCTTTCTTGATTTGTTCTCTCTATTTGCAAAGGGGAATGCTAGCCCCAGTTTCTTATTTCCTCACTTTCTCCATATGACCAACATCTGTCCTAACTTTTCCAGGCTGCTTTTTCAGCCGGTTAAAGCTTCATCAATAACTAAATTTAAATCTTGCCTCTCCCTTTATTTGTAATTTGCAAAAAACCCCATACTAGTACATAGGAATATACCCAAATCTTCCGTCCCTTTTCTCCTGAGTCCTGCCCCCTCTCTCTCTCCCGAAACTCTCTCCCCTAATTTGTGGTGGTCATTCTATGTTAGACAAAAGGGAAAAAAAAAAAACAGAAGAAGGAAGTTGTTCTCATATGGAAAAAATGGAAGGGAAACCCACCCTTAAAAAGGAGAAAAAGAGAGGAGAAATGGGAGTTTGAGCATGTCTTTCTTCTCTTGAAATTTTTTTTAGAAATTAGAAGAAGAAGCTAGCTGTTCTCATGCCGAAAAAAAAAAAAAGAACGAAAACCCAACTCGAAAAAGAGAAAAAAAATAGTGGAGAAATGGGAGCTTGAGCATGTCTTTCTTCTCTTGAAATAAAATTCGGAACAAATTTCACATCACAAGCCAACCCTTTCACTAAAACTCGGTAATGATTAAAAAAAAGAAAAGAGAAACTAATAGAATAAGCTAAAAGCTGGTTTCCATTCGCGAGAGAGTGCAAAAGACAAGGCGGCGACATGGCTTTGCTCACCGTTAATTGAGGCCGGCGATCAATATGTGGGTCGTTTGGACACTATTTTTTAATGACGCAAGAAGCATTTCGTTCGGAAGAGAGAGAGAGCGAGAGAGGAGAGAGAAAACATTGTATTATAATTTTATTATTAATATGAGGGCCTTCAATGGGTTTCTTTTTAAATATAAATAAAGTGAAGGGGAGAGTTGAAATGGGATTGTTGCTGAAGCTTTAACCGGCTGCAGAAGCAGCTGGTAAAAGGTGGGACAGATGTTGGTCGTGTGGGGAAATAAGAAACTGGGGCTAGCATTCCCCATTTGCAAATCAAAGGGTCTTCAATACGAGTTCGGATGGGCAACAGCGCAATGGGGCTACTTTACTATTCACATGGGGATCACCAAATGATGGATATGGGGCCGATTTTGCAAGACACATATGGGCAACAGCAAGCACTGTTGCCCATCTGAACTCCTTCAATACCCTCTTGGGAATTTCAAGATCAAACGAACCAAGGCAGATGTCTTGATTGAGGAAGAGATAGCTGATCAGTTTCGCGAAGCATTTTGTCTGTTGGACAATAATGGAGATGGTGTATTCGTCTGTACCCTTTGCTTTAATATTTCTTTCTTTCTGTCTTATTTCACTTATCAGTCTTTTTAATAAAGCTCTGGTTTTAATGAAGAGCAATGAACTTGGCCATTTTTGGTCTTTAAAAGAAATGGGTATATGAGGTTCTAATTTTTGATTTTTTGTAAGTTGTTTATTTGTTGTTCTTGTTTTCTCTGATTATTACCGAGATGTGAATAAAACTGTCTAGCTCCTATAAAGGTCCCTCAGTGCACATTTTCTATATATTTGTCTCCATCCAATCAAAGACGTCCATACCATTGAGAATCAGGCTCGGCAAAAACGAGACTAGGGATCATGAACCCCCTCCATCATTAAATGATAGAGAATGCTCCCCGCTTTCTTCCTGTGGTTACTATTAGAATGAACTCAAAACCACAACACAAGCACCCTTCACTAGTTTTGGAGTTCTGGAATGATGATATTTTGATGGATATATGTTGTTTGGATTACTTTCTGGGATTTTAGATTGTTGGGTTGATGAAGTTTCAGACGATTCCTTGCAATATTTTGTGTTAGCGCACGATTAGTTGATTTTTGGAGAAATTATCTGTCTGTTTATTTCTTATAAGATTTGGGTGAATCAGCTTATGGTTGTTTATATGGGTGTCTTTACTTTCTCTACACTGATGAGAAATTGGTTGTTCTTGGTAGGTTGCAATACCATCGAAGAACTAGCGACAGTGATTCTGTTGGTGGATCAAAATCCAACAGAAGAAGAATTCTAAGGCACATGATAAGCGAAGTCGATGTGAACAGCAATGGGACTATAGAGTTCGGGGAGTTCTTGAATTCCATGGCTAGAAAAATGAAGGTATTTTACTCCCACTGCTTCCTTTATCATAAAAAAAACTGCCTCGATTTTTATTACATCGGAGGGGCGTAGTCATTTTAAAAAAAATTTTGGTAGAAAGATTATCATATGACACACCCTAAACCTAAGGTAGCCGCTAAGGTGCGAGGGGTGTGTGTGTAATTGTCTAGCCGCTGAGATTGTATTTTAGTTCTTTTTTTTTTTGTCTTTGTTTGTTATCTAAACGGTTTTTTCATTGTCCAGGGCAAATATGTAATTATCAATAATTACACTAATTACATATTTGCCCCTGGACAGTGTAAAAAGGGAGCTCCGCATGTGAGGAGTTCTGCATGAAAATTAATCTCTTAAATAAAAGAGGAGGTCAGATTGAGGGCATTGAGTGGAGCTCCTCTTTTTACTTTGTAACGGTGAACAGCAGCGGGGCCAGGAATTTTTCCTTGGGGGCCGGATACATGTATGAAGATTTTTACTTTGTAACGGTGACTAGGGGTGGGGCCAGAAATTTTTCCTACATGTATGAAGAAAAGTAATGGGTTTGGGGCGTAGCCCCTGAGAGTTTTTTTTTTGGTTAATGGATTCATCGTTCAATCGCACCTACAAGTCGACATGTGTCCCTTTTAACTCCTATTAATTGTAGTTAAGATTCACTAACCTTTAATGATCAACAATCTAACCTTTTTTTTAGGAAAAAAATATCAATCCTAAGGGTTAAAATTACTTAACCACAGTTTAAAAAATTAATAATTTTTTTTTCCTAAAAACCATGGTTAGATTGTTGAACCCTAAGGGTTACTAAATCTTAATTACAATTAAGAAGAGTTAAATGACATGTGTTAACTTGTGGGTGCGATTGAACTTAAAGACATGTTAACCTTGTGGGTGCGATTGAACTTGAAGAGAGTTCAATCGCAATTGACTGTGATCACTTGTGAGTGTGGAGACGTATTAGAGTACTTTTGAGTTACTAATCCTTATCTTTTTGGGCAAGGCTAGGTACAATTTCTTTCAAACTCACTTTCGTTACAAGACATTTGTTTTCCATTAAAAATAAGACTTGTTTTTCACTTAACTCTTCAATCAAATAGAGAATAGAGAGTGAGACTAGCATTATTCTATATGTTTTCCTTTCTAAACAATTTGGCCCCTTCTATATGAATTAAGGCTATTTTAAAAATCTTTACAACTCATTCACACTATCTAGTAAAGGTTTTCAAAAAATTTGAGGGACCATGGCCCCACCCCTGACGGTGACAATGTTGTAATTATGTGTATTTCTAAATTGCCTTAGTTTTTCTCAATATTTACAACCGTGCCACTTTCGCATTGTAAAGAGGGGATTCCAATTCACCGCCGTGAATCAGAGTTCCGGCTCAAAATTAAACTCTTATTAAAATTTTTTTTTGTACAATCCTTTCGGGACACTAGATCTGGCGTAGCCATTTGTCAAATTTGCTCATTTAATTGTAGAAGTTTACTAATGGTTAATATATATTTCTTATAGGAGACTGAAGCAGAGGAGGAGCTAGGAGAAGCTTTCAAAGTATTTGACAAGGATCAAAACGGATATCCGCCAATGAGGCTAATGAGGTGAATTTTCCTATGAAATATTTTTCTCCTAAAACAAATATTTATCTTAAATTATTTAGAAAAAAAATGAGAAATACTATTATAGGCACCAGGTTATGCATGCATCTGCTCTCTTTTTAAATGGAAGAAAGGGAATAGAGATAAGAGGGAGAATGAAGAAAGAGATGTTAGAGGCAGGGGGTGTCAATGGACCGTCATGGGCTTGAATCTTTGTATTTTTTAAAAATGGATTCAATCCAAGCTCGGTCCGTTAACATTAGAGTTTTTGAGGTCCCAATTCGGCCCGTTGTAGGAAAAAGGGCAGGTGGTGGAGAGGTAAGAGTGAGAAATGGTGAGAGAGATGAGAAGATTCTCATTGATAAATGGGAAAGTTCGAGGAACGATCACGGATGTTTTCTTCGGTGGAAAAGAGTGATAAGCGAAATTTCGAGGAACGATCACGGATGACTTCTTCGGTGGAAAAGAGTGATAAGCGAAATTTCGAGGAACGATCATGGCGGAAAAGAGTCATAAGGGAAATTTCGAGGAACGATCATGGCGGAAAAGAGTCATAAGGGAAATTTCGAGGAACGATCACGGGATGACTAGCTGGGCGGGAAAATCTGAAAAGCAACAAGAAGTGTGCACCGACAGATCTGAATTTGGTGACAGAAATCCCGGGTTTGGAAAAGTTAATGTCCATTAATAAATCTTTTCTTTTCTACTAAACGCACTCAATACTGCATCCTTTCGCCTTCTAAAATTGACTTTTGTGTCCCTCTATACGTGCATACTACGACGACATAGGAACCGTTTAAATATGAAGCGGAGCTCAGCATCATGCGGAGCTCCCTTTTTACACTAAAGGGGGGCAAAATGTAATCTCGATAGGGAAAGATGTATGGCATTTCAAGTTACCTTACCTAACATTAAGACCTTAACTCTAAATCAACACCGTTAAATCTATGAGGCACTCTGATAGGTTTCTGATTCCAAAAAGGAAAAGGAAAAAAAAGGGAAATTTTGGGATTAGACATGCCACGTGTAAACCTGGTGCTGCAATCAGACTAATGGTCAAAATTCAAAACCTTTGACGACTTAGCTGTTGGGATTTGAACTAAGCATTTAATCTCTAAACCATTTGGATCTTAGAAACTATGAATCACAGAAATCACACAATAAATAGAAAAATTACAGAGAATAAAATAGAGAAAAAAAACAAAGATATACGAGGTTCGACAACATGTTTACGTCCTTGGGAGCCACACCAATCCACTATCTTAAAGATACAGAGTTCACAAAGTTTTTCTTCACTCGAAAATTAAGGCCACTTCTCACACATATCACCTAAAAAATACGCACACTCTATTATATGTTTAAGGTTAAAACTGTAAGGCCGAAGGTAAGCGATAAATAATGCAAGAACACTGACATTGATGCTTTTTTTTAAAAAAAAATTTTAATTTTTTTTATGCTAATATAAAAGCTTAAGGTAGTCTAATTAGAGAAATCATTTGGCTATTTGTAAAATATGGCAGGGTTGAAATTTTAAGATCTTTTATTGGGTTGGGTTGCCTTGGGGAAGTTGGGCTAGAGGAGGAGTGTGGTTTGGTTGGGGTTTATACAACGGATTGGGCTAGGGTTATCCCAACATGACTTATCCCGACAAGTTGCACCCCTATTTTCTCATTAGAGCCTAATGGTAAGGGATATTTTTTAGGAGATGAAAAGAAAATGAGGGGGGGGGGGGGGGGGGGGGGGATAAAAAGAAATTGGCTCATGTAGCGTACAAGTCAATGGAAACATGAGTGCATTCATTTCAAGAGAAAATTGGGGAAAGAAAAGAATTTGAGAGAAAAATATTATTTTTATTGTTTTCTGTTTTCAAGAAAACTAGTTTTTCTTCAAAGTGTTACTTTTCTTTAAAAACATTCTTTCTCAAAATAAGGTTATTTTGAGAGAAAGTAAAAGCTTATTTTTTAATTTTCAAAGGAACCAAATCCTCTAAGGTTTGTGAATCCAGTTATGCCCCTAAGGTCGCCATTGTTTAACTATGGCTAAGATTCACTCACCCTTAGGGTTCACACACCCATCCTTAATTTTTAGAAAACAATATTAAAAATATTTAAAAAATTAATATTTTTTCTAAGAACCAAGGATAGGTGGGTGAACCCTAGGGGTGGGTGAATCTTAACCACAATTAAGAGGTATCAAAAGGGACACATGGCGACCTTAGTGGCATAATTAGATTTCCCAAACCAACCGGATTCCCCTAATCCAGTTATAACAGTAGAGGATTTGGTTCCATTTTCAAAATACCCTTTGTTGAATGTCACATCAAAAGTTATGTTAACATGTAAATATAATTAGTTAATAAATTTAGGAAAATCATATTTTTCTTTTGCTTTTTTTTTTTTTCATAATAAAATAAACACAAGAAAAGAAAATTTTCTTTTCTTTTCTTTTCTTTCACTTTCTTTTCCCCATTTTCTTGTAAAATGAATGAACCCTAACACTCTGTTTGATTGCCTAGAAAATAAAAAAGATTATGGAAAAGAATTTAATCATACACAATACTCAGAATTGAGGATAGGCTTAGTTTTTTGTTTTTAATTTCTTAACTTTTTTTTGTTATTATTATTATATCTTACTTGTTTATGTAAGTTAAAAAGTACTATTATATATTTATAAAAAAACATTAATAAAAATTTAGTGTGTATATATATATATATTTGAGTCTAGCCAAGCCGAATTAAACAGTCTGACTCAAGCTTGACTTATTTAAATATTCGAACAAAAAATGTTAGCAAATGTTAGCTTGAGCTTGGCTTGAACAAGCTGAGCTTACGAGTTAGCTTGACTTAATAATGCTAAATTAATAAATAATAATAATTTTTAATTTAATAATATACTATCAAAAAATAATACGTGCATATCACTGACATCTTTACTAGTGTTTATGCATACACATAATATTTTTTGATAATGTTATTTTTAATATAAAATAATATTTTTATCTCTCATTATTATAGATTATAATAATTTTTTTTATAATAAATAAGTTAAAAAAAATAATAATAACATAAAAGTTAAGAAGTTAAAAGCAAAATCCCTAATCCTAACTCTTACTTTAAAGATTGAAGGACTCTCCAAAATCTTAGTTTTGTATATGAAAGAATTAATTTTTATAGTTTCTTGTATTATAATTTAATAATAAATTTTTTCCTTAAAATCCTGTAAAATTGAACAAAATATTTCCATGAATCAAGTTTGAATCAACACGAGCACGGCTCACCTTAAGCAAGCATATTTTGCTATTGAGACCATAAAGGACCGAGACCCTGCTTGTGAGGCACCGAATCTTAAAATTTCATTAAATCTGTTTTTGAAAATTTGAGATCCATGCATCACGTACAGTCTTGGAGTGGTCTGGGCCCTTTGCGGTCTTACTAGCATTTTCCTAAGCAATACACCCTCAACTGAACTCGAGCACCGCTCACCTTAAGCAATACGGGTAAGGTTCACCCACCCCTAGGATTCACTTACATATCCTTTGTTTTTTTAAAATATTAATTATTTTTTAAAAATTAAAAAACTGTTTTTAATATTAAGAAAACTCTAAAAAAAGTTTTTAAAATTAAAAAAAAAGAATTAATATTAAAAAAAAAAACCCAAGGTTGTGTAGGTGAATCCTAGGGGTGGGTGAACCTTACCCACGATAAAGGAGTGTCAAAGGAGACACGTGGTGACCTCTAGGGGTGAACCCTAGAAAAAATCCTCTACGGTGATGACTGGGTTTGGCAAATCCGGTTATCACTCCTAGAGGTCACCACGTGTCTCCTTTGACACCCCTTAACCGTGTGTAAGGTTCACCCACCCCTAGGGTTTACCCACCCACCCATCCTTTTTTTTTTAAAAATAATAATAATTTTTTCAAAATTAAAAAACTGTTTTTAATATTAAAAAAACTCTAAAATTAGTTTTTTAAATTTTAAAAAAAGAATTAATGTTTTTTAAAAAAAACCAAGGATGGGTGGGTGAACCCTAGGGGTGGGTGAATCTGCCAAATCCAGTTATCACCCCTATAGGTCGCCACGTGTCTCCTTTGACACCCCTTAACAGTGGGTAAGGTTCACCCTCCCCTAGGGTTCACCCACCCATCATTGGTTTTTTTTTTTTAATATTAATTTTTTAAAAATTAAAAAACTGTTTTTAATATTAAAAAAACTCTAAAAACAGTTTTTTAATTTTAAAAAATGAATTAATATTAAATAAAAAAAACCAAGGGTGGTGGGTAAACCCTAGGGATGGGTGAGTCTTACCCACTGTTAAGGGGTGTCAAAAGAGACACGTGGCGACATCTAGGGGTGATAACCGGATTTGTCAAATGCCTTCTCAAATCCGGTTATCACCGTAGAGGATTTGACTCCCCTTGGGCAGCAAATCCTCTCCAGTGATAACCGGATTTTGCAAATCCGGTTATCACCCCTAGAGGTCACCACGTGTCTCCTTTGACACCCATTAACCATGGGTAAGTTCACCCAACCCTAGGGTTCACCCACCTATTTTTTGTTTTTTTTTTAAAATAATAATTCTTTTTTTAAAAATAAAAAACTGTTTTTAATATTAAAAAAACTCTAAAAACAGTTTTTTAATTTTAAAAAAAGAATTATTATTTAAAAAAAAAAAACCAAAAATAGGTGGGTGAACCTTACCCACGGTTAAGGGGTGTCAAAGGAGACACGTGGTGACCTCTAGGGGTGATAAACGGATTTGCAAAATCCGGTTATCACCGGAGAGGATTTGATGCCAACACGGTAATGACCAAAACCTAGATACACAATACGCCCTCACCTTCAGCAAAATTTCAATGAAATCATCGTAGGTATTTACATACGAACGAAGCCACACCCTCACAAACCAATCACAAGCTAATCTTTCCGACATTTTCTTCTTCTTTAGACCATATGGAAATCACAGCCAGAGTGTCCCTTCCTAGCATGTACGCCATCCTTAGCAAACCTCGCAATAGGTGGCGCGTTGCTTTCTCTGCTATCTATTCTTGCCGGGTCCTGCATTCTCTTGCCAAAGAGATTGTAGAGAATAGGACCGCCCAGCTCCCATCCAGGATCTCACGTTCTCTGTCTTATACCATTCTCCATATCAGACAAAACAGTAGTGACAATGATGTTCATGACACTACTGTTTTCTCTAGCATCGATCAGAGAAGCCTCACTGAAATTGTAGATAAAGATCTTCCTCAGGTTGGAGGAGTTGAAGATGTAGCCCACGCTCTCGACACCAATGCAGAGGATGAAATCCATGATAACGATGAAACCATTCTCCACATCAAACAAAACAGTAGTGACAATGATGTTCATGACTATAGTAACTTGGATCAGAGAAGCCTCACTGAAATTGTAAAGAAGAAAGACATGGGCCATCTTCGTCGGGTTGGAGGAGTTGGAGGTGTAGCCCGCGCTCTTGAAACCGACGCAGAAAATGGAATCCTTGACAGTACTGATGAAGGTGTGAGCCATAGACGCAACACATACGGTTCTAACACATTTAATATGCCGCCAGCAAAAGATTTCTTGTTTTTTGTGTTGAAAGCTTTTAAGGATATCACTGTTCTCGCTCTAATGGTTTGTGCAGCAATTTCTCTTGGTTTCCGCATGAAAAATGAAGGGCTGAAAAAGGGTTGGTATGAAGGTGGAAGTATATTTGTATCTGTCTTCCTAGTTGTCTCTGTCTCCGCGGTGAGCAACTTCAGGCAGTCGAGACAATTTGACAAGTTGTCGAAAATAGGCAACAGCATCCAAGTTTATGTCATAAGAGATGGGCAGCAGCAACAGGTCTCCATCTTTGACATCGTAGTTGGAGACATAGTTTGTTTGAAGATTGGAGATCAAATTCCGGCTGACGGGTTGTTCTTAGATGGGCATTCATTACAAGTGGATGAGTCGAGCATGACTGGGGAGAGCAACCCTGTGGAAGTTGATTGCAGCAGCTATCCTTTCTTGTTTTCAGGCACCAAGGTGGTGAATGGCGGGTACACTCGCATGCTTGTCACGTCTGTGGGCATGAACACTTGGTGGGGCAAGAGGATGAGCTCGATAAGCTGTGATACTAATGAAAGGACACCATTACAAATTCGGCTGGACAAACTAACCTCAACTGCTGGGAACGTGGGTTTGGCAGTTAATTTCCTTTTTCTTCTTGTTTTCTCGGTTTGTTACTTTACCGGGAATACAAAAAATGGAAATAAGAATCGGGTTATGAACGGCAGTCAGGCAGATATAGATGATGTGCTGAAGGCAACGGTGCGTTTTTTGGCTGATGCAGTTACTTTTGTGGTGGCAGCAATTCCAGAAGGTTTGCCATTGGCTATTTTGCTCGCTCGCATTTATTTGATGAAAAGAATGATGGCTGATCAGGTGATGGTTCGGAAACTATCGGCTTGTGAGACAATGGGATCGGCTACTACTGTATGTACCGACAAAACTGGAACACTCACCTTGAACCAAATGAAGGTGACCATGTTTTGGCTCGGCCAAGACAAGATGACAGGCCGTGCCTCCACTAATATTGCACAAAATGTCCTTCAATTGTTACGCCAAGGAGAAGCTTTGAACACAACTGGTAGTGTTTGCATACCCCAGTTAAAATCAAAGCCTGAGTTTTACGGTAGTCCAACGGAGAAATCAATTCTCTCTTGGGCTGTCCTAGAATTGGGCATGGGTATAGAGAAAGTGAAGCTGAGTTGTACCATTCTCCACGTTGAAGCCTTCAATTCGGAGAAGAAGCGAAGTGGGGTTTTGATTCGGAAAAAGGTCGACAATACGATCCATGTGCATTGGAAAGGAGCTGCTGAGATTATATTAGCAATGTGTTCAAATTACTATGACTGTTTTGGGATCACGAAAGCCATGGATGAAGGTGAAAGGATGAAAAACGAGCAAATAATTGAAGATATGGCAGCCAACAGCCTCCGGTGCATTGCTTTTGCCCATAAAAAAATCCCAGATGGAGAGTTGGAATACAGTACTGAAGATGGAAAGACTCACCAACTGCTAAAAGAAGATGGATTAACCTTGTTAGGGCTAGTAGGTTTGCAGGACCCATGCCGACCGGAGGTTACTGAAACTGTGAAGACTTTCAAAAATGCTGGAGTGAACATCAAAATGATCACCGGAGACCATGTTTCCACTGCAAGAGCTATAGCCATTGAATGCGGGATACTCAATCCCAATCAGGGCATGGGAGGTGGAGAAGTAATGGAAGGTGTAGAATTTCGTAGTTACACGGAAGAGGAGAGGATGGAAAAGGTTGATAGAATCGGAGTGATGGCGAGGTCCTCCACCATTGACAAGCTTCTGATGGTACAGTGCTTAAAACGAAAAGGTCATGTGGTTGCAGTCATCGGTGACGGCACAAATGATGCACCGGCCTTAAAGGAAGCCGATGTGGGACTTTCCATGGGGATTCAAGGCACTGAAGTGGCCAAGGAGAGCTCAGATATTGTCATCTTGGATGATAACTTTGCTTCAGTGGCTACTGTTTTGAAGTGGGGGAGATGTGCTTATAACAATATCCAAAAATTCATCCAGTTCCAGCTCACCGTGAATGTTACCTCTCTCGTTATCAACTTCGTTGCAGCAGTTTCTGCAACTCATGAAGTCCCACTAACAACAATCCAGTTGTTGTGGGTGAGCCTGATCGTGGACACTTTGGCAGCTCTGGCTCTGGCAACCGACCTACCGACCAAGGAGCTCATGAAGAAGCCTCCGGTTGGTCATACCGAGCCGCTTATAACAAATGTTATGTGGAGGAACCTCATAACTCAAGCTCTCTATCAGATAACCATCGTTTTGGTTCTACAGTTCAAGGGCAAGTCAATCTTCAATGTGGACCAGAAGGTAAAGGATATTCTAATCTTCAATACTTACATTCTCTGCCAAATTTTTAATAAGTTCAATGCAAGAGAACTGGAGAAGAAGAATGTCTTTAAGGGAATACACAAGAACCACTTGTTTCTTGAGATTGTGGGGATAACCATTGTTTTTCAGGTGGTGATGGTGGAATTTCTACATAGGTTTGCAAATACAGTGAGGTTGAGTTGGGAGCAATGGATTGCATGCATTGTGATTGCGGCTGTATCTTGGCCTATTAGTTGGGTTTTCAAGTCCATACCAAATTCCAGATAAAACTGTTCCTCAGCCATCCCAAGTGGTAAAGCTTCATGGTCCAGGTTCTAAGTGCCATTCTATTTTTGCAAAACTTTTTTTTTTTAAATTTTAAATTTCAGATATCTTAGAGTTTTATTATTGATTCAGGACTAAAAACTTGAATTTCCATGAACAATGAATGAAAATGTGAAATGAATATTTGTATGTTTGGGAAGGATAATGTATTGGCAAGTTCCTCGTTAGATCCCACCGTTGTAACTTGTAAGCAGAGATGAGTCTCAATTGCAAAGAAGAATATCCACATTTTATACCACCCATCCGTTAGTAAATCAAAATAACTGAGGGAAAAAATTCTCAAAACGAATGAATTGCATTGCTTTTCACTGAAAAGATAAAGCTCAAGAAAAATAAGCCAAACCAGAAGTTATACGAAATCGCGTCCCACAGGATGATGCTTGTGTTGCTGTTTTTCTGTTTTTGCTGTGTAAAAACAGCATAGGTAGTTTTCAAAACAAGTTGTAAGTGTTTGTGGGAACTCTTTAGTCCCACATCGGAAAAATAGAAAACTTTTAAAGGACTTATATATGTTTTCTCTCCTAGTGTGGTGTGTTAAAATGAGAAGGGCTTAGCCCTCGCGCATGTGGGGGCCCAAGGGGAGGTCCAAAGGTTTCTAATGGGAATTTGGCGAGTCGGGCCGAAAACCCTTCATGTGCACGCGTTGCGGGTCGCGGCGGTGCGCAAATATCAAAGACACACACGCGCGGCCGAGCCGGGTCGGGTCGGGTCGCGCGTGTGAGTCCTTGGATATGATATATTTTATTTCTTATTTTTATTTGTCTGTCTCTTGGGTTGCTCTTATTATTTCCTAGTTACCGTTTTTTTACCGTTTAAACTTTTAATTCGTTTTAAGAGAATTTATTCTCTTACGTTATAACTTGGAAGGTTTCCTTTAGCCTCTTTATTTTTCTATAAAAAGAGATTTCGGGTTTCTAAACAGATACAGAAAAACATCACAGCACAGCTTGTCTTTAAGCACAGTATTTCTGGTTCCTAATTCGATTTTTCGATTCGAGATTTTTGGGAGTCGTCGAGTTCGTTGCAGACCAAAGGAAAGCTAGTGCTCCATTCCTTTGGGTAGAGATCGTTGAATCCTGGAGGTGACCGCAGTAGAACCTGAGAGCATCGTAGTTGTTGAGGACTACCAGGGGCGTTTTTCACCTTAAGGACAGCGTGTTCAACACGTGCCTCGATCTATCCTTTTCGGCTAAGTTCTATCTCTTTTCTTATCACTATACAGAATTTTATGCTACAGTTATTTTGGATTGAAATCGTCTGCTGCTTTACATTGCTTCGGTTCTAGTTATATTTGAATTGCATACAGAATTATTCCAACAATCTTAAGGTGAAAAATTAGTCTTCTTTATTTCACTGGAAATTTTCTGTATACAATTTAGAATATGTTGAACAATTCTGAGAAACCAGTACCATTCGATGGAAACAATTTTAAAAGATGGCAACAGAAAATGCTGTTCTATTTAAACACTTTGAATGTTGCTCATGTGTTGACTGGATCTGGGACATACGACACAGAACTTGAACCTGCTAGATCTTTACTTATAGAGAGATGGGAACATTCGGATTATATGTGTAGGAATTATATTTTAAATGGTTTAATTCCTTCAATATATGATGTTTACTGTAAGGTCAAAAATTCCAGAGAATTATGGGAGATGTTAGAGAAAAAGTATATAACTGAGGATGCGGGAACGAAAAAATTTGTAGTTGGAAGGTATTTCGACTATAAAATGGTGGATAATAAATCGGTAATTTCTCAGGTGCATGATTTACAAATAATTGTGCATGAAATCTTAGAAGAAGGCATGAATATTAGTGAAGGTTTTCAAGTTGCAGCAGTAATAGAGAAATTACCACCATCCTGGAAAGAGTTCAAGAACTCACTAAAATTTAAAAGAAAAGAGATGACCCTTGAAGATTTGATTGTTCGACTCCGGATAGAGGAGAACAACAGAAACTTAGAAATGAAAGAAAAATCTGCAGAAATAGATACCAAAGCCAATTTGGTTGAAAAGATGACTGATAAGATGACTGGAAAGAAATCTGAAAAAAGGTTTAAGCCGAAGACAGATTTCCGTAAGAAGAGAAATGAGAAAACAAATTTTCAGAAACCTACTTTCAAGAAACCTAATGGTGATTGTTATGTTTGTGGGAAGCCTGGGCATCATGCTAGGACCTGCAGACTTCGCAAGGTTGGTCATCAAGTCAAGAACCATCCCGGATCTGCTCAAGCTAATATGGCAGAAACTGAAAGCTTCTCAGCTGTTATTTCTGAAGTCAATCTGGTGAACAACATGAAAGACTGGTGGGTGGACACTGGGGCCACCAAGCATATCTGTGGTGACAGAAATGCATTTTCTTCCTACAAGATAGTCGGAAATGATGAACAACTTTTTATGGGTAATTCATCTACGTCTAAAATTGCTGGAAAAGGGACTGTGAATTTAAAATTCACATCTGGGAAAGTCCTTAATCTGAAAGATGTTCTTCATGTTCCAGATATTAGGAAGAACTTAGTTTCTGGGTCGATCTTGAGCAAGAAAGGGTTTAAATTGGTTTTTGAGGCAGATAAGTTTGTATTGTCTAAGTCTGGGATTTTTGTTGGGAAGGGTTATGCTAGTGAGGGACTTTTTAAATTAAATGTAATTGCTGAAATTATGAATGAAACATCTACATCTTCTGCTTATATTGTTGACTCTATAAATATGTGGCATGATAGATTAGGACATGTACATATTAATTCTTTACGCAAATTGATGACTTTAGGATTAATACCTAAAACATCTTTAGATAAAGAACATAAATGCGAAATTTGTGTAGAGTCAAAATTTGCTAAGAAGCCGTTCAAATCTGTAGAAAGAAACACGGAACTGCTAGATTTAATTCATAGTGATTTATGTGATTTAAAATCAACAGTAACAAGAGGAGGTAAAAAATACTTCCTAACTTTTATAGATGATTATAGTAGATTTTGTTCTATATTTCTACTTAAGAGCAAAGATGAAACTCTAGAAAAATTTAAATCTTGGAAAACTGAAGTAGAAAAACAAACTGGAAAAACAGTAAAAATTTTAAAATCTGATAGAGGAGGTGAATATGATTCACATCTTTTTTCTGATTTTTGTGAGAGTAATGGTATTATTCATCAAACCACTGCTCCTTATTCTCCTCAGTCTAACGGTATAGCTGAAAGGAAAAATAGGACTTTAAAAGAAATGATGAATGCAATGTTAATTAGTTCGGGTCTACCATCTAATTTATGGGGTGAAGCTATCCTAACTGCATGTTATATTTTAAATAAAATACCTCATAAAAATTCAGACAAAACCCCTTATGAATTATGGCACAATAGGCCTTCATCTTATAAATATCTTAAAGTGTGGGGGTGTTTAGCAAAAGTTGCTATTCCTACTCCAAAGAGAACCAGAATAGGTCCAAAGACTGTTGATTGTGTGTTTATAGGCTATTCTCAGAATAGTAGTGCCTACAGATTTCTAGTAATCAAATCAGAAAATAATTAAATAGATACAAACACAATTATTGAGTCTAGAGATGCTGAATTTTTTGAACAGTGTTTTCCTTTTAAGGACAACTCTAAAGGTAGAGATTCTGTCCTTCTGCCTAGTACCTCAAGTGAGGTTATACCTTTAGAACAAGCTTCTGAACCTTTTAGTCCTATTGTACCAGTTATTGAAGAACTAGAACATAGGAAAAGTAAACGTACTAGGAAGGAAACTAGTTTTGGGCCTGAGTTCATCTCTTATTTAATAGAAAATGATCCTAATTCTTTTAGAGAAGCTATGACTTCATCTGAAGCACCTTTTTGGAAAGAAGCCATTAATAATGAAATTGAATCTATTTTGGCTAACAAAACTTGGGAGTTGGTAGATCTTCCTCCTGGGAGTAAATCCATAGGGTGTAAATGGATTTTTAAAAGAAAGCTTAGAACAGATGGTTCTATAGAAAAATATAAAGCCCGATTAGTTGCGAAGGGTTTTAAACAAAAAGAGGGTATAGATTTCTTTGATACATACTCACCTGTAACTAGGATTACTTCTATTCGTGTGCTAATTTCTATTGCATCGATATTTAACCTTGAAATACATCAAATGGATGTGAAAACTGCATTCCTAAATGGTGAACTTGATGAAGAAATTTATATGGATCAACCCGAGGGATTTGTTATCCAAGGTTTAAAACATAAAGTTTGCAGATTGTTAAAGTCTTTATATGGACTTAAACAAGCGCCTAAACAGTGGCATGAAAAATTTGATAAAGTATTATTATCAAATGGATTTAAAATAAATGAAGCGGATAAATGCTTATACATTAAATCCATAAATAATGATTGTGTAATTATTTGCTTATATGTTGATGACATGTTAATACTTGGAACAAGTAGAGAAATAATAATAAGTACCAAGAATTTCTTAAAAAGGAAATTTGAGATGAAAGATCTAGGTAATGCAGATGTCATTCTTGGAATAAAAATTCTAAGGAATTCAGACGGGATAAGTTTATCCCAATCTCATTACATTGAAAAGGTACTTAGAAAATTTAATCAATTTGATTGCAAACCTGTGAGAACACCTTTTGATCATAACTGTAAGTTAATGAAACATTCTGGAGAAGGAGTTTCTCAATTAGAATATTCTAGAGTAATCGGTAGTTTAATGTATATCATGAACTGTACCAGACCAGATATAGCTTATGCTATAGGAAGACTCAGTAGATATACACATAACCCAGGGCAAGATCACTGGGATGCTCTTATCAGGGTATTGAGATACCTGAAATATACTCTAAATTATGGTATAAGTTACTCTAAGTATCCCGCTGTATTAGAAGGGTACAGCGATGCTAACTGGATTTCGGATTCAAATGAATCTAAGTCCACGAGTGGATATGTATTCACTCTTGGAGGAGGTGCAGTGTCTTGGAAGTCTACTAAGCAGACCTGCATAGCCCGATCCACGATGGAATCGGAATTTATAGCTTTAGATAAAGCTGGAGAAGAAGCAGAATGGTTGAGAACACTGTTGGTAAATATACCATTGTGGAATAAACCAATGCCTGCTATCTTGATACATTGTGATAGTCAAGCTGCAATAGCTAGGGCTAAAAATGTATCCTATAATGGGAAATCCCGACATATTCGTCGAAGGCATAATTCCATAAAAGAATTACTAAATAATGGAATTATTGCACTTGATTTTGTGAGGTCAAAAGAAAATATTGCAGATCCGTTGACCAAAGGATTAGCTAGTGAGCTAATTTACAGTACATCGAGGGGGATGGGGCTAAAGCCTATTGAAATATCATCACCTACAACGGTAACCCAACCTAAGTGACTGGAGATCCCAAGATCTAGGTTCAATGAGAAAACAAGTTGTTGAGTGGTTTTGTAAGAGCACTAACTAGGAGGAAACTCCTCTCTCATCCCTATGGTGTAAAAGTGCTATCTGTAACGTAAAAGAGGATGAGTCTTGACTCTTAATGTCATCTATAGCTGATTATCAGTGGGGCGTATAGTTACAGAACATCCTTGATAGATGCACCTATATGAGTGTGGAAGTGGGGCCGCTTCCTATGAGAATTTAGGCTGATTCTCTAGAGCGCTCATGAATACCAGGATTTTGCACATGGCCGATAACGTGCACAACCGTTTGAACTCGACGACATTTTTTAAGTTGCGGTGCGTGTGATAAGTTGTTAATTCATTATAACAAGAGATTGGTTCAAGACATAGTTCACCATTATCTTTATGAATTCGACATATCTACACTAAGTCAAGGTTCAAGTCCAAAAGACACCTTGGCCTATTCACCATAACTTAGTTTTCGTAAGGTCTTTTACTTCACTTAAAACTTGTTTTTGTGGGGGATTGTTGCTGTTTTTCTGTTTTTGCTGTGTAAAAACAGCATAGTTAGTTTTCAAAACAAGTTGTAAGTGTTTGTGGGAACTCTTTAGTCCCACATCGGAAAAATAGAAAACTTTTAAAGGACTTATATATGTTTTCTCTCCTAGTGTGGTGTGTTAAAATGAGAAGGGCTTAGCCCTCGCGCATGTGGGGGCCCAAGGGGAGGTCCAAAGGTTTCTAATGGGAATTTGGCGAGTCGGGCCGAAAACCCTTCATGTGCGCGCGTTGCGGGTCGCGGCGGTGCGCAAATATCAAAGACACACACACGCGCGGCCGGCGGAGCCGAGCCGGGTCGGGTCGGGTCGCGCGTGTGAGTCCTTGGATATGATATATTTTTAATCTTATTTTATTTCTTATTTTTATTTGTCTGTCTCTTGGGTTGCTCTTATTATTTCCTAGTTACCGTTTTTTTACCGTTTAAACTTTTAATTCGTTTTAAGAGAATTTATTCTCTTACGTTATAACTTGGAAGGTTTCCTTTAGCCTCTTTATTTTTCTATAAAAAGAGATTTCGGGTTTCTAAACAGATACAGAAAAACATCACAGCACAGCTTGTCTTTAAGCACAGTATTTCTGGTTCCTAATTCGATTTTTCGATTCGAGATTTTTGGGAGTCGTCGAGTTCGTTGCAGACCAAAGGAAAGCTAATGCTCCATTCCTTTGGGTAGAGATCGTTGAATCCTGGAGGTGACCGCAGTAGAACCTGAGAGCATCGTAGTTGTTGAGGACTACCAGGGGCGTTTTTCACCTTAAGGACAGCGTATTCAACACGTGCCTCGATCTATCCTTTTCGGCTAAGTTCTATCTCTTTTCTTATCACTATACAGAATTTTATGCTACAGTTATTTTGGATTGAAATCGTCTGCTGCTTTACATTGCTTCGGTTCTAGTTATATTTGAATTGCATACAGAATTATTCCAACAGCTTGTACTCTTTTTAATAGAGATATTTGCGACACTTTCTAAACGACGACAGCAGAACAAAATGGACAGAATAAGGCTGTAAAGGAAGTGCTTGTGTGAATCGCCTGCATTCTCCCACACAGCGAGTAGCCTACAACATACAATAAGTATGTTTGAAGTAATCGAAAAGCCATAACATGCATTCTAATTTCTAACTCGTTATATGCATGGCAAAATAGATTACAACTTAAGGCACTGACTGGACTTGCAGTGTTTTACTCTGCAACCCACTTTGCAGTTGATTCCGAATATGGGAATAGATAAACGTGAGAAAGAACAGATCAGGTGGTTTAGGAGGTTATGGGGTTATTTTTAGAAGTTGTAATGGGAACGCTCTTGGAGCCCTAGCCGGCCTCAGAGAGGGTAGAGATTCTGGCGATTCTTCATAGTCTTGAAATGGCCTTAAGCAGGAGATACGATATATCGTCTTCACGTGGCTTCTGACTCTCGTTGGGTGGTTCAGTGTGTCTCAATAAAATGTGTTTGGCCTTGGAATTGTTATTATTGTTGATTTGAGTGCTTGTTTCGATAGCTTTGAAATTTGTTATACCTCCCCGTCAAGTAAACCGGGCTGCAGATTTCCTTTACTTAGCACTGCTCCTGGGTGAGTCTGTTTTTTGTCCTTCTGAGTTTCCTCCCTCGTTAGCTCGGATGGTGTCGGCTGATGCGAGGGGTTGTAGATTCATTCGGTTGTAATTTGCTTGAAGTTTAATTTTTCTAGTAGGGTCTGCGTAACCCCAACTTTCCATTTCCCAAAAAAAAAAAACAGATTAGAAGGACATTTTATTTGGGTTAATTCAATTTCAGAACCCATCTTATCCCTAAATAACATAAACCTAGAACTGCCTCCTTTTATACAATTTCCTTTCAGGCCCTAATTTCAAACTATTGGACAAATAAAGACCCGATTATCTCTAGTTAACTACCATCTGTAGTCTCACTGGGAATGCCGAAAACACACTTAATAATGGATCATTGTTATTCTCCTTCTAAAACCTTAACCCTCTTACGCAAGGGCTGAAAAATAAAGGCATTCCCTTTGGGAGAGCCATTATATGAATAAAATTATTTGGCCTTGTTTGGTTAAACTTCTCTGAAAGTGACTTTTTAACTCCATTCTTTATAAAATGCGAGCCAATAAAAGTGTGGTGACTTTCCTCAAAAGCTGAAACCTTCCATTTCAATGGAATTCACCCCTACCAGTTTCCCTTAAAAATAAAAATTTAGACTTCTATGTACTAACTGAAGAACAAACTACATGTAATTTTTTACAACTCTTAACTTTCATAAATAAAGAAGTCAAGTCAATCCAGAAATTTATCCAACACAACGTTATATTTTTTTAAAAAAAAATTGGCACACGATTCTTTATGCATGCGAGTTCCATTGGGCAGAACACGCACGCCTCTCCAATCCGTCATGTATCCCTTTTAATTCATTTAACTCTAGTTAAGATAATCCAATGGTTATTTTTTCTTCTAAAAATTAAGGTTAAATTTTTTAACCCTAAGAATTAGTGAATCTTAACCACAATTAAAATGAGTCAAAAGGGACATATGTCTAGTTGGGAAGGCATTCGTGAGCACAATGCGCAAGCTTCAATAATATTTACCTTTTTTTTTATATCATACATATATATATATATATATATAAATATGATTCTTCCCGCACGTTCCATCCAGGGAACGCGCGCACAGCTACAGCCTGTTATGTGTTCCTTTTTAACACTTACTAATTGTAGTTAAGATTCAATCACCACTAGGGTTCATCCTAACCTTGTAAAATGAAAAAAACAATATTAACGTTAGGTTGATTAAGCTTAACCACAATTAAGGGGGCTTTACAAGTTATCACGTGTCCCTTTTAACGCTCACTAACTGTGGTTTAGATTTACTCACCCTAAGGCACACTAATCTAACCTTGATTTTTAGAAAAAAATATTAACGATTATGCTTAATCACAACTAAGTAGGCATTACAAGCTACCACAGGTCCTTTTAACACCCACCAATTATGGTTAAAATTTACTCACCCCTATGGTTCATCCATTTAACCTTTGTTTTTAAAAAAAAGAAAAACATTAGGTGTATTAAATTTAAACACAATTAAAAGGGGATGAATGAGACACGTGATGACATCTAGGCGTGCGGTCCGTCCAAAGAATCGAAAAACCCTAAAAACAAATCATAACAATTTGATGGGCAAAACTTTTCACATAGTGAACAATTACACCATACGTTGGGTTCAATATGCCACCCCGGCTCCGCCCCTTATTGCAATTGCCAGCAACCCCCCCCCCCCCCCCGGGGTCCCCCCTTATTGCAATTGGTGATTGGGTTCAATTACATAAACTTTGCGTGAATTATAACTCTTAACTCTTTAAGGGCAAGGTTAGAGCCTTGACGTGTAAAAAAGACCAGCATTTTCATCTTGCATGTCGTAGCATTTGGACTACAATATGTATTGTAGCTAATCTACACCCTTGCCCCTTTAAAAAGGGTAATATAGTATATCCTCCGGGGTTGTAGCCCAGTGGTCGGAAGATGAACTATAGACTGGGAGGTCTCGAGATCGAGTCTGGGCACACCCGCGTTACCGGTTGCTAGGGGGAGGTATCCCTTAATTGCATGTGGGGATTAGTCGTAGTCTTGAGCTCCGGACACTTCAGGTTTATCAAAAATAAAATATAATAATGATAATATAATTATTTAATGAGAAACCACTCATGTCAGGGGTTTTTTGGCATTTTAAGGGGGGAAAAAAAAAACCAAATTTTTTGTCTTGCCTATTGTAGCCTTTGGACTACAAGAGGAAGTGTAGCTAATCGACACTACCTTTAAAAAGGGCAAAGGATTCCCTGGCGATGCCAAAAAACATGGTCTCGGGCTTCCACACATGAGGCAACATGTGATGGAGAAGGCATTTCATTGTTTCCTATGATTTTGACTTCTCCACATGTTATGCGACATGTAGCGATAAAGTGGTGAGAAAAATGGGAGATATATCAAGTAGGAAGAAGTCAAAATCATGGAGAGAAAATGAAATGACTTCTCACTTTTTTATCGCCACATGTCGCCTAATGTGTTAGAAGCCTCAAACCATGCTTCGTCAGAGACAATCTTTGCTTTTAAAAAGAGTAATAAGATGGCCATTGTAAGAGAAATCAGTGAGGGTGTTTTGGACATTTTAAGTGAGAATATAAACAGTGGTAGTGTTTTGGCCATTTTAAGTGAGAATATAAAGTTATAAACGGATGTTAGCTAGAAATAACGTTGAGTCTCTATTTGTCAAATAGTTTAAAAAGTGGGTTTTTGAAGTAAATAATTAAAAAAAAGACACTTGTATGTCATTTAAGGATAAAATGGGTTATGGTATGGAATTAACTCATTTCATTTTCAAGAAAAGTAAGCCTAACCAAAATTACACGGAACGTTACACCTGTACCCCTAACGCACAAGAAGTTTTTTTTTTTTTTCTTTCTTCCCTATTTGTACAATTATTATTTTTTAATTTTAAAATCTATATGTTGTGACAGTGGTAGTGCGTATCTTATTGGGTGATTGGGTTCCACGCTCCCTTTAGGTGTGGCCTCGGATTCTTAGAGAAGTCATTTCATTGTCTTTATGATTTTGATTTTTTCACACATTATGTGACATGTGGTGATAAAATGGTAAGAAAAAGGAGGAGAGATATCAAGTTGGGAGAAGTCAAAATCATGCGGAGAAAATGAAATGATTTTTTCCTTTTTTCATGCCACATGTCCGATAATGTGTAGCAGCTAAGACCATTTTCGGGCATCGCTAGAGACAATCCTTTGCCCTTAGGTGTGGTGGTTGATATTCCCACTTGTAACCCTGTAAGCTTAGCTTCTAATGCTACGGGTTGAGTCTGACATTCCAAGCTTTCTAACTCATTTATGAAAGATTATCCGTCAATCTTCCCATATTACATTTACAATGCTTAGTACTCCAAGACTATAGCCTCCCCCACATAGCCCATGAAATTCATCTTTCATCCCAACCCTTCAATGTAGCCAATTCCATTAACTTGGATGGTCAAGATTGGTGATCAAATCCGCAAAGCATTAATGATGTGTTTGTTTGGCGAGAAAGTAAAAGAAAAATGAGTTTTCTTGCATTTTTCTTGTATTCGGTGTGCAAGAAACACATTTCATTTTCTTGTACTTTTTCAATAGTGATCAACTTTCTCCCAAAAACTTCCTCCAGTTTTTTATGGTTATTTTGAAAAAAAATTAAAGTTTCTTTTCTTTTTTGTTACTCACTTTTTCACCAAATGAACACACCCAAATACTATGTTTAGTTGCTTAGTTGCTGAGAAAATAGGTGAAAACATGAAGAAGAAAAGGTATTTCTAATATGATTTTTAGTTATGTTTTGTCCAATTCTCTTTTTTTTTTTTTTTTATTTTTACTTATTTTTGCGGCAATCAAACATAAGGTAAAGGTAAGTTTGGTTGCGAAGAAAACAAGTCAAATCATGAAAAAGAATTTTTGTTTTTTTTTGAATTTTTAATACAATTCTTAAATGTGGTTTGTCCAATTTGCTTTTCTTTTCTCATTTGACACATATTTTCTCGGCAACCAAACATAGGGTAAGAGATTTGGAGATTCCTGGAAAGAATACCTACAAGTGTTTGGTAATCGTGGCTTTTTAAAAGCCAAGGAAATTTGAAAGAAGCTTCCTTTATTAAATCACGATTTTTTAAAAGCCACGGCAATATGAAAGAGGCTATCAGAGTGACACCACAAGTAAATTAGATAGGGGGAGTGCTAACTCAAGCATCATTTTTTTTTTTTGAGAGTAAGCTAGGGTTAGGCAGACCCCTACCAGATGCATAAAAGATGAAAAGAAGTTACAACCGAAGATATTTACATCCTCTACTGTCCTTAAGAACAATGGAGGCAAGTTCAGGAGGAAACTCCGAAGGAGAAATAACTAAAGAGCCAGAAGAGATACAAAATTTAGCTAAAAAATCAGCTGCCCCATTCGATTCACACCAAATATGTTGCACTGAGGTGACATTTAAGCCTTCCATTTTTTCCCTCGTTGATGCGACCAAGTTACGAAGATGCCAGGGAGGGCTCTCTATCTTAGAAAGGCATCTCGAGGCACCCAAGGAATCAGATGCTATAAAACGGGATAGCAGGCCAAATTCTTTAGCTAGATCAAGGCCTCTATCAATGGCCATGAGTTCCATCTTCAAAAAATCATTGTCTGAAACCCCTTCCGCAAAAGCGACCAATGGATGACCATTATGGTCTCTAATGATGCCACTAAACCCACCTACCCCTGGCCTAACCGAACCATCACAGTTTAGGAGCCATTTATCGCAAAAAGGAGGGGTCCAAGAGCACCAAATAGAGGGCTTCAAGACAAATTTCCCAGGGATTTGCCATCGATCCAAGAATGCTCTGTTATCAGCAGAGTCTTCAACGAGATTGTCTCCGCCAAGAAATTTAAGCCTCGTGTCTCTCAAAACATTTTGAATGATCTGCTCTAGAGATTTGAACGTGTTTGTGAAAATACGGTTATTCCTTTCACGCCAAATAAAGTAGATAGTGGCACCAAGAGACACCCGCTTAATGTTGTCAATAAGATTCTTAGCTTGAAATTCAGTGGCAGCCCATTGTATTTCCTCGTCAAAAGGTTGAATAAGTCTGGTACTGTATCGACATTGATTGAGAAAGAATTTCCAGATCGGCTTGGTGAAACAACATTCGAAAAAAAGATGTGTGTTTTCTGGATGGGACCGACAGAAAATACACTTGGAGGATGGAATGATTCCGTGCTTCATCAATTTATCTTGGGTTTGGAGACCATTGGACACTGCAAGCCATGAAATAAAAGAGTGACGAGGGATATGGTTAGAGCCCCAAACCAGCGAAGACCATGACTTCTTGGGCACAACAGATCTGGTACATTGTCAAGCTGTCTTGAGGGAGTAATTGCCAGAGTTGTTAGGCTTCCAAATGACCTCATCAGAATCCAAGTGAGAGTTAATTTTGACGTTATTCAACTCATTCCAAGCCGTCAACAGATCCGCTGGAATGGAAGCAGGAGTGTGCCAATTAGAATTGTAAATAATATCTGAAACTTTAGCATTTCTGGATAACCCTGAGTCAAACTGAATACGGTAGCCAAATACGTCAATAAGGATCCCCAAAGGATGCCAAGGGTCGAACCCCAAAGGATGCCAAGGGTCGAACCAGAGGGAAGTTCAACGACCGTTAGCAATGGAGTGAAAAATTAATTCTTTTGCCGAATCGTGTAAAGTCAGAATCTTCCTCCAAACCCATGAGCAATCTGATGGTATCTTTAATGTCCAGAAATTATTACTTTTGATAAGACGGGCCCGACACCACTTAGCCCAAATCCCCTTCGAATGAGCTGCTAAATCCCAAACCTGACGGAGTAAACCAGCCTTGTTCCAGTCTGATAGCTTACGGAAACCCAAACCTCCCTCTTCTTTAGAGCAACAGACCCTTGTCCATGCTACTGGGTGAATTTTTTTGTGTAGATCGTGACCAGCCCAAAGGAATTTGCAGCAGAGTTGCTCTGCAAGGTTCAAAATCTTTTTAGGAATGAGGAAAAGCCTTGCCTAATAGATGTGTAAGCTGTTTAGCACCGATTTGATGAGTTCGGTTCTTCCAGCATACGAGAGGCAACTAGCTTTCCAACTTTGAATTTTGGAGAGGATACGATCAATCAATGGTTGACAGTCCCGAGCTGACAAACGCCTCGAGACAAGGGGCAGCCCAAGGTACTTGACAGGAAGCTTTCCAATTTTGAAATTCAGCACATTCTTGAAGGCTTGCTGAGTGAGAAGAGAGGTACCCGCAAAAAACATTTGGCTCTTAGAGGGGTTCGGAAAGAGACCTGAGAGAGAAGAGAATTGCTTTAGTACATTGTGGAGCTCTGTAGCTAAATTAGAATCTGCTTTAAGGAAGACAAAGAGATCATCAGCAAAACTAAGATGAGAGATCAGGGGATTGTCGCATTTGAAATGAGGAATGATTGAGCCAGAATAGAAAGCGTGATTCAATAATGCAGAAAATCCTTCCATAGCTATTTCGAAAAGAAAAGGTGAAAGGGGGCCGCCTTGTCGCAAACCTCTTGAGCTTTTGAAATATCCGTGAAGAGAACCATTTAAAACCACGGAGAATTTTGGAGTGGAGAAACAAGGAGTAAGCCATTCAATGAAAGTTGGAGGAAAGCCCATCAATTGCAAAATTTTCAACAAGTAGTCCCACCTTACTGTGTCAAAGGCTTTCAGTAGGTCAATCTTAATTGCACACCTCGGCTGGCCTTTATTGCGATGGTAGTTCCGAACGATCTCGTGAGTGAGAAGGATACTATCAGAGATGTTGCGACCCCGAATGAAAGCTGACTGATTTTCGCTAATCAACGAGGGAAGCACTCCTTTGATACGATTAGCTAGGATCTTGGAGATGCATTTATAGAGGACATTGCATAAGGAGATAGGACGAAACTCTGCGAATGTGTTTGGCCTAGCCACCTTAGGGATTAAGGAAATAAGGGTCGAGTTTAATGCCGATAGCATCTTTGAAGATTTGAAGAAGTTCTTGACAGCCTTATCCACGTCTGAACAACAATATCCCAACAGCTTTTGAAAAAATGGGCCGTAAACCCGTCAGGGCCTGGAGACGAATCATCTTGCATATCAAATATCGCCCATTTAATCTCCTCAGAAGTGACTTCAGTGAGAAGAGACTGGCCATCAGTGGGAGAAAGCCTATTGATTGTTGGGAAATTGTCAAAATCCAACTCAAGCTCATCCAAAGGCTTGCTTAACAGGTTTTCAAAGAATTTCACAGCTTCAGATTTGATGTCGTCCTCCTCCAACAGTTTAGTGTCATTGACAAAGATAGAAGAGATTCTATTGAAACTTCGTCTGGACAAAAGACTCCTATAGAAGAAGGTAGAATTGCAATCCCCAAGAGTGATCCATTGGATCCTAGACTTTTGCTTGAAAGTGGCCTCTTCAAAGTTAGCAGAGGCTTTATAGTCGAGTAAAGCCAACCTTTCTTCAGCAGCAAGGCTCTCATCGGAAGGGTTATTGTGCAATTGAATCTGAATGGCATCCATCGATTGTTTTAGAGCAATTGATCGGGAGGACAAATCAGAAAACTGATCTCTGCTCCAACATCGAAGTTTGATTTTCAGACTCTTTAGCTTCTGAGTTAGTTGAAACATAGGATTGCCTCTGATAGGGGAGTGCCAAACTTCAGAGACAATGGCCATGAAGGCAGCATGCTTGGTCCAGAAGTTGAAGAACTTAAAGGGCCTGTTTCCCAAGGGGGGAGGAGAATGGAGGGCTACCACCATAGGAGTATGGTCTGAGACTCCAGGAGGGATGAAATCAGCCTCAGAGGCCTCAAATTTACTACACCAAATAATGTTGATAAGAACCCTATCAAGCTTGCATTGTATGCGGTGACCCGAATGTGAAGAGTTGTTCCAAGTGCAGAAGAAGCCTTTGCTTTTGAGATCAAACACTTCAATACATTGTAAACAGTCAATGACACAACGTTGAAGTCCCCAGTAGAATCCAAGGATCCAATGAAGGGCCAAGAGAAGATAAGTCCCGCCAAAGATAACGCCTCTCAGAGTCGTTATTTGAAGCATAGACAAAGGAGGCCAAAAAGGAATCAGAGGAGAGTTTCTCGGTAATTCTACAGTGGATACTCTGATCTGATTGAAAAATAAGTTGCACATCACACCAAGTAGGATCCCAAAGAACCCAAATTCGACCAAGAGTAGAGTAACTGTAATTGTCAAAAGAACTCCAACCTCTAGCAATATGATTGATCACCTTACCCGCATTAACTTTCCTAACTTTAGTTTCCAGAATGCCCATAATAGAAATTTTGTTCTTGGATATGAGCTTACGTACTTCATCTTGCTTTTCACCAGAATTAAGCCCTCTAATATTCCATGCAGCGATGCGCTGCATGGTTAAATCCACAGGAATAGAGAGCCCAAACGGACCTATTAAAGTGGACTAGACGTTTCGACAAACACTTGAGCCAGAGGGTAACAAAGATTTTGTTGCGATGCAACTAGAGGAACAGTATCGCCTTGATGCTTTTGGATATACCTTAGGTGTGCCAAAGAAATCCCAGCCTGAGTACGAGAGCCGATGCAGAGCAGCCACCGCCGGTGACGCCAATGTATTTTCTGTGTTTGATGCAGAGAGTCCCTAACCCGAGAGCAGAAAGAGAAGTAACCCAGCAAGAGCAGGGAGAGAAGAAACCCGAAAGGAGCAGGGTGGGAAGAAACTCAAGCATCATTACCCACCGGCCCTGGCTTGTCTCTGGCGAAGCCAGAAAGGCTTATCTCGGGGTTCCATAGAATAGGTGACAAGTGGGGAGAAGTCATTTCATCTTCTCCCCATTTTTTTGACTTCTCCCCCATTTGATATCTCTCCCCCTTATTCTCACTCACTTATCGCCACATGTCTTCTTATGGGTGGAGAAGTCAAAATCATGGGGCCCACCATTTTGACTTCCCCACCACTTGTCACCTATTCTATGGAACCCCGAGATAAGCCTTTCTGGCTTCGCCAGAGACAAGCCAAGGCCCATTACCACCACCCATTTCACATTTTTCTTTAGTAAGCAACTAAGCAGTAAACTCCCTGCTTTTATAATCTTAACTAAACGAGCTCTGCCTAGCAAGGACAAGGAAGGATTGATTCTAGAAGGGGATGGGACAAATTCCTAAATGACAGATAACAGAAGGGTATTACTATAAATATATCTCTGATTTCTGACATTTTGATAATAACCTCCTCAATTTCGAACATTTACTTTCCAATCCCTGTCTCAGTGCCTCGCCTGATGGCACAAGATTTTAAAAATGATTTTTCCGCCCGTTACAAATATGTAACGCCCTTCTCTGGTGACTGTAATTGGCTAAAGATTTCCTCAGGCAGACGCCAGAATATTATACATGGGCCGAGCCTCTTTGCCCGCTCTGAGTCCCCTTTAGTAGGTTAAGATTCACTAATCCTTAGGATTAAAGAATTTAACCTTAATTTTTTTTTAAAAAAAATCTAAGTTAAGATTTAATTTTTTAAACCAATCTTTATCCCTTTTTTTCTCCTAAAAACCAAAATTAGAATTTTTCTTTAAACTCTAGTTAATAATTTTTAATCCTTGAGTTAATATTGTTTTTAAAAAATAAAAACTAAGGTTATATTGTTGAGCCTCAAGAATTAGTGAATCTTAACTACAATTAATAGAGATTAAAAAGGGCATGTGTTGACCCGTGGGTGCGATTGAACTCTAACTCTCCCCTAGTTCAAGTGCAATTGACTGTGATCCAATCTTTTACATTTGGCTATCATGCTCGCTTGCACTTATTCAATTATAGGAGTTGTGGTGGGATCGGATGGGACCTTCTTCTGGTACACATGTCCTCTGTCACTAGCCAAAGTCTGTGTTGCCTTTTCCATCTCAAGGTAATATGGTCCTCCACTTACGGAAGACAATCCGAAACTCAAGTCAGTTTTAGTTCCATATTGCTTCACCCAGAATGTAGAATTCCTGACCTCGCAGTTGGTGTCTTCCTTCCCTTGTTCTTCTCTTGCCTCCTCAATTGTCATGGTCTTCGGTGATCTGTAGCTTTTGGTGTCAATGATGTAGGCTCTTGTTATGTTAATAGTATGCAATATCAGCTTGTCAGGTCTGTACGTTGATGTGACATAAAGGTCATTTGAAGTTATGCCTCCGATATCCGATCTTGGATAGCACGGTTTGGGATGGATGGATCTAACATTCTGCTCAGCTCGGGGAGGATAACATGTACCCGAGCAGGAGTATTCACGAGCTCGATACCTGGACAGCATGCTTGGATGGGTGGGATTGGTTCTGATCTAGCCGGGGTTGACCGAGCTCATTGCCTTAACAACTTTTTTTCCCTTACAAATGCCCCATCTCGGGGGGTTTGGGTGTAGTCCAAGGCCACGGGAAACCATAAGGATGCTTATACAGAAGGAGGTGTGTGTGGTGCATGCACGTTGAAACGTCAGATGATAGCTGCATGGTACACTTCAGTTTGAGAGGTGCACACACATTTAATGCACGGTTGCAGGTGCCCATGCTATCATTGTCTTTGCAAGCCCGACTTGGTCCTCCGTTGTCACGCCATATATAAGGACAGTTTTGCCCCTAGATCTGGTGACGTGTACGGTTGGACGGAGGGGCAGTAGGTCATTTTTCTCTGTTTGAAATGCTTATAGATAAGCAAGAGAGGGTTCTGATTCTCTTTTTACTTATATTTCCCATTGTTTCCTGCCTCTGTGCTGAGATCTATGTCCTTTCCTACCTGTTTGCTTTTACTGCCTTTTGGTCTGGTGTGCCCTTGGTTTGCTGCAGGGTTCTCTGGCGTTTCCATTTCGCTCCTGTGTGCCTGCATTGCCAAAGTATCATTTCCTCTTTTCCCTTTACTTCATTTCTCCTCATTGTTTTCATGTGTTTAGGTCCACTGTGAGTGATGTCGGCCGTTCTAGTCCGTTGTCGAATAGTCTAGGGTCTCTTGTCCCTTTTGATGTGGGCACCGTAAGCACCCAATTTTTACACCTCATCTTTAGTCATGGTTAATAATCTTAACTATGGTTAACCTACCTTAATCCTATGTCTAATTCTAGGTTTAATCCTATGACCTAACCCTAGAGCCTACCTTAACCCTAGGTCTAACCCTAGCACCTAACCCTAAAGCCTGCCTTAACCCTAGGTTTAACCCTAGGTCTAAACCTCCAAGCCCCAAGGGCCCAAACTTTTACCCAATCCTAAATCTCCAAGCCCATAGCACCATGTCCATCACCAAGTCCAAACTCTTATCCAAGGCCCAAGCCCAAGGAGGGTGATTTAAAGCCCAACCGTTTGTCCCTTTGTTGAGTTGGGCGGCAAACCCCACAACCCCTTTCTATGCAAGACCATAGCCCCCAAGTCATGCTCATTAATGAGGCAACTCCGAGAGTAAGGAAGATTGATCGAGTCTCCCCAACAATCCCCAGCAATCGAAAGATGAGACTATCCGCTCTGAGACCACTGGTCAAAAAGGTGCCCAAGATGATGATGGGGACGGCGAAGTTGAACGAGTTGAAAGGCCTCCTCTACCCGCTGAGCCACCTCCCGCTGCACTTGCCCTTCCTGTTGATTCTCTCACTGAGCCTCCTACTGCTGAAATTGTATCCGTCGACAATGATGAGGACGTCATCGCTCCACCTACTGCTGCTCCTAGTCCAAAAACTAACTCCGTTGTCTAACTTTCTTTTCTCGTTCTCCGTTGTTGTCTCTTTCTCTGCTTGCACTTCTCCGTTGTCCATTGTATACTCTTTTTGTAATGAAATACTCTTTTGAACTTTGTCTTCCGTTAATCACTATATTTCATTGTATAACAGAATTTGAAACTTCACAAAGCATGGTCAAGCCATAGAAAAGCAAGATGAGAGAGTCAGTAGATACTCGAATTCGAGCAAGTGCGTAGAGCACGGGAACTCATGAAACGAAACACTTATTATAAACACAAAGTTATTAAACTCATATACCGCAAGAATTGATACTACGAACATGTTATAGAGACAAAACACCGCAAATATAATTATGCAAATAATTTCTTACACACTGAATCCTTTAGGGACTCGTAATGGGACACTATGATATCATGCTCAGATGACATTGCAAGTCACTTGGTTGCTTAGAGACAATGTATCTAACTGAGCCACGTATATTGCACAGTGAATACCAAACTCTTGATGATCAACCATTTGATATTGCATTTACGATATTTTGACATTTGATCAATCATTGATAAGAAGTCATGCATCAAGGAACACTTAGCACAAAATTAAATAGTAGAAATACCTGGCACGAACCTTAATATCATTGGACTGATTTACCTCCATTTGCGTCCCTGTTACACCATCACTTGTACTGACGTAGATCATTTTTGCTTGTAAAGCATCGAATATACTTAGAGATCAATTAACACCGAAGCCGAGCATGCGGAAGATGAGAACGAGCTTTCGTTAACGAGGACGTGCCTTTGAACAAAGAGGACTTGCCAGCGAGGCCAAATAAGCGGACGAGGAAGAGCCTGTGTTGTGCTAGCGATGTTGACTTATCGGACAACAAGGATGAGCCTGTGTGAACAAGGGTGAACTTGAGTGATCGAAGATGCCCTTTAGACCCTATTCAAGTTACTTCGTACATAGCGTCGAGATGGCACTGGTCGCTTCCCTCGATTATGCACTTGACAATTCACTTGATAACGCACTCTTGGTTATTGTCATGAAATGAATGCCCCAATCAGGCGGTCATAACTATCATAACATCAGAATGATTTGCACACATGCATGAGAATACAAGAATAAATGATAGCGACGAAGCACAATATTAAAGGACAAGAGAGACGACACTCCCAAAATCCTTGCGACGGCCTTTGATGTGACTTTGTGAGACACCTTGCTTTGAGATAATTGCCTTAGGAGAAGTCACTGAGGTCCATAGATGACAATACCTTAGGATAAACCACAAGTGTCTCATCAGTATGTTCAAGAATGCCACGATGCGTGATCACCACACTCATATAAATACCACACCTTAGAACTCGTGCGGTCACCCCCTCCGATCACACTCTCTATAGTTCACTTGATACCTCATGCGACAGTTCACTTAAACAATTCATAGGGCATAATAATACGTAAAGAGATAGAGTCTTACCTTTTGGACATAAAAGCCCCAAACCGGCCATAAAGAACATTTGTTATTGGCCGCACGTCACTCACAACTCATGGACTTACTTGCATTTCATCGTCGGGAAGCACAAACTGTCCCAAGAAGCCTTCCTGCGCCAACCTCTCCAGATAGGCCTTCAAGTCGTTGCATCGATTAGTCGTATGGCCACAGCTTTTGTGATAATGACAGTACTCATGTGCCCGTGGTCCCTTGGTGATGTCACGACATGCAGGTACAGGCCATTCAAAATTCGGGTCATTCTCTATGGCTCTCATGATTGTTGCAGGACGGACCATGAACATTACCTGTTCAGCCCGGTTGGAAGAAGGATGTCGTTCTATTGTCTGATTACCCCTGCCCCGGAGTAACGCAAGATTTGATTCAGTTAAGCCATGCGCCCACGCCTCTATTTGCTCTTGAAACGACTACTGTTGGCTGACTAACTGCACTAGGATGAATTGTTGATACTGCAATAGCATAATGATTTGGTCCGCTTGAGACATTTCTGGCTCTGGGGTTTGATCTTCCATTGGAGACGCGTAGGTCTGATCAGCCATGGTGATGAAGGTGAGCAAAGGGAGGTTCGTTTAAGATTTCCCATAGGCAGCGCCAATTTTTGTGTGTGAAATTTTCCGAAGAAGCCACGGGTCAGAAACTGCTACAGAAACTCGGGTTTACTGGTAGAAGTTGAAGGTGGAGGGTTGGAACCCTGTCCTGCACTCCGATGCCAAAGTAAGTAGATGTAGAAGATGATGAACAGTAAGAGCAAATAAGAGAAATAAAATAGATTTCTCGATTTGATTTTTTAATAATTTTTCGGTCCTTATTCACCGAGTCTTTGGGGGTATTTATAGGTTTAGCTCAGGATGCCCATAGATGGCCATGGATGACCATGCCACTTGCTTTACACTTATTGCCAAATATGTCAGACAAATCTTGAGTCTTACATGTCACACGTGCGAGCCTACTATTAGTTGAGTCGGTTTAGGGTCTAAAACCCATATGAGGTGACTAGCAATAAATCCTTAGGATCAGGTCCTGATCGGTCTCGTTGTTGACTAAAGCACGGGTTCGTTGTTGCACCGATGACGATATTGTTGTCTTGATGACTACGAGTCCGTTGTCTAGAGGACAACATTCCCGTTGTGCTGAACACAATGAGTCTATTATCATACGCACAACGAATACGTAATCAAAAGACATACAAGCTCGTATCCACCGTTACAACACCAAAAACGTTTTCTTTGTCACAACACTCACATATTTTAATGAACTTTATCCTTTACAATGCTAGAATGGAATTATGTAAGGGGTTAACTGACAAACGATATCTATAGAGAGATTTGCCATGAAACCTACCTGTGGTACACCATGGAGTGGTCGAGCCTGATGCCTCAGATGCTATGTTGGGCGCTTTAATGCTATCCCTCTTAGCTCTGCCATAGGGTGTGGTCCCATCCTACGCATGGTTGGAGTGTGACCTGGTGGTTGCGGCTAAGGACGAGGCAAATGCTTGGACGGGGGGACCTTCAGGTCGGGTGTCTTCCAATCAAATTTGCTCTGGCCAGCTCGGACAGACTTGGGTGGAGTGGCGGTGACGACTGCTAGGCCCAGGGAGCAGGGCCTAATCTAGTTTGTTGGCTTCGTCTCTGGTGGAGGGGAGATCGCATGCATTGGAATTACGGCTGTATCTTGACCAATTATTAGTTGGGTTTTCAAGGCCATACCACTTTCAGATAAACAGTTTCTCAGCTATCTCAAGTGGTAAGCTTCAAAGTCCATGTACTAAAGAGTCATTCTCAATGTTATGGTCTTTAATTCTTTACAATGTAAATACTTTGCTAGCTACTATATGGTTACGATGACAAATCAAGTACATGTTTTTTGAAGAAGATCAACAGTTGAATCATGAATGTAATGTCATAACCATATCACGGGGTGACTGGAGAGATTGATAGAGATGTTAAGAGGATTAATAATATAGCAGCTAGCAAAGTCTTAATGTGCACAATGACTGACAGAAACACTCTGATCACCTGCAGTGGTAGCTGATTTACCCCCAACACACACGACAATTGGCAATGCGGATTCCTTTTGCTGCTGCAATGACTTGCACTCATTCTCGTTCACAGTGCTCCACTCTTACAGCCTGGAAAAAAAATGAAATTCTTTCAATAGTACGCTCAGGTCCAATATTCATCCAACAGATCACAACAGGCATATATAATGTATGGTATATCCAAATAATTAAGGTGAACAGTTAAGTACTAATTAACAGTAAGGAATAGTTTTCACTCTAACATATGATAATATGCATCATACATCAAACGTGCTAATCAGATGGAGACTTAGTTTATAATCAATAGACCAATTATTAATTAATAAGGTTTCTTAACAAAATCTACACAAACCAATTATAGAAATTATGCAATATTGCATGAGCCAAACCCATTGCATAAGCTATTAAGAATCACGACAATGTTTTTTATTATCACTCTATAGGACTAAATGGAAAAATTGCTTCTCAACACAAAATGGATGATAAAATCAAAGGTTGAAAAAAAGTCAACATTAATCTGAATCAGTCATATAACTTCATCCAGAGTAGAGTCCGTACTACATGCTATACTTCACCATCTTGATGTGAAATTTTATCTTGCAATTAAATTCCAATATTCGTTCAGAAAAGAACAAATGACAGTGTATATGTGGACTATACCAATTACCAACCGATGATTTTTTTAGCAGGGGCAAAACCAACTTTACCACCAATCATCACTCTAGACTCGAGAGTCAAGAGATGTATTTCTGGAAGAAAATCTTGCAGAGAAATGGCAAAGTTATGGTAATACTCGAGACTTCACCTTCTTGATATCTATAACCGTAAATATAAAAGTGTGAATAACTGCTGTCGAACAACTTTCACATTCCCAAAATGCCTTTTATAAAACAACCTATTTACCTTTTATACCATCAATAGATACAATATTTTTCTTTCCTAAAATGCCCTTATACTTTTTCTTACAACAAAATTTGTCACCCAAGATTTATACCAAAAATACCCCCTCATCATTTTTTTTGTTCCCAACACATCCATCAATTCTTCCAAAATAACCTTATATCTTTATGTGTTCTTAATATATCCTTTAAGTGCTATTCTCCAAAATGCCTCTAAATTTTTAGTTCCAAAATACCCTTAAATTTTTTTTATTTCCCAACTTACTCCTAAGTTTAATTTCTCAAAATACCCCTCAAACTTTTCTATGCCCAAAATGCCCCCTCAAGATTTTCTAATACCCAAAATGCTCATTTTTACTACTTGTAAAAGAGGAGAGTGGACAAATCTATACTACTTATAAAAGAGGAGAGTGGACAAAACCACAAAATTTGTCACCCAATATTTATACCAAAAATACCCCTCACCATTTTTTTTGGTTCCCAAACACATCCATCAATTCTTATACCCAAAATACCCTTATATCTTTATGTGTTCCAAATATATCCCTTAAGTGCTATTCTCCAAAATGCCCCTATAAATTTTTAGATCCAAAATACCCCTACTTTTTTTTGTTTCCCAACTTATTCCTAAGTTTAATTTCTCAAAATACCCCTCAAACTTTTCTATACCCAAAATGCCCCCTCAAGATTTTCTATACCCAAAATGCCCATAATTTTACTACTTATAAAAGAGGAGAGTGGACAAAATGATAAAATTTGTCACCCAAGATTTATACCAAAAATATCCCTCACCATTTTTTTTGGTTCCCAACATATCCATCAATTCTTATACCCAAAATGCCCTTACATCTTTACGTGTTCCTAATATATCCCTTAAGTGCTATTCTTCAAAATTCCCCTATAAATTTTTAGTTCCATAATACCCCTACATCTTTTTTATTTCCCAACTTATTCCCAAGTTTAATTTCTCAAAATACCCCCTCAAACTTTTCTATACCCAAAATGCCCCCTCAAGATTTTCTATACCCAAAATGCCACTCTTTTTGTATACCTATAATGTTCTTAAATTTTTTAGTTCCCGAAATATCCCTTAATTCAAGTTATATACCCAAAAGGCCCCTTCAATGTTTTTGTTTCTAACACAGCCCTCAAATTTCTATACCCAATTCCTAAATTCTTTCCCAATACCCAAAATATCCCCTAAAGCTTTTCTATAGCAAGTCAAGTTTATATACCTAAAACACCCTTCAACTTTTCCAGACCTCAAGTTTCCATATCCAAACTTTCAATTTCTTTTCCAAACTTCTCCCCAAGTCTTTTATTAAATGCTCCTCAAATCAAATTTTTATATCCAAAATGCTCTCAAGTTTCTATACCAAAATGTCTTTTCACATTTTTTTTAAAATATCCATTAAGTTTCTATACTATTATTATAATAAATATATTATTTTATTATAAATAAATTAAGGATATATGCACGTGCCATGCACGTGCACACCCAACTAGTTGAATTAATGTTACAATGAAATTCATACCAACTGATAAGTGGCAAAACGAACTTCACCATCACTCAGTATTAGACCGAGATGCATTTCTGGAGGAGAATCTTGCAGAGAAATGGAAAACTTATGACATACTCAATAGTGTGGCTCAACTTATGATAGTAAGCTTATATATATATATATATATATATATATATATATATATACTAGCAACAACCCCGTGCGATGCACGGGAAATGAACATCGTAATAAAAAAACAAAAGTAATATGAGAACAATGAAATAACTTGTAGGATAAGGGATGAAATGGAAATGGAGAGATCCATGCGATCTGCACATTCCTTTGTATTAAGAGAAATGTGAAACACAAAAGAAACATAATAAATAAAACTCATTTCATATCATTACTTAAAGTTTTCAAGAAACTAAAAAAGAAAGAATGAGATAATCACTACCTCCACCCACAATAGCAAATATTGATGTTGAACCCTCTCGCTTATACCCCCAAATTACCCAAATACTTTTATCCACGTAGCTGTGAATCATCCAACGACATATCCCTAGTAAAAAAAATTACTTCAGTAGTGATCCACCACAAATGCATCAAACAACAAACCCTTAATACAACCAAGCAAACATTAAAGAATGCACATAAAAAGAGAATAGTAATTAATTTTATATATATATATATATATATTGCTTAATTCTGAAATTGAATGTTAGTGCATGAACTCTCAATATGGACTTGGTAAAACTTATATGTTCATGAGTTAACACTTCTTAAACCTAAACAAATGTTCATTCACCAAAATTTTCATATAATAGAAAAAAAAAAACATAAATAGAAAAGTATAGCCAGCTTCCATAGACCCAATACAGGTGATAGGTTCCTATCCAGGAGAAGCAATTGCCCAGGAAGTGATTGGCAAGTATAACACCGACGTGGCATATCTGAATGATTAACCCGTTCATGTACTAAAAAATCTTCAAGGTACCATCTTTGATCAAAACCAAGATCGTCCATTCTCTCTCTAAGATCCAAGGATACTATCAAGTATCAAGGTAATTTTTTTATAAAATAAATCAAGTAGTAGATCTGAATGATGTGCTTGTTTATGTTCTGGGAATGACTTAATTACTTGTCCAGAACTTGGCTCATTTCATGTGGAATGCTTCTTCCCCGCTCTCCCATCCCATCTTCATGATTAGAAGCTTCCATGATGGTTCTATATATATAACAGATTCTCACTCACATCATACATAACAACGTCATGGAACAAAGGAACCGAGTGCAAAAACTGTATATAAATAAGTAAACCACCATGTTAAACAAATTATACTGGCCAAACAAAAGAGAGAATATTGTAGACCAAAAATGAATAAAAATTCTATAAAGTTGCCAGATTATAGTCAAATGCAAATATAAGAAAAAAATTAATCATTTAAAAAAAAACAAAATTCCAGGACATAAGGCATTATTAGCTTCGATGTTCCTATCCTCATCATCAAAAAAGAGAAATGAGTTCGAAAAAAATCCCTACCTCAAAGCTCTCCAAGGTCTACCCCCATTACCCACTAAGATGTTTGTCACTCCCATTTTTGAGACCTGCAAATACAATTACAGAGGTCAGACATTTGTGTAATGAGTACCCATCGAATACAAAGGGAAGACAGTTTACAGTATGTTATCAAAGCTCTGTAAGTTAAGCTAGTGAAAGAACTTAATAATGCAGTACAGTAAATCCATATTGATGGAGCAAAAATTTCAAATATCCCATTAAACTACTTCAATAGATAAAGCAATAATTGCAAAGGATCAAAACGATTAAAGAACTAAAAGGATTTAACCATTAACATGTATGTGTCCACATTCATGTGAAAGAAGATAGTAACATGGGGTCTATTTGTCCAATTTGAATGCAGACAGTCTTCAAACATGTGAGGACGTGCATAGAGATGTGGAAAGGCTGAATGGTCGTTGATACTCACAACTCCTTTCTATCTATGCATAAAGCACATGGAAGAGAAAACCCTGGCGTTCTCTTTCGTTGAGGAAATTTTTAGGTAACAGTTCCTCTCCTCTCTAAACTATCCCAGCAAAATCCCCATAATAACCCCTCGCTTTTCTTTGAACCATCCCAGCAAAACCTCCATTACAGGCTCTATTCTCAATAAAAAAAAGTCCACAACTCTCATAAAAAACAGCCCTCGTTATAACCCTCTTCTTTCCTTTGATGTTTGTATAATGTTCGAGAACATAGCCTAATAATTCATCGAAGATTAGGATGTAATTAACTATGCAATTGTTCAGTCATCCGAAGCATGGACAATCCATAACAAAAACTCCATACTCAAAATAGTGATTCTCTTGGTGATTCCTGAAACTCTTAAGTTCTCAATATTACACATAAATATCTCATTTGATCGAGATTAACGTGCAATATACGTTATTTAGTTCTAAAGTAGTGTTTCATTAAAAATAAACATTGACAAACCTTCAAAGAAGAAAGTGCAAGTATAACTATATCCATGGCAAAACACATATCACTCTTAATTGTAACACCTGGCCTCAACAGCCACTTGCAAAAAATCCCCAAATCCCTTTAATTTATCTCATACCAATACACCAAACCAAAAACTAACATCTTACATGATCAATTTAGCCATAAAATTTTATATATTTAAATTTAAAAGGGAATGTCTACTGTGACAGATACACTGCTGGAGGTGAGAGACCCGATTGGAAGTTCAGGCATCTCTAAGCTGAACATTTCCTCTGTGATTGCAGGGGGAAGAAACGAGGACCCTTGCAAACATGTTGCAATTTCTGGGACTGCCAATTCTATCTCACAACTTATCATGGTATTCCCTAGAACAGTTTTCAAATGATTACATGTATCCTCTTGTCTCTTCTTTGTATGTAGAAGTTCTCTAGTCAAAATTGCACAGAAATAAGAATTTAATTTTAGCGTAAGAAATATGAAGATACACATAACAATATTAATGGAAGGATTATATAGAAGACATATCAAATTATATATACAACATATACACGTGAAAAGACTCACTATTCGTGAGGAATAAAGTTCTGACTTTGTTTATGACGTGCACAACTAATGAAGGCTCCATGTGAAATCAAAGGGGAGCCTAACATTGGAGAGTCTGAAGCGATAAAGAAAAGTGGCATCTATATCACAGAGCTTTTCATCCAGGCCATTAAAAAAAGAAGGCGTTTGATCAAAAAATATCATTTGTGGCCACTAAACACAGTGGCCTAGCAATTAAGTGATCTGGATTAATGGTCACAAGCAATGTTACTGTTACCAATATAAGAAGCAAAGTTCCAACTCTATTATTCAGATGCAAAGTATTTCCACACATCAATCCATTCAGTGCAGTCATCCACTTATGCAGACTGTCTATATACAGAGTATTGCGATCCTAACTATGCGATTAATTTTATTTATAATGTTGCTATCACTTTATTGACATTCCAAAGCAGCCAATTCTCTGGATGGGATCATCCAATTGGTTGAATTTTAATCCTACCCTATTCAGGAGGCAGCCATTTGAGTGGACAGTCCGATTGATCGTGGGTAAATATGATTTACTTTCTTTCAGTATAGATAGATGCCCACTTGGAAGACTGGCACAGCCTCTATAGAGGCGGGACTTGGGTTTCAATCTGCCAGGACTCATTTGGGTTGACTATCCCCAATTGGCAAAGGTTATTACGCAAGCATGGAACCTCCTTGATGATGCCCGCCCCACCAAGGGCAACAAAAAAAGTAAAAATAATTAACAGACATTTTTTCGTATAAGTTGTGAATTAAACTTATTCCCAAGATTTACCGATTAAAAAAAAAAGCTTATTCCCATGATTTGTAACTGTTGTGGGATCAGGTTTACCTCCTGTTATTGTTTCCTATTGGCTCAAATAAATCAACATAATGCCATTAATTGATCACAATAGCTAACATGTATAGTAATATACCACTCCAAATTATAAATATAAAACAGAATATGTCAAAATTGTAGAACCTGGTGTCTGTGATGAAGAAGTCCATCACCCTCCCATCTGGAGTGGTGGATACTTTCACTCTCTTTATTGTAAGCTCGAGCTCACAAAGAACCTCTATCACATCTGCAATACAAATTCATCCAAAACTAAATCACAGATGTACTTCTACAATCCAAACTCTATACTTGTACACCTCACAACCCCATAATTAGAAGAGATAAAATTTGAAATATCCATAACCCAACAACTCAAAATAAGAAGTAATATCACATAATCACTAAAACATGACAAGACAACAATCCAGAGATTTGTAAAAAAATCAAAGTTAAGCTGAACAAAAATTAAAGAACTTAAAACACATTAAAATTCCATTTAGTAAGTCACATACAAAAGGCAAATCCTCAATCAAACCACCAAGAAATTTCTGCAAAATAATTAGAGACCCAAAAACACATTCCCAAGAAATGTTTCAGAATCACCGGAAAAGAAAAAGAAGAGAGACATAAAATCAACTTCAAAGCGCCAGTAAAAAAATTCTCAGAAAGAAAAGATGAAAGTTCTGTTAAGAAATTACCGTGTAAAAGCCCCCTTTGATCATAAGAAGAGAACTTCAACAGGAACACATCTGAGATACGCCTTATGAAGAAGAAGGAACGAACCCTCTTGAACCGACGCAACTTTTAAACTGACAGAAAGTTCTTGGGGCAGGCGAGAAGCCGAAATGAGGAGAGGTGAGGAGACGCTTGATATGAAAGGTTGAGAGGGGGGGGGGGGGGGGGGGGACGAATGGGGAGTTATTTGGGGCACAGACTAATTAATGTAAACGCCACGTGGTAATAACTTTGGGTTGAAATGAGACATTGTAAAGATATCCACGTGGATACCAACAACTATATATATATACTAGCAAACACCCAGTGCGATGCACGGTTGTAGAAATGAAGAAAAAAACTATCTATAAATAGCAATAGATAGTTGAACACCATACAATGCTGCAAGAAAGACATTAAAATCCATAATAAAACTAATGAAACTTACATTGGATGAAAAACAAAGCCGGGCATGCCACTCTTACCACTGCATTAAAAAGTTCCTCAAGTTTCCTTTTAAACGTACATTTATTTTTTGTCATGTGCACAAGAAGAATGCAAAAAGGGCAAAAAAAAAAAGTGTTTTTATTACAAAAAGAAAAAAATATAAAGTAATAAAAATTTACTCCACATCTTTTGCTACATATGTAAATGAAAGAGGCTAAGATCGCATGGACATGTCAGCCTCCAAAATTGCAATGCCCATGTTCCATATAGCTCTCCGGCCCAAGCATTTTTGTTAAGATAACGTGCTGCAAAAAATGACTAAAGAAGTGATATACCATTAATAAACCCCTTGATTTTTGATGCCACTGATCCATTTTGTGGACTCAGTAAGTATTTGCAGCATAATCCTGTAGTGTCTTAGAATGTAGTAAGTTCTCATCTTCTTACATCATTGGGACGGCCTAGAGGATGATCAATTTGGATGACATCCTTTTCATTTTTCCATGAACGTTATTGCCCAAAATAAGATGCTCCACAACTCCCAACTCCTTTTTTTATAATAGCATGACTATCATAGCATTGTAGGGCACAAAGGTTTTTTCCTGGACTCTATATGATTTAACTTCTTGATTTTGAAGAATTGATAAATAATTAGTCATAATAATCATAGCAATTAATATTTATATATCAAAAAGTTTAACATATGAAAAAACAGTAATAAGTACCATCTTATAGGTCGATATACATTTCATGTGCATCAGTGCATAGTGGGTAACTCGAATATACCATATTGGATAAGGAGGTTAGCAATACAATCATAGTATATATATATATAAGATGAATCTAAAAGTTGGAACTGAAGAAAAAGAATGATAAAAGTGTAAGAGTATGATATTGCAATGGAAAGTTAGGAATGACACTACTCTGTACTACAACATTAACTTAAATTTATTTCTAATTATTGTCCAACCATGCAAAATTCATTCCCCAAATAATTTTTATTTCAGATTGTTATCCTCAGAATAACAGCCCTGCCACATAGGCTGGTTTAGCTCATATTTGAGACAAACTATTTTTTATTTGAAGTGCATACTGCATTCATAGATGTTGTTCTGTCTAAGGAATATTTGTGCAAGTGGACATCCAACAATAAGTACATCTTATAGGATGATACATCAAGGCCTATAGCTTAAGTTCACAATAGGTAAGTTGAATATATGATATAGGATAAGATCTTTCAGTAACTTGGTTCTCGTGAAACTAAGCTAAAAGTCAGGTGTTAGGCCTCTAAAATCAAAGGTGGGCTTAACGGGGCAGGACACCTTAACTTATCTAAACGGGGTTGGCTTGAAGGCTTGAGAACTTTATTTGATTGGCGGGGTTACTGCACTTCTTCTTGTAGATAGCTCTGCTTAGTGAATGTTTCCCCATAGCTAATAATATTTTCCTTCCACCGGTTTTTTTTATTTACCGATTCAGATGCTGATTCATCCATTTCAGCATGATACCCATTTTGTCCCTCTACATTAGAACATCTCCTAGATTCTGACGAAGACAGTAGAGAGTAAAGGAATATGGTAAAAGAAGATGTATTAGGGACATCAGAAGGAACCTCCAAATTCCCATCTATATTTGACTCTTGTTGACTTATTTTTAATACCATCATATCCTCCTAACAAAGAAAATGACTACAACCGTTAATACATGGTACATGGAACCCAACATGTAATTACGTGTACTTGTTATGCTCTCGCACTTTCAAAATTACTGCTTATTTGAGTACTTGTTTGCTTTGGACAAATATGATACAGAGATATGTGGTTCCAAATTAAATCAAAAGTAAAGAGTATATATAAAATAAATATACAGAAATTTGCATTTTCTTATTTGAATTTTATATCACTTTTTGAGGCTGTAATAAGCTTTTAACACTCTAGTTTTAGCTATGATTACTAATCAACTAAGCAAAATTTTAATACTGAATTGAATTAGCCTGCAAAATAAAGGCATCCTCCATTCCTCTAAAATTAACTAACCAAGAACAAAACCCAAGCCATTATATAAAGTAAACATGCCCACAAGTAATAACTCTATCAACAAACACCAAACAACCAGTATAGAACTTCAGAATATCTAAAAAACCAGAATACCCATTTTAGAAAATCTGGATCCTTAAATTTACAGTGGGTCTTCAACAAATTATCAAAAGGCATAAACTTGACAAATAAAATCATCAAAATTTCAACATACAACGTAGCTTACAAATAAGATGAGGGGAAAAGAGAGAAACCAACTTACATGAGGCTTTCACGGTTCATCCGAGATTGGGTTGAGGAGGATAGTAGTCAGATCAGAGATGATGAGGGCCGCATGACTACAAAGTGAGGGTCCGCGACCTATAGCTGGAATCCCAACAACATGTGAAGGAGTGGACTGCATAAGCCCGAATGAGGATCAACACAAAGTTATAATAAATTTAAGAGTTTAAGGAAAATAAAGTTCTCTTTCAGCCTCTAATCTAGCCCAGTTGAAGGAAAATAAAGTTCTTTTTCTATCAAGACTTTTATCTAGCTAGTAAAACCCACAATTACCAAATATATGTAGAAAAAAACTGCGTTGTTCTTTCACAGGCAAAGAAATTGAATGAGCATGAACCTATCTAAGAAAGATAATCTAATGTTGGGGCAGTATTCAAATGCCAATAAGTATAGCCCGGAAGATTAACAAATAAAACAAACCAAATCAGAATCCCGAGTGGAGATTTCATCCCTTTCAGCAAATCGTGTATCCCCATCAATCACTAATACCTGCAGGCAATCATTGCAAGAAATTAAATAGGATCAAGATAATACTCTAGAAAAAAATGATACTTAATCAAATATCAATATTAAAAAATTAAATTGAAAAAGAGAATAATATCTACCTTCATGAAGTGTTTTGTATCAAAAATAGCTATGCCTTGGTACTCAGCATGCCCTTTTCTTTAATTTTTTTTTTATAATTAGTACTTCTATAAGTAAAAAAATTCAGTTATATATGTCCTACTTTATCTATTATCATGCCCTTTTCTTTAATTTTTTTAATAATTAATACTTCTATAAGTAAAAAAATCAAGTTATATATGTCCTACTTTATTTATTATTATGCCCTTTTCTTTAATTTTCTTTAATAATTAGTACTTCTATAAGTTAAAAAATCCAGTTATATATGTCCTATTTTATTTATTATTATGTAATCAGTCGACCATCTTCATTTGAACCAAATTAAGGACCCAGACCGTTCTATCAGTTGGATGATGTTGGGGGTTGTCTCTCTATTGACCCAAGCCATCTAAACCAACTATTTTGTTCTCACAGATGCAAGGATAACATGAATGAATTGAAATTTTAAATATTTCTAATCATCCAATAACAGTATGCATCTATAAACAAATTCCAAAATTTAATGCTTTTTACTTGTTAAAACTAATGTAACTTCTCTACAGGTATACTTTATGCTTGAAACTGGGTTTCCAAATTAAATCATGGATCCTCAGTACCCAAAATTCCTACTGAGCGAATCAAGAAAAATAACCATGCATGTGGTATAGAGTTAAAAATATGGACCAACTAATCTTTGTTTAAGGTACATATATGATTAATTTACCGGATCAATTTTCCATATAGAACCCATGTTTTGAATATATGATTCATCATTCCCGTAAAGGCATTAACAGTAAAAGATATGATATGTTTTGTTTTTTTTTTTTCTTTGAGAACTTGAGATGGGGTTTTAGTTCCACCCCAATAACCAAGAAACATGAAGTAATGAACACACGCCTGCCGAGTAACACAAAGATCAACAATGGCAATGCAGAGAAAACAATATAACTAATAGCAATGAAAAAATCTAACTGAAAGGCAATTACGCTATATCATTGAACAAATTAGAACTCGTATAAAACAGGATAGTCCATAGATAATAAGCGGAGTTGTAGCCAACACAATAATTCAGTGTGTAAGATAAAATTATATTCATCATTTGCCACCATTTCACAAGGAATATGATTCTATCAAAATCAAATGGTTCATATCAATGCATAGGATATAAAATCAGAGGGTTGGATCTGCGGAAAACAATTGAATCAAGCAAAAGAAAACAAAACCCTAATATTCGAGGCAACTGAAAGAGACAATCCAAGAGACTTACATTAGTGTGGGTTCTTCCCCATTTGTGCCCGAGACTCCATTTTCGATCAACCAAACCTGCAAAAACAATAAAATCTTATCAAACCAAGTATTTTGTTTTGGGGGTTTTGGAATTGAAATACTTTATTGAAATTTAGCATGAAAGTTACATGAAACCTCAAATTTTTTTCATGGAGGAGCTTGCAGCAAGGAGTGATACCACAGAAGTGGGTTCTTCCTCACTTGTGACCGACACCATTTTCAATCAACAAAGCCTGCAAAATCAACAAAAATTTATCAGACCAAGTATTTTGTTTCGGGGGTTTTGAAATTGAATTAATGCACTGAAATTTAGCATGAAAGTTACATAACAGCTCATATTTTTTTCATGGGAGGAGCTTGCGTTCAGGTGTTTGGAGGGGTAGTAGGAGAAGGAGATGAAAGGGGGTATTTTAAAGGATTTTTAACAAAGAATTAGATGTGTCTCCCTTACCGAATAGGCATATGGGGGATCGGGAGGGACGTTTCAAGAAGCGATGACCGATGAGTCGACACAAAGAAAAAGCGATGAATTAAATAAGAAAAATCAGACTCAAGGACTTCCCTCAACAGATGGCCATTATCCCTTTGATTCCACAGGAGAATCAATTTCTTGATGGTGACGCTCAAACCCTAGCAGCAAGCTTCCACTTGAACAAAGTCGATCTTGTGAAAGACACTGGAAAATCGATCTTCGCCCAAACCTTGCCTGAAAATTAAGATGAAGAGGAGGGATGTGTCCTTAAAGATGAAAGGATTACCATCAAAAGAGAAGAAAGGGGAAAACGGTGCTACATACTCACTTCTACGTTTTTAATTTTCCAGCAAACTTTCTTCCCTTGTCTTCTTTCGGATGCTTTGTGGGGGAAGATGGAGAGTGAGAGGAGAAAGAGGATCGTTGGAATTCTGGAATAGGAGAGTGAAAGCGAAGATGAATGAATCGGGGAGAAGATTTATTTAGGGATGATGAATGAAGGAGGGAAGAAAGGAAAAAAGAGAAGAAAATGTGTAACTGTTTCCGTTTTTGGAAAATAGATCAAAGGATCGTAATATCGAACATATATCGTCGATATTTTTCGGTATCGACACCCTGTTTAAATAAAAATACACGATATCGGTTGGTATCGCCGATATATCGTCGATATATCGACGATACCAACCCGATATCGACCAAAAACAAATAAGTCTCATCCAAATCAAAGATTCGGTCAGGATTCCCTTTTTTTTCGCATGCGCAAGCATCAATCCGAAAAGAAGAAAAAAAAAATCAGTACTGACTACAGAAAACCCGTGAGTGATGTCTCATTCGATGTCTTTAAATTGTAAAAAACCTACATACCATTCACGATATCGTCGATATCTTGAGAGTTCACACTCTGATTTAGTAGAAAAAAAAAATAAGGGGTTGATTTAGAAGAAAGAAGAAGGAAGAAGAAGGAGGAAGGAGGAAGAAGAGGCCAGAGGTTACCCGTACCTGAGCCAGTCCACTGTCGCTGTCCACCGTCGCCGTCCACCGTCGCCATCGCCGTTGCCAAACACCCAAACAGGTTCCTCCTTTCCCCCTCGGTTCCCCCTCTCTGTCGTGGTTTTTTTTTTTTCTTATGTTCTGTTCTCTCATCTCCTGTTACGATTGTTTGATGATGATAAGCTTGAAACCCTTATAAGGGTTTGCTAAGTTCACTCCTCTAACTTAAAACTTAAAACTCTTATAGGGGTTTGCTAACTTCACTCACTCCTATTTTAAACTTAACACCTGGATTTGCTAACTTCACTCACTCCTAATTAAAACTTAAAACCTTTATAAGGGTTGTCTAACTCTACTCCTACGTAAAACTTAAAACCCTTTTAAGGGTTATCTAACTTTACTTTTACTTTTTATTTTTATTTTTTTAAGGGCTTTATTTTTTCTATGAAACTAGCATTACCTTATAAACCCTTATAAGGGTTATTTAATTGTTAACGCATTTTTTTTTGTAAAAAAGTTATCATGTTAATGTTAGGGATTTACCTAAAATTTAAAAGGTAATGCTAGTTTCACACTTTCACTCTCTTTGTAAATTATATGGAGGCTTTAATTTTAAAAAAGCTTCACTATATTGAAATATAACAAAAAAAATAATAATTTCCTGATAAAGATGTATCTCTAGCAAATTATGCCCATAAGACCATTGTAGTAATATTAAAAAAATAATAATTTCTTAATAATATTTTATAAATTAAAAATAATTTATATGTAATATCTCTAACCTCATAAGGGCTTTTTAAAAATATAATAACGCATTGACTAATCAGTAATCACTTAGCTATTTTTTTTTAGTATAAAAATTTATCATGATTTCACTAATCAGTAATCACTTTGATTAATAAGTTAATATACTTTTTAGTACAAAAATTTATAAGTTAATATACTATTTTTATTACATAATCTTAAAAAATTATAAAACATACTATTTTGAAGACAAAAAAATTTTAAAACTAGTCTGCCATATTAGAAATTATATTATATGACAAAAAGTAATATGTTATAATCTTTTAAGATTTTAAAACTGGTCTTGATAAAGATGTATCTCCAACAAATTATGCTCATAAGATCATTTTAATAGTATTAAAAAATTAATAATTTCTTAATAATATTTTATAGATTAAAAATAATTTATATGTAATATCTCTAACCTTATAAGGGCTTTTAAAAAATATAATAACACCTTGACTAATCAGTAATCACTTAACTATTCTTTTTAGTACAAAAATTTAACATATTTTCACTAATCAATAATCACTTTGATTAATAAGTTAACATACTTTTTAGTATAAAAATTTATAAGTTAATGTATTATTTTTATTACATAATTTTAAAAGATTATAAAACATACTATTTTGAAGACAAAAAAATATTAATACTGGATATATATATATATATATAACTATTGAAACTTGATTATGAGTGCACATTGCCTTAGGAAAATTACATCTACATCAATTATTTATCTATTCTAATGTGCACTCATAAAGTTATAAGTATTTCAAATTGTCAAAACAATTAACATAGATAATCATAAAAAAACAGAGCAAATAAGAGTTGATTATATCATGTATTTAACTTTATTATATTTTTTAGTGATCCATTGTACAGTATTTTTTATATTGTAAAAGAATTAGCCCAAGTAATTCCACCACTCTATAATTTGTAAAAGAAATAAGAACCTTTGTATTTTGTATTTCGACGAAGAAGTCTTGCTTGATGACATTAAGCTTGTAATCATCTAAACAACACTTAGTATACATAGATTACATTAAAATAAGAATTCTATATATTTAAAACTTAAACAGGAGTCCCGCACATTTAAATAAAATTGCATCAACTTCTTTTTACATAATTACATCCACTTCATAGTCAAATAAAATTACATCAACTTCATAGTCAAATAAAATTACATTCACTTCTTTTTATATAATTACATCAACTTCATACTCAAATAAAATTATAGTCGTCTTCCTTTTTTCTTGATGCAGGGTCTCCGATCAGTTAACCATCTCCTCTCTTTTTCATTGATTTTGTCCTGTAAAAACATTGAACTCATCAATTGCATATAAAATAGTTTGAGAAACTAAATTAAAATTCAATTACTTATCATATAGAAACAGTTTGAAAACTAAATTATATTTCAATTAGTTATCAACTGTAATGTGCATTCATAAGCTTTTCATATTTCTAAAACAATTAACATGGATAATCATTAAAAAAATCACAGGTTTTGGTGTTTGATTATATTATGTGTTTGACATTAATATTTATTGGTGATCCACTAGGAGATGGTACGGGACATAGGTTGGTCGCATGGCAAACAAATAGAAGGGAACAAGAATGGAACAATATGTAATTATTGTGGCAAAAAAATAAGAAGCGGTGGAATTACCCGGTTAAAGTGGCATATTGCCGGAGGTGATTCGAATGTGGCAGACTGTCCAAGTTGTCCGATGGAGGTCAGACAAGGTATGAAGGTTAACCTTACCATTGAGGCTAAGCAGAGACTGGAGCATGTCGCAGAGCAAAAGGCAATCCGTCAAGAAATAAGGCGTGGTCTACAGCCACCAGTAGATGTGGATGATGACGACGAAGATGATACTTTATACCCAATCGACTGTATTGGAGTTGACAAAAGGCTAGCATATCGACAGGGCTATCGTCAATCTATGCGTCAGCAATGGTACAGAGATCAGGAGCGTTCATTTGCAGCTCGCATGCGGTCTGTCGATTTCAGAGGCAGTGTCTGAGCAGGACCATCTGGTTCGACTGGTAGGACATCTGATTTTGGGACTGGGACACAACCACATGGTATGTTTGGCTGCAGCCAAAGCATGAAAGTCCTGGATCTGCCACATGATTCATCTCTGTACAAAAGTCGAAATGCAAAACAGAAGCGGCTGAAGGAAATGTGAAGTGGGGGAAGTCTGGTGGAAGCGCTTGGAACAGCTGTATCCAAGTTTTTCATACATAGTCATGTGCCTGCTAATGCCTCCTCAACCTTACAATTTAAAAACATGATTCACGAGGCAGAACGGGTTGGGCCGGGGGTAGAGCCTCCTTCTCCATATGAGTTTACAGGTAAATACTTAGACGCAGAGGAGAAGGAGATGAAAGACTATATTGACACTCTAAAGCCAACGTGAGAAAACTTTGGTGTCACTATTATGTGTGATGGTTGGACAGGACCCACTAGGCTTTCGATCATCAACTTTATGGTGTACAGTCAGGGAATGACAATATTTTTAAAGTCCGTTGATGCATTTGATAATATAAATGATGCAAAATATATATATGACTTAATGAAGGGTGTTGTAGAGGAAGTGGGAAAGAAAAATGTAGTCCAGGTGGTGACTGATAATGGGAGTGCCTTCGTGAAGGCTGAGAAAATGCTTATGAAAAAGTATCCCTTATACTGGACCCCTTGCGCAGCCCATTGCATAGACCTGATGTTACAGGCAATAGGAGAAAGGAAATCTATGAAGGAGGTTATTGATGAGGCAAGAACGGTAACCAACTTCATATACAACCACAAGTGGGTTCTAGCAAAGATGAGGGCTTTGTGTAGTGGTGAAATAGTACGGCCAGGGGCGATACGCTTCGCCACGAATTTTATTGCCTTAGAGAGTTTGTCCAAACATAAAATTGGACTAAAGGCATTATTCACTGGGACTGATTGGGCAGAATATGGACAAAGGCGCACTATTTTGGCAAAAAAAGTTGAGGACATTGTCCTTAATAACAAATTTTGGGACAAAGTGGATGATACGGCTGCCATACTAGAGCCTATTTACCGTGTCTTAAGGGTGATAGATGTAGATAAGTGGCCGACTATGAGTTCTGTGTACGAATTAATGCAGGTAATGAAGTTGTCGATAAAGAATGTGTCCCCTCGTGGATACAAGTGGGTCCACAAGATTATCGATGCTCGTTGGGATAAGACAATGGAGCATCCCCTTCATGCTGCTGGTAAGTTTGATGTTTATTAGATATTTACATTAAAGTTATTGCATGTTTGTAATACTAATTGCATGTCGTATAATTTTCACATTTCAACATATTATTTGAACCCAAAGTATCACTATAACCACAAATTGGGGAATCGGGATGACTTAATGAAGGCTGTTCACGACGTCTTCGAGATGTTGGACCCGAAGTGTAAGAGAAAGGGAGACTTCGGGAATGAGGTGAAATGTCTTTATCTCGTTAACTATAGCATATTTATGTGCTTTATTGCATTCTAATATATTCTATCTAATTGGAACATGATTTCTCAAAATCTATAGCTAGTACGCTTCAGAGATGCGCGGGGGAGCTTTGGAAGAACTGCTGCTAAGGAGGGAAGGTCTAGGATGACGCCGTGTGAGTAATTTTTTCTCAATAAAGTAATTATATTTTATTTCTCTACATCAAAATATATATGAAACTAATGGATAACATCGTTTAATTGTCAGCTGATTGGTGGCAAATGTACGGAACCGACTGTCTGACCCTCAGAAAATTGGCAGCTCGCGTGTTAGCACAGACTGCTTCATCTTCAGCATGTGAGCGAAACTGGAGTACATTTGCCCTCATCCACACAAAGCAGCGGAACCGACTTGGCTACAAAAAGCTACAAAAACTGGTCTTCTGTTACTATAATATGAAGCTGCGACTCAGGCAATTGCAGATTGACACTAGGAAGCAACCTGAGCAGGATCCTTTAGACCTGATGTTAATCGGTGCCACTGAGGATCAAGATAATCCACTTTCTGAGTGGGTTAAGGTTTCATCACTTGATGAAGATGATGGGCGTCCAAATGCAGTTATAGCTAGCGCGGCCATTGAGATGGGCATCGATGTAGAAATAGTTATTGCTACAGAAGTGGGGTCTAGCACTAGCGGCAGCAGGAGCAGCTTTAGCACAAAATCATTTGATGAGATAATCAGAAGTCTAAAAGGTCCTGAGACTTCAAGTGCAAGAACCGCTGGGACAAGTAGATTGTCCAATAGTAATAGTGAGGGTGGTAATGAGTCTGATGACCATGATAAGAGTGACGGAGGCGGCGACAGTCCTGGGGATGGAGGTAACATTGGAGTTGAGCCAGAGCAGAGGCCTCTGAGCCCATTCACCGCAGAGGCTGACTTTGACCATGCCACACAGGACCAAGATCATGGTGCCCCACTTTCACATCCAGCAGAAAGTCAACCGATTCATTACATCCCTCGTCGAGGAAGCCAGGGCAGGGGCAGGGGTCAGGGCAAGGGCAAGGGCAAAGAACGAGATGTGGGACACGATGCTTGGTTTGGGGGCACGGAACATTCGGGTTCTAGTTCCAGAGAGTCTCAACATACATGGTTCTCCAGCCATGACCAGGATACACAGTCACAGGCATCAGGCTCTCAAGAACATAGTTATTCACATTCCACACATGATCAATATCCTTATGGATATGTCTCAGGATATGAGCCACCTCCATATGAGTATGGAGGAGACAATTTTCAAATCCCAGTGCCTGTGCCAGTTGTGCCCAATCACCCACAGTATCCACCAATTGGCGTGTTACTACATCTTAGCCCAGATTACTACCAATATTATGTACATGAGTATACATCTATGTACCATAATGTGATGAGTTGGGCACAGTATTGTACGTATGTAGAGAATCAGCACTATAGCCAGCCAAGTCAAGACAGAGATGATGACATCAAACCTCCGCGTAACTCCTTCTGGTAGTGATTATAGGTTTTTTGATGGGTTGTATTATGTATTTTTGTATTATTATGAATCTTATAAATTATGAATTTATGATTGATATGAGAAATGAATGAAACATGAATCAATCATACATTATTATCACTCGTTCACGCATATCTTTGCTCTCTTCTTATTGCATCTCTTGTATACATTGTTGTTTTTTTAAATGTTTTTATTCTAAAAGGTGTATTAACATCTATTTTAACATTTCCTGAATTTTTAATACAAAATTCCATATTTTATCCTATTTTTTGTCATTTTTCCCAAAAATCACTGATAAACGATATATATTTTTTCCGCGGCTCCAACATGTCGAGCGATATCGACATTTAGAACCTTGAATAGAGGCAACAACAAATGGGACAACCCAACAGCTATACAGGAGTAGTCTAGATAGATAGATGGGAAATCCTGATGAGACCACAGAGGGCCGAGACCACACTAAGACCGCGCATGTGATGAGCGGAATTTTAAAAAAAATTTCAAATTTATGAAAATTTTGAGATCCCCTCATCATATGTGCGGTCTTGATGTGGTCTCGGCCATTTGTTGTCTCAGTAGCTGTGAAAGCGTCCAACTCAAAACCAATTGGCAATGAGTGGAGAGGCCTTACATGTATATAAGGCCACAACTATTTCTCTATTTAGTCGATGTTGGATTAATTCTCTTACACGAACCCTCACGTGCAGCCTTAATTCTAGGTCTGTCACGTGCACCTTTTTTTTTTGGGTCGTCAATTATGCAGCCTTTCTGTTTGGGTCTGTCATCGTGAGTGAGCATAATTTGGCCGTTGGCCTTTTGGGCTCTGATACCATATGAAAGCGTCCAACTCAAAACCAATTGGCTATGAATGGAGAGGCCTTACATGTATATAAAGCCACAACTATTTCTCTATTTAGTTGATGTTGGATTAATTCTCTTACGTGCAACCCTAATTCTAGGTCTGTCACGTGCGCCTTTTTTTTTTGGGTCGTCAATCATGCAGCCTTTCTGTTTGGGTCTGTCATCGTGAGTGAGCATAATTTGGCCATTGGGCATTTTGGGCTCTTATACCATGTGAAAGCGTCCAACTCAAAACCAATTGGCTATGAGTGGAGAGGCCTTACATGTATATAAGGCCACAACTATTTCTCTATTTAGTTGATGTGGGATTAATTCTTTTACAGTAGCAAAGTCATATATATATATATACAATTTAGATATATTTTATCTTTATTTTTTAATTTATACCATAAATATATAATAAATATCAAAAAAATTAATATATATTTTTTGAGATTTAGTTGTCATTACTTAGATGAGTTTTGACCAAATTTTGAGTTGATTCATCAAATTTATGAATCGAGTTGTGTTTTCGAGTTTTGAAACACAGGTTTAACAAATATTGGATCCCCATGACGAACCAAATGATACCATAGGATTAATAAAGCCATTTGTGTAATTTCGAGATTGCTTAAAATTTTGTAAATAGAAAATAAGTGTTGTGATGCCTTGGTTAGAAAGAGTACACAACCTTTGTAAATTTGGAATGCTAGTCTCTCGCTACCCTTTTTTTTTTTCTCTAATAAGGGGTTTTTCCACAAAAGATTCTGACACAAAAACTTCATCAAGCTCGAGAGGAAGACAAGAAAAATAAAACTGAAGAGAAATTTTACCAACCAGAGATTCCTCATCCACGCCTTCGACAAACTCCGCTAAAAGAGCGAGAATGTTAGCTAAGTGCTTCTGTAAAACAGGATAACTGATGGGCTTTTTCATTGGCTTGTGATGGCATAAACCGACGGCTGTTGCTGCGCACAAGTTTGACACAACAAAAACATAAAATGATCCAAAGCTAAAATCAACCATCAAAAATATCATTTCACAGTGCACAATCTGCTCACATTAACAGGCTAACTTCAGAGGGGAAAATACATTTACACCCCCTAAGGTTTGAAGAAAATACACACACACCCCTCAGTTTTCAAATAATACATTAGGTATCTTTACTTCCCCCCCCCCCCCCTCCCCCCTCTCTCCTCCTCCTCCTCCTCCTCTTCATCATTTGACCGTTAGTCAACTCACAAAAATTCTGATGTATGATGTTGTCATGTGATTAAATGTATAATCTTCCAACTTTACCCCTTCAATTTTCAGAAAACACTATTTCTACTCCAAATCATTCTTTATTTATTATTTAAAAATCTAGTTATCATCCATTGAAGTAGCCACGTGTCCCTTTTGACACCCCTTAACTGTGGTTAAGATTCACCCACCCATCCTTGTTTATTTTTAAATATTAATTCTTTTTTAAAATTAAAAAAAATAATAAGAGTTTTTTTAATATTAAAAACAGATTTTTAATATCACCCCTTGAGGTTGCCGCGTGTCCCTTTTGACACCCCTTAACCGCGTTTAAGATTCACCCACCAATCCTTGTTTATTTTTAAATATTAATTCTTTTTGAAAATTAAAAAAAAGAAGAGTTTTTTTAATATTAAAAACAGATTTTTAATATCATACCTTGAGGTTGCCACGTGTCCCTTTTGACACCCCTTAACCGTGGTTAAGATTCACCTACCCATCCTTTTTTTTTTAAAAATATTAATTATTTTTTGAAAATTAAAATTTTTTTAGAGATTTTTTAATATTAAAAAAAGTTTTTTAATACCACCTCTTGAGGTCACCACGTGTCCCTTTTGACTCCCCCTCAAATGAGCATAATCTCCACTTTCTTTCCCAAATGCCATTGAATAATCCAAATTAAATAAAAAAATTCGAATTAATTACCTGCAGTGGAGAGAGTGCGCAGAGGTAGCCATCGAACGCAAAGGTGGAAGGCTAGACATCAGCCACGGCAGCCGAATCCTTGTGTGTTTTGGGGACATGAACATCCGCCCCAGTGTTCTCGTCGGGATTGGCGGTGACAAGGGATCGGAATCCGATGAAAGCACGGCAGTGAGCGTTTCAAGGACGAGTATCTTTGGATGGTTTAGAGAATATCCTTTTTCGTTTAGATTAACAAAGAGAAGAGAGAAAGATTATGGTTTCTACCACAGTCTACCTTTTCCTCTTTCTTGGAGCCCTAGCAAAGATCCTGTGCGATGCACAGGTGTTTAGAGAATATCCTTTTTCTAACAAAGTCTCACTCCTTTCATCTGTTTCCACGGGATTGATCTCGAGACCTCCCGCCTAGTGAGGGGGATATAAACTGCACCTGCCCACCCTCAATGCTCCAATAGCAACAAATGCATGCCACTTGCAACCAACAAACCTATCATGAATAAGTTTGAATTTTTTTGATAGGTAAGCAGCAGGATGAAACAACACAATCTGACCAACTGATTGAGGACTAGACACTAAACTACAACTCCGACTGAAGGAACATCAATCACAGCCAACTTCTCTTCCCTCAATATAATCCAGCAACCAGCAACTCAATACCCACCCCCTGCCACGACCCCGATAGCCTCTTATTTTTGGGTTGCTCATTTGAATTCTTTGAAACGTGGCATTGTTTGGTTCTCAAATTATTTGATGTAAGCATTTTATCACGGGCCTCGGTCTGGGGTAGCTAGAAAAACTCCTCTCGGGCAATCACAAAAGGAAAAAGATTAGTTCTGGTGGCTGCCCCGAGCGCATCCAAAAACCATTAGGTAGCTCACGGTAATTTAGGTGAGAAGTCATTTTATTGTCTCCCCTTGATTTTGACTTCTCCCCATTTGATATCTTTCCCCTTTAAAAAGGGCAACTGCCTAATGGTTTGTGGATGCCCGAGCATCAGCTCGGGCAACCACTAGAACTAATCATTTTCCATCACAAAATAAGTGATAAGTGGCCGGAGAAGTCATTTCATGGGCCTCATGATTTTGACTTCATTTGACACATGACTATAAAATGATGAGATAAATGGAGAGAGATATCAAGTAGGGAGAAGTCAAAACGATGGGGGAAAAAATGGAATGACTTTTTCCTTTTTAACGCCTTTATCATGCAGGCTTCGGATTCTCTGTGGCCCATGCCAGAGAGATGCTCTCGGGCCACCACATACCAGGTTAAAGTGACAAGTGAAGGGAGAAGTCATTTCATTTCTCGCCTGATTTTTGACTTCTCCCCATTTGATATATCTCTCCATTTATTTCACCATTTTATCATCATGTGTCAAATAAAGGGGGGGAGAAGTCAAAATCATGGGCCCCATGAAATGGCTTCTCCCTCCACTTGTCGCTTCATTTGTGGTGGCCCGAGAGCATCTATCTGGCATGGCCAGAGAGAATCCAAAGCCTATCATGCAGTTCGGTCAGATACATGAGGACAGCCATAGATGTGCCAGAGAGTATGTTGAATTATGTTCGTCGTTTATCGGACGGAATACCAGATGGCCCAACACTGCCAGGCCAAGCCTCGAGTATGTTTAATCCAGGAGCAATCACATGAGACTTCAATATTTCCAAAGACTCAGGATTAGGACAACAGGCAGTGAAGGATGCCACAACAGGGGCCGGAACAACCCTAAGTCTGTTCATCTTACCGTTCATTGCCTCGTATCCATTACAGAAGAACTGACCTCCGATTAGCTTCCGGTTACATAAACTGGACCAAAATTTCCGCTGACGCACTGTCCTAGACCAAGGTCCCGATCGCTGACTTCTGACCATAGTGACCTATTAACGTAGGTAAATGGTGACGATGCCAAAAATAAAAAAGCTTTTGGGGGAAGGAAAGTGATGGGCCAAAAATACAAAAAGCTTTTGCTCTAACACTATCTGCGAATCAAAGTTTCTTCGATATCCTCTTGGGTAAATTCAAGATCAAACCAACCATGGCAGACGTGGAGATGGTGTGTTCTTCTATACCCTTTGCTTTAATCTCTCTTTCTTTCCCTTATCATTCTTTTTAATAAAACTCTGGTTTTTATGAAGAGCAATGAACTTTGCCATTTTGGGGTTTTAAAGTAATGGGTATATATGACGTTCTGGTTGATGATTTTTTGTAAGTGTTTTTATTTATTTGTTTAATTTTTGTTCTTGGTTTCTCTGATTGCCATATATAGATACCTGGGATGATGATATTTTGATGGACTTATGTTATTTGGATTACTTTTCTGGGATTTTAGATTGATGGGTTGATGAGTTTCAGATGATTACTTGCAATATTTTGTGTTAATGCAAGATGGGTTGATTGTTGGAGAAATTCTTCTGTGTTCTGTCTCTTTTTTATTTCTTTTAAGATTTGGGTAAATCAGCTTATGTTGTTTATATGGGTGCCTTTACTTTCTCCAAACTGATGTGATATTGGTTGTTTTTGGTAGGTTGCATTACCATCGAAGAACTTATGACAAAAATTCTGTCCTTGAATCAAAATCCAAAGGCGGAAAATCGAAAATTACAAGCTTGCGCCTCTTGATCATTCTACTCCTATTTAAACTGTTTCTTTAAATAAGGAGAAGAAGAATTCTAAGGCATGATAAGCGGCAATGAGCCTATAGAGTTTGGGGAGTACTTGAATATCATGGCCAGAAAACTTGAGGTATTTTACTCCCGGAGCGTCCTTTGTAGTAAAAAAGTGCCTCAAATTTTATTACAGCGTAGGGACGTAGAAATATTTTAGTTCTTTCTTCTTCTTTTTTTGTTATTAATTTTTGTTTCCCACGACCTTAGGCCTTTCCGGACACTAGATCTAGCGTAGCCATTTGTCCGATATGTTCATTTGATTGTAGAAGTTTACTGAAGGTTAATATATCTGTGTTTCTTATAGGAGACTGCAGCATAGGAGGAGCTAAAAGAAGCTTTCGTAGTATTTGATGACAAGGATCAAACAGATATATATCAGCTAATGAGGTGAATTTTCCAATGAAATCTTTTTCCTTCTTAAAATGTGACTCGTGATTTTCTCCAATTGTAACTGGATTCGGGGGAGTCCGGTTACGCCAGTGACACTCTCACGGGTCCCTTTGACACCCCTTAACTCCTATGATTAATTTTTAAAATATTTTTCTTAAAAACCAAGAATAGGTGGCTGAATCTCAACCATTATTAAGGGTTGTCAAAAAGGACACGTGGCAGCATAAGTGGCACTTCCCTGAGTTTAGTTACAACTAGAGATGATTAGGAGTCAACAAATAGTCATCTTAAATTATTTTTTAAAAAATAAGAATTTGTACTTATGCATGATGTTATGCGTGATGTGATGTTATGCATGCTTCTGCTCTCTTCTTAAAAGGAAACTGATTTAAAATTCTTGTAGTAGATACTATCGAGAGATAGATCACTGGATTGAAAATTGGATGGCACCAAGCACACATGCTTTGAATGATAAAAGAAATAGAAAAGAGATAAGATGTTAGAGGGTTGGAAACACTGAGTGGGAGTTACAGATATGAGAGAGGGTTGTTTTTCTAATGTGAGAGAGGAAGAGGGAGTGCAGTCATGAGAGGGAGATCAACAGAATAATGGATAGGGATAGGGGTGTCATTGGATCAGGCTTGGGGTTTGATTTTTTTATTTCTTTTAATGGATTCAATTCAAGCTCGATCGGTCGTTTATAAAAGAGTTTTGAGGTCCGAATTCGGCCCAACGAGAATTACCTATGTTTGGTTGTCGAGAAAATAAGTAAAAATTTAGAAAATAAAATAAAATAAAGTAGGACAAAATACAATTAAAAATTGTATTAAAAATCTAAATTTTTCTTTATTTATTAATATTTTCATCTATTTTCCTAACAACCAAACATAACATAAAAGAAAGGAACAGGTGTTGGAGATATAGAAAATTATCACGGAACAGATGGTGGAGATATAGAAAATTATCACGGCTGACTAGTTTAGCGGAAAAAAAAAGGATACCGGAAAAGTAGACAAGAAAAGTGCCGAGAAATTTGAATTTGGCGACAGAAATCCGAAGAGGAAAACAAGGTTTGACAAAATTGATGTGACGACAGGGGACCAAACCAGCTGACAAAACAAGATGTATGCGCTTCCATGCATATAACGGACAAAACAAGGATTAAACCAAAAAAAAAAAAAACCGGACAAAACAAGGATATATGCGTTTTCATGTATGTATATGGGGAGATCGAATCACAACCAATCACGATTGAACTCAGGAAGAGTTCAATCACACTCATACGTCAACACGGAGAGTTCAATCACACTCATAGGTCAACTCGTGTTTTTTTTTCAACTCATATTAACGATGATTAAGAATATCAAAAAACAAAAACAAAACATGGTTAAGATTTATTAACCTTAGGATTCAATTTACCTCTCACCATCAAATGAAATGTGAATAACATGAATAACTCATCCTCCTTTCTTTGAAAGAAGGGACACTTCAAGTTTTGTCGGTGCTTCAAATAATTTTGTCTTCTCCATATTACTATATTTCTAGAGTCAATGATTTTATAATTGATACATAGGCATGGAATTTTACGTTGGATTCTACTATCTTGTTATCTAACAATGATGCAATTCTATAATAAATTATACTTTTGTCACGGATACCAGGAACTCTGTGATAATTATTTTTGTACATTCAATATACTCCACGAATAAAGGAATACATATAGTTGAACATAGTAAAATAAGACATTGAAAGATTTTGTTGACATTGTCTTTTTGGAAAATTTCCGAAAAGCTAATCATAGGTTCTTCTCCCATCAAAACAATAAGGTTGTTATGCTCATTACTAAACTTGTTGAAGAGATGAAATAAAACTAAGAGAGGTCATACACGGATAATGAAGAACCATAAGAATGAATCACTTGGGATGCATGTGCCCATAAAATTACGGAGTCACCTATTAATAGTAATGAAACTTTGCGCAATACATGTAATTGGACTTGCTTTTTTACATTTCTCTCATTATTTGGGACTAATTTATCTCTTTGGCGTCAATTGAATCAAGAAATAGGTTTGATTGTACATCTTTTTGATATATACTAAGGTTTCATCCGGATAATTCAAAGCGAAGTAATTGGATGTCCAAAAATATTTTATATTATTTATATAAAATAATCTTTTTGATATATACTAAGGCATCCTCCGGATAATTCAAAGCAAAGCAATTGGATGTCCAAAAATATTTTATATTATTTATATAAAATAATCTTTTTGATATATACTAAGGCATCCTCCGGATAATTCAAAGCAAAGCAATTGGATGTCCAAAAATATTTTATATTACTTATATAAAATAATAATAATATATGTAAATAATATATTTTTTAATTTTTTATATAATATTCAAGCCTAGCTCAAGCTGAATCGAGCCGAGCCGAATCAAACATGCCTCGACTCAAGCTCGGCTTGAACCCATTTCAAGCTTGAAAACTCAGCTTGGCTCGATCGAGTTAAAATTTCAAGCCTAAGCTCGGCTTGATCAAGTCGTACCGAATCGGACTGAGCCGAGCCATCGAGCTAGCTCGACTTGTGTGCGCCCCTAATTTGTATCTCATACCAAGTAATAAATATATATCTTTTATTTATGTTAAAATAAACATAAAATAATAGTCATGTTAGTAAAGTTATAAGTACTATTAATTAATATATGATTTATTTAATGAATTACTATTTTTTTTTTTTTTTGGTTAACACAATAAAAACACACGCCTAGGCCACAAGGCCATTGCACCCACATACCCTCTCAAAACGAGAGGAATGTAGGGGCTTTAAGGGCTCACAAGCTAACCTTCCCAAATAAAGCTCACAAGCTAAGAGGTACCTCCACTTATGAGGGACAAATATTCATTATTTTTTGGTCAACACAATAAACTCACACTATACTCAACAAACACCCAATCGCACGCCCAAGCCATAAGGCCAAGGCCAGTATTGCACCGACATACCCTCCCAAAACGAGAGGGATTATTAAGTATACATATCTTTTATGAGTCAGTCTATGGGTATTCCCTAATCTATTCTTAATCCAAACCATATATAACTGATCATCAAAGGTCAAGATTTGAGTTGACTTATTTTGTCTTTTCTAACGCTACATTAACTCTAATCCTAATCCTTTAATAACTGAGATAAACGGTTAGGAATTGGGAGTACACCTTAGGAGTATCGCTAACTAATTCATCTTTGTTTTTTAAAGGATATTATTATTTTAATAAAATATCAAATTTTTCTGTTGACCCTTTCAATTCAAAATTGTCTTTGAAGTTTTATAACACTTTCTGCATCGGAGAAAACTACGTTTTCTTTTCCTTGCTTATAAAGAAAGTGAATAAAGTAAAGCGAGTCAAATCCTCTACGGTGATGACTGGATTTGGCAAATCCAGTTATCACCCATTGAGGGGGCCACGTGTTTCCTTCGACACCCCTTAACTGTGGTTCAGATTCACCCACCCCTAGGGTTCACTCACCCATCTTTGATTTTTTTTAAAAAAATATTAATTCTATTTTTTAAATAGAGTCAAATCCTCTACGGTAATAACTAGATTTAGCAAATCCGGTTATCACCCTTTGAGGTGGCCATGTATCCCCCTTGACACCACTTAACTGTGGTTCAGATTCACTCATCTCTAGGTTCACCCAACCATCCTTGGTTTTTAGAAAAAATTATTAATTCTATTTTTTAAAATTAAAATGAAAATGGCATTTATTTGGTATTAAGAGGAGTGCTAGCCTTACTCCCACTTTGAGATGAGCAACCAATTGATTGTAAGGCTTTAACCTTAAAAATTGACAAATGATTGGTTCATGCCGAAAGAAGGAAACCCCCGAGACTGAACTTGGATGGGCAACAGCGCTTGTTGTTGCGCTGTTGCCCATATATGTGTCTTATAAAATGAGGGCCTACCAACTCTTTACATGGAAATCACCAAATGATAAAAATGGGCCCAATTTGCAAAACAAATATGGGCAACAGCGCAAGAGGAAGCGCGGTTGCCCATCCAACTCTTGGTATTAATGATAGGGGCAACGGATTTTCTGCAACTGCCCGAGTATTACAAATGGCCACCACTCTTCTTTATTTTATTATTTTGGTAAATTCACGCGGTTAAGAGGACACATGTGGGCTAGGGAAGTGTGCGTGTACCGTCCTACTAAACATATGAGATGCATGCTATAGAGACCCGTACACGCGTCCGTGAAGAGGCTTGCCCGAGTGTGATACTCGTGCATCTACGAGAAAATCCGTTGCCTATTTAAGAAGCCATACCCTACCAGCCTTTTCTTCCCTACCAGCCTTTTCTTCAGCCATATGGAAGTCACTTGCAGCAACTCCCAGGATAGAGGTGTGTCTCTTCTGAGGATGTACGCCATCCTTAGCAAACCTTGCAAGAGGTGGCGCCTTGCTTTCTCTGCTATCTATTCTTGCCGGGTCCTGCTTTCTCTAGCCAAAGAGATTGTAGAGAATAGGAACACCCAGCTCCCTTCCGAAATCTCCTCTTCCCCGTCTTACACCATTCTCCATATCAAACCAAACAACGATGTTCGTGACACTGCTGTTTTCTCCATCATTAGCAAACCTCGCAAGAGATGGCGTTTTGCTTTGCTTGCTATCTATTCTAACCGGGTCCTGCTTTCTCTTGCCAAAGAGATGGTAGAGAATAGAAATGCCCAGCTCCCATCCGGGATCTCCCGTTCTTTGTCTTACACCACTGTCCGTATCCAACCAAACAACAGTAGTGGCACTTCTGTTATCTCTAACGTCGATCAGAGAAGCCTCACTGAAATTGTAAAGAAGAAAGACATGGACCATCTTCGTCAGGTTGGAGGAGTTGAAGGTGTTGCCTGTGCCCTCGACACCGATGCAGAGAATGGAATTCGTGGTACTCATGAAGGCGTGAGCCAGCGCCGCGAGACGTTTGGTTCAAACACATTTCATATGCCGCCAGCAAAAGGTTTCTTCCCTTTTGTGTTGGAAGCTTCCAAGGATTTCACTAATCTCGTCCTAATGGTATGTGCAGCCATTTCTCTTGGTTTCGGCATGAAAACATATGGGCTGAAAGAGGGTTGGTATGAAGGTGGAACTATATTTATTTCTGTCTTCATAGTTGTTTCTGTCTCGGCGGTGAGCAACTTCAGGCAGTCGAGACAATTTGACAAGTTGTCGAAAGTCGGCAACAACATCCAGGTAGATGTCATAAGAGATGGGCGGCGGCAATGGGTCTCCATCTTTGACATCGTAGTTGGAGACATTGCGTGTTTAAAGATTGGAGATCAAATTCCGGCCGACGGGCTGTTCTTGAATGGGCATTCATTACAAGTGGATGAGTCGAGCATGACTGGGGAGAGTAACCCTGTGGAAGTAAATTGCAGAAGCAATCCTTTCTTGTTTTCAGGCACCAAGGTGGCCGATGGGTACGCTCGAATGCTAGTCACGTCTGTGGGCATGAACACTGCGTGGGGCGAGTTGATGAGCTCGATAAGCCATGATACTAAAGAGAAGACACCATTACAAGCTCGGCTTGACAAACTAACCTCATCTATTGGGAAGGTAGGTTTGGCAGTTGAGTTAATTTTTCTTGTTGTTTTGGTTGTTCAGTGCTTTAGACGGAATCGGAACTTGAACGGCAGCAAGGCAGCCATATATGATGTGGTGAAAGCGATGGTGCATTTTTTGGCTGCTACAGTTAGTATTGTGATTGCAGCAATTCCAGAAGGTTTGCCGTTGGCTATTATGCTTGCTCGCTTTTATTTGATGAAAAAAATGATGGTCAATCAGGTGATGGTTCGGAAACTCTCCGGTTGCGAGACAATGGGCTCGGCTACTACCATATGTACTGACAAAACTGGAACACTCACCTCTAACCAAATGAATGTGACCAAGTTTTGGCTCGGCCAAGAAGAGATGAGCACTATCATTGCACCAAATGTCCTTCCATTGTTACACCAAGCAGTAGCTTTGAACACAACTGCTAGTGTTTACAGACCCACCTTAGAATCCATGCCTGAGTTTTCTGGTAGTCCAACCGAGAAAGCAATTCTCTCTTGGGCTGTCCTAAAAATGGGCATGAATATAGAGGAAGTGAAGCGGAGTTGTGACATTCTGCAAGTTGAAGCCTTCAATTCGGAGAAGAAGCGAAGTGGGGTTTCGATGAGGAAGAAGGTCGACAACAACAACATGATCCACATGCACTGGAAAGGAGCTGCTGAAATTATACTAGCAATGTGTTCAAATTACTATGATTGTTCTGGGATCATGAAAGGCATGGATGAAGGTGAAAGGCTCGAAATGGAGCAAATAATTCAAGGCATGGCATCCAACAGCCTCCGATGCATTGCTTTCGCCTATAAGGAAATCCCATATGAAGAGCGGGAATACACTGAAGATGGAAAGACCCACCAACAGCTAAATGAAGACGGCTTAACCTTGTTAGGGCTAGTAGGTTTGCAGGACCCATGTCGACCCGGGGTTCGTATAGCTGTGGAGGCGTGCAGAGATGCTGGAGTGAACATCAAAATGATCACTGGAGACCATGTTTCCACAGCGACAGCTATAGCCATTGAATGCGGGATACTCATGCCCAATCAGAACACAAGTAGTGGAGAAGTGGTGGAAGGTTTGGAATTTCGAAACTACACGGAAGAGGAGAGGATGGAGAAGGTTGATAGAATCCGAGTGATGGCGAGGTCCTCCCCCTTTGACAAGCTTCTGATGGTACAATGCTTGAAACAGAAAGGCCATGTGGTTGCAGTGATCGGTGACGGCACAAATGATGCACCGGCCTTAAGAGAAGCCGATGTAGGACTTTCAATGGGGATTCAAGGTACTGATGTGGCCAAGGAGAACTCAGATATTGTCATCTTGGATGATAACTTCACTTCAGTGGCTACTGTTTTGAGGTGGGGGAGATGTATTTATAACAATATCCAAAAATTCATCCAGTTTCAGCTCACTGTGAATGTTGCAGCTCTTGTGATCAACGTCGTTGTAGCAGTTTCTGGAGGTGAAGTCCCACTAACCGCAGTCCAGATGTTGTGGGTGAACCTGATCATGGACACGTTGGCAGCTCTGGCTCTAGCAACCGAACAACCCACCATGGAGCTCATGGAGAAGCCTCCAGTTGGTCGTACTGAGCCGCTTGTAACAAATGCTATGTGGAGGAACCTCATGTCTCAAGCTCTCTATCATATAATCGTCGTTTTGGTCCTACAGTTCAAGGGCAAGTCAATCTTCAAAGTGAAGGACAAGGTAAAAGACACCCTAATCTTCAATACTTTCATCCTTTGCCAAGTTTTTAATGAGTTCAATGCAAGAAAATTGGAGAAGAAGAATGTCTTTAAAGGAATACACAAGGACCGCTTGTTTCTAGTGATTGTGGGGATAACCATTGTTCTTCAGGTGATGATGGTGGAGTTTCTACATAGGTTTGCAAATACAGTGAGGTTGAGTTGGGAGCAATGGGTTGCATGCCTTGGAATTGCGGCTGCATCTTGGCCAATTAGTTGGGTTTTCAAGTCCATACCAATTTCAGATGAGCAGTTTCTCAGCTATCTCAACTGGTAAGCTTCAAAGTCCTTGTACGAAGAGCCATTCTCAATGTTAATTTGGTCTTAAAGTCTTTACAATGGCAAAAGATTACCTCTGGTGGCTGCCCGAGCTAAGTGCTCGGGCATCCACAAACCATTGGGCAGCTGGCGAGATTTTAGGTGAGAAGTCATTTCATTGTCTCCCCTTGATTTTGACTTCTACCCATTTGATTTCTTTCCCTTTAAAAACGCGAGGAGTTTAATGGTTTGTGGATGCCCCAGCGCTTAGCTCGGGCAGCTACCAGAGGTAATCTTTTGCCCTTTACAATGTAAATACTTTGCAGATTATTTAGTATATGGTTATGATGACAAATGCCTCGAGAAAGAGACTTCACAGCTCTATTATTTTATGAGGAGTGCTAGCCCTACTCTCACCTCTTTCCTACTCTCACATTCAATCAACCACCTGTCCATAAAGTGTGTACTTAAGCTGTGAAAGTGTGTTTTAACCTTATGTTTTTTCACTTTATGGACAGGTTGGCTGAATGTGAGAGTAGGAAAGAGGTGAGAGTAGGGCTAGCACTTCTCTTATTCTATAGCAATATGGAAATGTAGCGGTTGTCTCAAGTTTTTGTAGCTAATTTTGTTGTTAATAAATATTTTGTTTGTCAAAAAATTATATATAAAATATCTCAACCCATTAAAAGATTTTTTGAGGAACCGTATACTGATATATGACTCTGGAAAATCAATGAAAAAGCAAGACATGCCTCTTTAGAAGTACACTAGTGGGCGTCCATAAAAAGATGTACACTAATGGGTGACATGTGAGATGCACGGGAGAGAGGGATACAAAGAGAGTGAGAAGAGGATCCTAATGAAATTTAGCTAATATATGTGTGTGAGAGAGAGACATGAAAATATTGAAGGAAAGAGAGTGGAGCGATGATTTTGTAATAAGACAAAATTAATCATAAAGCTGTAATATACCTAGATGTATTCATACTCTATGTCGGTTCAAATTCCATCCTCACCGAATTTCTTCAAATGATTACATTATGTGTGTTGAGGTTGATCTTCAATACGCACATAGTGTAAGACTTGACAAGTAGGTTACCAAAATCTAAAAAAATAGGCTTACCTAATAGATTGAATCCTGAGGATAGAGTTCTCATTTTTTCTTGCACAAACGGGAGGTTCTAATTATCTTCAAGAAGCGCTTGTCGTGTCTCTTATCCAAAATTGATTAAAGGTTTTGTGGTCATCATGTGCAACTATTTTAAGGTAATCAACCAACAACTGGGCTGCTATGAGCTGTCAATTTACCTTAGTCAACGTAAGTGTTAGTATTTGGCGTGAACAGGTCAAGGGTGTCAACGAGCCGAGCTGAGTTGAGCCGAGCGAAAAGTTCAGCTCGGGCTCAGCTCGTCCACAAATCATTAAGCTCGAGCCTATTAGTTAAGCGCTAATTTCAAAAAAAAAATTGTATAGTGGGGACGTATTCTAACAATTAAGGATAAAATTGTGGGGTAAAAAGAAAATGGGAAGATAAAATAGTGTTTTAACTAACCTGATGAACATTTCATGTTCTTAATTTTAAAAACTTATTTCATTTTCCTATACTTTTTAATGTAAAATTCAATATTGGTAGGGTATAACTGTACATGGGTATTCATTGAATTGGTCGAGTTGATTCGAGCCGAGTTGAGCTACCTCTTACTCGAGCTCGGCTCGTTATCTAAATGAGCTCACTCACTTGGCTCGGCTCGATGAGCTTTTTAATCCTGCTCAAGCTCGGCTCGTTTTGAGCTGACTCATGAGCTGATTCGGCTCATTGACAACCCTAGGTCTTACTGCTCATTACCCCTAAGACTTGATTTTTGAAACACCCTCAATAGAAGAACAGACTTGCTATTTGAGCTAAGGGGTGGGTGTTCTACATGTGGTACATTCAATTAAGTGCAATTAGCCTACCTGAAATCGGCTTTATATATAATAAACAGTAAATTATAATAATTGAGGAGCAAAGGAAAAAATTGAATATACACACTGGGCCGCTGGCTTGTGGCTTATGCGACACTTGAGGGCCAATATATGAATGGGTGGAACTGAGCTGCATGACCCATTACTAAGGAGCTTGGGCCTTGCTCCTTAAATGCTTGTGATGGACAGACCAGGATCGGCCCATATTTCTTTCTGGTTGGAAGGGAAGCTTGTACTGGCGGGCACAAAATTATGGTACTTCGCCGAATAACAAGTGATATGGTTCATGGTTGAGAACTCTTACGGTGGTTTATGCGGATTGGAACCAGTAGGAGGTCTAGTGCAGGAATTCTATGCTCACATGGACTTTCATTATAGAAGCTATGGTTTCTATCAAATCATGGGTATTGGGAAGTAGATTGAGCCTGAAACCAAGATCGTTATTCTGTCTGCTACCAATTTCCATTAGGCTCCCTTCTTTTGGTGGAACTTTCAAAGTCTAGAATTTTCAATGTTCTGGAATGATAAAAGTCTGGAACTTTAATGTTCCAGGCCTCTTAAGTTGGTTGTTATTTTGACGTGGAGGGGTGGAGCCAGGAATTTTTCATTGGGAGTAATTGGGGGGGGGGGGGGGGGGGGGGGGGGGAATAAAAAAAACTATGGGATTTGCAAGTACGGAACTTGTGGGTTGGGGGGGTAGCCCGTGAGAAAAAATTTTTGGGATAATTTTTTTATTTTGAGAATTTTTTTCTAGTAATGTCCTTGAGGTTGCCACTTGTCCCTATTGATACCCTTAATTGTGGTTAAGATTCACTCACATATCCTTAGTTTTTAAAAAAAATATCAAAAATTTCAAACCATAGTTAAAATTCACTAACTCCTAAGGTTAAAAAAATCTATTTTTTTTAAAACCAAGGATAAGTAGGTGAACTCTAAGAATGAGTGATTTTTAACCATAGTTAAGGGGTGCTCAATAGAGACATGTGGCGACCTAAAGAGCATAAATGTTCATTGGAGGGCCCACTATATATGTGAAAATAAATTGGGGGGACCACTAATACATATAAGACAAAAAAAAATGGATTGTTGGGGTGGGGCAGTTTAAGGGATTCCAAAAATTTTAGGGGGGCCATGGCCACCCCTCGCCCCCCTGGCTCCGCCCCTTGATGTGGAATTATTTGATTGAAAATCCAGAACTTTAAAATTCATTGTTTCTTTTAAGGGAACATTGTTGGGTGAAAATTTTATTAATTTTTTTTTAACAGATCTACTATACAAAAAAAAATTACCCAAGAATTTATACTGATAATACACCTCATTTTTTTTATTCCCAACACGTCCCTCAAGTCTTACATCCAAAATGCCCCTATTGTCTTTTTTTTTTCCTTAACACATCTCTGAAGTTCTATTTTCTAAGATGCCCAATTTTTTTTTTTATTCCCAACGTATCCCTCATGTTTGATTTTTCAAAATACTCCTACATGATTTTCTTTATTTCTAAAATGCTCCTAAAATTGCTACACCGAAAATGTCCCTTAAAAATTTTTTTATACCCTTAAAATTTCTATACCCAAGTTGCCCCCTTTAAAAAAATCAATACCCAAAATGCCCTTAAACTTTTTTAGTTTTCAAAATATCCTCAAGTTTCTATACCCAATCCCTCATTTTTTCAAATACCCAACATACTCCTCACATTTTCTATACAAAAATACCCTTAAAATTTTTATACCCAAAATGCCCCTCAAGTTTTTTCTATACCCAAAATGCCCTTGAATTTTTTAGTTCTCAAAATTATCCTCAAGTCAAGTTTCTAAACCGACAAGGCCCTTCATTTTTGTTCCCAAAATGCCCCTCAATTTCTACATCCATTCTCTTAATGTTTTTTTTTTTTTTTAAATCTCTCAAATCAAGGTTTTATAGTCAAAATGTTCCTAAATTTTTTTCTAAAATATCCCTCAAATTTTTATACTATTATTTTCTCATTATAATAAATATATTATTTTATTTTAATAAAATAGATTATCTATGCATGTGCCTTGCACGTGCATGCCCCAACTACTATATATATATATATGACTAATTCGGTTAGTATCAGTAAGTGCACGCGCGACTCTCAAATTAACTATTTTTAGTCATCTAAGGATATCACTTGACTAGAAAAAAATTGTGGGGTGGAACCAAGGAAAATGGATATAGACAAGAGATGGTTTGTTATTCATAGATCATAATACCATCTTAAGGTTCAAAGCTATCTCACGTTTAAAACCAAGACATGCCTCCTTAGTGGGGTATGCCTTTAACTACCCTTCCACAAGGGTGTTGGATTATTAAATCTCCAAACAAGGTGAGAATAGCTGGCTCCTACTGAGATATTCAATGAAGAGGTCAGAAATTTAGTAGCTTGCCAACTGCATATAGTTTGGGGCTCCACCCACCGGCCTACAAGAACTAAGAAGCTGTCCAACCAAACTCATCCTAAGAGAACAATTTGCATAAACTACCTTTTGTATTGTCTGTGATTGAGGAATGCTAGGAACCATCACTAGGGGAAACGTGAGGGCTAGAAAAGATAACAAATTAATTATTTGACTTTATGATTCATCAATTTTCGATCAAAGTATATATATTTTTTCTAGTTCCTAATTGTGTTTTATGTTCAGGCACGATAGAGGTAGTGGTCAGTAGACGCTAATCCCACTTGTAGTGGCCAAACGGGTAGCTCACAATGCCGCCCAAAAAGCTTTAAATGTTAGTCTCCAAGATATCTTTTGGTGCTGTAAATCCAGGGCAAGTGGCATCTCTTGGGATCACCTTGCGTCTCATCACTAACTATTTTTTCAATGCTGTAAATCCAGGGCAAGTGGCATCTCTTGGGTCTCATCACTAACTATTTTTTCAATGGATTTCTCTTTCAAACACCACCCGACCTTTAACAGGCCAGAGGTGGCTCACTAAAATTTCTTCAGTCACATGCCATTTAGAACAACTACTTACTACCTTTGAAAGTTTCCTATTCCATAAGAATATAAAGGGAGTTCAATATAAAGAGGCATGCTATTGCTACCCCTATTCTTGAGCATTCCTCTCTCAGACAAAAAGCAAGAGTTGGTGAAAAAAGTAACCGGATAAACCAAGGACAAGTGATGCATTTTGTCAGAGAGTAAGGCAAGCGGGATCGGATTTGGTCTTGCTCTCGCAAGACCAAAACCGTCTTGCCCCTTTTCAGTGTCCGACATGTGGTGATAAAAACCGGAGAAGATATCAAATGGAGAGAAGTCAAAAAATAGTGGAGAAAATGAAATGACTTCTCTATTTTTTATCGCCACATGTCGAATCCTGAAAAAAGGCAAGACAGTTTTAGTCTTCTGAGAGTAAGACCAAATCCGAGTCCAAGGCAAGCACATCTCTCATTATAAAATATTTGGGTCTGGTTGGTGAAGATTATTGCAGTTATAAATGAATTATGTTGGTTAATAAATGGACAATCTGTCTGTCAATAAGCTATTATCTTGTCAATTTTAAGAATAATATTTTAGTTATTAAAAAAGAGAAAAGAAATTTAAAGAATATTTCTTGGCCTTAATTAATTTTATAGGCCTTACATAGAAATTATAGATTTTGTTAGCTCCATCCTATTATTCAGGGGCAAAATGACAATAATTTTATTACGGGGGCTCACACAACCCTTGCTGTTTGTTTTTTTTTTGTTTTTTTTTGGGGGGAAATGTTAAAATGTAATTAACACACTACACTCACACAACCAGACCTGCTTAGGTGCCATAAGGGTAAGTGCAAGCAAGCACTCCAAAATCCTTGTTGGAGAGAGAGAGAGAGAGACGGAGAGATGAGATAGCACTCTCTAATATATTTAGAGGAAGAGAGACGGAAAGATGGAGAGAGTAATGATGCCTTATTTGGGACAGAGGATTCTACTTTCTAGTATTTTGCTCTCGGCCTGGGATTGTCTCTGGTGAAGCCAGAAAGGGCTTATCTCGGGGTTCCATAGCATAGGTGACAAGTGGTGGAAAAGTCAAAATCATGGGGCCCACGATGTTGACTTCTCCACCCTTAATAAGACATGTGGCGATAAGTGTGTGAGAATAAAGGGGAGAGATATCATATGGGGAGAAGTCAAAAAAATGGGGAGAAAATGAAATGACTTCTCCCCATTTTTTGGCCAACTGTCGCACAATGTATGGAACCCGAGAGGGGTTTCTGGCTTCGCCAGAGACAAGCCAAAGCCTTTGCTCTCTCACTAAGTTTGAAAGTCCAACTTGTGGACGAGGACCCGACCCGGTATCCTCACACGTGCGAATTCTCCATCCTTTTTATACGGCAATATGGTACGGAACGCGTACTCAAAACAGAAACTTTCTAACGTCAGAAAAAGCGTGAGTACGAAGAGAAACCGCGTGTACGCGGTAAAGGTGGGGCCCCTAGAAGTGTCTACTACGGATCATGTACCGGCAGCACAAATTACGAGGGTCAACCCGACAAGTACACGAGACGTATTAACTGCGATTAGTTGTTAATATATTTTCAGCATATTCTTTTCTTTTTGGTAATCAAATTTTTAAATGGTAATGAAAAAGTTTTTTTTTTTTTGTTTGCAAATACGAAATTATAGATAACATATTTGTAATGGGCGATTCACCTAAAAGGTCATGTTTTGTATTTTTATTACCTAAAAGGACATGCTTTTAACATATTTATCAAAAAAAAGCATACTTTGTATTTTTATTACCTAGTAGGGCATGCTTTTGACTTATTAACCCCTTAGCTACGCATATAAAACCCAACACAGATAAGGGTAATATTGGAGTACATATCTTATTTGGTAAAACTTTTCAAACCATGTCCTTTTAGGTAATATTTTTTTTTAGGGTGACTAATCGGTACTTATTTCATAATTAACTTGTATTTATCTAAGGAAAAATGCTAAATGCTTAACTCATGCAGTTTCGATTATGTAACGAAATGACCGGTCCTAATTGCTTTTAAACACTTACCAATTGGGATTAAGATTCACTCACCTTGAGATTAAGCAATCCAACCTTGAATTTTAGAAGGAAAAAAAATTCGTAATTTTAATTTACTTAAGTTTACTCAGCGTGTTAAAAGGGACATGAGGACTTGGGGTATGATAAGAGTGAAACTTTTATCCTTAGTTCAATTAGACTTTTGTTTTGTAACAGTTAATAAAATGATTATCATGCTTTTAAATAATACTTGAACGTATACAGTTAAAAAGTTTTAACCCTGAGTTGTTTTTAAATTTTTCTCTAAAAACTAAAGATTATGTTTTAATCTTAAGAGTTAGTAAATCTTAACCATAGTTAAAGATATCTAACCTTTAATCCTTAGAGTTAGTGGTAAAATAACTATTATACCCTTATGACATGTGCCCCATTTTAATTCTCTTTAACTGTGGTTAAGTTTCATTAACCCTTAAGATTAAAGCATTTAACCTTAGTTTATAGAATTTTTTAAAACAAATTAACTGTAAGGGTTAAAACTACGATCAATGACAATTTAAGGACATAATAGTTATTTTACTGAACAATTTAAGGGCATAATAATTATTTTACTAACATTTATAAATGAAAGTATAACATAAGTAAGAGTTGAGGTTCTTTATCTAAGGGTTGAAAAATAATGACTTAATTTGTAAATTTATAATCCATTACAATGACTTTGCAAACTAGGATAAACTAGCTGATATGCGAAAACCCTTAATAAAAATGGGGTACTTCACGCTTTTAAACTTTCACGAATCTCATCTTTGAGCTCTAAATGCATGCCAAATAAGTCGTTCTTAATAGAATCACTACAAAATAGAATCAATACTGTTTCCCCTTGCACAAAAATCCTTGGTTCAGACATACCAATCTGGATAGGATTGTTCCTGATTTCAAACAAGCCCTTAATTAATGTCCAAAAAATTAAAATGTTTAATATCAACTAATGCGGCTCATCAGTTGTGATCACCAAACTCTGAGTCGGGATCAAGTCCTGAGAGAATGTGGTGTTGAAATATTCATATGTTTCACTAACTTCGAACAAATACTAAACAAATACTAACTGATGTTGCGGCTTTGGACCCAAAAATAAAATAAAAATTACAAGTGCTATGCATGGAAAAGGTTTTAAGACCTAGAACTGAATCGATCTCGCCTAGATGGAACTCTTAGGCCAAATTTAATCGAGCACATGAACCAAAATTTTTTAAAATAATTTCTTGAGACAGAATTGACATTTACATGAAGATCTCCACCCTACTAAGACATCATTGAAAATGAATGACAATTAATCCGTTGATAATTATCTCTATTCTAGAGGGGGAGAGAGAGAGATCCACCTTACTTGGCAAGTTTCATAGCCATTAGAGCTGACTAAAGAGTCTAAAAATGCACGTCTAAGTCTTAACTTTTTTCTTTTTTCTTGGGGTTAATTAATATCTAAGTCTAACTATAATGTCTCAACATTTTACTTTCTTTGTAAAGGACGTAATTCTGCGATGGACTAAAAGTCTAATATACTGACGGTCCGGTTAGGGCAATGACAAAAATTGCCCACGCGTCCTTGGAAGATGGTTAAAGAGATGCTACCACGAATAGGGGGGTCCCATCCAGGACCTCTATTGCCCAAAAAAGTTGACTTGATCACATAGTTGTAGCCATTCGATCTATTCATTGTATTGAGGAATCAAAAAATAGTAATAAGGTATACCGAAAGTTTTGAAAATACATTTATGTAAAGTAATTTTAGAACTCTGATCGTGTCATTTGTATGTTTGTTCGGCTGTGATCGATTGTTACCATCATCCATTCGGGTTAATAATTTGGTATAAAAAATCAACTACTACATAGAAATGCTAGCCTTAGTCACAGACTTTCAAAATGTTACTATCGGTGTTACTATTTTTCCTTGTTACCTCTTTAACTGCTCCAAGGACTACGAAATTTTTTTTTTTTAATTTGTTGAAAGGATAACAACGTCGTGTGTAGCTCTAGCAATGAGTTTGAAAAACTTTTAAAATCCGGGTCAGGGTTTAGCACTCAACCAACATATGGTGGAATGGGAATCGGATTTGGTCTAGCCCTCGCTGACCAAAATCGTCTGGCCCACTCTGAGCCCTTTTACTGTTCTTTTAACACTGGTTAAAAAGTTTTAACTTCTAGATTAATTTTTTTAATTTTGTGTTTTGAAAACTAAGATTAGATGTATGAACCTAAGAGTGAATGAATCCTTAACCACATTTAATAAGTATTAAAAGAAATACATGGCAGCTTCTAGAGCATAGGCCAAGAGGGCCAGACCAAATCCCATTCGGTGGAACGCTACCTCAATCAATCAATGTATAATTCATAACTAGTGGCATTCACGTAATTTATTCAAATGACCAGATCCACGCACATAAAAAGGAAATTTTATTTTTTTTATTACGTTCCAATTTTTTTTAATATTATAAATAAACTCCTCTAGTTTCTGATAATTATAGATATAATCTCATCTCATTTCTGTTTCTAATACTAAGAAATATCTTCCAATTTTTGACATTTAGTATTCATGCCTTTCAAGAGATTTTTAAATTAAACCCTTTGGTATATGATTTTCCTTGGAGGATTTATTATTATTTTTTTTCAAAAGGCAGTGGGCTATGCCCAAAATTCAGAAAATCAAATTGATCAATCTCTAAAATTAAAAAGAAAAGAAAAACAAAGGGTCATTTCAAAATTTCACAAAAAAAAGGTTTAGATATGAAAAGGATAATGCTTCTAAGACCCCTTAGGGCCTAGACCACCTCGAGACCGTGCATATATGCACGGATTCAATCATGTTTATGTTTTTTGAGTCTCATGCATAACATGAAGGGTCTCGGGGTGGTCTCGACCCTAGAGGGTCTCGCTAGCAAAGTTCATATGAAAATTCAAAAATTAAACAGATTAGTGATAGGCGGACCCATGGATCCCATTTGCTAACTTAAGGCATCCACCAATTTGGTAAATAGGTGGATGCCTTAAGTTAGCAAATGGGATCCATGGGTCCGTTAACTATTTTCCAATTAAATACCTACTCCAGCTCGTGCAAGCAAAGTTGAATATGTTTTGAGCGTACACAAGGGGTTGAAATTTTGAAACAATGTACACACCTCCCCATATCTTCTCTTTGAATGCTCTTGTCTCCGTAACATCCAACCCTACAGCTGTCCAATTATTTTAAATAAATATGTTTTAATAAATGAATAAATAAAAGAGAAAATAAATAAATTGTTTTTAAAGAAAATAAGAAATGAAAGGTCATGGTCTGGTCGAAAAGGTTGGAGAGACTAGACTTGAAGATAAATTTTGAATTCTTTCCCTTCCCATTCAAACCATAGCATAATATTAAGACCCACTTTAAGAAAATTCGCAATATGAAATTTTCTTAGACGTATTTGACTCTTACTATATGTTCTTTGTTGAATAATAGAAAATTTTTACTGACCCCCCATATGAGAGTTCTACATAAGCCCATGAAGAACGAGTTATTTTTCATTCTCTCTTATTTCCTTGTTTGTTCTATCTGTCTGCAAATCAAAGGTTCTTCAATAAACTTTTGGGCAGTTTCAAGATCAAACCAACCATGGCAGATGTCTTGACTGAGGAACAGATAGCTGAGTTTCAGGAAGCATTTTGTCTGTTTGACAAGGATGGAGATGGTGTGTTCTTCTATACCCTTTGCTTTAATTAATTTCTCTTAATTTGTTTCTTATTTCACTTATCATTCTTCTTAATAAAACTCTGGTTTTGATGAAGAGTTATGAAATTGGCCATTTTTCGGATTACAGTAATGGGTATATGAGATTTTGATAAGTCGTTTATTTATTTGTGTAATTGTAATTGTAATTGTTCTTGTTTTCTCTGATTACTACATACAGATACCTGGGATAATGATATTTTGATGATTTATGTTGTTTAGATTACTTTTCTGGGATTTTAGATTAATGGGTTGATGAAGTTTCAGATGATTACTTGCAATATTTGTACTAATGCAAGATGGGATGATTTTTGGAGAAATTCTTCATTGTTCTGCTTGTTTTTATTTCTTTCACGATTTGTTTATATGGGTGTTTTTACTTTCAAGATACCGATGATATTTTTTATTTTCTTAGGTTGCATTACATTTGAAGAACTAGCGACAGTGATTCGGTCTTTGGATCAAAATCCAACAGAAGAAGAACTCCAAGACATGATAAGCGAAGTCGATGTAGACGGCAATGGGACTATAGAGTTTGGGGAGTTCTTGAATCTCATGGCTAGAAAAATGAAGGTATTTTACTCTAAATGCATCCTTGGTCATAAAAAAAAGTGCCTCAAATTCTATTATGGTATAGCTTAGGTCACTGCCAAAGCTCTTAGATAAGATTGGCTAATGGATGTAGATTCTTCGACTGTATTTGAGTTCTTTATTTACCTTTTTTGCTTTTTTTTTTTTCCAAGTCCAAACACTAGATCTAGATTCTAGCGTAGCCGTTTGTGGAATTTTCTCATTTTATTGTAGAACTTTACTAAGGGTTAATGTATCTGTGTAGGAGAGTGATGCAGAGGAGGAGCTAAAAGAAGCTTTCAAAGTATTCGACAAGGATCAAAATGGATATATATCAGCTAATGAGGTGAATTTTCCTATGTCTTTGTTCCCTTCTAAAGACAAAAAGGGGCAGAGCTTTATAAGTAATGACAATATTTATGTTCTGTAGAGTTGGGACATCCGGTCACTTTTTGTCTAGGCCTTCTAACAATATCAATTCCTACCATCATGAAACTTCAAGGCCTACCAATTTTTGTGAGACTTGAAATCCATCATTTTGTGGGTTTTGATATCTAGAAGAAATTGTAATCCTGAGAAATGAGAAGCCAAAAAACAACTTAAGAATTGATAATATTCAGAAATTAGGAAATCTCACCTACAATTCCTGCAGAAAGAACAGAACCCAAAACAAATATTCATATTAGTAACACCAAGTACCCTTTTTCTATATATTTTTTTTAAAAAAGGTCCCTTTTTCTCATGCAATGGACACAAGCCAATGCAATGTATTTGTATTTTAAACGCCAATAGATTATAATAATTTTTACTGAGAAAATCTGTTTGGTTTTGTGTAGCTGAGGCATGTAATGATAAATCTTGGGGAGAAACTGACAGATGAAGAGGTAGAGCAGATGATCAGAGAGGCTGATTTGGATGGTGATGGTCAAGTTAACTACGAGGAATTTGTGAGGATGATGATGGCCGTCTGATCAAATCTAAAATCAAGATCAGGAACAAGATCATATTCAGATTCCTTCATCTCCTTCCTAATTCTAAGAATCAGATATTGTAGTTGTTAGTATTCTTGTTGTAAGTGATCAAAATCTAAGTGCTAATAATATAATATAACTTGATGATTATCTTTTAGTCATGTTCTTCCTCATTTAGACCAAAAACATCTTTCACCTAACAGGAAGATGGAAAGGCTCTTTTTTTTTTTTTTTTTTTGAATTTGTCCTGCCTTCTTTCATTTCTGGTTTCAATGTCTTAATTGCTTGGCTCCCCTTTTATTTTTTCCCCATTTCTTTTCTTTTTTAAAAACTGATCTTGGGACTATAATGACAATTGCTCAATTAGAGATTAATTTTTAGCGTATGTTTATGAAGCGAAGATCTGACTTTTGATAGAGCAAAATGGCAAAATAGAATTCGTATCGTCAATATCACAGATTTTCTTTGTGCTTACGTAACACTGAATAATTAAAAGGGATAATTCTTCTCAATTTTCTCTAATTCTCCTCTCTAGTGTGGCTTTGACTATCAATGGTGGAAAATTACACTCACAACATTCAAAGTTGCTTACGCTAGAGTTTGATGGAGAAAAAGTCTAACAAATGTCTCCTTAAGTAACACAATAACACGTTTTTTTTTTTTTTTTTTTAGGGTAGAGAAACTTTTTGAGTTTGGAGAGTGGGGCTAGCATTCCTCCTTATTTTAATGATGCAACCCTTGACCGCAGTATAATAAATGAACCCCGCTAAACTCACAACACATAAATGTAAGTCTATGCCCTGCCAAATGCCAATCCTCCTAATGACAGGGTGATCCAGCCTTGTGTACCTCTAGGACCTGGGTCTAGTCCCCGAGCAATCCCAATTTGTAGATGTCCCTACTTGGTGTGGTCTTGATCAACAAGATGGGCAATAACATTTATAATTGTTCCTTTTTTATGCACAAGTCTAGGGTCCCCCCCAAAGTGCACTCCCAAGTATAATCTATAATCCTAAACCTTTAATTCAATTATTAAAAGGTTAAGATTAGAGCTAATCTGACATTAGAAAAATCAAAATAAACCAAGCTAAATCTTGACGCTTAGTTGTGGGTTTTTTTCTTCTTTTTTCTTTTTGGATAAATTGACCCGTAGTTGTTAGCCATAGACAAATGGGATTGGGGAGTATATTTGGGAGCACCTAATACCTATAGAGCCGACTCTTTTTTAATTGAAGCCAAGTCCTCTCCAAATCCGTTATCACCCCCTTGAGGTAGCCACGTGTTCCTTTTGAAACCTCTTAATTGTGGGTAAGATTCACCCATCCCTAGGATTCATCCACCCATCCTTGTTAAGGGGTGTCAAAGATTCACTCATCCCTAGGATTCATCCACCCATCCTTGTTAAGGGGTGTCAAACGGGACACGTGGCTACCTCAAGGGACGATAACCTGATTTGCCAAATTATGATTATCACTATAAATGATTTGGCTTCTTTTTTATTAATTATATGACAATCGATTACAAAAGTTTACTATTGCAATAACAAGTCTAATTGTTTTTATCAATTATTTTGTCTAAAATCAATCTATGGATATCCTCGAATCCTAACTTTTTAATTCAAATAATTATAGGTCAAGATTAAATTTGGTTTAGCTTATTTTGTCATTTTCTAAAGTCAAATTAACTCTAATCTTAACCCTTAATTATTTGAATTAAATGATTCCAATTTGAGAGTATATTTGGAAGTATACTTGAAAGTACCCGCTGACTCTACTCGTACCTGAAGAAATGGGGATGCTCTTGTGGTCTGCTGTACGTGGGGACCACCCAGATCTACAAAGAGATCTCCTGTGCCAAAAAGTCAAAAACCAAACCGCGTGATGACTCGGGGGTGTTTGGCTACAGATTTTTTATTGTCCTTCAGCTTCAAGAGACGGGCAAACCGAGGTTCGTGTGTTCTTTTGGCTTCTTTATTAATCGGAGAGGGTGTATCAGTAATCAGTTAATCACCATTTACGAAATCAAAGTTGGTGCCAATGACGCATTAAGGGACAGCGTCAGGGTCAATCCAAGTCCGAAGCTAGTATAACCGGCTCTGCCCTGATCTCGTCCAAAAGCATGACGGGTTATCAGCAAACCATTTCGGACTTGTAACCGACCCGCTAACCATTTCACTTCTTTATACCGCAGAGTTCGGATTTACTCTGGCCTAGCCTCTTAACACCCTCTAACTCTGGTGAAGAAGTTTTAACCCTAAGGTTAAATTTATTTTGTATCTCTAAAAACTAAGGTTAGATTCTGAATCTTAACCATAGTTAAAGAGAGCTCAAAGAGACACATGGCAAGTTGGAGAGGTAGGTACCAGAGTAAATCCTAAACCTATACGACATGGAATCCATTACCGACCCCCTCCACTCGCATTGTTTCACGAACAATGCAAATAAATGCTGGAAATCCAAGGAAAAAGAAAGAGCACTGCTCAGTGGACCCATGGGTCCGTTTCCTATCTTACCCTATATCCTAGCCTCGGACTATCTAGCAAGTGCCAGAAAAGTGGTTATGGGCTACCACAATGTGTGCGACACTTGGCATAAAAAGTGGAGAAGTCATTTCATTTTCTCCCCATGATTTTGACTTCTCTCCATCTCATCTCTTCCTCTTTTTCTCACCATTTTATCGTCACATGTCTTGTACTGTGGAGAAGTCACAATGATTTGACTTCTCCCATCACATGGCGCATAATGTGCGGTAGCCCAAGCCAACTATTTAGCATCTGCCCGAGAGAATCCGAGGCCCGTGTCCCTTTTAACACCCTTTTAACCCTAGTTAAGTTTAGCTAAATTAAAATTGCTTAACCCTAAGGGTGAGTGAATACTAACCACAGTAATAAGTAATTAAAATTAGGGCATGGACCAATGAGGACCTGCCTTTCGGTTTCAAAATGGAAACCCCAAGTACGTTTACTATTTTCCAAAAAGAAATCTCACATGGTGAATCAAATTTTGACATAGCTGCCAAGCCAGATAAACCGCACTTGAAAAAGCAAAACAATCAACTCAACAAAATGCAGAAAAACCTCTGCATAACACTTGAACACCAATTATGTAGTTCTGGTCATGGCCCTTTTCGAAACAAATTTCTTTTATGTAAGATTTGATGAAGTATATAAACAACATCATTGTCTTCAAATCCACCAAAATTTATGATTCTGTCAACATTGAGTTGGGAGATTCTTGAACAATGCTCACATTCATGATTGTCGATGAATTCGTCATTAGGAATTTCCAATAGGAAGCCCACTTCGATAACAAAATCTTGCATGATGAGCTTTCGTACTTAGTTAAATGTCTGAACATTTCTCATGGAAGTTTGTTGGCCAATTTTTCCAATCTTTGCTATGGGATCCTTATAGAGATGAATGCTTATTACTTCTGATTCAAATTACAGCTAGATTGTTCATCTTTTTTTTCTTCTCATTGTTAGTTAAGTATTACTAGCAACTATTTTATGACCTCAACTTGTAAGAGATACATGGTACTCATGCAGGGGGGTCAAGACCCACAATAGCATGCATCTCACTGGTAAATCACATCGGCCGAAAATCAATTCAGCCAAATGAGCTAACCATTGGCTTTCTGGATGTGCCGGGGTCCAAAATACAAGATGACTTAAGAGCAGATGTCATGAGATCAATCCATATCTCCTTATTGGTGACACCTTACAGCAAAACCATAGAGGATGGCTTACCTATCTTACATTAGTATTCATCTATATATTTCAGACACAAATATACCATTTTCAAACGAATTGCAAGTGATGAGACCAAAAATACTCCACTGGATTGGCTAAGCAAAATGATATTGTAGCGAGGTGGGGTTTAAGAGATTAAGATCAGGAACGACCAATGTAGCAATCACAATAAAGCTTATTCTTCCTATTCTACATTCACCAAATCTGGGAAGTAATATATTTATGCTAGAAAAAAGAAAAAAGTTACAAGATGAGTAGATAGGAGTACCTGCAGTTCATAGCAAGAGCTCAACAACAACTTAGTTCATGACCTTCTCTGTGTTATTCTTGGAGCTCATCTTTCACAAAGAATCCAATTCAAAATAGGGAAGGAAAGTGGACTTGATGGTCTCATCCTCCCATTCTAACTCGTCCCACCATTTTTTGGATCCTTTAATCATTTTTAAAGTGTTTTTGGCACTGTTGGAGTCCAGTGGGAGCTTCTTCAGCTTCGGGGACCTATATACTTCGATTGTCACCAAGGAAGGAAAAGGCAAGGCATGCCAATAGATGCTCTTTAATTCTGGTAGGTCTTCAAACCATATAGATTTGAGTCTTGAGAATGTGTTAAGTTCTTCCACCTCAGCAACTTCACCACATATTATTTCTTCAATCCCCATGCAGTTGAATAAACGAAGTATTTGGAGGTTCGGTGTACCAAAAAGCCATGTAAGATCCTTCAACGTATTGCAATTATCAATTAATACAAAGTTGAGGTTTTGAAAGCATACATGGGGAAGTGGTCCGCCCCTTATGATTCTCAGTTTGGGGAGATCGCGGAGCAATAGTCTCTCTAGGCTCGAGGAAAAGCAATTCTTTCCCTCTCCCACCATCCAACTGATTGCCAGATCTTCCAAGTCGAAACAATTACGACAATCGAACACTTCTAGGCACTTCATGTTTCCTAGAGTTGATGATGATGGTGATGGCGGGATTGAAATCAAACTTTGACACTCCTTGATACATAGGTAGTTCGTGCACCTTGGTAACTTCTGAGAATTGAAGAACCTTTGGAGAGCATGGACAGTTTTAATGTTGATGCCAAGAGCTTTCAAATGTTTCAACCATTCTAATTCCTCAATGCTGGCTCCGTGCCCATCTCCACCACGAGCTTCTACTTCCCAATCCCCGAAATATGCATCATATAGATTCAACACTTGCAAACGTGATATCTCTGATATCACTTTATGTGGGATTGTTCTAAGACGAGGTGTGCTACTCACATCCAAGTACTTCAATTTCACCAATTTTTTTAACTCACCAGGCAATGTTTGTATTCCTGTTCTTGACAGATTGAGATATTGCAACTCCACCAATTCAGTAATCCCTGCTGGGATATTTCTAAGAGTGGTCCATGATAAATCCAAAACTCTAAGAGCAGGCAAAAAATTGAAGAAGCCTTCGGGAACCACTTTCAATTGATTTCTTTGGAGAAGCAAGGTCAAGAGGTTGGGGCAAGTGGGTATTTCAGTTAGTGTCATGATATCATTACACATGAGTGATATCCTCTCTGCCTCCGTCCATTTCTCAACCTCTGGTGCTTCAATCAATCCAACGCGCGCCTGCACCAAAAACTTATCCTTCTTCCTCCCACATTCACAAGCTATCCATAATGCCAAGTCACGGATGACATCGTGCATTTTCACATCTCCATCATCGTTATGACCACTCTCCAACAGGCACGCAAGCTTTAGAGTTCCAATGATATCGTGTCCTTGGTTACGGGCTTCACTCATGTCATCAAATCCATCTAAATATCCTTCTCCAATCCAATATTGTATAAGTTCTTCTTTCTCAATTTCAAGGTCTTCTGGGAACAAGGAGCAATATAGAAAACAAGACCTAATTGTATCATTTTGTAAGCTATCGTAACTAAATTTTAACAGAGGAAACACCTCATCTCCCATACCTGAAAATTCCGCCGCAGATTTTCTCAATACTGTTATTGCGTGGTTCCACTCCTGGAGAGTTTTCTTACTAGCCATGGTTCGGCCAATGGTGATGAGCGCAAGAGGTAAACCAGCACACTCTTTGGCAACAGTAGCAGCTAGTTCAGGTATTTCTGGATGAGCGTTGAGGGCATCCTTTCCAACTTTCTCTTGAAATAGATCCCACGCTTCATGCCAAAGCAAGCATTCTATTCTGATCTTTTTCTGAGCATCCATGCGTCCACACACGGCTTCGGACCGAGTAGTAAACACTACCTTGGACTTGTTTCTACCATCAGGATGAGGAATTCCTACACTTTCCAAATCCACACGATCCCATATGTCATCCAACAACAACACAAATCTTTTGTTGCTCAAGACATTGAAGATGTCTCGAGCTCGTGCATCTTGACTTGCATCTTCTTGCAATGCTAATCCCAATCTTTCTCCAATGTCCTTCTGAACCCTCCGCACGCTTGATTCTTTGGACACAACGACCCAAATCACCATCACATACGAATCACGGGTCCCTTGTTGGAGAAACTCATTATTGATTTTCTTCAAGAGTGTGGTCTTTCCCACGCCCCCCATTCCATATAGTCCAACAATTCCTACATGATCATCTTCTAGGTACCCCCATACATTCTTGAACATCAAGTCCATACCCACAGTTGGTCTACTGGGCATAGCTTCCACTGGAGCCGGAAGCTTTCTATCAGCCACATCACTGAAATCTCCTTTGTTTTGTAGTTCTGCCACAGCTGTTAACTTTTTGGCTACTCTCTTGCCGACCTTGTAGCTAGAACAACAGTTCATGGGACAATAACCGCCGAGACATCTATTTGAAATTTGTTGATAACCATCTTGTATGATTACGTCGACTTCATGTTCCATGGTCTCCACCATTTGGAGCCACCCTTCCACTTGGTCTCGGTGCCTCATCTTTTGTTGTCCCTCGGCAATATCGATCCTTCTCTTCACGTCGTTCCTTACATTCTTCAATTCACCCATTGCAGAACTTAAAGAGCCGAGATTTTCTTCAAGTCCACGAATATAATTTTTACGCCTTGCAACGCAGTCCCATAAACGAGAGATAATGTCAATGATCGGGCTAACAAAATCCATGTTTTTAGCTTTACGAGATTCTAAAGTTACAGCAACAAAAAAATCCAAGCAAAGAGAAGGGAAGAAGGATGATGAAACGAAGAAGGATAATGGGGTACCAGCATATAAGTATCGAATCCACATTTAAGTGGGTAGCATGTAATGATAATGAAATGCCATGTGCTGAATGATCAATGCATGCACAATCAGGCTGTTTTATATACTGTAAGTTGCAAGTTGGTCGGGTCATTGATGCCCATCACCAACCTCTAAGGAGCACTACCAGCTCAGCAAGTAGTTTTTTTTTATTTTCTTAGTTTATCTTCTTCTTAGATCAGCAACTTGTTTTTTTTTTTTTTTTTTGCACAGCTTGCTTCTGGCCTACAGCTACAGCTTGGTCAACTTTTTCACTACCTTAGATTTTTTTATTCACTTCTTATTAACGTGGACAGCTGTCATAGCACCTCCAATGGTGGATTTGATTATTTAACTCTTGCTGGAGGAAGGGTAGCCTAAGCATGAAATACAAGAACTACCCCCTGCACCTGTCGTTGGTTTTGGAGGCACATGCCATACCTTTGATTCCACTCCCCATGAATGTTTACTCCACCCTTGCTGATGACACCGAAAAAATTAGCTTGATCGATGATTCTTAGCCATTGAATTAGTGTTTTATTTCTTCATGAATCTGATGATGACAGGATAGATTCTTCGGGCCAACTCAGCTCTGCACATCTATTATTATGAATGCAATGGTAAAACACTAAAACATAATCAGGTTACTAATTTCTAATATAAGTTTTCAATAACATTGTATTAATTAAATTAAATTACAATCACAGACAGGAGAGCTATTTCAAATACAATGTCCCTCCAAACCTTGCAGACTTCTCTCAAGTCATTGTATTCCTAGCAAGAAATTACAATCACAGACAGCATAGCTGTTTCAAATACAATCTCCTTCCAAACCTGATTATGTTTGGATAGCCACAATTACAATGTTTTCTCTCCTACTTTTTCTTTCAAATCTTCAAACCCACCAAAGTCTTTCTCCATTTCGAAAGTCTCACTCCCTATAGGTGAGGTAGCCATGAGTTTGTTAGCGTTGAGTTCCACTCACGCTCGACTGTCTTCTCTGAATCAGTTCTTTTGCAACTTTCCTTTCCACTGGCATCTCCTGATATTGTAATGGGTCCTGACAAGATACTTCTTTATATGCTGAAAATTCAGTTTCCAAAACTGGGTTTCCAACACCAACCTCAACCTGGTTTGCTGCGGTTTTGTTTGCAGTCTTTTCCTGATACAGTATTGGAATTTGATCAGATTTTTCAGTCCTTGCTTCAACTTGGAAATCAAAATCAAAGCTGGCAGGTTTACTAACCTCAACATGGATGTTCAGGTCTTCTGGATTTGATTCCATAATCGACTTCACCACACTTTCTTCGACTTCATAATAACAACTTGCAAATGCAGATACCTCACCTCTTGCAATCGATGTCCTATGCAGTGCCAGGCTTTGAACAGAAAATTGTTCATGAAATTGGATTGCTGGAAGTTAGGTTTCTGCAATTTGATTTTCAAAATAAAAGCTGGACTTTTTCTAGCATCAGCCCTGGCAGCGTAATTCCCTTGGTCTAATACAGTGTTGGAATTCTCATTTTTCTCTGTTATTCCAAACCCAAAGTTTGAACCATGACAATACATGTAGTTTGTTTGACCACATGTTGGTTGTTGTTCCTGAGAGCAGTCAATGGAAATATCAGATGGTTAATGGGCTGTTGCAGTCAGTTCCAGATACCGTGAACCAGAGGTGGAGCCAGGATTTTCATTTAGGGGAGCAAGCGATGGTTGATTGAAAATGTTAGTAACTGCTGATGGATTTGTGGAGAATCATTAGACGGGTACAAAAATTTTTAGTCTAGGGGTCAGGGCCCCGATTTTTTTTAGGACAAAGTTCATAGGCCATCTCACCCGTATGTTTCGTACATATCCTACGGTATTGTTCTCCTTGTTTACAAGGCAGCTGTCCTTTTGCCCCATGGCTATGCCCTGATAAATAATTAAATTACATAGTATAAAAGATATATTTTATTTTCAAAAGTTCAGTGAGGGCAGTTGCCATTCTTACTCCATGGCTATGCCCTATTAAATAATGTAGTACAAAAAAAAATTTCTAAGTTTGGAGGGCAGCTGCCACCAGCTTTTCCCCCTTGTCCTTGTTAGAGCTCTCTCGTAACAGAATCTCAAGAGTCACCAGGACTCTCTCCTATCACCCAAATCTCTCCTGATAATGCTTATCTTTAGATAAGCTTTATCTCATTTTTGTATCCCTATTATTTCTCAACAGTAATTCAAGTTTTGTAAGTGTTTCTATATATACAAAGAGAACCCAAGAGATTGGGTATCGAGATTAAAATATTTATCATGGTATCAGAGCCCTCTACAGATACTTCAACATCAATGGCGTCACCATCTCTCACCATTTCCAACCTCAATCAATTTGTTTCCATCAAGCTTGATGGATCAAATTTTTTGATGTGGCGAAGTCAACTGACGCCCATTCTCATTTCTCAAGACCTGTATGGCTATGTTGATGGAAGCATCCCATCACCTCCTCCATTGATTGACGATAAGGCTAATCCAGCCTATCATAAGTGGCGAAAAGTGGATCAGTATATCCTCAGTTGCATCAATGCAACTCTCTCGCCCAGTGTCTTCTCCCACACGATCGGATTGAGCACCTGCCAGGCAGTCTGGAAAGCACTTGAAACCACTTTTGCTCAGTCATCCAGAGCTCAGTCCATGCACCTTAGAGGTACGCTCCAGAATATTAAGAAAGGCACAGCTACTATATCTGAGTTTCTACTCAGCATTAAGAATCTGTCAGATTCTCTTGCTGCAATCCAACAAGGAGTCTCTGAAGATGATCTTGTTCACCACACATTACATGGCCTCTCTTCGGACTACGAGTCCTTCATCACTGCCATTGTCAATCGTGTAGAGCCCATCTCCTTCGAGGAGCTACGTGCCAGTCTCCTTCAACATGAGCAAAGACTCGCTCATCTTCATCCACCTTCTGCGGGGACAGACTCTCAACCTATGGCGCTCTATACAAATAGGCAACCCTATCGTGGTTCTAAACAACGAGGTCGGGGCCATCGATTCAATAACTCAAGGGGGCGCACAGGCCGTGGTCGCTACCAGGCCAACACCCAGCCTTCACATCCTGTAGCTCAACACAATCGGGATACCCCTCTCATCTGTTAATTGTGTGACCGTCCCGGTCATTCGGCAATGCAATGTCGGCAACGCTTCAATTTTGCTTTTCAAGACAATGAGCTTCCTCAATCATTTGCTGCCATGTCGGTCACCAATCATCAAGATCCAAATTGGTACCCCGACACAGGAGCAACCAATCACATGACCAACGATCCATCCATGCTCACTCAAACTTCTGAATATAATGGTCTGGACTCGGTTGCAGTTGGTAATGGCTCTAATGCGACCATAACTCATATTGGTAACTCTACTCTATCAACTTCTGATTCTTCTCTTCATATGCCTAATACGTTCCTTGTTCCCAATATTACCAAAAACCTCATTTCTGTTGCTCAGTTTACAAGGGATAATAATTGTGTTTTCATGTTCTATCCATGGGGTTTCAATGTCAAGGATCTAACATCAGGGAAGCTCCTCCTCGAAGGACCGGTTGATGGTGCCCTATATCCAATCCGCAGAAGGATCTCAAATAAAGCAGTAGCACTCTACAGTACCAAGTCGTCATCCTCCACCTGGCACAAACGCCTTGGACATCCTTCTACAGCTGTCTTCAATAAGCTTGTTTCAAATAAGTGTCTTCCTGCATTCCCTTCCGGTACTACTCTCCATTGTAATGATTGTCGAATGTCTAAGAGCACCAAATTACCATTCAATAAAGCTTTGCACAATTCTCCATTTCCTTTATTTTTAGTTCACAGCGATGTATGGGGGCCTTCTCTTGTGTCCAGTCCTTCGGGTTACCGATACTACATAAGCTTTATTGATGATTTTAGCCGATTTACTTGGGTATATCCAATGAGGAAGAAATCTGAAAGTCTACCATGCTTTATTAAATTTAAAGAGCTCACAGAACCTCTATTTTCCAGAAAAATCATGTTCTTCCAAAGTGATGGCGGTGGGGAGTATGCAAGCTCTAATTTTAAAACCTATACTCAGTCATATGGGATTACCCATCGTTTCTCGTGTCCGCACACGCCTGAGCAAAATGGCCTTGCCGAACGAAAACACCGACATCTCATTGAGACTACCAATACCTTGCTCAACCAAGCAAACATGCCCAAGAGTTACTGGTTTGAAGCACTTTCAACAGCTGCATTTCTCATCAACCGGCTTCCAACTGCTGTGCTCCAATATGTCTCTCCATTTGAGGTTCTATTTGGACTCCCACCTGATTATCATTCTTTCCGGGTATTTGGCTGCACATGTTACCCATTTTTGGGTCCCTATCGCCACGATAAACTGAGTTCGAAATCCGCTCGCTGCATTTTTATCGGTTACTGCACTTCTCACAAAGGATATCGTTGCCTTGATCCTCTTAGTGGTCGTGTGTACCTCTCCCGACATGTTATATTTGATGAGAATACCTTCCCATTTCAGCAGTCTATCAACATCAATTGTGAGCAGGTTTCTCCTCCATTGCATTCAGGTATTACTGCTCTACCATTTGCCCAGCACCATCTACATGTCATCCCTCTCCAAGTTGATCAGATTGCCACTACTCCATGTGGACCAGCAGCAATGGAGTCCCCATGGCCACCTCCAGTTCCTTTGCATCGGCTACCTCTTATTGAAGGGTCCATTCTCGATCCACCATCATCGTCCAAGGCCCCTGCCAGCGTTTCGGGACCACCTGAACCAATTCCCTTGGATTTTTACTCAACCGATGTGAACTCTAATGCACCCAACCAAGCACCTGCCATTCCTCCTATAGTTGACCATAATCTTCCTCCCTTGGCTCCACCAACTTCTGCTGATGCAATTATCCATCCTATGGTCACTCGCTCTAAGGATGGCACTTTACCTGGCCCACCCAAGACCTATTTTGCATCTCGACATTTAATTCCCCGAGCACTTACTTCAGCTATATCCTCCATTCCAGAACCACCATCATGTTACTCTAAGGCAATTAAAGATATCAAGTGGAAGGCTGCAATGGTGGAGGAATTCAATGCCTTGGTTCGCAACAAGACATGGTCCTTAATTCCTTATACTCCTAAAATGAATGTGGTCGGCTGCAAATGGATATTTTGAATCAAGCAGCATGCTAATGGCCGTATTGAACGTTATAAAGCTCGTTTAGTCGCCAAGGGCTTCACCCAACTTGCAGGACTCGACTATGACGAAACCTTCAGTCCGGTTGTCAAACCATCGACCATTCGTATTGTTCTCTCACTTGCTCTCATTAAGCAATGGAGTATTCGTCAGCTAGATGTCAAAAATGCCTTCCTAAATGACGATCTACAGGAGGAAGTTTATATGTGTCAACCACCTGGATTTTTGGATAATGATCACCCACATCATGTATGTCAATTGCACAAGGCCCTATATGGACTCAAACAGGCCCCTCGCGCTTGGTATCATAAATTCAGTTCATACATTGTTGAGCTTGGGTTTCGTCCTAGTAAGGTGGATACCTCGATGTTCATCCTTCACTCTTCTCACGGCACCATGATTCTCTTACTATATGTTGATGACATCATTCTCACAGGGAACAACTCATCGTCCATTCAAAAGTTCATCTCCCGTTTAGGGCAAGCTTTTGAGATGAAGGACCTTGGTCGCCTTCATTTTTTTCTTGGTATTGAAGCTTCATTTAAGGACGGCGGTCTCTCTCTTACGCAATCAAAGTATGCTTTGGACCTCCTTAAGAAATTTGGGTTAACTGGTGCCAAACCTTGCTCTACTCCGGCACCCACTGGATCCAAGCTTTCTATTCATCAAGGTACTGTTTTGGATGAGCCCTCAGTCTATCGTCAATTGGTTGGTGCCTTACAATACCTAACCATCACAAGGCCAGACATCGCCTTTGCGGTCCATCATGTGTCTCTATTTATGCATTGCCCAACAGACATCCATTTTGTGGCAGCCAAGCGTATCTTGCGCTATATCAAAGGGACCCTCGGGCAAGGTCTTTTTCTCCAACCCAGCTCATCATTCCAAATTTCAGCATATTCGGATGCTGATTGGGCTGGTAACCCTGATGATCGACGATCAACAAGTGGATACTGTGTCTACCTTGGGTCCAACCTCATCTCGTGGGTATCCAAGAAACAACCAACTGTCTCACGGTCCTCAGCTGAAGCGGAGTATCGTGCCCTAGCTATTTCTACTGCCGAAATCTTATGGATTCGTTCAGTTCTCAAAGACCTTGGAATTTTTTTATCGACACCCTCTCTCTTATATTGTGATAATGTTAGTGCCACTTACATGGCAGCTAACCCGGTGTTTCATGCTAGGAGCAAACACATTGAAATTGACTATCACTTTATTAGAGAAAGGGTTATGATGGGTGATATTCGCGTCCTATTTGTTTCAACTCTTCATCAAACAGCTGATATTCTTACAAAGGGCCTTTCTAAGAGGCAATTTCATCATCTCAAAAACAAGCTCATGCTTCAGCCACCATGAACTTGAAGGGGCGTGTTAGAGCTCTCTCGTAACAGAATCTCAAGAGTCACCAGGACTCTCTCCTATCACCCAAATCTCTCCTGATAATGCTTATCTTTAGATAAGCTTTATCTCATTTTTGTATCCCTATTATTTCTCAACAGTAATTCAAGTTTTGTAAGTGTTTCTATATATACAAAGAGAACCCAAGAGATTGGGTATCGAGATTAAAATATTTATCAGTCCTGTGGCTATACCCAGTATAAAATATTATTTTTTCACAAGTTCAGGGAGCAACTTCCCCCTTGCCCTAAGGCATTGCCCTATTAAAATACATTTTTTTTTTATGTTTATCAAAAGTTGAGGGGTGCAAGTGCCCCCCCCCCCCCGGTGTGCGCGCGCGCTCAACCTCATGGCACTCACTTGACTTGATTCCATGATTACACACACCAATTTTTCAAAATTGGAAATTTTAGTAACACCAATCTTGTGGCACTCACTTGATTTGATTCCATGATTGACACACATCAATTTTCTACTATCTCCAATTCCATTACAGTGTCCTGTTTGGTATCTTGAGAATGAACCGGCTAACAGAATAAATTTCTTCAGGTTCGATCTGATGCAGTTGAGACAAACACTGATTCATTGTTTCTCTTAATTCTGTATCCTCTCCTATTGAAAACGAATCTTCTGTTTTCTCCATCATTTCTTTAACAACTTCCTTCTCTGTTGGATCCGACAAAGACAAGGAACATATAGAAATCTCTTCTACTTCAAGGGGCACACACTCCTCTTGAACTTTTGAAAGAAAAAAAAGTTTAATAGGGCATCACCATGGGGATTGGGGCCAGGTGCCCCCTGAACTTTTGAAAGCAAATTATAGTTTAATAGGGCATAATAGCCATGGGGCATAGGGCAACTGCCCCCTCTATGAACTTTTGAAAAAAAATATTATACTATATTATTTATTATTTAATAGGGCATAGTCATGGGAAAGGGGGTCAACTGACCTTTACCTTTTGAAACAAAACAAATCTTTTGACTTTTATACTATGTTATTTAATTATTTAACAAGGCATAGCTAAGCCATGGGACAAGAGGACAGCTACCCTCGTAAACAATAAGAAACAATACCCGTAGAATAAGTACAAAATGTATGGACAAGATGACCTATAAACTTTGTCATTAAAAAAAATCCGAGAGCTATGCTCCCGAACCCTCATCCCCCTAGACCCAAAATATTTCATACCTGCCTAATCATTCTTCACAAATGCATCAACAATTACTAACATTTTTCAATCATCCATTGCTTCCCCCCCAACAAGAAAATCTTGGTCCTACTCTTGTATGTGATAAGTACTGTCAATTCCCGTGACGATCTCAGTATTTTTCTCCGAATCCTTGAAATGTTCCTCAAAAATCAAACAAATTTTGTTATCATGCATGCCAAATTGGATGTTTTTGGTAGGTTGCATTACCATCGAAGAACTAGCAACAGTGCTTCGGTCGTTGTACCAAAATCCAATAGAAGAATATACACGCAAGTGTCTCTAAAGATAAGACATCCCGAACCGTCAAATTACCTCCACTATTGTGTGGAGTTTTATTTTTATTGGGGGTGGGGGGTGGGGAACTATCTTTCCAATCGAGGTAAACTCAGATTGTTAATTACCTTCCAATGTTGCGGGGAGAAACCTCTGATTAAGAATAAAGAGAGAATAAGACGTTGACAATATGACTCTCTTTTTATTGAAAGGGGTTGCCCAAGTCCCATGTAGGCGTTATAGAGTGCCTCATTGAGGTCTTTGTACACGAGAAAAGAAGATAAAAGGAGGTGGCCATTTTGTGGCTCACTTGGTATGGTATTCTGCGCTGTTGGGGGAGTCATATTCTTCCTTGGCTTGCCAGTGTTGTTGTCGCAAGGCAATGGAGAGCTCTCTGCTCTTAGATAACTCTCGTCTTGATTTCCTCTTCTTGGGAGTCTCTCGGTTTCCTCTTTTTGGGGAGAAACCAAATCGAGGCCAATTCTCCTTAGAGATGGTCATATGTCTGTAGACAGTTGGTTCTCCTTTTATGGAAACTTTGGGAGCAAAGCCCTTGTTTTTGAGGGCTCTGGCATCTGTTTTTCCCTCTTATGGAGAAAATCTCTTATCCTGGAAAGAGAAGGGAGAAGATAACTCCCCTAATTTTTTTTTTATCAATAATCATAAAAAAAATATTAATCCAAAGAGAGTTACAAAGGAAAAACAAAACATAATAATTAAAACAGTTTACAATAGCGTAAACTCTGCAGTAAATGAGCAAAAGCCTCATTGGGCTAAAAAGGGACAGATTCCTAAGTTGTGTCAGAGCTCAACCCAACAAGTCAACAATGCTCCCAGATCCACCCCCTCATTCCGAATGAAGACCGATTCCAAGACAAATAGAGATCCATGATAGAGTGCGAGAAAGAGAAGAGGAAGAGTCCTAAAAACTTCCTATTTCTTTCTTTCCCTATCAACCACAATATGGCCCCAAGAAGAACTGCCCAAATTGCCCTCTGCACCCTATCCGCACTAACCAAGGACCTCTACACCCTATCCGCACTAACCAAGGACCAGCAGTATAAGAAGTTAAGAATCAAAGACCCAATCCACACCTACTTGGGAGATAAATTACCCCTAGATGACACCCACAATAGAGTAGTGCAATAGCAAGTGATCCACCATCTCTTCCGCTTGAAGGCACAAGAAACAATGATTAGTCATCCTTCACCCTCTATTCTTTATGTGATCACAAGTGAGAATCTTATTTAAAGACGCATTCCATAGGAAGAAAGATACATTGTAGGGATTACCTATATTCCACACAAGTCTACAAAGAAATGATGCAAAATGCCCTAACTCATTGTTAGTAGAAGTGATCTTACTGAGAATCGACCATTTTTGCCTTTAGACCAAATTCTACAGTCTATGCCCTAAGGGCTCACAAGAAAAACCCAAGGCGCACTAATAGATGACCTAGATCCTCGATTTCCCAGTTGTTCAAATCCCACCTTAACTTTGGACCCCACAACATTCTCTCCTCCCACGACTCAAAATAATCCATCACTAGAGCATCATTGTCTACGACTAAGATATACATATTGCCAAAGGCATCCTTTAGTTTCTCAACACCACACCAAACATCTTTCCAAAACCGAACCTCTAACCCTTTGTCCACCTTGAAACTAAACTTTTGCACAACCAACTTAGTGACCACCATGATACCCTTCCACAAACCTACCCAATAAGAAAACTTGACATCCCAAGGAACCCACCAAGAATCCTCCACATATTTTGCCTCTATGACAGACCGCCATAAACTCTCTCCCCTCCCCGAATCTTCAAACCCATTTGCCTAATAGAGCCTTATTCACTTGAACTAAAGGCTTTAGATTTAGACCCCTACTTCTTTGGGCGACAGATGTTATCCCAAGTGACTAAATGGTACATGAATCTATCGCCTTGACCATTTTAAAGAAATTTTCTCTACAACTTCTCAAGAGATGCAGCTACCAACCGAGGGATGGTAAGGGTGGACATAAAGTATGTGGGAAGACTTCTGAAAGTTCTTTGGATTAGAGTTAATGTGTCTATGATGCAGGACTATGCAATGACCTAAAATCTAATGAGCTGAGATCAAGATTGAATTAACAATAATATTGAAAATTATAAATCAGCAATCTTATCGTTATCCAGAAAATTCAAGAAAACAACATTAGGAAGATTCTAGGCCATGTCACAAACCTACAATAATGATTCTCAGTTATATCTGCAAGGGTTAATGGAATTCTATAATTCCACAAGCTTAAGGAATTCTATAATTCCACAAGCTTAAGGAATTAGTTCTCAAGACAATGCAGAAATTTTATCCTTTTCTAAGGTTTCAAAGATGGAAGGGTTAGGTTTTGAGAATTTAATGTGTAGGGTATTGGGAAATTCTGTTTTAGGGTTTCTGGGAATTCTGTTTAGGGTTTGAATTGCAGGAAACCTGTAATAGGGTTGTAGTATGAAGGGGACAGGTTGTAGGAGGGCTGTACAAGCACTGTTGTGTGCAGGGAATGGTGTGGCAGCACTGTTGTGTGCAGGAAAGAGGTGCGGCAGCACTGTATTGGGGAGTAGGGGTGCAGCAGCAAGGGAAACAGGCCTTGGGTAGGCTGTGGCAGCTTGGGGAATGTAGAGGGGGGCTGGCGACAGTCAGGGTATGGGCTTTAGGGGCTGTAGATAGAGATGGAGGGGTGAGGGAAGGTTAGGGTTTTGTGAAGTAGGGTTTCTTGCAATGGGAAAACAGAAAATTCCAAGAAGAACAATAGAAAGAGGAGAGAAAACTGAAAAACACACCTTAGATCTCCTAGGGAAGCACCCCCATGGCATCACACCAATTTCCAATCACTGGAGAATACTCAAAAGTCTCAAATCTTTGATTATCATTCATTAACCAAAAGTTTATAGCAAAAAGGGGCTTTAAATAGGTGAAGCCCTAATTGTAAAAAGACCAAAATAACCAAAACATAATAAAAAGACTATAATAGCCCAAACTAATAACATAACTAATAAAGTAATCCTCCTAAATACTAATTCAGTCCATTGGGCCTTTCCTAACTAAATAGAACCTGCTAAATCAGCCCATTGGGCTTTTCCTAACTAAATAGAACCTGCTAAATCAGCCTATATGCATACCTTCTCAATGTGGGGTCTTCCTAATGCTCTGTGTGTGCATATGAGGTCTTCAATGCCCCATGTCATCTATCCAAAGTGACATGGGGGTCTTCTTTTTCTTCTTTCTCCTTTGGTAAACTTGAAATTCCTTGGACTCATGGATGTCTGCATCAGTCTCCATTTTTTTTTTTATCTATAAATGGTGAGTATAATCATATAGCATAATAAAGCAACAGTTTATAGGGAGCTAAACTGAAGCGTAAACAGAAAAGGAAATACAAAAGTAAACAAAGCCAATGGATAGCTAACTGGTGGTGGATTGCCTCACAACAAGAAGTCCCCCACAAGCATGCACCGGATACAAGCTAGTATGCAAGAATTGGACGAAGAGAGTTATCAAACGCACGACAATTCCGTTCCTTCCACACACCCATAAGATAGCTCCAGGTAGCAGAGACCAAATTACTTCCTTGGCTCCCACTAGTATCGACAATTGCCAACCCGATAACAAGCTCAAAAGGGAGGAGAGGAAGACCCACTCCACACCAAACCTAGCAGGAAAGAAAGCCCAATTCCCATAGACAACCGTACAGTGCAAGGTTAGGTGATCAACTATCTCTTCCTCAGACAGGCACAAATAACAACAGTTTGTCAACTTCCACTCTCTACTCTTTAAGTGATTGGTAGTAAGTATCTTATTCAAAGCTACAGACCAAAGGAAGAAAGATACCTTTAATGGAACTCCTGAGAACTAAATAGACTGGTGAGAAAGTGAGTGCACTGGTAGTCAAGCAAGGGACTATAAAAGCGATCAGACTGAAAACTGACCATTGTTACTCCTAGACCACAACTTACAATCGCTAACCTAAGGGGCAATGGATTAACAAATCTTTCCAACATCGGGGCCCAAACCAACTTTGATTTAAATCCTGCCCTAAGAGGAATACCAAGGTACACAGATGGAAGAGAATCCACTCGACAACCTAGGCAAGTAGCTAAAAACCCTACTTCCAACACCCCGCCCCCCCCCCCCCCAATGCTCACAATCTTGGATTTTACTAGATTAATCTTCAACCTTGAAAGGGCTTCGAAACATCTAAATAACACCTGAGAGATCAAATTCTTATACGAGACTCCACAGAAAATTAGGGTATTGTCTGCAAATGGGAGATGAGAAATACCCATATGGTCATTTCCTATCGAGGAACCATCAAACATGGGACAATCTGCTTTGGACAACATCTGACTTAAGGTCTCTGACACTATGACAAAAAGAAACGGAGAGAGGGGATCCCTTTGCCTCATCCATTGCCGCCACTTTGAGCTGAAGCTCATTTTGCCCAAGCCTAACACATAATCCAGAAACTCATAATTCAAATGATTGTAAGCTTACTCCAAGTAAACTTTACATCATGGTTCAAAATATCGGTATCGGTCGCCGTATCGGTAAGTCCAAAATATGATACGTATCGGCATATCGGTACCGTATCGGTTGGATACGGCGGAAAAATTCAGGATACGCTAAAAAAAACTTAGATACGCGAGGAAAAACTTGGATACCTTACATAAAACCTCTTTTAATGCAAATATAAGCTAAAAACAAACTAAATGAAGGCCTTCAACTACATTTATAATCATAAATATGAGAGTTAACAAAATATAAGTTAAAAAAAGGTGTACGCGCTGATAAATATGTATGAAAATACAAACCATAGTTACTTAACCAAGTGGTAGAAGCTCACTTGCATTCATAAATGAAAAATATGAAAATACATAGACCCTTGTATTTATAAATTAAATTACATACATGATAGAAGCTCAATACCACATTGAGCTTCGTGTCAGCTCATACTTTATCATTGTGGGATCAGGAATTGAGTAGAGTATACATTATAAGTGGTCCAGACATGATGACATCACTGTGTCCAAGTCATCATCGTGCAGTACATGCCTAAGTACATTTGTACATATGTCTGCTGCTGAGTTGTGATTTGTCCATAACTGTCAGTCGAAGACTCAGACTGAGCATCATAACCAGTGGCTCCTGATAAGTAGGGTTGGGTTGGGACATCATAACCAGTGCCTCCTGATGTGTAGAGTGGGGCTGAGACATCATAACCAAGGGGATAACCTTATTTACATATTAATATCTAAAGTAAATGAAAGTAAAATCAAGTTAAAATCATTTACTTAAATAATATATTATATAAATTAGTTGTGTGTATTGGATCTGTATTGTGGATCTTAGTGTAAATGGAAGGAGAAAAAACAAGTAACTGAAAAATCCCTGTATCGAGTGTATCGGGCCTGTATCGGCCCGATATAGTTGAGTTTTTTTTCCAGCGTACCAGTGTATCAGGTAGCTACAAATAGGATACGTATCGGCCCGTATCGGTCGATACGTATCGATATTTTAAACCATGCTTTACATAGAATTCCGGGTACCATAGACCTGAGACGATCATCTATACATTCATTGGCAATCAAGATACCATCTAGAATCTGTATCTCTCCCCTACAAACGCACCTTGTTCCGGTGATATAATTGAGCCTAGCACAACTTTTAGTCTTACAGTCAGTACTTTGGATAGAATTTTGTACACTACCAAAAAAACTAATAGGTCAAAAATCCTTAAGATCAATTGCACCCACTTTTTTGAGGATCAAAACCACAAAGTATTGTTAAGCACTTTGTCAAATCTGTAAGTATACAACTCCATAATAACTTCTAGGAAGTCATTTCCCAATCTCTCCCAACAAGATCTGTAGAACTCAGAACCCATCAAGCCCGGGGGAGACTTGTCCCCAGACATGTCTCTCATAACTCTCGAAACCTCCTCCATCTCAAACGGGCCCTCCAAAGCGTCCCTTTAATCTGAGGAAATGTTCACAAAGGGAAGGTCATCCAACTTTGGTCGCCATTTTTCTTTTTCCCTATATAGATCTTTATAATAGAATACTACACTATCAACAATCTCTTCATTCCCCTCCCTCTAAATCTAATCTACCCTCAACTTGGAGATAACATTTCTTTTTTTGTGGCAATTGGTCATTCTAAGAAAAAAATATGTATTATGATCTCCATCTTTCAGTCATCTAACTCTCGATTTCTACTTTCAACTAATCTCTTCTAATCTTAATGCCCTCAAGTATTCAAGTTTTTTCTCCTCCTTAACTCGAATTTCTTCAATTGATAGAGATCTAGATTCCTCAATAATATCCAAGTCCCCATTTCCAGAAGAGGGATGCCTAATTTGTAGGGCTTCCAAAAAAGCCCATGTAGAAGGGTACCCGGCCCTGCCCTACCCTCCAAAGCCCTGCCCTTCCCAGCCCTTGGGCAGGGCAAGGTTCAAAATCTGGAAGCCTTGCTTCTACAGGGCTGGGCCAAGGCTCACCCCGGCCCTACCCTTCTCCTTAGTTGCTATACGGTAGCTAAGGTCTATAACCCATAAAAATATAATATATATATATATATATATATTATATTTATGAAATTACTCATTTCACCCTTTCAAACGGTTTAATAGTAGGGTTAAATGAGTAATTTCACATGACCATCATTATAAAACCCCTCGAGACCTCGACACTCGTTACGAACCCTAACCCTAACCCTAATCTCGTATGCGAAATCGCCTCCTCCTGCTTAAGAGGATTTTGATATATAAATTTTATTCTATATATTTTTACTTTGTTTTATTCTATCATGTATGCTTGTCACTGAGAAGGAAAAAAAATAAACTTTGTCATTGCTCTTTTTGTTGCAATGTCGGTCCTAAGCCCGGATAAAAGAGGAGGGTATCCATTTCCATGTCAGGTTGACAGTCGGTGTAGAAAAAAAATCTCGTCACCTTAAATCACAAAAAAAAATCCCGCTCTTTCTTCCGGCCCTTTGGCCCTGCCCTGGCCCTTGAGGGCAGGGCTAGGGTCCAATCAATCCTGGCCCTTGAAGGGCTAGGGCTGGGTTAGGGCCCTACTCTTATAGGGAATGGTAGGGCTAGGGTTAACCCCGGCCCTGCCCTTTGACAACCCTACTAATCTGGCTTGGACATTGCCAAAGACCTCCCTATTCCATTCCTTTAGTTTAATCTTGAGTGCTTTAAGTTTAAGGACAAATCTAGTGCTGGCAGACCCCCATCCACCTTGGGAATGCTAAACTCCTACCACTAAACGCTTAAAATTGTCGTCCACAAGCCACATATTCTCGAATCAAAAAGGAATGGGAACCCCTTTAAAACGCCCAGACTCTAAAACAATTGAAACATGATCCGATATAGGCCTAGGTAAAACTGTTTGGATAATGTTTGGAAACTGATTTTCGCAATCCGGGCTAACAAGAATTTATCCAATCAGCTTGCCCTGGGATTAGAAGCTGATTGAGACCAAGTAAATCGAGCTCCTTTCAAAGGAGTACCCATCAAGCCGTGATGGAAAATGAAGTCCCGGTTGGGGAAATAACATAATAACACCCGAAGGAAAAGAATAAACCAAACACACACTAAAGGGAAAACACAAGAGATATACGAGGTTCAACAATAACCTGCCTACGTCCACGGGTCAAGATCCGATTGCTTCTTCTTTATTCAGAGAAACTTTGATAAACCCAATACAAGATACACTCTCTCCTCTTAGATTAAATCCCAACCCAAGCCCAGAGCCCCTTGTACAACCCACTCAAGTCACCTTCTCAATGAACCCCAAGAATAATTTCTATTTATCCTCCCTTCAACCTTTTCCCAAGCCCTAATATGCTTAAACCCTTTCTATTATCCCCCACTTCCCATGAGAACAACTAGGGCTCTCCCTAGGAACCCCAATATTCACCCTCTCATGATCCCATCTTTCGATTACAAACCCTAGACCCATAATCCCCTATGTAAAGGCCTAAACTTAGAGTCCTAGAGAATAGGAAGTCTCTGAACCAAATTAGGAGTTTCTAGCATAATTCTCGGACTTAAAACGCGTTCCACCACTTGAGCGAAGCCTAGCACCGCCCGAGCAGAATGCTCCAGTGTCGAACCCAAATTTTGTGCCTCGAAACCGCTCAAGCTCCCAGAGCCACTGCTCGAGTGACGGTCACCTCCGTCAGAGCGCCCAGGGCCACCGCCCGAGCACTACCTCTAGATTTTGAATCCAGGCCAAATTCTTCACAATCCCCAAATGTCCTCATTTTAGCACTAAGAGCACACCCCTTTTTCTCTCTCTTGAAGACTTAATGTTGATAAAATCACCTCCCAAGCACCGCGGAGCGTCCCATCTAATACTAACGTCATCCAAAAGATATCCTATTATTGGGGACTCAAAAGAGAGTTCTCACTCTTTTCAAATGTGGGGTTTCAGGAGGCACCCCATCATTAGGAATTAAGAGGAGGGCCATTATCTCGAGATCCCTTAAAAGCTGTAAAGGATCCTTTTTTGGGATCCACTGCCTTGTGGAAGCCAGACGTTTGCTACCAGTAAAGATACTCTAAGGACCTTTTTCCACATCATGCATAGCCAATTTGGGTTGCAGACTCATGTTGGCCTTTAGGGATTTTCATTTAGCCAGTCCGCGAGACTTATTTATCAAGTTAGTTTGCCAAGCTCAAGTCTTCCCTTTGGACCTTTGGACACGTGCCAGTTTTGTAGGGCCTGGCACTTAGCAAGTCCGCAAAGGGGTAGAACCTTAGGTCTATAGATATGTGTCAGTCCCACACTCAGTACGTCTGCAAGGCATCATTGCCTTGCCTTGCCTTGCCAGCATTAAATGTTGGCAAACTGACGGTCATACAACTGTTAGTCAGTTGTAACACGTGCATTTAGCACATGTGAAGCCTAAACGCCCATTCTTGGGCGGTGAATGGTGATTAAGTGTGTGCAGGCACATCATGCACCCGCATCATTGGTGGTCAGATTTCATTGCCCACAAATTCCAAGACATGATAAGCGAAGTCGATGTGGGTGGCAATAGGATTATAGAGTTCAGGGATTTTTTGAATCTCAAGGCTAGAAAAATGAAGGCATTTTACCCCCAATGTGTCCTTTGTCATTAAAAAAAAAGTTCCTCAAATTCTATTACCACGTAGCTTTGGTCCCAACCAAAGCTCTTCAATAATACTAGCAAACACCCCGTGAGCTGCACAGGGACAACAAAGTATAAGAACATAAATTGTTTTACAAATATAACATGTAATATTAACTTAGAGGATTTTTTTGTATTTACTTACATGAAATAACTTTCATTTCCTATGTATCATAATATAACTTTTAGGGTAAATTTATTGCAAATATAACATAACAAGAACTACAAAATATAGTATACTATTAATATATCTTCCATAATTTTTTGTAATTTTTCATTTTTATTTTGTAGTTGGAAAGATTCTCCAATCCTTCTCAATGCAAGATCTAATTCATCTATTAAGTAAAATTAATTAATAAATAAAACATAGAAAATTTATTTAAGAGTAGGGGGGAAAAGAGTTTGGTATGCATTTTATTTTGGGGTGGAGTTGTCCATCGATGACGATAGGTGCTATCTCATGAACTATTTGGAAAGAGATGAATAATCGAGTTTTTGACGACTATCCCACTCCTTTCTCTCGACTGTTAGGTCATGTTCTTAACCTGATTGTGGATTGGAGCTCTGCAACCCAGTTGGGCTCGGAAGTCAGAGATCTGTTACTACTATGAGGTCCACGTCAAAATAAGTGCCTTGGCTATATTTTCTTTTTTCTTTGGTATTGCATTACTGCTTGTATCTTTTATCTAGTTTACATCTCTGTAAACTGATGTAGTTACCCTTTGATTTATATTATATTTGCTATTTTATTGATTAAAAAAAAAACTATAAATAAAACATAAATTATTCATCTACAAAAGAATGTTGTATTTTGTCCTAAAAAAACAATAGGACTTAGACAAACTAATGGTTTGCTTTCATCAATGTCTTCTTTCTCCCAACAGTCATCCAAGTAATGAAAAGCTTTCCCATACTTTCTAAGACCCATCTTATAGTCTTTCTTCTGTATCCAGAAACAGGTAGGGTTACATACAGTAAAACACAAAGACAGAAAGCAAATGAACAACCAAAGATTCAAAGCTTGTCGTGAGATGAAGTCATTAAATACATTCTATAGGAATGTATTAGTAATTCCGGTATAAAAATAATAATAATAATTTAATAAAAATAGTATAGGAACTAGGAAGGAATACCTCTAGCAGAAGTGGAAAATTTCGCAACAGAAGAAGTATCAAAAAAATAAAAAGGACCAGCCACCAAAGCTTGCAATGATTCTGCCTTTGGCTTCATTTACTACTTGAAAAAGTTTCCATTTCCATTGCTTTGCTATTTATCTCGATCCAGAAGATTTTATAATCTCTGCCCAGTTTGAAAATCCCCGAAAAATCCAATTAAGGAAACCCCAGAAGAGATCTCAATCTATTATGCTATATTTGCTAATGGGTTCTCATTCTCCTCGATCTGATGATGATTTTTGTGGGTTTGTATTGATATCTAAGAAAACAAAGAAATAGGAGAATTTGAATTAAATTAAATTGCATCTTCAGAAACTAAGATCCCTAAATCACCAAACGCCAATATATGATACAGAATAGTTGAATTGCACATTCTGATGAATTTGTTCTTGGAAATATATAATAATGTGAACGTATTGATAGAAAAAGAAAGGGATTGAACTGGAGTACCTACACATAATACTTGCATTTTCCTTTGCTTCTTGTAAAGTGCTTGAGAATGATAAACACCAATCACATGGACTCCAATCTGTCACAAACTAACATAACAAATCATATCTACTGACTGAATTATTATATACTTACCAACTGAAATAGATATAATGCTCAGGGTGAATGAACACAATATACCTAGGGTTTCGTGTTAGGGTTTTACTACCATCGAAGAGACGTCGAACATCTTTCGAGATTTATAGTATGTTGTATGCAGTTCAAGAAAACAGAAAGAAAGAAAATAAGCTAGGGTGGAAAAGAAAAAACAGAGGAATGAGAAAATTTGGAATAAAGATTAAAATGGAGGAATAGTATGGGTGGGAAAACGAAGATGAAGATGTTGGGAAGAAGTAATAGTGCGAATTGAGAATACAGAAAAGGTAATATATGTATTACCGAGGGAATGGGATTTTGTTTGGCTGTCGTCTGGCATTCATCCTACACCTTAACTGTGGTTAAGATTCACTAAGTTCCAACAAAAACCACTGAGACCGTGCTCTTAGAGCATTCGATTTTAGGTCGGGCCCATTTCACATGATAGGTCCCACCACCTGGAAATCCCATGCGGTCTCGGTGGTCTTGGCACCACACACGATCTCCTTTCTATTTCATCTCAAGCGGAAAATGCCCCTAGTAGGGACATTTGTCTCTCTCGTTCTCCAGATGCCTTTTCTCTTTTCTCATTCAAATCAGATCAACTATCTTTAACGAAAAGAAAACTTGAATGCTTATTTATATTTCTCATTTGTTTTCTCTAGCTTGTCTTTTGAATATTTCAAGAGAAACAGAACTGTAAAACACAAATTTCACTACATAAATCTTCACGAGTTTGAATTCTTCTTCCTAATCTTGATTCTTGGTGTTATGAATACAAGTAGTTCCATTGAAATTTCCACCATGTAACCTGACTTGTTGTAGAATCATAACCAGTTGCAGAAGCTCGGTGTTTGTTGGAATCTCACCACCAAACTGCCACCATTCGGTTATCAATAATTTGTCTATTGAAGTTTGTCCAACATCAATTTGTACAATCAGTAAATAGAAAGCATTCGGAGCTGCACTCCTTGACCTCTGCTTAAGAATTGGAACATAGGCATGTTAGATTTGCTCCATTTCAGCAATGGGGATCGATCGCCCAAGATGGGGGATCGATCGCTGGTAGTGGTGATCGATCACCCCCTTGGGAGATCGATCGTCCAAATCGTGAAGTTTCCGGATTTTTAATAATTTCCGAGTTTTTCCTTATTTAAAAGACCCTTTTGAACTAGGGTTTCGTAAGGGGAGTTTATAGAAAAGCCAAATTTTTCTTTGAGAGAGAGTGTTTGAGGAACCATTGTAGCTCTTTGCTATTGATAATTAGTGAAGAAGAGATCTCTCCATGGACGTAGCCCAATTCAAGGTTTTTAATTTCGAAATTGTCGGTGATTTCGACCAGTCAACCCGAATCGAAATCCCAAAAAATTGCGGGATTTCGGCAAAATTTTGAAATTCGAAATATTATTATTTTATATATATTTTATTAATATATATATATATATTAAGAAAATAATATTTTATTAAGTATTTATATATTTATATAAATATTATTATTTTATTTTTCAAAATTAATATATAAATTTTCGAAATTTCACGGAAATTTCAGTAAAAATTTCGAAAAAATTCAGAATATTTCGGAATTTTAATTTTAAAAAAACTATTAAAAAATAAAAAAAAAATCAGATTTCGATCGAAATTTCCGAAATTTCGACCGAAATCAGATTTTCGAAATAAAACCAGTTTCGATGTCGGTGGGGTTGTCCGAAACTGAAATTTCACGAAATTTCAACGAAATTTTAAACCATGGGCCAATTGGGTGAACCACATATGTCTTGTGTTCTTGTGTGTGTTTTCTGTTTGCATTCTTTAAGTATCTTTTAAACACAAATTGGTATCAAAGTCAGGTTAGATTTGAAGCAATGACATTGAAGAGTTCCAGCGCCAAGTTCGATGTTGCAAGATTCGATGAGAATGACAATTTCGATTAAAACAGAGTCAGGTAAAAGATCTATTGATTCGACAAGGTTTAAACAAAACCTTAAAAGGTAAAGAAAAGAAATTGGAATCAATATCCAAAGAAGATTGGGAAGATCTGGAATTGAAGGCGGCGAACACCATTAGGTTAAGCCTATCTGATGACATTTTCTATCACGTGGTCAATAAGGATTCAGCACCGAAGCTTTGGATGAAGCTTGAGAGCCTATATATGACAATCGTTGTCAAAGAGGTTATTCCTAAAGAAGAAACTTCATATTACCAAGATGAAGGAAGGTGGGGATCTCATAGAGCACATCAATGCTCTCAACAGAATAGTCAATGACCTAGCAAGCATTGATGAAATGTCAGCGATGAAGATCATGCCCTACAACTTCTCTTTTCACTTCAGCTCTCTTATGAGCATCTCATTACAACCCAACTCTATGAGAATGATTCTATAGAGTTAGAAGACACAGTAGCAACCCTACTCTCAAACGATTTGAGAAAGAAAAATCACGAAGAGGAAAATACTCAAACTGAGGTTTGTTTGTTAGAGGAAGATGAAAGAAAAGGGGAAATGAGAAAGAACAAAGAAGAGGAAGGTCGAAATCAAAGTCTGGAAGGACTCGGCTTCAATGCCACAATTGCAAGAAATATGGTCACATTAGGAAAGACTGCAGAATCCTAAAGGATGAGCGAGAAAATGAACCACAAAAGGGGGAAAGGGAGAGCCTCTGACCAAGCTAATGCAGCTTCGGAAGAAAGTAGCGACAGCGATGCCTTTTGCACTAATACAAGTAAGGAAACCTACTTTGACTCCTGGATTTTAGATTCCGCGTGTTCATACCATATGTTTCCAAATAGAAATTCGTTTGATACATATAAAACCTATGATGGGGGTATAGTTTTGATGGGGAATGATGCAGTTTGTAGGACAGTAGTGATAGGTATTGTCAGAATAAAGATGTTCGATGGTGTTATTCGAACCCTAACTGATGTTAGGCATGTACCAGACCTGAAAAAGAATTTGATTTATTTGGGTATGATGGAAGCCGCTGAGTGTAAATACATAGCTTCAGGTGAAGCTCTAAAGGTAATCAAGTGAATCCTTGTTATCCTGAAGGGTATAAGGACTGGAACCCTATACAAGATGATAGGAAATATCGTAACAGGTGGAGCCGTGATTGGTCTATCAGAAGGGGATGATGAGACTGAACTATGGCCATGGTTTAAAATATCGATACGTATCGACCGATACAGGCCGATACGTATCTTATTTAGAACTACCCGATACACTGGTACGCTGGAAAAAAAAACTTCACTTTATCAGGCCGATACAGGCCCGATATACTCGATACAGAGATTTTTCAGTTAATTTTTTTTCTCTTTTCATTTACACTAGGATCCATACTACAGACCTGATACACAACTTATTTTCATAATATATTATTAAGTCAATTATTTTAACTTGATTTTAGTTTCATTTACTTTAGATATTAATATGTAAATAAGGTTATCCCCCTGGTTATGATACCTCAACCCAACCCTACTTATCAGGAGCCACTGGTTATGATGCACAGTCCCAATCTTTGACTAACAGTTATAGATAGATCACGACCCAGCAGCAGCCACATGTACAAATGTACCTAGGAATGTACCGCACAATGATGACTTAGACACAGTGGTGCCATCATTTTTGGACCACTTATAATGCATCACTTTACTCAATTCCTGATCCCACAATAATAGAGTATAAGCCGACACGAAGCTCAATGTGGTATTGAGCTTCTATCATATATGTAATTTGATTTGTGAATACAAGGGTCTATGTATTTTCATATTTTTGATTTATGAATGCAAGTGAGCTTCTATTACTTGATTAAATAACTATGGTTTGTATTTTCATACATATTTATCAGCGCGCACGCCTTTTTTAACTTATAAATTTGTTAATTCTCATATGTATGATTATAAATATAGTTGGAGACCTTCATTTAGTTTGTTTTTAGCTTATATTTGTATTAAAAGAGGTTTTATGCAAGGTATCCAAGTTTTTCCTTACCTATCCAAGCATTTTTTAGCGTATTCTGAATTTTTCCGCCGTATCCAATCGATACGATACCGATACGCCGATACGTATCCTATTTTGGACTTACCGATACGGCGACCGATACCGATATTTTGAACCTTGACTATGGCACAGGAGACTGGGTCATATGAGCGAAAGGGCCTTAATGGAGCTTCATAGTAGAAAGTTCTTAAAAGGCATCAAAACCTGCAAGCTACAATTTTGTGAGCACTGTGTATTCGGAAAGCAGTCGAGGGAGAGGTTTCAGACCTCTTCACACCACAGTGAGGGAATTCTAGAGAATGTTCATTCAAATGTGTGGGGCCAGCACCTGTGAAGTCACTGTCGGGATCTCTATATTATGTGACATTTATAGATGATTTTTCAAGAAAAGTATAAGTGTACTACATGAAGAAAAAGTTTGATGTTTTTGGCATTTTCAAGCAGTGGAAAGCCAAAGTTGAAAAGCAAATAGGAAAGCAAGTGAAGTATCTGAGGTCAAACATGGAGGAGAATATATATCTGCATAATTCACTAAATTCTATACAAATGAGGGTATTGCTCGAAACTTCACCACACCCAGAACTTCACAGCAGAATGAAGTGGCAAAGCGAATGAACAGAACACTCCTAGAGAAAGCTCGGAGTATGAGGATCAGTGCTGAATTGAAAAAAGACTTCTAGGTAGAAGCAATCAACATAGCAAGTTTTCTGATAAACAGATCACCATCTAAATTTTTAGATCTGAGGACACCAAAAGAGGTTTGGTCAGGTAAACCCTATGATTATTATGTTAAGAATTGTTGGTTGTCCAGCATATGCACATGTGCATGGTGATTTAAGGAGTAAGTTTGATGCTAAATCAAGGAAGCGCTTTTTTCTGGGTTTCCAGAAATGAGTTAAATGCTACAGGTTATGGGATCTCAAAACAAAGAAGATTGTTGTGAGCAGGGGTGTAGTAGTCTTTGATGAGACTAAAATGATGAAAAATGAGGAGCATTGTGATGATGTAACCGGCAGTAGTGAGCAATAGTTCAGGTGGAGCTGGATAGATCTGAATCAGATGAAAGTGATGAAGAACCACCTCAAGTCGAGAGAGTCGACCAACAACCACGGCCACGGAGATCCCAACGGGTTTGAAAAGCACCCAGAAGATATGATGATGACACAGACATGATAGCTTTTGCTCTCATAACTGAGAATGGGGAGCCATCCAACTTCAAGGAAGCGGTGTCAGATGGTGATCATAGAAAGTGGGAGAAGGCTATGGATGAAAAGATGGAATCATGACACAAGAACCAGACTTGGGATCTTATAGAACTGTCTAAGGGAAAGAAAGTCATTTGCTGCAAGTGGATTTTCAGAAAGAAGGAACCTACCACTGAAAGCAGCGAAATAAAGTTTAAGGCAAGATTGGTTGCAAAGGGTTTTGTACAAAGAGAATGAATAGATTTCAATGAAATCTTCTCACCAGTTGTAAAACATACCTCTATCAGAACAATGTTGTCAATAGTAGCTATGCAAAACCTGGAGCTTGAATAGATGGATGTGAAGACAGCTTTCTTACACGGAGAGCTAGATGAAGATATATACATGTAATAGCCGGAGAGATTTCAGATGAGGGGAAAAGCAGATCAGGCTGCAAACTGAAGAGGTCTCTGTATGGTCTGAAGTAGTCACCCAGGTAATGGTATAAGCGGTTTGACTCATTTATGCTGAAGAATGGGTATTCCAGAAGTCAGTATGATCATTGTCTCTATTTCAAAAAACTTAGAGATAATACCTTCATATATTTAGTACTCTATGTTGATGACATGTTAATTGCTGCCAAAAGCATGTTAGAAGTGAAGGTATTGAAGAAACAACTCAGTAGTGAGTGAGATGAAAGACTTAGGTGCAACAAAGGTGATACTAGGCATGTAAATTCAGAGAGATAGGAAATTAGGAAGACTATCTCTATCCCAAGAGAAGTATATAAAGAGGGTCCTTGCATGGTTCAACATGCAAGATGCAAAATCGGTGAGTACTCCATTGGCGGCACATTTCAGGTTATCATCGCATTTATGTCCAGTGACAAATAAAGAGAAGGAAGAGATGACTGAAATTCCATATGCAAGTGTCATGGGCAGCTTGATGTATGTCATGGTTTGCACTAGACCTGACATCTCACAAGGTGTCAGTGCTGTTAGTAGGTATATGGCAAATCTTGGAAAAGAGCACTGGCAGGCAATGAAGTGGATTTTGAGGTACTTGAAGGGTATCATTGATGTCAGAGTCTTGTTTAACAAGAATGACAATTGTGAGGTAGTTGGGTATGTCGATTCCGATTATACTCGGGACTTGGACAAGAGGAGGTCTACTACAGGGTACTTGCTTACACTAAGTGGAGGACCAATTTGTTGGAGATCCATGTTGCAGCCTACTACAGCATTATCAATGACCGAGATTGAATACATAGCAGCTTCAGAAGCAACCAAGGAAGCTATATGGTTGAGAAGTCTGGTTAGTGAACTGGGAGTAAAGTAGGAGAAGATGATTCTTTAATGTAACAGTCAGAGTGCTATACATCTGGCAAAGAATCAAATTTACCATTCAAGAACGAAGCACATTGATGTGTGCTTTCACTTCATTAGAGATGCGATATCTGAGAAAGAGATTTTGTTGGAGAAGATTCACACAAGTGAGAACCTTTCAGATATGATGACAAAGCGTATTACTATTTCTAAGTTTAAACATTGCTTGGACTTGGTTAACATTCGATGAGGTAGATGGAAGTCCACACCCTTGAGGGAGGGTGTGAAGGCAACTTTGGAGATGCAGTTATCCTTCACCTGAGGCAGAGCAGAATTGAAGCCAAGGTGGAGAGTGTTAGATTTGCTCTATGTTAGCAATGGGCGATCGATCGCCCAAGATGAGGGATCAATCGCTGGTAGTGGTGATCGATCGCCCCCTTGGGAGATCAATCGCCCAAATCGTGAAGTTTCTAGATTTTTAATAATTTCCGAGTTTTTCCTTATTTAAAAGACCCTTTTGAACTAGGGTTTCGTAAGGGGAGTTTATAGAAAAGAAGCCAAACTTTTCTTTGAGAGAGAGAGTGTTTGAGGAACCATTGTAGCTCTTTGCTATTGATAATTAGTAAAGAAGAGATTTCTCTGTGGACGTAGCCCAGTTGGGTGAACCACTTGTGTGTGTTTCTGTTTACATTCTTTAAGTATCTTTTCACCACAAGGCAAAGCCATAGAGGTCTTTTAAAGATCGAGTGATGAATGTTACACTAGGGATTGTGAGCATTTTCGATCGGAGACAAAAGAGAAAGATGATGGTGTGTAGAATTAATTTGAAGTGTGGTGTCTAGTTAGTAAGTAAATATTGGTGTGCTCGTAGCAGCACCCAAAATTAATCATGTGAGTTAAAATTTCAAGGGCAGTTAAAAGGCTTTGTGAGTGAGGCCAGATGTTCTCATTACCGAGTAGCTTTGGTGACTACGGGCCAATTGCTCCTTGGGAGTGATGCCAAACGGAACCCTACAAAGCTTGCTCTTAGATAATATAGTTTTTTTTTTTTAATAAACAGGTAGAAACAAGCAATGCACACATCCAAACTACAATCTCAACTTAAGCCTTTAATCACACAAATCTCTTTAGATAATAAGGTTGGGGGAATGGATTTCGTCTGACGAGGGTCAGACAAAATTCATCTAACCTTCGTCCCATAGGTCAACACATGTCCCTCCTAACACCACTTAACTATGATTAAGGTTCACTAATCCTTAGTGTCCAACCATTTAACCTTAGTTCTTGGCAATTTTTTAAAAAAATTAATTATAAGAGTTAAAATTTCATAACCTAGGTTAAAAGAGCAATTTAAGTGGCTTTGTGAGTCGGCCAAACGGTTTTGGTCTGGCAAGGGCCAAACTAAATCCAATCCCTAAGGTTGGGATCATATTCAATCGCAATCGCACCCATAGATTAACCCTTGTCCCTTTTAACACTCGTTAACTGTGCTTACGATTCACTAACTCTTAAGGTTTAACAAGGGTGGTGCTGTGCACACCCCAAAACTTACTGATAATACACCAATTTTGAGAAACCTTTAATTAAACACCAAAATGAAAATTAGAAGACATAAAAGCCCTCTTACAAAAACAAAAAGAAAAAAACTCTTCTTCCCCTTTTGTCTTCATCCCCTTCATATTCAACCAAAAGAGCAAACCCTAAAAAATGAAGGTTTAAGTCTTTATGATTTTCAAAAACTTCCCCACGTTTTCCCCTCTTTTCCCTTATCTACTCATTTCATAGAGTTTCTATTAGTATATCTTGTTACGGTCTTTAATAAGTAAATTGATATTCCGCACCTCATCAGACCGGTCTTTTGAGGAGTATTGGTCAAGGCACTTATCCATGGTATCAGAGCCAGACACCACATCACAAGTTCGAGTCACAAAAAGGGCTATGGAAAAAAGGCCGGAGAAGTGCCTTGCCTTACAGTGAAAGCCGCCGCAGAAAGGGCTACCTAGGGAGGGCTATGGAAAAAATAATCCGGAGAAGTGCCCCGCTCTAGAGTGAGAGCCGCCGATGATGTCGACTACGAAAGCGTGGTGGTATGTTATGTGTCTTTAATAAGTAAATTGATCTTCCGCACCTCATCAGGCCGGTCTTTTGAGGAGTATTGGTCAAGACACTTATATATCTACTTTCACTTCCATGGATTACAATCTATCTTCTATTTTTGGCTGATTTTCCTGTTGATTTCTGCTAATATGAAATCTAATCTAATGAAGAATGGGGAATCCAGTAGAATTTTAGGCATTCGACGACGATGTGTGCAGGTGGTTTTGTTCTTTGTGTGAAGCGATGGGAGTTTATTGTGTGTGAGAGATTCAGTAAAGGATGATCAAGTGGGCTTTAAGTTTTTTTTGGGGGGTTATATTTGGTGATAAGAGACCAATGGATAATGATGTGAATGGTGGTCCGGGTGTGCTGTTGTAGAAGAAAGCCATAGGTGATTCGGGTGGATATAAGAAAGATAGTTGCAGAATTATTTTTTGGTTGAATGTTTCAATGTTGTATATCAACAAATGGCGGGGTGCAGGTAGCACCACCCTTTTAACAATCCTTGGTTTTAAAAAAAAACTACTCGAGATCATCTCTATTTATAATCAGATTTATTAAGTCTGCCAATATCTTTGAGGGCTTGAGGCTATATGTTTGAATCATTGTTATAACTGGTTCACTTTCTTTTTTTGTTGAGGAAATTATGTTTAACAAGAATTAGGGAAAAAAAAAATCCTAATCTGTTTGTCTGAACAGTCATCACCTTCTCTATATATAGAACCCTTCTCTTCATTTCATACTTACGAATTGTCTTATTGCATTGCATCCATTTAGTAGTCTGCATATTGAGAGTATAAGCACGAGTTCGGATTCGACAGACATACAGATTGAAGTGTTGCATCTGTATGACGGAGATCATTGTATCCTTGGAGGTAGATGCTCAAGAATTGTGAACAGCATAATGAGGGCGAAATCTCTCTTAAAGACATTGTCAAACACTATCCTTGATCAAGTTCTTCTTCACTGCTGTAAGTTTTGTTTCTGTTTTAAATTATTGTCTTTCATTAAATTAGTTTCTGTTATTAGTATCAAATCTGATCTCGAAAATTTTAAAGCATACTATTATATAGAAAACATTTTAATGGCGGCTGGATCTTGGCCAATTGGTTGGGTTTGGAAGTTCATATATACTAATTTTAGATAGACAGTAGTTTCTCAAGTGGTAAAGCTTCAAAGTCCAGGTACTAAGAGCCATTCTCAATATTTGTTGGTCTTTACATTATATGCTCCTTTTGTTTCGATGTAAAATAGGGAAAACAAATGTAATTCACTGAAAATGTCAATGATCCTAAAGAAAATACACACAGAAAAATATATCCTTAGAATTCATTTGTTTTCCCCTATTTTACACAGAAACAAACGGAGCAATAGATACTTTCTCCCATTGTGTTCGGTAAATGTTTTCTTGTTAGCTTCTATATGGGTAGTATTGATGTCATTTAATGGAATACTATGATTGTGGGGCTTGAAGGGGTAGTTTCTTCAACAATTTTGTTGTTTTTATTTTCTTGTTAGCTTAAAAGTAGTTGTTTCTTTTAGTTTCCATCCCCTTCCATTTTTTTTGGTAGGCACTAATCATTTATCTAGGGTTAGGGGTTAGGTTAGTACTCATGGTAGGCGTCAATAGCCACACCAAGACTCAAACTCGAGTCACACATCCCCAAAGGGAGATACACAACCACTGGGACAAGCCCGTGGTGTTCCATCCCCTTTCATTATTTTGTTCCACATAAAGAGAATGGATTCTTTTTCACACTCTTTATGATCATGTCTTCACACTTTTTTTTCGTTGTTTTATTAGGACATCCGGGTAGAGCATCTAAGATGGTCAAAACAACCTCAATTCTTCTGATTTTTCTTCTGAGTCTCAAAGGCAATCCCACCCATTAGGAATAACTATTAGAACCTTAAGTATGACCATACCAAACTGATCAAGGTCGAGGCATGTAGGTGTAGCAGACTCAGCTTGAACGGGTGGAGATATCAACAGTTAGGGAAGCAATAGCAGATGCTCTTATACAATTATAAACTCACTCCTTTTAATCCTTTGTACTTGTACTAGATTGTGTTATATTTACTGGATCTAGCCAATCAATATTCAAGAATCACATACCTGTGTCGCCCATTGAAAGTAGAGAAGAAAACCTTTCATTGTCGATGATGATGAAGCACACGGTCTTCAGATTCCATGACTCCTTTGCTCTTGATGGGGAAAATGCTTTTCTGCAGGCTTTCTTAGGAGTTGGATCTGGGACCGATAGCCTATATGTATTATATATACTTAGGGTTTAGGTCAATAGAGTCCCTAACCCATCAAGGAGACTATAGACCATCCTTATAACCCGATATACTTAATTAATGCATAAATCACCACTGTTTGGCTACAACTGAAACCTTAACTGGAGTAGACTTTATCCGGGTTTGGACTATGAACATTGCCAAGACCATAAACCTTATAGAAAATCTTACAGATTGTCCTTTAATTTTTTATTTTATGAGGTATGTATTGAAATATGATGATGTTGGTCCATCAAATGTGGATAATACTCTATATTGTTTATGATGGACAAAAGATTGGCTCTAGTGGACGCCCAGCTGGGCGTTGGAACATCCACAAAGCATGGAGCACCTGGCGATAATTTGGGGAGAAGTCATTTCATTTTCTCCCCACGATTTTGACTTCTCCCCACTTGATATCTCTCACTTTATTATCGCGGGTATCCACCAGACCCAATCTTTTGCCTTTATGATGGGGTGTTGAAAGATTTATTAGCCCTGTATATATGTTGTCTATAGAAGCCCATGCAATCATATTTCTTTCCCATTTTAAATTGATTCAATGGTACCCATGATTGATGTGTTCATGACTGTATATTGTTAAAACATAAAAAAGACAACTGTAGGAAGTATTTCTATCGATACCCATTATACAAGGTAATTATTCAATTAAACCAATATATGCATGATTGCCTCGTGATATTATCCAAGTTGTAGACACACATGTTCATTTTTTTGTTTTTGTTTCCAGAGACAGTAGTTCGAGTTGACGAACGACAAATGTTGATCAAGCAATAGCTAGTGCCATCGATAGGACTCTTAGTAGGAGAGAGCAAACAAGATATTGGTCAACATTGTGTGCCCTATGTGGATGTATTAGTTGTGTAATGTTATTTCTTTTTACTATGCTTCTTATACTCATTGAGAATGTGTATGTAAGAAAGTGTATATGCTTGTGGACTTGGTTATCATAATGGTTAAGTGTTATGGAATGTGCGTATGACAGCATGGGTGAAGCTTGCTTTAAGTGGCTCTAATTATATTTGGAGTGTATTAGTTATATTTTTGTTTGCTTAAGTGGAATGAATTACATTACATTTGTTGGAGAAGACTCTGTACATATTTTGTGATGGACTAACATTCAAGTAAATGAGTGGTATCCAGAGCCTTTTCAGGCCATTTGGTTATGTATATATTTTGTGATAGATTTGACAGGGGTGGGGTGGCTGTGGTGGTGGTTGGGGTAGTACTTTAGGGGCGGTGGTGGCTATGGTGGAGAAAGGGGGGAGGGGGACTAGTCACTAAACAAATAGAAATAAAGAACAAGCAAAGTGAGCAATTTGTACTCTGTAGCATATCTCAAAAAGGCCCAAAAAAATCTGAATTTAAAGCCCATACAACAATTTCAAAGTCAGCAAATATACCAGATCTTAGGCCCCTTTTTTTTTTGGTCTAAGGTAACAATACCACAAGGCAAAGCTACAGTCAAACGGAAGGAAAACACACACCACTCATGCACACACACACAACCACTAACCACCCAACTCATGAAGCTTCACACCACAGGAACCTCAAAACGGGTACCAAACATTTGAGGGTCATGGAACTTTATGAGCTAGAGTGGCCGATAGTAAACTACCGAGGCGGGACTAAAATATTTGGTTTTTTTTAGTCTAAGGTAACAATACCACAAGCCAAGGCTACATTCAAACAGAAGGATAACACACACCACTCATGCACACACACACAACCACTAACCACCCAACTCATGAAGCTTCACACCACAGGAACCTCAAAACGGGTACCAAACATTTGAGGGTCATGAAACTTTATGAGCTAGAGTGGCCGATAGTAAACTACCGAGGTGGGACTAAAATATTTGGTTTTTTTTAGTCTAAGGTAACAATACCACAAGCCAAGGCTACATTCAAACGGCACGCACACACACAACCACTAACCACCCAACTCATGAAGCTTCACACCACATGAACCTCAAAACGGGTACCAACCATTTGAGGGTCGTGGAACTTTATGAGCTAGAGTGGCTGATAGTAAACTACCGAGGAGGTGGGACTAAACTCTTTGATTTTTTTTGGTCTAAGGTAACAATACCACAAGGCAAAGCTACATTCAAACGGAAGGAAAACACACACCACTCACGCACGCACACGCACGACACAGCCACTAACCACCCAACTCATAAAGGTTCACACCACTGGAACCTCAAAACGGGTCCAACCGTTTGAGGGCGATGAAACTTTAAGAGCTAGTCTTAGGCCCTTAAAGGCCAACAAAAAATTGGATTAAAAAACCCTTTCTAATAGTCCGAGGTTTGGGCCTACATAGGCACAAAAAAATCAGAGTTTATAATATAACCCTTACAACAATCTGATTTTGGGTCTTCAAAGAGCCCAAATGTATAGCTTTAATTCTTTAAACACCCTCACAGCAGCCTGGTTTTAGGCTCAAAAAAGCCTTTAAAAAATCGACTCCAAATTCTTTCAAGTTGTAACAGGACTCCTTTGAGGCCAGTTAGCCCTGAGGGTGCCATGTGTCCCTATTGACACTCTTTAACCACAATTAAGATTCAACCAATCCTAGGTTTCACCCACCTATTATTGGTTTTTAGAAAAAAATATTGAAAAATTTTTAACCTTAGGATTTAATGAATATTAATCAGGGTAAAAAAATGTTGCTTTTTTTTCTTTCTAAAAATTAAGGATTGGTAGGTGAACCCTACAACTCTTTAACCACAATTAAGAAGTGTGGATAGAGACACGTGGCGACATCAGGGGCATAACCTTAGAACTCGAGGGAATTTCGAATCTGAAAAATCTGGAATACAAGATAGCATACCAGCGTAACTGCGGTCCACACAATAAGAGCTTCAAGACGAAATTATTGTGACTTACACAAAAGGTCATGAGAGTTCAACTTTGACACTTTGCAAGTATACCAACTTAACCAATACACCAAAAGCTCAAAGCCTGGTGGAATGCGTGAAATCAATTCCTAATATCTATTTACAGCCAACGTCCTTAGCAGCTCTCATTCTGACGACAGCCAACGTCCTTAGCAGCTCACACTCGTTTCAGGTAGCTCTCTCCGCTCTCAATCTCGCGTCATTCAATTATTTTCTCTATTTTTTGCGATTTCCTCTCTCACTTTATACTTAGTAGCCCTTTTCATGACTCGAATCGTTACGTGTGTTTGGACACATCTAAAAAAATTATCAGGAATTCAACCCGGATCCATGATGACCCGTTGACGACCCGATTAACGGAAAATTTTGACCGGATTTAGGTAATTTACCTATATTGTCTCTTTATTGTAACCCTAATATAAAATAATATTTGATAGCAAAGTAAAAGAGCCTGTTTAGGATGTATTGGGAAAGAGGGTTTGTGAAAGTTGTAAAATTTCTTGTTGAATTATAATCGTTCCTTGTGAATGTAGGCATCTTGCCAAACCACGTAAATTGTGGTTTGTTTTTTGCTTTATTTTCATTTATTTACTGTTTTTAGATTCATTAAACTCTGAAATGCATCAAATCAAGTCCTATATCGATTTAGAATCGTAATAAAGTCTCAAGACAAGAAGTGACAAGCTTTACAAGTCTCATATTGGCAATATTGATGTTCTTTTGAGTCCACAGAATCCGAGACAAATATTTATGTTCTTTTTGAGTCCAGGAAATCCAAGTCACTTTTGGTCGAGGCCTTCTAATAAAATCACTTCCTACCATCATGAGACTTTAAGTCCAACCATTTTTTGTGAGACTTGAAATCATCATTTAGCTGGTTTTGAAGTTCCGAAGGAATCGTAATCCAGAGAAATGAGAAGCAAAAAAAAAAACAAAATAAGAATTGATGATCCTCAAGAACTACGAATTCTCACCTCGAATTCTTGGGAAAAGAATGGGGCCTAAAACAAAAATATTCATATGGGTAACACCAGGTACCCTTTTTCTCATGCACAACATTTGCCAATGCAATGTATTTGTATTTTAAATGCCAATTGATTGTAATAACTTCTACTGAGAAAATCTGTTTGGTTTTGTGTAGCAAAAGCAATGATACATCTTGGGGAGAAACTGAAAGTTGAAGAGGTAGAGAGATACTTTCACTAATTCATGGCAACGAGAGATATTTTCACTAATACATGTGAAAAACAAGGTTACAAATAGCTCCTAACTTTTTGTTTTCACTCAAGCTAAACACAATTATATATATTAGTACAAAAACATAAAATTAAAAATTTGCCATTTGAGTAACCCCTAAAAATTTCGGGTAGTCCATCCTTGGTGTACAATCATCAACCAGAATGCAAGGCATAAATATAGCAGGTAGCCTAAGCATGAAGTACTGGAACTGCTCCCTGCACCTATCGTTGGTTTTGATGGCAAGTGGCATGCCTATGATTCCAGTGACCCATGAATGTTTACTCTACCCTTGCTGACGATGCCACAAAAATTAGCTTGGTGGATGATTCTTAGCCATTGAATTTCTTTTTTCTTCGGTGCACTTAGCCATTGAATTAGTGTCTTTTTCTTCATGAATCTGTTGAAGACTGGATAGATCCTACTAGCTAACTCGACTCGTTTTCAGTCCTAGTGAACACTATTACATATATTGAACTTTTCTTTTGTTTGCTCTGTATCAATTTGAATAGTATCTCATTTCTATAATCATGAATGCAATGGTAAAACATCACAATATAATCAGGTTACTAATTTCAAATATAAGCTTTCAATACCATTGTATTGATTAAATTAAATTACAATCACACACAGCAGAGCTGTTTCAATACAATCTGCCTCCAAGCATTACAGACTTCTCTTAAGTCATTGTATTCATAGAAAGAAATTACAATCACAGACAGCAGAACTGTTTTAAATACAATATCCCTCCAAACCTTAATGATTTCTGTCAAATAAACAATAAGTAAAAAATAATTTAAAAAATTGGATAGCCATAATTACAAAGTTTCCTCTCCCGGTTTTTCTCAAATCTACAAACTCACCAACAGTCTTTCTCCTTTTCAAAAGTCTCTTTCACAATACATAGATAACAGAACCATTCAAAAGAAGTGAAGAAAAATGTACTGCCCCGCTACCTGTTCTACATCACATACGATCAACTCAACATAATGCAGAAAAAAGTTGGCTTAACATTTTAACACCAGTTTTGCAGTTTTGCTCAAGGCCATTTTGTAACTCTTTTCAAGATAAATTTCTTTTATATATGTACCATTTGATGAATTTTATAAACAACATAATTCGTCTTCAAATCCACCATTTTTAATGGTTCTGTCGACACTGAGTTGGGAGATTCTTGTAATCATGCTTACATTCGTGATTTTCGAAGAATTATAATTAGTAATTTCCAATAGGAAGTGCACTTCGATAACAAAATCTTGAATGATGTGTTTCGTACTTAGTTAGATTTCTGAACATTTCTCATGATAGTTTGTTGTATTCATTTGGTACTCACAAATTTGATCAATATCCCTCAAAGTGTGATACATGGTAGTTAGCTATAGTAAGTCTCTAACTCGAAACATAATTTTCCAAAATCTTCCATATTTGCTGTTGGATCCTTAAAGATATGAATGCTTGTTACTTCGGATTATAATTACTGTTATATTGTTCATCTTTTTCTCTTCTCATAGTTATTAATGACAGCTATTTTAAGACCCCAAATTGTAGGAGGAACATGTCATTCATGCCAGGAACTCAGAACTCTCAATTCCATGCATCTCAATGGTAGCTCTCATTGGCCGAAAATCAAATCGGCCAAATGAGCGAACCATTGGACCTACTGTATTCTTTGTGGACGCGGTAAGCTCCAAAATATGAGATGAGTTAAGATCAGATGTCATGTGATCAATACAATATCTACTTATGAGTGACACCTTACAGCAAAAACAGGGAGAATGATTTACCCATCTTACTTATAGTATTCATCTATATAATTTTCAGACACAAATATACCATTTTCAAATGAATTGCGAGCGATGGGACCAAAATAACTCCAATAGATTGGCTAAGTAAAAGGATATTGGAGTGAGGGTGGGTTTATTTAAGAGATTACAAATATTGCAGGAAGAGATGGATGATTGACCATTGTAGCAATCACAATAAATATTATACTTCCTACTCTACATTCATCAAAATATTTATGTTAGAAAAAGAAAGAGGTACAAGATGAGTAGATAGGAGTACCTGCACAATAGCAAGAGCACAACACTAAAATCAACCAACTAGTTCATGATCTCCTCTGTCTTGTTCTTGGTGCTCATCTTTCACAAAGAATCCTATTCAACTGGTCTGAAAGTAAAATAGGGAAGGAAAGTGGACTTGCTGGTCTCATCCTCCCATTCTAACTTGTCCAACCATCTTTTGGATCCTTTAATTGATTTTAAAGTGTTTTTGGCACTGCTGGAGTCCAGTGGGAGCTTCTTCAGCTTCGGGCACCTATGGACTTCGATTGTCACCAATGAAGGGAAAGGCAAGGCATGCCAGTAGATGCTCTTTAATTCTGGTAGGTCTTCAAACCATATAGATTCAAGTCTTGAGAATTCTTCCACCTCATCAACTCCACCACATATTATTTCTTCAATTCCCTTGCAGTTGAATAAACGAAGTATTTGGAGGTTCCCTGTACCAAAAAGCCATGTAAGGTCCTTCAACGCATTGCATTTATCAATTAACAAAAAGCGAAGGTTTTGAAAACATAGATGGGGAAGCGGTCCGCCCCTTATGATTCTCAGTTTAGGGAGATTGCGGAGCAATAGTCTCTCTAGGGTTGAGGAAAAGCGATTATGTCCCTCTCCCACCATCCAACTGATTGCCAGATCTTCCAAGTCTAAACAATTACGACAATCGAACACTTCTAGGCACTTCATATTTCCCAGAGTTGAAGATGATGATGGTGGTGGGATTGAGGTCAAACTTTGACACTCCTTGATACCTAGGTAGTTTGTATACCTTGGTAACTTCTGAGAGTTGAAGAACCTTTGGAGAGCATGGACAGTTTTTATGTTGATGCCAAGAGCTTTCAAATGTTTCAAGCATTCCAATTCTTCAATGCTGGCTCCACTCCCATCTCCAACACAACCTTCTACTTCCCAATCCCCGAAATAGGCATCATATAGATTCAAAACTTGCAACCTTGACATCTCTGATATCACTTTATGTGGGATTGAACTAAGACGAGGTGTACTACTCACATCCAAGTACTTCAATTTCATCAATTTTTTAAACTCATCAGGCAATGTTTCTATTCCTGTTCTTGACAGATTGAGATATTGCAACTCCACCAATTCAATAATCGCTGCTGGGATTTTTCTAATAGTGGTCCATGATAAATTCAAAACTCTAAGAGCAGGCAAAAAATTGAAGAACCCATTGGGAACCACCTTCAATTGATTTCGTTGGAGAAGCAAGGTCAAGAGTTTGGGGCATGTGGGTATTTCAGTTAGTTCCTTAATATCATTACACATGAGTGATATCCTCTCTGCCTCCCTCCATTTCTCAACCTCTGGCATTTCAATCAATCCAACACGTGCTTGCACCAAAAACTTATCCTTCTTCCTCCCACATTCACAAGCTATCCATAATGCCAAATCACGGATGACATCGTGCATTTTCACATCTCCATCATCGTTAAGACCACTCTCCAACAGGCATGCTAGCTTTAGAGTTCCAATGATATCGTGTCCCTGATTACGGGCTTCATTCATGTCATCAAATCCATCTAAATATCCTTCCCCAATCCAATATTGTATAAGTTCTTCTTTATCAATTTCAAAGTCTTCTGGGAACAAGGAGCAATATAGAAAACAAGACCTAATTGTATCATTTTGTAAGTTATCGTAACTAAATTTCAAAAGAGGAAACACCTCCTCTCCCATACCTGAAAACTCCGACGCTGATTTCCTCAATACTGTTATTGCGTGGTTCCACTCTTGGAGAGTCTTCTTACTAGCCATGGTCCGTCCAATGGTGATGAGCGCAAGAGGTAAACCACCACACTCTTTGGCAACAATGGCAGCTAGTTTAGGTATTTCTGGATGAGAATTGAGGGCATCCGCTCCTACTTTCTCTTTAAATAGATCCCACGCTTCCTGCCAACCCAAGCATTCTACTCTGATCTTCTTCTGAGCATCCATGCGCCCACACACAGCCTCAGACCGAGTAGTGAACACTACCCTGGACTTGTTTCTACCATCAGGATGAGGAATTCCCACATCTTCCAAATCCACTCGATCCCATATGTCATCCAACAACAGCACAAATTTTTTCTTGCTCAAGACATTGAAGATGTTTCTAGCTCGTGCATCTTGACTTGCATCTTCTTGCAATGCTAACCCCAACCTCTCTCCAATGTCCTTCTGAACCCTTCTCGCGTTTGATTCTTTGGACACCACGACCCAAATCACCATTACATCCAAATCATGGGTACCTTGTTGGAGAAACTCATTATTGATTTTCTTCAAAAGCGTGGTCTTTCCAACGCCCCCCATTCCATATAATCCAACAATTCTGTCATGATCATCTTCGAGGGACCTCCATACACTCTTGAACATCAAGTCCATACCGACAGTTGGTCTGATGGGCATAGCTTCCACCAGAGCCGGGAGCATTCTGTCAGCTACATCACTGAAATCTCCTTTGCTTCTTAGTTCTGCCACAGCTGTTAGCTTTGTGACTACTCTCTTGCCAACCTTGTAGCTGGAATGACAGTTTTTGGGACAATAACCGCTGAGACATCTCCGTGAAAGTTGTTGAGAAGCATCTTTTATGATTACGTCCACTTCATGTTCCATGGTCTCCACCAATTTGAGCCACCCCTCCACTTGGTCTCGGCGCCACATCTTTTGTTGTTCCTCAGCAATCTTGACCCTTCTATTCACGTCGTCCCTTACATTCTTCAAGTCGTCCATTGCAGACCTCAAAGAGCTGAGATCTTCTTGGAGTCCACAAATATAATTTTTACGACTTGCAATGCAATCCCATAAGCGAGGGAGGATGTTGATGATCGGGCTAACAAAATCCATGTTTGTTGGCTTTATGAGATTCTAAAGTTACAGTAACAAAAAATCCAGCCAAAGAAAAGTGAAGAAGAAAAATGGGATACCAGCACTAATGCATCGAATCCACATTTAAGCGTGCCGACTTGCACAATTAGGCTGTTTTATATACTGTAGTTGCAACTTGATAGGGTCATTGATGGCCATCAACAACCTCCAAAGACTAATGAGCACCACCCCAGCTCAACAATTATTTTTTCTTTTTTTTCTTAGTTTATCTTCTTCTTCTTCTTCTTAGCTCAGCAATTTGTTTTTTAAATTTTAAATTGCCTTCCAAAAAACACTTGTTTTTAAAATTTTATTAGTTAATCAGGGACACCACCACCAGCTCAGCAATTTTTTTTTTGACGGCTCGATTCTTGCCATAGCTACAGCTTGGTCAACTTCTTCACTACCTTATCTTACATTTTTTTTCTTCACTTCTTGTTAAGGTGGGCATCTGCTTAGCTCCTCCAATAAAGGATATGATTATTCAACTCTAGCTAGAGAAACAGTAACCTAAGCATGAAGTACATGAATTGCTCCACCCTTGCTGACACTGCAAAATTTAGCTTGTTCGATGATTGTTAGCCCTTGAATTTTTTTTTTACTAGGGTGCACTTAGCCATCGAATTACTGTTTTCCTTATCTTCATGAATGTGCTGAAGACTGGATATATCTTCGAGCCAATTCGACTTGTTGAGTTGACTCGCTTTCAGTCCTTATGAACACTGTTACATATATTTGAACTTTTATTTTGTTTGCTCTCTAAATCAATATGACTAATATCTCATTTCAATTATCATGAGTGCAATGGTAAAACATGACAGCATAATCAGGTTACTAATTTCAAATATAAGCTTTCAATACCATTGTATTGATAAAAAGTAATTACAATCTCCCTCCAAACCTTACAAACTTCTCTCAAGTCATTGTATTTATAGAAAGATATTAAAATCACAGACAGTAGAGCTGTTTCAATCTCTCCTCCAAACCTTACAGATTTCTCTCAAATAAACAATAAGTACAAAAGAATTGAAAAAAAAAATACAATGGATAGCCACAACTACAAAGTTTCATCTCCCAGTTACTCTCAAATCTACAAACCCACAAACAGTCTTTCTCCTTTTCAAAAGTCTCTCACAATACATAGGTAACAGAACCATTCAAAGAAAGTGAAGAAAAATGTATTATTAGCAGATATAGAAGGCCTTTAATGGATCACTGCTGCACAACACAAGCAGTTGCTGAAGAGGGATGACTTGGGCCTCCGCTTCTCACTCCCTTTAGGTGAGGTAGCCATGAGTTTGTTAGCCGTCAAGTTCCACTCATGCTCTACTGTCTTCTTTGAAGCGATAAGTGGATTCCTCAACTTCTCCGAATCGGTTCTTTCCAACGTTGCGACTTTCCTTTCCACTGGCATCTCCTCATATTGTAATGGGTCTTGACAAGATACTTCTTTATGTGCTGAAAATTCAGTTTCTGCAACTGGGTTTCCAACTCCAACCACAACCTCAGCCTCGTTTGCTACTGTTTTGTTTGCAGTCTTTTCCTGATACAGCATTGGAGTTTGATCAGATTCTTCAGTCCTTGCTTCAACTTGGAAATCAAAATCAAAGCTGGCAGGTTTACTGACCTCAACATGGATGTTCAGGTTTTCTGGATTTGATTCCATAATGGTCTCCACACTTTCTTGGGCTTCAGAATCACAACTTGCAAATGCAGATACCTCACCTTTTGCACTCTCTGTCCTATGCTGTGCCGGGCTTTGATCAGAATATTGTTCATGAGATTGGATTGCTGGAATTTCAGTTTCTGCAATTTGATTTTCAAAATCAAAGCTGGACTGTTTATTAACATCAGCCTTGGCAGTGTAATTTCCTTGGTCTAATACACTGCTGGAATTCTCATTCTTCTCTGTTGTTCCAAACCCCGAGTCAGAATCACATGTTGGCTCTTGTTCATGAGAGCAGTCAATGGAAATATCAGATGGTTCATTGGCTGTTGCAGTCAGTTCCAGATACCGTGAAGGATCTTTCCCATTATCATCCTCCAATTCAAGTGAGGAGACCAAAGTTTCCACAGTAGAGTTTGGGGAATCTAAATTGGAAGTTTTAGTAACAACAAGTCCATGGAAGCTCGCTTGACTTGATTCCATGATTGACTCACACCGGTTTTCTATAATCTCCGATTCCATTACGGTGTCCTGTTTGGAATCTTGAGACTGGACTGGAGAAACAGGATAAATTTCTTCGGGTTGGATCGGATGCAGTTGAGACAAACACTTATTCATTTTTTCTCTTCCTTCCATATCCTCTCCTATGGAAAATGAATCTTCTGTTTTCTCCATCATTTCTTTAACAACTTCCTTCTCTGTTGGATCTGACAAAGACAAGGAACATATAGAAATTTCCTCTACTTCATGATTGCTATCTGTGACAGTCAATTCTGTTAGTCCTGTATCAATTTCTGCAACGATCTCAGTTTCTTTCTCCGAATCCTTGCAATGTTCCTCAGAAATCAAACCGAGGCTGTTATCATGCATTCCAACTTGGTAACCATTCTGAGTCACATCTGCCTCATCAATTCGGAATTCCTTCTCTATCTCAGAATTGCACGAAGTATCAAACTCATTTCCACAACTCTTTTCTTCATGATCAGTGCCAATTGTTGTAAACTCAAATTGAGAAATATTCATAGTGTCTTTCTTGGATTCTACCACTGACTCAACAGAAAGCGAAGTTGGGTTAGGATCATATTTGTTCTGTTCAATTTCTGATCCATTCCCTATCAGCTCTGTGTAATCAGTCAGAACAACACATTTTACTTCGGATTCAGAAGCTTCTAGATGAAAAGAGTCTAGTGACTTGGTTAGTGGAATGGTTTCATGTTGTAAATCCAAGGAATCATTCATAACTAAATTCAGTTCAGTGAGTTTCTGCTCTCCATCACCTTTGTTTACAAAACCATTCAACAAATTCATTGTTGTTGTTTTGCACGACCCATTCCCAACTTCAACTCCATCTATAAGTCCGAATATTTCTTCACGGGTGCTCATATCTAGTGCTTTCTCTTCTTGGGATACCATTTCTTTAGTTGGTACGTCGTCCCCATTCTTTGTTACTTCCGAATTGGAATTAGAAATAACACTTCTAGATGGACTGTGTGTAATTTCAGTTTCTAATGTGTGTCCTGTATCCTCAAAAGCATGAGCTACATTCAGTCCTAGAATGTCCAAACTGCTTCGCTGTAGTCCGTTACAGTCTCCTACAGATGAGTCAGCGAGAATTTTAGGGGAATCCCTTTGATAAGGCTCTGAATCTATGGTTTTCAGAGACTTTGGTTCGTGTGATGCAGATTTTGTATCTAGAGATGATGCTCTTGTTTCTTCTTCCTCTGTTGCAATTCTTAGATAATCAATTTGTAGGTATCAAGGTACATGCAGGTATATATTTATGCCACTATATATTTTTTTTCTTTTTATTAAAATTAAAGATTGGTAGAGGTATGTAACTAATCAGATGTCTATGCATATCCAAAAGTTCTTACAATTGCAAATACCATATCTATTAGGTGAATCAGAATAAGGATAATGAAAGATACTAACCCCTTCTGATGGATTTACATTTCTGAATTTGATGATCATTTGTTCCTGACAAAATCTCCTCTGACGCTAACCCTGTATAATTCTCATGATACTTCCCATCCTCAAATGATGAAGCTAATTGGGTTTCATTTTCTTCACCATTTTCCTCACTTGATGCTACTGGGGATTTTGAAGATTCGTTGGGAGGTTTATCCTCAATTTCATCTTGCACAGAGAAGAACAATAGCCAAACTAAGATAGGTAGCCAGATTGGTAACTGATTGATGGATCAATATATTAATAGATAGATACTTGAAGCAAAAAGACTGGGAAATTCAATCTCAGTAATCAAATTTAAGGCCTTTGAAATATAATTTCTGGTTGATGTGAACAAGATTTGCAATACCGGTGAAATTACTAACCTGTTCCATCTGATGTCTGCTTCTCAATATTAGGATCACCCTTCCTTGATGAGTCCTCAGAAGCCAAGCCCGAATGTTTTTCATGATAATCACCGCCTTCAGCTAAAGAAACCAATTGGTTCCCCCCCTTTAAATCATCTGCATCAATCAAGGGCATAGGCGCCTCCGAAGATTTGTTGGAATCTTCAACCTCAGTGTTATCTTGTTCTGCATTAAAACAAATAACCAGGACTAATGGACACTCAACTTTTAATTCAATTTGAAACTAAATAAGTGCATATCTTCTAATAACATACCTTGTGGCCCGGATACATTTCGGTTGCCCATCTCATTGCCCATATCAGTTGTCCAAATCCTGCAATCTCAACAAGGCAGATGAGTGATTCTTACAACAGCCTGAGTATACCCAACAGAAGTATAGGCAACTCAGGGTCTTAAAATCAGAATCTATGAGGCTATGAACTCCTTACCATGATAATGGTGTTCACATCCATAGAGCTATAAACATTAGCACACAGCTTGGTTTGTTTGAGACTGCCAGAGTGTTGGTACTTGATTAAAACAGCTAGTTCATCTTTTGCTTAAAGCATAAGCCTCAATTGGGTCATCAGGCAGCAATACAAATTAATCACAAAAAAAGAAAGCAATACAAAATTAGTAGTACATTCCTTTTTCTTTTGACAGTCTTCCTGACTAGCCATTGTAGTATTAATGAGAATACCACCAACTAGATATCAGTTATACCCATAACCCACCCAATGTATCTGATTTTTTCTCTTCCATTCTGAAAGTACATAATTAGACAAAATTAAACTTTATATGAGTCTTTTGTTCTGGGTTGGTAACAGAGGGTGTTCCAAACCCTTTGAAGCAAGGACTATTCCCTTTGGGTGTGTGCACCGACCCACTCAGAATTTTTCCTACGGACACCAGGGCACTTTATATGATAGTCACTACTGTAGATATGTTTTTTTCTAAATATTAAGATTATATACATAGAGAGAGAGGGAGGGGGTTCTAATGGGCGGAGCTGGAGGTTCTAGTGAGCACCCCCCCCACCCCCTGACTCTAGAAACATTACACGTGACAATCTGTTTTTGAATCCAACCATTGAGGGCTAAGGTAGGTCCCTTAGGAGACACATGATAAAAAATAGTCTAAGTGGAGTTTTTAGACTTTCCAATTCTACCTTAGTTCGTCAGCATTAATCTCCTAGGGTACACTAACTGTACCTAGGCTAAACCCTGATTTTCAAACATTTAATCAGATGGCCTATAAACATCACATTGACCTGATTTTTTGCCATGTGTTTTCCAAAGGGCCTACTTTAACATCCAAGGGTCAGATTCTAGAACAATCTGCCACTTGTCATGTCAAGATTTAGGAGGAGCTCACTACTTGCTAAACTTGTAGAGCAATCATATTCCAAATTTCCAACTATTAACATTAAATACGGAGTTGGAACAAAGATTAATCTAAATTTAAGTTAAAATCACTGTTTGTGATGCACTATATATCTATAAATTACAGCAGACACACAAATAACATAACAGATTTACGTGGTTCGGCATTGTGCCTAAGTCCACAAATGAGCCCCGGGGAATTCACTATATTCTTAAAAAAGATTTACAATAGTTTTCACCTTGCATGACCTAATTTGATTCCAATTGAGAATATATATCCATTTCAAAAGATACTTAAATTACCATATTCGAATCGGGTCTCATACAATTTGGTTCGCGGGGATAGCTTTGTCTAGACGTACCTATCACAACAATATAAACAATATTGTTTTAAAAAAGTTAGGATTAAAACTGCAGGAGGAGTAACATAGATGATCTGAAATCATATTAAAATCACAGTCGGTGATGCAATATGCCATGTATAACATATGGGTGGCCTGCCGATATGATTATGTCTTGCTGGGTTATTGTTTACTATGATTCCAGGGATAAGTCACTCTTACAAATTCAGCCCTTCTATCATATTATTCCTGTATGTGTGGCTCATATCTATAGTGATTGGGATGGAAAATGATGAAGTCTACCTAGGGAATCTCCTAGGCCAAAAGGTGAACCACTCTGATGACCCTAACTACACGGTCTGCCCTATTCTTTTGGACGGTTACAACAAATATAACTAATTGATTAGATAGTTAAGATCATCTGATATGGTTGATTTTTGTTGTAGAACACCTTCTAGATTGGAACTTTCGAAATAGTAGGTCTAGACTTTGAGTGCGCACCGTGTGTTCATACAGATTCGACGAACTCAGGTGCGCTACATGGACTGGACTAAGAAATCTTTTGGTGTCATGGGTGGAAAGGCGCCGGAAATGGGTTGGTAGATCTTGAACAGGTGGGTCTGTTCATCAACTTTTCTTGCTGTAAAAGAGAACACTGGGGTTTCTTAGTGCTAACCTCATCATGGCTATGTATTTTCTTTGGAACTCTCAAGCTTTTTATATGCTTTTTAGAGTAAACTAATGGCCCCCCTCATCTTCCTCTTTTTTTCCTTTTTTCATTGAGAGAGACAGAAAGAGAGTTAGTGGTAATCCGCCCTAACGATTTTTTTGAAAAAAATAGCCGTTGGAATGATTATATCAGCAGGCATACCAAAAAAATCTATTATGGGAAGTCTCTTTCCTATTGCTTTAATCAACCTATTGTAAATTAAAAATTAAGAAAGGGAGATCAGAGAAATTACCCATTGACTTACTTTGCAAGTCTAGCCGACTAGTAACTTTCTTGCTTTAAAAAAACCAACACTTGCTTTAACCTCCGTCATACATTCTAACTATTCTCTACCAAAAACTAACACTTGTCAGTGTTATTATAAAAAAACCAACACTTTCTTGCTTTAACACGTGTTGACTTTTGGTTAAGTTGGGTAACACACTTTTTTTTAAACCGGGATATTTGGATCAATGGGCTGGGCTTGACAGTGAACTCTATTAGCCCATGTTTCCAAATGGCCAGTGCTAGCCCCAGCCCCTTATTTGTTTTTAGTTTCGGAAATGCTAGCTCGTCGTTGTCTTCCAAAGACGCAAGGTGGTGGTAACAAGTGTCAAACCATCTCCCTATTATAGGGCAGCAACACCACGTGTTGCATCCACTTTTTGTCTTTGGAAAAAAATTGACTTTCGTGCGCCTTGTGCTAGCCCTACTCTTTTAGTTTTTACATTGAGAGACCTAGAAAATTAAGATTAGTCTTACAATAGTTCATACACATGTATGTTTTAACGCCTTATATGTTGAGTATTAATGAAAAGATTATTTCTTAAAATATATTTTTATTTTAAATTATAAAAATGTTGTTATATTTTGAAATTTAAGATACGTCCATAGTTTTGATAGATATCTATATATATATATATATATACATACACACACTCTACACTAATTGTATCTCACAAAAGTACATATTTTTATTTATAAACTTATTATGTTTGTCAAAAGTTCAAAAAATTCTAAATTTTTTTTAATTTTTTTAATTTTGGGATAGTCCGTAAATTGCAAGGAAATAAACGTCTCTCATAAATCATAATGCAGAACATCTACCCATATTATACATGATGCCTTCAGATCTTCAATGCACAGCTAGATGAGTCACTTCCTGGTTCTGTTGGTTACTTCGCCGCCAAGGAGATGGATGCGATCAAATCAAGATAGAGAGCAAGTAGGCTCCAATGGCCAAAATAAAAAAGGCGCTTCAATGGGCCAAAGAAAGGCCCCAATAGGGCTGAAAAGCAATGCCCCTAACGGGCCTGAAGTAGACTCAATTTTTTTTTTCTTTTTTTGGGTCCTTATCATTTATCTACCTAGGTTAGGGGTTAGGGGGTTAGGGGGGGTTAGTAGGGTTAGCACTCATGGTGGGCATCAACAGTCATAGCAAGACTCGAACACGAGTCAGAAGGAGTAGGGACTGCGACAAATCCAAGCGACAATGGAGCGGGTGGGACTGCGAAACACTAGTTTTTTTTTTGGTATTGAGACACACGGTTAGACCGCAACCCCGGTTAGTAGTTAGTATTTGTTCTGAGATAAGGGCGGGTGGAGAGACAACATTCTCCCCCTCTCGGGAATGGATCCCGGAATCTCCCTCCTAAGGAACACCTACCACTGGGCTATTCCCAGTAAGGCTGTCAAAAAAGCCCATATAGAAGGGTACCCGGCCCAGCCCGGCCCTCCAAAGCCCAGCCCTACCCCAGCCCTTGGGCCGGGCAGGGCCAAAAAATTGGAAGCCCTTGTTCTGTAGGGCCGGGCTAGGGCTCCCCCTGCTCGGCCCTTCCCAGCCCGGCCCTACTTTATCTTAAGATAAATATATTTTTAATAATTTTTCTAATATGCTCCATTTAACCTTTCATTAACGTTATGAAAATAGGGCTATATTTGTAATTGCGCCAACTACAGACCTTATAAAAACCAACCTAACACAGACCAAACCCTAACTTGTATTCACATTAGAGTTTGCCTCTTCATTCTTCAACTTCAATCGCACAGGCCACATACTATTTCGGTTCTTCATCGATCATCTCTCTCTCATATCTTACTCTCTACTCTCAGTTTTATATTTAAACATATTTTAAATTTTGTTCTATATAGTTTTATTATTCTGTTTGTTTACCTATACTATGTTTTGGTTTATTATGCATGACTGTCACTGACAAGGAATTTATTTTTTTTTAACTCTGTCATTGTTCTTTTTGTTGCAATGTCGATCCCAAACCCGAATAAAAGATGAGGGTATCCATTTCCATGTCAGGTTGACAGTCGGTGTAGTAAAAAAAAAATTTATCATCTTAGATGACAAAAAAAATTCCGCTCTTTCTTCCGGCCCTTTGGCCGGCCCGGCTCGGCCCCGGCCCTTGAGGGGCCGGGCTAGGGCCCAATCAACCCCGGCCCTTGAAGGGCTAGGGCCGGGCTAGGGCTCTACTCTTATAAGGAAGGGTAGGGCTAGGGTTGACCCCGGCCCTACCCCAACCCGGCCCTTTGACACCCCTAATTCCCAGGTGTGTAACTGTGTTGACTTGAAAGAGAAACATATCAAAGCAAGGTCCGATTAATTTGCTATAATACCGTTATAAATTTTAGCATTATTTTTATTCTTATATAATTTACAATGGCCCAAAAAGATAGCTTTAATAAATAATTTAAGACTCTTAATATAGAAGGGTAATCTCAAGATAATCCTATTCTAATCCTAAATAGAATAACCCTACACATAATACAATGTATCTCATTCGGTATTTATCTCCTAGTTTTTTTTTTTTTTTTGAGGCCTCAGAGTCTCTCTGGCTAAGCCAGAAAGGCTCCTCTGGTGTCCACAAAATAGGGGACATGTGGGGAGAAGTCAAAATCATGGGTTCCATGATTTTGACTTCTCTACACACTAAAGGACATATGGCGATAAATGGGTGAGAAAAAGGGGAAGAGATATCAAGTGGGGAGAAGTCAAAATCATGGGGAGAAAATGAACTGACTTCTCCCCTTTTTCTGGCCACCTGTCGCGTGATGTATGGATGCCCAAGACCGCCTTTCTGGTTTCGACAGAGATAATCCTGAGCCTCTTTTTGAGATGAGTAATCATTTATCTACGTGAGTTGGTGTTGATGGGTGATTTTTTTTAGATGGACATGTGGACCAATAGATCCATAAAGGAATATTTTTAACAAAAATTTTTACGCCTTCAACATGTCCCAAGACACCTTTAACTTGTGTTGGTTATTGCGCCGTCCATATTTCGGCTAAGACGCCTTTGACTCTGAACTTATGTGTTGTTATCATAAAGCTCGCAAAGAATAAAAAGGGTAAAAAGAGATTTAAGGATTGGAGGGTGAGAGGTTCATTGGCCGAAGAGTGTATTATCAAGTGTAAAGCAGAGTCACCTTTACCAATCCACTTGGAACTTTTGATGAGTAATAAGTCGTTGTAAGGTACCCGAGGAATAAGTGTGATTGTTTCGACACAATAAATGCAAATGCGTTTATATAATAAAAGCCCAATGTGTTACTATATTAAATCTCTAAAAGCGTTACAAATAGTTAATGTGTCTGTTACAAAGAATGACAATCTTTCTATCCCAAATCGAAAATCCTATAAATAGGAAAGGCTATCAACCTAAAAGGAACACAACAACACTATGAGTCGTATACAACAAGGCTAAGGGCAACCATTCCTCAGTACTCTCAAAATTCTTGATGTCCTCTCGAGCTCATTTCCTTTGCTATTTTCCCTTTTTGCCATAGGTCAGATTAACCTTACGAGATTTAGATTGACCTGTGATCAAGTTAAAAAAATCACACAGTTATAGTATGTTAGGACTTATCGTGGTACAAATGGTGGGCCTCTCTACTGTCATACTGCCCAAACTAGAACTCAAGTCATTCCCAAAGGGGACATACGTCCTACTACCTGAATAAATTAGGGAACATTTATTTCCTAATGTAACTAAGATAAATAACTTATTGATTAATCCTGTGTATTTATATAGAGTAGATAGAGAGAGAGTAGGAATGAGAGTGATTTTGTTGAATGGATTAAAACAAAGTCAACTTGAGTTTCGAAAGAAAATTTTAGAAGATAAACTGGGTGGAGTTGAAAGAGGATTATTTCAAAATATGGTCTGATCAACTTGCTCTAATACCATTGTAAAATTTACACTATTTTTATTCTTATATAATGTACAATGACCTAAAAGAGAGTTTTAATATATGATTTAAGACTCCTAATATACAGGATAATCTAAAAACACAATCCTAATCTAATTCTAAATATAATAACCTAAGATTTAATGTGATACACTTATAATACAATGAATCTCATTTCGTATTTATTTCCTTAATATAACTTAGAAAAATAATCTATTGACTAATTAATCATGTGTATTTATATAAAGTAGAGAGAGAGGGAGAGTGGGGATGAGAGTGTTTTTGTTGTGATATCATGTCCACGTATGGGTGCAACTTGGTCTGGCTAACACGCGGGGCAGAGCCAATAAATATTCCTTGGGGTGGGGCGAAGTACATACACTAACAAAATTAATAGGATTGGAGTATGGGGCTTTGGGGTAAGGCTGTCAAAAAAGCCCATATAGAAGGGTACCCGGCCCGGCCCGGCCCTCCAAAGCCCTCCAAAGCCCGGCCCTACCCCAGCCCTTGGGCCGGGCAGGGCCAAAAAATTGGAAGCCCTGTTCTCTAGGGCCGGGCTAGGGCTCCCCCTGTCCGGCCCTTCCCGGCCCGGCCCTACTTTATCTTAAGATAAATATTTTTTAATAATTTTACTAATATGCTCCCTTTAACCTTTCATTAACGTTATGAAAGTAGGGCTATGTTTGTAATTGCGCCAACTAAAGACCTTATAAAAACCAACCTAACACAGACCAAATCCTAACTTGTATTCACATTCTAAGACTTTGCCTCTTCATTCTTCAACTTCAATCGCACAGGCGACATACCACTTTGGCTCTTCATCGATCATCTCTCTCTCTCTCTCTCTCATATCTTACTCTCTACTTTCAGTTTTATATTTAAACATATTTTCAATTTTGTTCTATATAGTTTTATTATTCTACTTGTTTACCTATACTATGTTTTAGTTTATTATGCATGACTGTCACTGATAAGGAATTTTTTTTTTAATTCTGTCATTGCTCTTTTTGTTGCAATGTTGATCCCAAACCCGAATAAAAGAGGAGGGTATCCATTTCCATGTAAGATTGACAGTCGGTGTAGTAAAAAAAAATTTATTATCTTAGATGAAAAAAAAAAAAAATTCCGCTCTTTCTTCCGGCCCTTTGGCCGGCCCGGCTTGGCCCCGGCCCTTGTGGGGCCGGGCTAGGGCCCAATCAACCCCGGCCCTTGAAGGGCTAGGGCCGGGCTAGGGCTCTACTCTTATAAGGAAGGGTAGGGCTAGGGTTGACCCCGGCCCTACCCCAACCCGGCCCTTTGACACCCCTACTTTGGGGGTTCCGGGGTGTAGCCCCAAAGAATTTTCTTTTCTTTTGAGTAATGGGTCCGTCATGGTCATAAAATTCGTTAATGTTGCATTCCGAAAAAAAGTTCAATAACAAGAAAAACATGAGTCTTTCCTTTAAAAATAGGGTCATATAAATAAAATTAAGAAAAATGCTTTACTTATTGCGCATTTCCACTGTGTAACGAAATGTCGGTCTTCATTGGTCTTTGTCCATCTTTTTAACACCGACTAACTATGGTTAAGATTTACTCACCTTTCATCCATTTAACCTTGGTTTTTTTTTTTTTATAAAAAAATATTAACTTTAAGTTGGTTAAGCTTAACCACAATTAAAGGGGATGAAATGGGAATGCATTTGATTAAGTAGTCAAATGCGGGGTAGGCATTAACTACTCTAAAATTAACTATATTTTTATAGAGCATTGATTAGTAGACTCCCACTGCTTAACTTACATTGTGTCTTTGTGTCCCTTTTAACACCCCTTTAACCCTTGTTAAGCTTAACTAAATTAAAGTTAAGATTTTTGTTTTTTTTTTTTCTAAAAATCAATGTTGGATTGCTTAACCCTAGGAGTAAGTGAATCTTAACTACAATTGGTGAGTGTTAAAAAGTGGGGTGTGGACCAGTGAGGATCGGCAATTTCGTTACATAATGGAAACCATTGGTAAGTTAAGCATTTTCTATTTTTATACACTTAGATTTTTATATTATGGTAAATTATTTTGTCCCATGTCATTCTATTGTGCGGAACGTGCATGATTAGTACTAATTGTTACACATTTATGCACCTTAAACTATACTTATTAATTCTGTTAAGTCCATTTTTCTATTATGTTACTCTTTATTGATTTCCGGTTCATGCGAGAAAAATGAAGATTTACAAACTTTAAAGACTCATGAACTTCAACTAAGCCAAGGAGAAGATAAATGAGCAAAATAGCGAAAATTGCTTATTACGACGATCGATGAACACACCCCTAGCCGATCGATCAAAAAACAGTGTTTTGACTTGTTTGAAGTGCAAGGAAAAATCATATTTTGGGTCCTCTTTGGATGTTTCTAAAGCCCTATTTAGCAGAGAGGAAGGAAGAGAAGAGTTTGGACTCAATTAGGATTCCTAAAACCTTAATTAGCAAGGTTTCTCTCTCTCTTTCTCTCTCTATAAATAGGAAAGTTATTGCTCTTGAAAAAGAGTTGAGAATTTTAGAAAATTAAGGAGAACAAGAGCTCTGGAGATCTGTGAAGGTGAAAGGATGTGTTCTTTGTGTTTTTCGATGAAGACGGTGTTCTCCTTCCTTGCTATGAACTAATCTTCCGTTCTAAAGTTTAAATAAAACTCTAGCCAAGTAATTGTATCTCTATTTTTGTTTTTATTTAGATTTTAAAATTGTAAACATTGATTGCATAATAAGAGGGTTGTGAAACAACCAGTTTTAATTATTATATTTGATTTCAATAAATTTTTATTATTGTCTTAGGTGTTATGAAATTGAGATTGAAAGCATTCATGTTAATTTTCTGTGATTATTAATTATGAATTTTATGCAATGGTAATAACTATCCAAAAAATTAAATACTGAGATGTTTTATGCTTAGGGACGATGAGTGATTTCACTACCCTAGTTTTAGTGTGTATCACTCATGCTAACCGCATATAAGACATGCTTATGATTTAATCTCTTGTATCATTCCGGATCAGTTGAGTAAGGACTTGTAGTCACTCTCACTATAATTATTTACACTTCGAGAAATTTGAATAGATGCAATTCAAGATCAGTTATGAGGATAGTGGTAGATTCAAACATTATAGATTTTCTCTCCTTAAGATCACAAAAATTCATTAGTTGATTAATTAACTAGAAGTCATTAGTTAATTTATGTTTTAGTTTAATACAATTTAAATCAACTTTTTTCATTCATTAATTTTGAAATAATCATGATAAGAATGCAACGAAACTAGCGCAATCATATGTAGTTCAACACCCCAACTAGTCACTATTCTATAGAATTAGTATTATACGAGGTATATTAAATTGAGAACGACAAGTGCACACCTCCCCTACTTAATACATGTCCCTTTTAACACCCATTAATTATGATTAAGATTCATTTACCCTTAGGATTTATACATCTACCCTTGAATTTTATAAAATAAAAAAAATAGCTCCTAAGTTAATAAATCTTAACCAGGGTTAAAAAGGATAGACGTGTAAAGAATCAGTCCATTTTATATTATACATATATAAAAAAATTAATATTTTTTGAGGACCACTTATACAAAATTTATCTATTATGTATTTTTAGAAAAAAGTTATACCTACAATATAATACATTAAAAAAAAAACCGATCCTATTAACACGAACTTGACCTGATCCAACTTGTTGGAAAATGCCAATCGAACCTTACCTTGGGTTGGGCTCAAGCTTGGGATGTAAAAACCCAACCCCACCCCACGCCGCCCGAACCCAATCTCCTATATATACCATTCTGCTAATAAAAGTACAAGGAGTATACTAAATTTTATGGAGCTAAATACTCTTTAATTAAGATATTAACATGTTGTTTTTTCTTAAAATCCTGTTGCTATTGTTATGGTGCCTGTATTTTGGATATTTGCTTTGGAACATGGTTTTGAAATCTAAAAAGTGCATCTCCAAGTGAATGATCAAGATTATTTAATTATTTTCAGATTTGGTATTGGTGTAATGTTTTCCTCTCTTCTGTTTGGTACCTCTATCCTGGTTCAGAAATTTGGAGATCGGTTTCTTTAGACCTTGAGATGAAATGCTTCCTTGAATTAATTAATGCGGATCAAGCTTGATTCTTTGGGACGTTGATGGGCAAGATAAGGAGAGAGAGGTGAGAGTTTCAATCTTTATCAAGACCCGAATCTTCTCTTCCTATGAATTATAATCTCTCTGTCTGGTTCTTTAGTTCTGCAGTTATAGCCCGGTAGGCAATGAAAGATACTCATCATGAGCATCTCGAACTCCCTCATTTAGCGTTTCAAATTAATCTACTTCACTTAGAGGGTTTTGGCTAGCCCTATGGGTGTTTCGATCAAATTTAAACCAACCTTGTGAACCACCTTATAAGAGGAGGCTCACACAGTTAATTTTGGCTAGGGTGGTTATCGGACAAATTCTGACTTGGACTCACGAAGTTAATTTGGGGCTATATTGTTATTTGGGCTTGAGTTATGATGAGAGTTAGAAGTCTTTAATTATTAGCAAATTATTTTTCAAATTCTATTTGTTTTAGATGGAGAATATTCTCTATGTTGCTTAGGCCCCATTCTTTTGGTGGAACTTTTAAAGTCTAAGAACTTTCATTGTGGTGGAATTTTTAAAGTCTACAACTTTCATTGTTTCATTCCTAATTTTACTTAATGTCTAGAACTATATTATTCCATAGTGTAAAAATTCTACAAATATGAAACTTTCAAATTCCATAGAAAATTTTGGATTTTTTAAAGTTTCATAGATGTGGAACTTCTAATTAAATTGAACTCGATAAATCAGAGACATCGAGTAAAAGGATTAGAAACCATCTCCCCTCTCTTCCCAGACTCTTGCCTCTTGTTTCAAAACATCAATGTTCCGGACTTTTAAAAATTCTACCAAAAGAACGGAGCCTAAGAGAATAAGAGTTATTGTTTGGGTATTAAGTTGAGGTAGAAGAGGTTTAGGAATTTAAATTACAACCCTCTTTATATATGGCCTTTGGTTGAGTTTTTTATTATGATGTTGACGATTTTTGACTTGAGCTTGAGTAAGGGTCTTATAAAAGTTTTGCAAAGCTTGCTGAATTAGTGCTTGCAATTTTGCTTTTGTGATGAATAATGATTAATACATTGAATATTTGAAGTTGTTTGAAATTTGACCAAAGGAAATTCTGGTTTTGGAGTTGGATAACCATAGGAATTGCTTCTTATAGCTGTCGTACCACTGGATACACAAACCCTTTGATCCATAACCTTCAATTAGTTCAGTTTTGATCTTTTGAATTTTTAAATTTCAGCAATTGCATCATTTGTTGAATTTTAGAGTTCAAACCTTAGATCTGAACACTTTTTTTTTTCTATTCATTAAGTTTTGTCTATTATCACCTAGAGACCCTAGATTGATATTATTATTGCCTTCTCTTTAGTGACTGCTTGAAACTATTCATTTAATTTTTATTATTATAATTACATACTACTAATTATATATTATCTATTATTAAAGAAACTATTACTAATAATATATTTATAGGTTAAATTATTTTTTTAATATCATCCGATTGAAGTCATAAAACTATAATTAATAATAATTTTAATTTTAATTTAAGCTTATTATATTTTCTAATAATAAAAAATTAATACGTGCAAAGCACATGCACTTTTACTAGTACCACAATATGTGTATGTTTATATATATATATAAACAAAAATGTAATAGATAGTTAGAATTAGGTAAAAATTAAAATAAAATAAAAATATGTTTTTTTGTTTTCAAAAATTCTCTAAGGCATCCCTCTCTGCTCTCTTGTGAAACCCTATATGACTATACCTCTATTTGTCTCTAATCTTTCGTTCTAAAAAAACAAAAAACTTAAAGCACCCCTCTCGACTCTTCATTAAATACATATTTCATCTTCATTTTCAAAGCTCTAGACCTCCAATGTCCAACAAGTTCTATATCTCTTTCATAAGGTACAATTAATATTTTGCTTTACTAGTTTTTATTTAGATACATTTTTTTTTCTTTCTACAAATTCTTGACTACTTTTCTTATCACTGCAACCCGATCAACCTAACCTAACCCTACCCAACCAAAGTTGTGGCAGGATTGAAATTTTAAGACCTTTTGTGGGCTTGGCTTGGCCTGGGAGATGTTGGGCTAGTGAATAGTCGGGTTGTGCTGGGAATATACATCGAATTAGGCTAAGGTTGGCCCTAACTTGGACTTAGCCCACCCATGTTGCACATATGTTTCTCATTAGAGCCTCATCATGGTAAGGGGGATTTTCTTAGGTGAAGAAAAGGCAAGGAGAGAGATTAATAGAGTGGGGGACAAAAAAAGGACTTTGCTACTGAGACCCCCTTAGGGCCGAGACCACCGAAACTGTGCTCTAAGAGCACGGGATTTCAGGTGGGGCCCATTTCACATGGTAGGCCCCACCTGAAATCCCTTGCTCTTAGAGCACGGTCTCCGTAGTCTCGGCCCTAAGGAGGTCTCAAAAGCTTTATCCTAAAAACAAAAATTGGGTCGTAGAAAAAAAGGAATGGGAAGTTGGGAACCCTAGCTCAATCCGATGAATGAAACAAGTCAATGAGAACCTAAAAGTAAAAACAGAGATGTAGATGAAAAAAAAAAGTTAGCTTTTTTACTGGGCCAACAACTATCCTTGCTGTTTTTCGACTGCTTAGCAGCCGGTTAAAGCTTCACGATTTAATCCCTCTATCTTCCTTGATTTTAAATTTTAACCGGTTGTAAAAAGAAGTGAAAAAAGTAAGGACATATTGCTTTCCAAAAAAAAAAAAAGAGAACATATTTACTGGTCCTACAAAGAAAGAAATGAGGCAAGGGACTGTTCTTTTGTTGAGATGCCCGACACTTTGCAATCTTGTTATTTAACTTTTTTTTTTTTTATGAACTCGCTGTACCGTACTTCTCATCTCTTTGATTGTGAGTCTCCCGAGACTTAGCAATATGATTTTCAATCTCATGAAAAAAAATTTATAAGACTTGAAATCTCATGATTTTAAGAATTAATTTTGTTAAAACTTTTGACAAATTGACTCAAATTTCCCACCAATTACTTTGATAAAGTAAAACTTTATAGGTCTTAGCAAAAAAGATCCTAAGTGATCTTTTTAATAATGTCTTAATTTTGTTTTTTTTTGGGTTAAATTGGCACGGAGGAAATGGGTTTTTTTTTTTTTTTGCAAGATGATGTCATTTACCTACGTTAGTACGGGTTAATGGTTAGAGTTTACATGTTTGCACCTTTTTTTTTTCTTTATTTGTTTGAGGAGTGCTAGCCCTACTCTTGGTCAACCTCTACTCTCACTTTCCACCAATCTTCACAAAAAAAGGACAAGCGTTTGATAGAGGTTGAGTATGGGTTGACTGAGAGTAAGGCTAGCATTCCTCTATTTGTTTTTGTACAGTCAAGTGTGAGGAAGACCTTTATTACCGTCTTTTCAACTTCCTCATTTCACTTTATTTACTTTTAACTTTTTCTTTTACTTATAACTTCCTCTTTTTGGTAAAAGAAAACATTGGACCGACATCTCTTGTTCTCTACTAAATAAATTAAAAAGTAAATAAATGAATTATATATATTTTTTAAAGGTGAAATATGTTTTATGTTTTAATAATTAATTAGATTCAGTTAAATTATTAAATTATTATTATTATTATTATTATTATTATTATTATTATTATTATTATTATTATTATATGTACCGATGCTCCGGAGGCGCTCTAGACCCTATTCCAAATTGAAATTTGACGCTCTCACGCTCCCGCTCTCGCTTTACGATCTAGTTACTTAGGCCACACCCCACCATTGGTGCAAGAGGCAGGGTGGGGTGTTCCTTGCATCATTTTCTTACCAACGAATCAAGTAGTAGTTTTGAAAACCCTCTCTTTCTTTAATAGTGGAACACTTGGGACCGTCTCCGGTTATAATTTGATAGAACAAATTTATTGTACTTGAATAGTAACACTTGTCCCAACCATGGCAAGACTAAGTAAGTATTTTATAAATGTTTTTAAACATTAGGTAAAGAGACAAGTGTCGCTCGTTCCAGGGGCAGAGCCACATGGGGGCCAGGGGGATTTAGCCCCCCTGAAATTTAGAAGGAAAAAAAGTTCCTATAGGGTACTAGTTGAAAAAAATGGTTCAATTTGAGAACTTCAAGTTATGGCTGCTCGGGCGGTGCCTCGTGGCCGCTTAGGCGGAGGTCACGCTTAGGATCAATTTTATGATGGTTGCCTCGGGTCCAATCTGCTCAGGCAAAGACTCTACTCCGCTCGAGCGGTTTTGCAGGAAATTTAGTTCCGTGAATTCTTTTGTAAGGTGGATTGCTTGAGGGTATAAATAGATCATTTTGACCTAGGGTTTGTAAGCTTGGTATGCTTGAGAAGCTTAAGAAACTTGTAAAGGGAGGCCATTAGAGAGAGAACTCTTGTAACTCTAGTATTGATTCTCATAGTGAGAGCTCCAATCATCATCACCCGTGGACGTAAGCTTTTGGCCGAACCACGTAAATCGTGTCTCTTGTGTGATCGCATCTTTGTTTGATTTCTTCTTCTATTGTTTGGTTTGTTATTCTCTTGTTCTCATTAGATCCATAGGGTATTTTTCGCAACGCTTCGAGGAAAGGGATGACTCCAAAATTGTCAAAGGTTTCAAATGTAAAGTTTGAGATGGAAAAGTTTGACAGAATGAATAATTTTGGGCTTTGGCAAATCCAAGTGAATGATGTGTCAATCCAGCAGGGTTTACATAAAACCTTGAAAGGTGTGTAGGGTAAACCGTAAAACATGATGGATGATGATTGAGAGGAGTTCAATCTTCAAGCATGCAGAACCATTCAGCTGTGTTTGGCCAATGAGATCATGTACAATGTGATGTATAAGAAGTAGACTGTTTTGATCTAGTCAAAGCTTGAAAGTCTCTACATGACGAAGTTTCTCACAAATGGATTAATCTCAAAAAAAAAGTTTACACTTTTCAGATGAAGGAAGGTACGTCAATGCATGATCATCTTACTCTGAACTGGTAAATATAGAATTAAGATTGATGAAGAAGATAAAGCCCTTCTTTTGTGTTCTCTCCCCGATACATATGAGCATTTAGTTACTACATTGTTATACGGGAATGATACCATCGATTACAATGACGTTACAACAACACTTTTTTCAATGAATTTAGGAAGAAAACTCCTGGTAGTGACTCTCAGGCAGATGACCTGTTTGTTAGGGGAAAGACAGAAAATAAGAAATTTGGAAAGGAAAAGGTCAGATCCAAATCAAAGAGTCGAAAAGACTTAGTATGTTACTTTTGTCACAAGAAGGGGCACTTCAAGGCAAACTGTCCGAAATTGAAAAATAAGAACGATAGAAATAAGGATACAACTTCTACCACAGCAGGTGTAGTAGAATATTCAAATAATGCTACAAATGTTTTTTCAGTAACATTTCGTGTCAGGGATACTTCAATGAATGGATTTTGGATTCTTGTTGCTCTTGCCACATGTGTCCTACCAAAGACTTGTTTACGACCTATAAGAGTGTAAATGATGGAACTCTTTTGATGGGTAACAATATGGCCTATAAAATAGTGGGGATATGAACAATTAAAAACAAGATGCGTGATGGAATTGTGAGGGTCTTGACTGAAGTCAGATATGTTCCGGATTTGAAGAAGAACCTTATTTCTTTAGGTACTTTAGACTCCAATGGTTGCAAAATTGTAATGAAAGATGGAGTTATGAAAATTGTTCGAGGTGCATTAGTGGTGATGAAAGGTAGCAAGGTGGGAAATTTGTATTTTCTATCTGAAAGTACAGTAACATATAGCGTAGCGGTGTTTACTTCAAGAGGCAATGATTCATTATCCACACATTTATGGCATATGCGATTGGAGCATATAAGTGAGAAGGGATTGACTGAATTGAGTAAGAGAGAAATGTTTGATGGGGTGAAGACCAGAAATCTGGATTTCTGTGAGCATTGTGTGTTTGGAAAACAATGCAGGGTGAAGTTTAGTACAACAATTCGTCACACAAAAGGCACTCTTGATTACATTCACTCAGATGTGTAGGGTCCTTCCCAAGCAGCCTCAAAAGGAGGATCCAGGTATTTTGTTTCCTTTATGGATAACTTCTCGTGCAAGGTATGGCTTTATACTTTAAAGAGTAAGGATGAAGTGTTCGATACATTCAAGAAGTGGAAGGCAATGATTGAGAAGCAAATTGGGAAGAAGATCATGTAGTTGAGAACCGATAATGGGGGTGAGTACAAGTACACACCATTCTTGAAGTTTTGCGATGATGAAGGAATTTCCAAACATTTTATAGTAAGAGAAACACCACAGTAGAATGAGGTAGCAGAGAGAATGAATTATACCCTATTAGAGAGAGTAAGATGTATATTATCCAGCGTCGGGTTGGGTAAAGAGTTTTGGGCTGAGGCCGTTAACAGGACTTATTTTCTTGTGAACAGATCATTTTCTATAGCAACAGAGTGCAAGACTCTTCATGAGGTATGGTCGGATGAATCAGCTGATTACAAGTCACTAAGAATTTTTGGATGTCCTGCTTACTTCTATATCAAGGAAGGTAAGATTGATCCATGAGCTAGAAGACAATTTTTCTGGATTATGCAAGTGGTGTGAAGAGATATAGATTATCGTGTCCAGAATTTCATAAATTTGTAATTAATAGGGATGTTACTTTTGATGAATCTGTTATGCAAACTTCTAGCAAGCATAATGGAGTAGATGAGGAGTGTACGGATGATACTGTGCAGGTAGAGATAGATACTCCAAAACCATCAATGAAGATTGATGAAGATGATGTTCCAAGTGAGGGAACATTTAAACAAATATATAATAGCAATAGCAGCATCAAAAGTAGTCATTAGCAGGTGGCAGATCCAAAAGGACATCTAAAGCACCAATTCGTTATGGTTTTGAAGACATGGTAGCCTATGGACTACCAATTGAGGGAGATGAGTCAGAAACATTTTAGAAGACGGTGAATGAGGATCATTGCAAGGAATGGAAGAAGGCCATGGATGAGGAGATTAGCTTTCTTCACAAGAACCAAGCTTGAGAACTTGTTACGTTGCCTAAAGTGAAGCAAGTCATTAGGTGCAAGTGGATTTATGCAGTAAAGGAAGGTTCTCCAGGATCGAATGATGTAGATACAAAGCATGGTAGGTAGCCAAGGGTTATGCACAAAGGGAAGGTGCGGACTATAATTAGGTGTTTTCACCAATTGTAAAAGCATACCTCAATTCGTGTTATGTTAACCATAGTAGCATAGTTTGATCTAGAGCTAAAGTAGCTTGATGTTAAGACTATATTTCTACACAGTGATTTGGAGGAGGAGATCTTCATTAGTTAGCCTGAGGAGCTCAAGGTTGCTAGAAAGGAAAGTAGAGTGTGCAAATTGAAGAAGTCTTTGTACGGGTTGAAACAGCCGTCAAGACAGTGGTACAAGAAATTTGAAACTTTTATGATTGGGCAAAGATACACCAGAAGTGAGTATGACGATTGTGTGTATTTCAAGAAGCTTTTCGATGGGTCACAAATTTACTTATTATTATATGTTGATGACATGCTAATTGATAGTAAGAGCATACAGGAGATCAACAAGTTGAAATCTCAAATTTGTAAAGAGTTTGAGATGAAGGATTTGAGTGGAGCTAAGAAGATTCTCGAGATGGAGATTCACAGAGAAAGGAAGAAGGGCAGATTGTGTTTGTCACAAAGGAAGTACCTCGAGACTGTTTCCAGGTTTGAAATGAAGAAATCAAAACTAGTGAATACTCCATTGGCTACTCACTTTAGACTTTCAGCTGCATTATCTCCGAATAGTGACGAGGATTGTGAGTATATGTCTCATGTTCTTTATGCAAGTGCAATTGGTAGCGTGACATATGCGATGGTTTGTACTCACCAAGATATTTCACAGGCAGTCAGTGTGGTTAACAGATACATGGCGAATCCGGGAAAGGAACATTGACAGGCGGTGAAATGGTTGTTGAGGTACCTACAAGGTACTCTGAATGTATGTTTAGTCTATGAAGGGGATAAGTCTTCAGAGTCAAAGGGTATGTTGATTCACATTATGCAGATGATCTGGATAATAGAAGGTCCACTAAATGGTTGGTTTCACACTAGCTCATGGGCCAGTTAGTTGGAGGGCTATGTTACAACCTATGGTTGCTCTATTGACGACTGAGGCGGAGTATATGGCAGTGACCAATGCTGTAAAGGAAGCATTATGACTCTGGGATTTACTTGGTGATTTGGGGATAACATAGAAACAGGTTGATGTGTTTTGTGATAGTCAATGCGTCATTCACTTGGTGAAGAACCAAGTTCATCATGCAAGGACCAAGCACATTGACATTCGGTTTCATTTTATTCGGGGTATTATCAGTTATGGGGAGATTGTTTTGCAGAAATTTGGCGCCAAGTACAATTCGTCTGATATGTTGACCAAGACAATAACAACGATCAAGTTCGAGCATTGCTTAGACTTGATCAACATTCTGCGAGTTTGAGCGCCTTGAGGTGCATTGGAGATTTTGATCAAATGGAGTGACTTCAAAAGGAGAGAATTCAAGTCAAGATGGAGTCTTGTGGAGAAGTAACTCAAATTCTCGTCATAATGGAGAATTGTTGTAAAAATGGCTCGATTTGAGCACTTCAAGTTATGGTCGCTCGGGCCAAGCCTCGTGGCCGCTCGCGCGGTGCCTCATGAAAACTCGGCCAGAGATCGAGCTCAAGATCAGTTTTATGATGGTTGCCTCGGGTCTAATCCACTCAGGCGGAGAGACTCAGCTCGAGCGGTTTTGCGGGAATTTATTTTCGTGAATTCTTTTTTTAGGGTGGATTCCTTGAGAGTATAAATAGATCCTTTTGACCTAGGGTTTGTAAGCTTGAGAAGCTTGAGAAACTTGTAAAGGGAGGCCATTCGAGAGAGAAAGAACTCTTGTAACTCCGATATTGATTCGCATAGTGAAAACTCCGATCATCATTGCTCATGGACGTAGTATTTTGGCTGAACCACGTAATTGTTTCTCTTGTGTGATTTCATCTTTATTTTATTTATTCCTCTATTATTTGGTTTGGTATTCTCTTGTTCCCATTAGATCCATAGTGTATTATCTGCAATAGTACTAATAGTGGTGGAATTGGGGAGAGGGGCAGAGCCGGGGCTGGGGGCTCTAGCCCCCTAAAACTTATTCCTTACAAACTGACACAAATAGACACGATGACCAATAAACATGACCTTCAAAAAAAGAATTTTGGGGCAGCCCGCAAGAGAATCCTGGCTCTCCCCCCTGTCTCGTTCTAACAGGAGATGATATAGAAATCATGGAAATTTCGAGGAACGATCACGTATGTGTGATCGGTGCTAATTGTTACACATTTATGCAACTCAAACTACACTCGTTAATCATGTTGAGTACATTTATTCATTACGTTACTTCACTTGGATGTGTTTAGTTTTTTCAACCTTCATACAAGGAAAAGAGACATAAAGTGAAGAGTTACAAGCTCAAACGACTTAGGTGAACCTCAACCGAGCAAAGATTCAAGCCAATGAGAAGAAAAAAAACCTGAAAAAGCCAAAATCACCGCTGGCCAATCGATTGGCCAGGAGGGTCCAATCAATCGGACCCAGTGCACGATCAATCAGCCCAGAGCTGGCCAATCGGTCAGGCGACTTTGAATTCTCCATTTTGAGTTGCGCAAAAAATCTAATTTTGGCCCTTTTTTAGAGTTTCTAAAGTCAAATTAGTAGTGTTTCCTCCTCTCTGTAAAAAAGAAAGTAATACTCTCATACAAGGGTTCTGAATTTTGGGGATTTTGAAGAAAGAAAGCTTTGGAGATCTATGAAGGTTGGAATATGAGTTTTTCGTGGTCCTCGTCGAAAGCGGTGTCCTTTACCCTCAGCATGAACTAATCTCTTTTTCTATGGTTTAGATAAAACCCTAGCCAAGTAATTGTATCCCTTATATTTATTTAGATTTTCTCCTTTTTGTAAATAATGATTGCATAATGAGGGGGTTGTTCTTCAACCAATTTATTCGAGTTTATAATCGATTTCAATATGATTTTTTCATTGTCTTAGATTTTATTTTGTTGAGATTGAAATCATCCATATCATCTTTTTGTGATTGTTGTTATGGATTTTATGCAATGGTATTACTGTCGAGAAATTAAATTATATGATATTTTATACTTAGGGAAGACGAGTGATTTCACAACCCTACTTTAGTATGTATCACTCGTGCTAACCGAAGATAGGATATGCTTAGAATTTGATCCCTTGAATTATTCTTATTTTGATGAGTTGAAACTTGTAGTTAATCTCATCCCTATTATTTAGCTTGAGAGGCCTGAATGAATGCAACGTAGATTTAATTATGAAGCTAGTGGTAGATTCAAACACCCTAGATCTTCTCTCACTGATATATCACCAAAAGCTTTTAGTTTAATTAGTTAAAATAAAATATGTTAGGTTAATTCTTATCTTAGGTTAAAATCAATCATATCATTTAATCGTGTTACCCATTGACTTAGAATTAATCTAGAGAAAAAGGCAACGAAACCAATATAATCTTCTGTGGTTCAACACCTCATACTAGTCACTATTCTACGGAATTGTAGCTACTACGTAATTGACGATCAATGTGGACTTAGAACAAAGAAAGATTAGGGGACCGATAGACTTGAAAAGTTGATTACAAACAAAAAAAAAAAAACGGAAAGAGAAAGAGAAAGCATAGTTTTGACATATTGATAGACCAACCCCAATAACACATCTTGTCTTTTCCACTAAACGTGCCCAATAATGCATCCCTCTTTTCCACAAAATGTCCCTTTCGCCCTATGAAATTGACTTTTGTATCCTTTATAAGTGAATTCAAGTAACAAAGGAAAGTGTATGGTGTTGCAAGGAACATTTTTTTGGTTCATTGGAGGCCACATAGACCTATGGCTACACAATGAGGGGTAGCCCTCCCCCACTTATAACCAGTGTTCCTTATCTTACCTAATGTTACTGTCAAGTATTGTATTTGATCCTATTATTTAGATGATTAAAAAAGGATCAAAATGTAATTTTGGGATAAAATGTCTCAAGATCGTCTCAGGCTATGGCAAGAGACAATCTCTATAGCTGCAATACTAGCATGTCATGTGTTTCTTAACTATCTAATTTGAAAGTAACTAATCCAAGAAAATAGGTGAAACGGTTAAAGTATAATAAATTCCAATTATTTCCAATACATGGCATTCTAACATTGCAGTCATAGGGATCGTATCTTGCTATAGCCAGAGACAATCTTAAGTCTATGCCATGGAGTTAGGATCATATTTAAATCTACAAAGTTCAATCACACTCACGGGTCAACATCTGTCTCTTTTAATACCTATTAACCGTGGTTAAAATTTACTAATGGCTCGTTTGGTAGGTCTTATCTATTCCAGACAGAACTAGTTAAAATAAATTTATGTCAAAAAGATCTTTAAGAAATAGATCTATACACAGTAAAAACGTTTGGCAACACGCAATAACAGACAAAGATTTTTTGTAAAATGTGTTTGGTAAAATCATCTTATTGCATGGACAATTGATGTCATTTTTAAATAATAATAATAACAATAATAGTAATAGTAATAGTAATAATAACATTAATAATAATTATTATTATTATTAATATAACAATAATTATTACTATTATAATAGTATGCATAATAATAATAATAATAATAATAATAATAATAATAATAGTAATAAGAACAATAGTATTAATAATAGTAATTAAAATCGTAATAACAATAATAATGGGTAAAACGGTCAAAAAATGACAAAAAATTCAATTTTGACGCCTATCTCGAATAAACGTGCACTTCTTTTTCAAAAACTTAAATTTCTATTTTAGACAATTCATATTTTTTTTTTTTCTTTTTTTGCTATAGCAAGTAGACGCACTACTAAACGGTCTAAAACATAAAGACGTCTACTAGCATAGACATATAGACAAGTAGACCCAAAGTTTAGACATTCCAAACGGCACCTTAACTCTCAAGGTTCAACAATCTATCCTTGATTTTAAAAAAAAATCAACCCTAAATGTTAAAACTTTGTTAATCAGAGTTAAAGGAGCTTTGTGAGTGTGATTCAACACTCCTAAGTTCAATCGCAATTTGGATAGGATCGGACTCTATGGCATGGTCCCAGTGGCCTAAACTTGACAATCTATCCAAGCCTTTGACAGGATTAGCAACTTATGTTGCTGGCCTTTCAGATAAGCAATGCGGGGGCTTTGACATTATGCTTACACCCCACCGCTTGCTCCAATGGTAGGGTATGGTCTCTCTTATAAGACAAGTCCTTGGAAGTTGGGATTCATTCCCGCTGATGACTTGCAAGTTGCAAAAGCTCCACTCCCCACTGCTAACTACTAACTAATGCTATTAACTGCACGTAAATGATTTTTTTTTCTAAAATAAAAATTATGCTCGTTGGAGCACAATAAGTTCCATTTTTTCCAAGATTTTATGCCATTATAGAGGATAAAATAGTCCAATTGGAGAAAGCAATGGAGTATTTGAAAAATGTCAATAAACGGGGGATTGTATTAGGTCTGGCCCTTGCTAGACCAAAACTGTCTGCCTCACTCATAAACTGCCATTTTAATCCTGCTTATAACCCTAAAGGTTAGTGAATCTTAATCACAATTAAAGGGTGTGAAAAGCGATACATGTTGACATGTGGGACGGAGGCCAAACGGTTTTCGTCTGGCGAGGGTTAGAGGAAATCCCACCCCATAAGCAGAGATGGATTTGTAACTTTTCATATAGGGTATCCTACAGATAAAAAAAGGGAAGGGGTAGGGGTAATCCTAAATGTTTGATGAGAGAGGATTATTCTTTTAAAAAATCCTTTTATTAATACACTCTAATTTTTGACCTTTGGAAACACCCTCCTCAATTTCTGAAATTTAGTAACCTATAGAATATAATTTCTGACATCTAACCCTCCTAAACATATAAGAGCATTCCTAGCAGCCTCACCAAAATAGTTTTTTAGCTATTTTGGTGAGCCAATTGGCTAAAAAGTGCAAAATACCATCTCCAACAGCCTCACCAATTTGAAGATTTCTGTTTGGTGAGTGTACAGTACTCACCAATGTTGGTGAGTCACTATACACTCACCAAACCAAAATATCTCTCTTTCCCTCCTTTATGGGCCCACACAAATAAAATAAAGGTTTCTCTCTCCCTTTTTTTTATTGTGGAAGTGACACAAATAATAAAATAATGATAGTTTTGGCTATTTTGGTGAGGCTGTTGGGAGTGTTTTCAAAAAGTGGCTCACCAACATGACTTTTTGTGAGTTTTGGCTATTTTGGTGAGGCTGCTAGGAATGCTCTAAGAGTGACAGCTCCAGACGCACAAACTTTTAATTGCTCATTATGGTATGGACATTAGTTGTCCCAATCAGCTGCCTAAGCCTAAGACAATGCTAGTTTTCACTCCAAAGAAAGCACTGAATGGAATTGTTGTGGTTTTCACTACAACTAAATTTGCAGTTGCTTCGAGCTCAGATGAGAAAGATGCAAGTCCAATTCCGATATAAAGAAAAGGGGGAAATTACATTTACAACCCCTGAGGTTTGACGAAAATACACATACTCCCTCAATTTTCAAAAAATACAATAGGCACCCTTACTTTTCAAATTAATGACACTTGGACCCCTCTGTCAGTTGACGATCAGTCAACTTTTCTGTAGAGCCTCAGATTTATCATTCTTGACATTCGTGTTATTTATTAAATTATATAGAAATACGTGTTTAATTTTAATGCAATTAAGCCTATAAAAAATTAATGTGAAAAGTATGGATTTTAAAATCCAAATAAATCACTTAATTTAAGTTATTTTTAGAATTAAATTACATGAAAAGAAAAATAGTCAAAAAGTAAAGCAAAACACTTTTAAAAAATAATAATAATTGATCGGCACACTGGCCGACCGATCGCCCACCGGCGACAATCAATCACCCAAAATACCAATTTTTCTCGGGTTTGCGCGATTTTTCTATTTTTGAGTCTCTAGGGTCCCTAACACTATAAATAATTCTTATGATCGTGAGTTGGGGGTTTCTAAGGCTTTCTAAACCTAAAAGAGAGAGAAGTTATTTTGAGAGATCTAAGAGGAGAAATCAAAAGTTTTGCAAGGAAAATGACGTAAAGACTTAGATCGATCCCATTCGCAAGCGCTTGATTATAGGAAAGCGATCGAAAGAGGTAAATATAAATTTCTTTCTACCAATATGATGATTTTTAATATAAACAAGGAGAAATAGTTGGATTTAAAGTAAGAAAACAAGATCAAGTATGTTATGCTATATAAATCCTTTATGAAAGATGTTTATGATTTGTTGAGATGTTTTCCTTATGATTCTTATTATGTATATCAATAAGGGGAAGTAGAATGATTTTGTGGTATATGTATGATGGAGAATGGAGGAAGGGATGATGGTTGAATTTAATGGAATGATTATGAGTTTGATTAAAATTTATGATGTGTTATAAAATTAGGGTTTTATAAAATTGATGTTTATCAAAAAATTGATACATGATTAAATAGAATTGTCTGATTATTTTATTGTTGGAAACTTTATAAAACATATTTTTGTATTAATTTATTATGAGAAATTGCATATGCTTAAATTAATGTATGATTGACAAATTGCATGATGATAAATGTTGATTAAATCAAACCGTAAATTATAGTTATGTGACTTAGGGGTATTATCATGGCGGCATTAGTCATTATGATGAACATTCGTGAGCCTTTGACCAATAATTATGGGTGCGATTTAATTAATGGCTATCATTGTTTCACTCAAACTTATTCATAAAAATAAAGATGTACAAGCATAATAAAAAGCAAGATCATAATTATTATACAAGTATACAAACACACAAGCATGACTGTATGATTGAATTTTGCATTGCCCGAGTACCAACAAGCCTAAGATCAAAGCAGGATAAGCCGTTTGCACTGGATAATATACAGATAAGCTGTATACACCGGACAATATGTAGACAAACCGTATACACCGAATAATGTGTAGACAAGCCGTATGTACCGGATAATGTGTAAACCATGTGGTACCTCGGTAAGTAGAGTATATGTTAGTCTCTATCCAATAAATGGGGTAGGGTTATTTTAAGTTATTGCACAATGCATGTTGTTGGATACACTCACGAACAAAAAAGACAAGTAAGATAAGTAAGAAAGATAAGTACAAGTGAACACGTATAAGAATTGATTTGAAATTATGATTTCATACTCTGAATTGTTTATATGCTTACAGGCATTGTTAAATCATAATTTATGTTTTATATTAATGTTATATTGTTAGTTAGGAGTTTATATACGCGGAGTAACTTGTTACTCAATCGATGACTTTATTGTCGGCGAGTTCTAGGTTTGATATTTGTGCCCCACAACATTGGGAAGATGAAGAGTACAAAGAGGAAGAAGAAGATCCATTAGATGATTATTCCGAGGGTAAATGAAACCTGAATCATTGGCCATTTTCTAGAAATTAAATTATCAGTATTTAGATTTAGAGTTCAAGACATTGTAATAGATTTAATCTTGGTTTTATGGTTAGGTTGGATTGATGGTTGAGAATCGTGATGATTATTCAAATTATTTAATATGTTTTAGTTTTAATTTGAGATATTAAATTTGATCATGATTAATTGAAGAAAAACTTTCAGGTTCATATTTTAGATTGCCTTAAATGCTTTATGATAGGATGTTATGATGGTTTGATGATTAAGTCACGTGTCAATGTCTCACTTTAACCAAAGTGGGATTTTGGGGCGCAACATTTTTAGACCTTCTAATGTCATGCAAAAAGTCCAAAAACTTTCATGTTTACCCCTCATAGCCGTTGGAAGGCCAAAATAGCCGTTACAACCACCAAATGCTCTTTAAAGAGCTTGGTTTCTCACTCATTCACTCCCCTTTGAATTTTTCTCGGTTTTAAAAAGCTTGATGGCTATTTTTCTTCCACATCTATACTTTTTGTTGTTGAATTTTATCTCTGATGAACCATTGTTACTTGAAAATGTCATTGTCATATGCTTGAACTAACTCTAAAAGAGGAAAAATATTAGAAAAGCATAAAATGGTGGTGTGGGAAAGTTGAAGAGAACAAGAGTTGTTTGGGTGAGTAAATGAGTGAAAAATCAAGCTCTTTATAGAGCATTTGGTGGCTATAACAGCTATTTTGGCCTTCCTACAGCTATGAGGGATAAACTTGGAAGTTTTTAGACTTTTTTGCATGACATCAACATATCTGAAAAGTTGACTAGGGATCAATTGCCAGAAGGGGTCTGTCTAAGTGTCATTAGTTTGAAAAGTAAAGGTGCCTACTATATTTCTTGAAAACTGAGATGATCTATGTGTATTTTCGTCAAAGCTCAAGGGGGTGTAAATGTATTTTCCTCTAAGGGTCCATTCGTTTGGCAAGAAAGTGAGGGAAAGTAAAAAAAAGTGAGTTGTTTTGTACTTTTCTTGTGTTTGGTGTGCAAGAAACACACTTTCATTTTCTTGTACTTTCTCAAAAGTGACAAATTTTCTCTCAAAAACTTTATCATCTCTTGATGGTTATTTTGAAAGAGAATTTCAATTTTTTTTTTCTTTTCATACCCTAAAGAAAAGTAAGCTTAATTAAAGTTCCACGAAATGGTTTTTTTTGTTAACTCAAGGTGTCCCCAACCCTTTTGGGTCAGGACTAATCCCCGAGGGTGCAACAAGAGCCCGCAACCCACCACACCAGATAAGTCCAGGAAAATCTTGTACGGGGCTGGCCTCAAAGGGGAGTGAGAAGTCAAACTCAGGACCTTCCGCTTCATGAGGCATAAGTCCTAAAACCACTGGTCCACGAAACGTGTCCCTACAAGATAATGCTAGTTTTCTTTTTAATCGACATCAGCGCCACTTTGTTAGCATCAAGGAAGGCAGATTGAGGACGTAAAGGAGTGCTTGTACACATCGATTAGCTCACAACATTAAACACATTGATGGATTTTACACACCTATAGAGGAGAGGAATGGGATTTGGTCCGGCACTCGCCAAACCAAAATCATCTGGCCCCCGTCCCATAGGTCAACACATGTCCATTTTAACATTTCTTAATTGTTATTAAGATTTACTAACCCTTGGGGTACAACTATCTAACCTTGGGATATATATAAAAAATATATATTAAAAAAAATCAACTTTTAGTGTAAAAACTTGTTAACTATAGTAAAAAAAAAAAAAAGAACAATTAAAGAGGCTTTGTGAATGGACAAGAATGGTTTTGGTCTGGCGAGGGCCAAACGAAATCCAATCTCCCTGTAGAACTAGTTAGACTAACATAATGTTTGGTGAGAATTATGTTGCCACATTGATTTAACAAGTAATTGAAAAAAGTGCATAAATCAATCGATTTCAATTGACATTTTTCTTAAATTAATGGTTGGTGAAAATTATGTCGTCATTTGAATTGATTTGACAAGGAAGACTTTCGCACTCACGAAGCTCCTTTAATTGTCATTTTAGCTCTGGTTAAACAATTTTAACACTAGGTTAATATTTTTCTAAAACCAATGTCAAATTGTTTAACCTTAAGGATTAATGAAAAAAAGGGTCAAAAGGGACATGTATAGTCCTGTGGTGCGATTGAACTCACTTGAGTCCAATCACGATTGAATATGATCCCAACTCATTTATAAGAAACCCATCAATATTCCCATATTACAATGGCACATAAATGGTTTTACAACGTAAATCATTTACTACTAGCAAAAGCCCCGTGCAAATGCATGGGGTGTAGAAAGAAAATGAATAAACGAAAAATATGATGAGAAAGTTAAAAATAGACAATGAGAAAAGAATAAAAATAAAATAGATGAAAAATGATGATAATTTAGTCATCTTCTGAGATTTTTTATATGTGTCCTATTAAAAATAGACAATGTAATCATTTAAAAATTCATAATTTTATTATTATATATAAATTTTTATCTCATTATTATATAACTTCAAGAAAGTAAGTTTGCATCATTATAAAAAAGATTATCTTATCTCATCTAAAAGTTTAATGTGTCAAAATTATTTAAAAGTTTTAGAAATGATGATATTTCTTGTAAATAAATTAGTTCTTTAAACAATTCTATTTAAATAATTAGTTATTAGAAATAAAAGTTTACATAGAAGTGAAAATGTTAATCTCTTCCTATTCTTCAACTTGAAACAACATCTAATTAAAAAAAAATTCTAATGGGACCCACTTTAACATTACTACTTGTTTGCATGTCAAGAAACTCAATTTTTTTTATAGAGTATCTACTAATTAGAGAGTTAATATAATTAATTATAACCTAAGTAAATCAATATAATTTATATATATATATATATACAAGGAGAGATTAAGGGTAGACTATTATTTTAGAAAAGATTTTTTTCATTCATTTATTATTGTTAAATTTTTTTATTTTTTTTACAATTAATTGAAAGATGAAAAACTTTAGAGGAAACCACTTGACACTTTGACACTAATGAATATCAAGAATAATTTGAATTTCATTTTATTACTCTTAATATCAATGATAGCGTGAATCTCATTAATTTTAGTGAGAATAATCTATATTATTTCAAATCGTCATTGCAAGAGCAAAATAATAGACCCCAAATAGTGCCTAAAATGTACTAATACACAACAAAAGCTTCATATAAAGACTCATAAGTATAGAGGTAAATAATGCCAGAACCAGAACTTGACAACTTCCAATAGCATCATATTACCCAAAATATAGTATACAGCCTCAAGAACTTCCTAATAGCTGCTGTGAAAACAAACCTATTAAGATTTCAACTCTAGATGCTCCAATCTTTAGGAAAAACATACTAACTAAAATGCACAACATGTCAAATCCTTACATGTTTGAGAATTAAAAGTGTCTTCTGGATTTGTCTATTATTTATAGGGGATTAGAAAGAAGGTAGACCGAGAGTTAGAAAATTTGAGGATGGTAAATATTACAATTTAATAATGTTCCGTTTGTTTTGATGTAAAATAAGAGAAAACAAATGAAATTCATGGAAAATGTCAATTGTCCTAAAGAAAATACACACGAAAAATGATATTTTTCGTGAAATTCTTTTGTTTTCCTCTATTTTACATCAAAACAAACGGAGCATAAATTACAATTAAAGAATGAGAATGTGGATAGAAAAAATAAGAGACTCTTCGGCTTCATATTTTTAATAATTTAAATGTTACAACTTAATTAGTTGTAGTTAAAGAGTAAAATAAGAAAAAAGAATAAATATTTAATGTTATAATTTAATTAATTGTAATTAAATAAATAGAATGTGAATGAATGAAGGTGAGTATTTAACTCATCACTTAATTAGGAAGGAAGAACAATAATTAAATGGATGATGTGACGTCTTCTTATTAGATCAATTAGAAGATATGTGGCATGAACCAAAATAGAAAATAGAGACTAATAAGATATGCCACGTGGAACCAACCGGCATATAATATTAATATTGATACATAGATAGATAGAAAAGCTTTTACGGGAAAGGATAGATTTTCAATTCATTTATTAGTATTTGGTTGCATTCTAGTCCTAGAGGGGTATTTTCATAAATTTTAAAATATATTTGAGGAGAGGATGATTTTACGGGAAAAAGTCTTATGAGTTTTCGAAATATAAGTCATTTTTCACGAAAATGATTACTTACGCAAAAATTTTATACGTAAAAATGATATTTTCCACGGGTTTGATTTTCCTTATTTGATGTGATTGGTGATCAAATCCACAAAGCATTAAGAAGTCCAGGAAAAAACAAAAGTTCACAAGTCATCGTTGTTTATCGCGACATCTTAAAAGCCAAGGTAAGAAACATCGAAGAAGCTTCCTTCGTCCATTCAGTGTTCGGTGTTGTCATCTTCAATAATGAAACTCGGAATAAAAAGAGAATCCAAGAGAAACTGCTTTATTAGATATGGGGACTGCTATTCTACCCCACGCATCATTATCAGCGGCCATTTCACTTTCCTCTTTAAACTCCCTGCTTCCAACAACTTCCCGAAAAAAAAGAGCTCCGGGCGAGGAGGGGACATCCCCCCCCCCGGTCCAAAAAAAAAAAAAAAAATTTGGCAAATCCTTCTTGAGCTAGTAGGATTTGTTTTTTAAAAAAATTTATCAAAATTTTATATATAATGACCCCTCAAATTATGAGTTAATGGCCCCCCAAATTTCCACGTGGGTCTCCCTTTAATTATGGTTAATATTTTTCTTAACTTTAAGGGTGAGTGAATCTTAACCATAGTTAGTGGATGATAAAAGAGACAAGGAAGATTATAGATCCTTCTTTTAACTGTGGTTAAGCTTAATCAACTTAAAGATTAATATTTTTTTTCTTAAAACCAAAGTTAAATGATTGAACCTTAGGGGTGAGTCAATCTTAAACAAAGTTAATAGGTGTTAAAAGGGACACATGGCGTAGAGGCACGAGCATTCCTCCAAAAAGAATAATTTTCCTTAAATATAAAATAGAGCAGTGATTAGCATACCTAGAAAATGGATTTTACAAACTAAGGCTGGACCTCATTGGTCTATGCCTCCCTCTTAAATACCAACCAACTGTGATAGATATTTAAGAAAGAAGGCATAGACAAATGAGGTTCAACCTTGGATTGTAAAATCCATTTCCCATGAGGTACGTTAACTATTTCTCTATAAAATATAAATAAAATTAAAAATACAATTGATTTTATTTAAATAATAACTCTCCTGAACCTATTGTCCAAAAAAATAAATAAATAAATAAATCTGGGGCATAGGTCCAGAGACTCTGGACGTCTCCCTGCGGTCTGAACGGAATCAGCCTGTTCGTCAAAACCCTTTTAAGGGATTAGCATGCCTTTGGATAAACAATGACCGAGCATTGACATTGATGCGAGCGTGAATTAGCAACACAACCAGCCCATAGAGTTGTCGCTTTAGTCAATCCCATTAAAAATTTTGAAAAAATAGAATATTTAAATATTTTTTAATAGACTTAAGCAAATGACTATTTATGATTTTTTTATCATACATAATTGCATCCATCAACAAGAATTTTATTCTTATTACCAACTCCATTTTGATAAATACGTTCAATTGAATCTTCTCAAACTATTTCTTTTTAAAAACAAAAAATATTTGTGTTAGAATAATTGATACAAAGAAAAAAATTGAACCTTCTCAAAATGCTACACATTTGCCACCCGGTAGTGTAAAAAGGGAGTTCCGCATGATGCTAAGCTCCAGCTGAAAATTATTCTCTTTTGAAAAACAAAAAATATTTGTGTTAAGAATAATAGATGCCAAGAAAAAACAAAAAGCCTTGAAAAGGTAATGGATGTACTATTTCTGCATCTCTGTGCTGCAAAAACGAAGTCATTACTTTTGATATTTTTTTAATTTTAAATATTTTATAAGAGACTTACTCCAAAAAAAAATAAAAAACCAATTTTTTCATAATTAGACCAGTGATCGAATTGGCTAGGTGACCGGTTTAGTTTCGGCCGTGTCCTTTTATTTTTTTTTAAATATACTATTTTCCTTTATCTTGCCAATTCTTTCGATTTTTATCACCAATTCTCCCGTTGAACTTGAACTGGCCTATTCTTTTAGTTCCCGAATCGCCGGTCGGTTTTGTAAAGGATCCGATTTTGGTAGCTTTAGGGACTGAGTGACTGGCCAATTTCCCAGTTCAACCAGTTGGTTTTCAAAACACCGGAAAAAATAATAATTTTTGAACTATAGTTAATAAGTTTTAACCCATGGTTGATTTTTTTTTTAATTTTTCCTTTTACAAAAATGCTTTAACCACAGTTAAAGAGTGTTAAAAGGAGACATGTGATGAGAAAAAAAGGGGGGAGACGAGACTCCCTCCACTAACGAGGAGGTGATTATTTATTTTTCATTGGTGGTGGATCAATGGCATGCCTGCTAAGCCTCTAATTGAGGTTGTTGCTAAGAGTCTGAATCCTGTCCAGTTGTGATTGAACTCGGGAGAGTTCAATCACACTCACAAAGTCCTTTTTTAACTGTGTTTTCAACACTATTAAGAGGTTTTAACCCTTGAGTATATATTGTTTTTAATATTTTTTTGAAAATCAAAGTTAGATTGTTTAAACCTAAGGTTAAGTAAATTTAAACCAAGTTAAAAAGAGTTACAAGGGGCACGTGTTGACCAGTGGGTGCAATTGAACCCTCCCGAGTTTAATAGACATCTGCATTTGAACCCTCCCGAGTTTAATAGACATCCACTGATATGCCTTTGGATCATAACTTCCCTTTTCAATCTTTTATGGGGTGCAATTGTATTGAGTTTAATGAGCACTAGGCCCCTCGGCGGCCGAGGAGGGGACTATTCCTCCTAGCTCTCACATAACCGACCCTTCAACTCCCATGAACTCTGGTTAGTTTTTTTTTAACCCTTTAGTTAATTTTTTTTTTCCCTAAAAACCAAGGGTAGATGGGTGAACCCTAAGTGTCGATGAATCTTAACCACAATTAAATGGGGTTAGGAGGACACATGGCAAGAAAATGGGAGCCGAGACGCCCCTCCTCACGTCACCAACCGAGGAGGTGATTATTTTCCGAGTTTAATACGCCTTTGGATCATCCGGGTGCTCCTCGAGGAGGGGATTGTTTTCCTATCTATATTATATATAAGAAGTAAGCTACACACTCACAAACCCATCACAAGCTAATGTTTCCCACCTTTTATTCTTATACCACATGGAAATCACGCCCAGCAACTCCCAGGCACAGTACGACTGTGGTGTGTCCCTTCTTAGCATGCACACCACCGCCACTAGCAAACCTCGCAAGAGATGGCGCATTGCTTTCACTGCTATCTATTCCTACCGGGTCATGCTTTCTCTTGCCAAAGAGATCGTAGAGAATAAGAACGGCCAGCTCCCATCTGATGTCCATGAACCTGCTGAAATCTCTAACGTTGATCAGACAAGCCTCACTGAAATCATAAAGAAAGATGAGGAGTATCCTCGTAAGGTTGGCGACACAGATGCAGTGAATGCAATCCATACAAGGTACGGCTGTTGTGTTTCCCTTATTAACATACACCCCATCCTTAGCAAACCTCGCAAGAGATGGCGCATTGCTTTGGCTATTATCTATTCCTACCGGGTTCTGCTTTCTCTTGCCAAAGAGATTGTAGAGAATAGGAATGGCCAGCTCCCATCTGGGATCTCACGTTCTCCGTCTTACACCATTCTCCATATCGAACCGAACAGTAGTGGCAGTGATGTTCATGACACTCCTGTTTTCTCTAACGTCAAACAGAGAAGCCTCACTGAAATCGTAAAGAAGAAAGACAAGGACCATCTTTGTCGGGATGGAGAAGTTGAAGGTGTAGCCCACGCTCTTGACACCGATGAAGAGAATGGAATCCATGGAAAGGATGAAACCATTCTCCACATCAAACAAAACAGTAGTGAAAATGTTAGAGAGAATAGAATCCTTGTTAATGATGAAACTATTCTTCATATCAAACCAAACAGTAATGACAATGACGTTCATGACACTGCTGTTATCTCTAACGTCAATCAGAGAAGCCTCACTGAAATTGTAAAGAAGAAAGACATGGACCATCTTCATCAGGTTGGAGGAGTTGAAGGTGTTGCCCGTGCTCTCGATACTGATGCAAAGAATGGAATTCATGGTACTGATGAAGGCATGAGCCAGCGACGCGAGACATTTGGTTCAAACACATTTCATATGCCACCTGCAAAAGGTTTCTTCCCTTTTGTGTTGGAAGCTTTTAAGGATATCACTATTCTCATCCTATTAGCTTGTGCTGCACTCTCTCTAGGTTTCGGGATGGGAGAAGAGGGGCTGAAAGAGGGTTGGTATGAAGGTGGAAGTATATTTGTTGCTGTTTTCCTAGTTGTGTCTGTCTCTGCTGTGAGCAACTTCAGGCAGTCGAGAAAATTTCAGAAGTTGTCAAAAATCGGCAACAACATCCAGGTTGATGTCATAAGAGATGGGCGGCGGCAAAAGGGCTCCATCTTTGACATCGTAGTTGGAGACATAGTTTGTTTGAAGATTGGAGATCAAATTCCGGCTGACGGGTTGTTCTTAGATGGGCATTCATTACAAGTGGATGAGTCGAGCCTGACAGGGGAGAGCAACCCTGTGGAAATTGATTGCAGCAGCAATCCTTTCTTGCTTTCAGGAACCAAGGTGGCCGATGGGTACGCTCACATGCTTGTCACGTCTGTTGGAATGAACACTGCATGGGGCGAGATGATGAGCTCGATAAGCCGTGATATTAATGAGAGGACACCATTACAAGCTCGGCTTGACAAACTAACCTCATTTATAGGTAAGGTAGGTTTAGCAGTTGCTTTTCTTGTTCTTGTTGTTTTGTTGGTTCGTTACTTCACAGGGAATACAAAAGATGAAAATGGGCAACGGGAGTTCAATCGCGGCAAAACAAAGATAGGTGATGTGCTGAATGCGATGGTACATGTTGTTGCTGCTGCAGTTACTATTGTGGTGGTAGCAATTCCAGAAGGATTGCCGTTGGCTGTCACCCTTACCCTTGCTTATTCAATGAAAAGAATGATGGCTGATCAGGCAATGGTTCGGAAACTGTCGGCCTGTGAGACAATGGGCTCAGCTACTACTATATGTACTGACAAAACTGGGACGCTCACCTTGAACCAAATGAAGGTGACCAAGTTTTGGCTTGGCCAAGAAGAGATGACAGGTTATGCCTCCACTGACATTGCACCAAATGTCCTTCAATTGTTACACCAAGGAGTAGCTCTGAACACAACTGGTGGTGTTTACAGACCCACATTAGGATCCAATCCTGAGTTTTCTGGTAGTCCCACCGAGAAAGCAATTCTCTCTTGGGCTGTCTTAGAATTGGGCATGGATATAGAGGAAGTGAAGCGGAGTTGTACCATCCTCCAAGTCGAAGCCTTCAATTCGGAGAAGAAGCGAAGTGGGGTTTTGATTAGGAAGAAGGTGGACAACACAATCCATGTGCATTGGAAGGGAGCTGCTGAGATTATACTAGCAACATGTTCAATTTACTATGACTGTTTTGGGATCATGAAAGCCATGGATGAAGGTGAAAGGATGAAAAACGAGCAAATAATTCAAGAAATGGCAGCCAACAGCCTCCGATGCATTGCTTTTGCCCATAAACAAATCCCAAATGAAGAGTTGGAATGCAACGACGATGGGAAGAACCACAAAAAGCTAAAAGAAGAAGGCTTGATCTTGTTAGGGCTAGTGGGTCTGAAGGACCCATGTCGACCAGAGGTGAGAACTGCGGTGGAAGCTTGCAGGGATGCTGGAGTGAACATCAAAATGATCACCGGAGACAATGTTTTCACTGCAAGAGCCATAGCCATTGAATGTGGGATACTCGAGCCAAATCAGGGCAGAAATAGTGGAGAAGTGGTGGAAGGTTTGGAATTCCGAAACTACAGGCCAGAGGAGAGGATGGAGAAGGTTGATAAAATTCTAGTGATGGCAAGGTCCTCCCCCTTTGACAAGCTTCTGATGGTACAATGCTTGAAACTAAAAGGTCATGTGGTTGCAGTCACTGGTGACGGCACAAATGATGCACCGGCTTTAAAGGAAGCCGATGTAGGACTTTCAATGGGGATTCAAGGCACTGAAGTGGCCAAGGAGAGTTCAGATATTGTCATCATGGATGATAACTTCGCTTCGGTGGCTACTGTTCTGAGGTGGGGGAGATGTGTTTATAACAATATCCAAAAATTCATCCAGTTCCAGCTCACAGTGAATGTTGCCGCTCTAACGATCAATTTTGTTGCAGCAGTTTCTGCAGGAGAAGTCCCATTAACAGCAGTCCAATTATTGTGGGTGAACCTGATCATGGACACGTTGGCAGCTCTAGCTCTGGCAACTGAACGACCCACCAAGGAGCTCATGAAGAAGCCTCCAGTTGGTCGTACCAAGCCGCTTGTAACAAAAGTAATGTGGAGGAACCTCATAACTCAAGCTCTCTATCAGATAACCATCCTTTTGGTCCTGCAGTTCAAGGGCAAGTCAATCTTCAATGTGAAAGAGAAGGTAAAGGATACCCTAATCTTCAATACTTTCGTCCTATGCCAAGTTTTTAACGAGTTCAATGCAAGAAAACTGGAGAAGAAGAATGTCTTCCAGGGAATACACAAGAACCACTTGTTTCTGGGGATTGTGGGAATAACAATTGTTCTTCAAGTGGTGATGGTGGAATTTCTAAAGAGATTTGCAAATACAGAGAGGTTGAGTTGGGAGCAATGGGTTGCATGCATTGGAATTGCGGCCGTATCTTGGCCAATTGGTTGGGTTTTCAAGTTCATACCAATTTCAGAAAAATAGTTTCTCCACTATCTCAAATGGTAAAGCTTCAAAGTCCAGGTACTAAGAACCATTCTCAATATTTATTCTTTAAGCCTATACAATATAAATACTTTCTCTCATTATGTTCTGTAAATGTTTTCTTTTTTACTTTTTTCATCGGTAACAGTTTTCTTGTTAACTTCTATATCAGTAAATATTGATGGCATTTAACATAATTCTACATACCTAATATATGTTGGTTGGCCTACACATGGCATATCCCAAAATCTCTATTCTCTCTTTAGGCTGTCGCCTCATGGCTGCTCATATGGCACTTCCTCTTTAATTCCCACATGAAACCTTTTCAGTTAGGGGCTGCCACCTCAGATTGAATGGCATATCCCAAAATTCTCTGTTTTGTGTTCAAGTTGTCGCCAAGAGGCTGATCACATGGTACTTCCTCTTTAATTCCACATGAAACCTCTTTAGTTAGGGATGCCACCTAAGATTGAAGAAAACGAAATTAAGAAATGGTAACCGCCTGGCCCCCTCCCTCCTGCCGTTAGTTTTCCCAATTAATACTCTCCCCCCAATTCGTATCATCTCCCAATCAAAACCTCTCCCTCTCCCTCTTCCTCTCTCCCAGTTTCATCTCTCCCCCCCCCCCCACACACACAATTCGTCTCCCCGGTGCTGTCCACAAGAGTATGCCCCTCAAGTTTTACCATGGTTGTACCAGCAAGGTTTAGAACTCCACCAATGAGGCATATATGTGAAAATCAACAAATAGGTTTCATCTCATTTTCTCTATCTATTTCTATCTCTATTGCTGCTATGGTTTACGTTTTTTAATCATGCATATGTATTCTAATCTTTTGACTATAATTGGGTAGTTTAGGCTGCGTTTGGTTTTTTTTTTTTCCTGATTTAATCGTTGAAAAGAAATTAAAATATTTACCTTTTCAATCATGTCTGGATAACAAGTGATTTAATCAACTTTATAAAATCACTACCATTTTAACCAGTACTATTATCTTACACAATCAAACTTGTTTATTTATTTAGCAATTATTATTTTTGTGATTATATGTCTAATGACTATATTATAAAGGTTTGGGGCTAGAATAATCAAAGCTTAATGGGTTTGTTCATATCAATAGGGTAGTTTAGTTTAATGGGTTTTGGTTGCATATGGGGTTATGGGATCTGATCAAAGATGAAAGCAGCCCTGTTACTGTCTTTGTTTTGGTTTTGAGTGGTTGATGTTTTTTTTTTTTTTTTTATCATTAATACGAAATAGATATTAATCAGTTTGAGAATTCTGTTTTTGGCAATCTCACTCGAGCGAGATGGTGTTCGCTCGAGCGAATTTTGGAATTCCAGTAGCTATGTTATTTGACTCTGCCATTCATAGTCTCCTGCCAATCTTGCTCGAGCGAGTACCGGAGATTTTGATCAGCTTTTTTCTGGAAACTTCTATTTATGATAGGATTTTGAATCTTATTAGGTCTCTACTGCCTATATAAGATAATATTCGGTTTAGGGTTTGTTTAGGAGAGAACAAGAAGTTTGTGTGTGACAGCTTTGTGGGTTTTGTTAGAGGCTTTGGGTTTTCTTCTTGGTTGCTCTTCTCTTTTGTAATCTTCGTCATTATGAAGGTTTTTTTATCCTTTTTGTTCGTGGATGTAGCCATTGGTGTGGTGAACCACATGTATCACGTCTCGTGTTCTTCCTTTTCCATATATTTTTATTATTTCTCTTGGTATTAATTTGCATTGTCGTTGATCCTCATTATCACGTTTCCGCATAACAAATTGGTATCAGAGCTTGGTTTTGAGTTTGGATGGCGACAAAGACTTCGAGTTCAAGATTTAAAGTAAAAAAATTTGATGGAAGGAACAATTTCGGGTTCTTAGCATATTAAGCTTCATGTTCTATTAATTCAGCAGGGTTTACACAAGGCATTAAAAGGAATATCTAACGAACCTGCAAATTTGAAAGATGAAGATTGGAAAGATTTTGATTTCAAGGCTATGAGTGTAATCCGTTAATGTTTGGCAGATGAGGTGCTATACAACATTATTAATGAGAATTCGGCACCAAGTCTTTGGTTAAAGTGTCTTTACATGACAAAATCGCTCACTAATCAGTTGTACCTCAAGCAACGATTGTATACTCTTCAAATGGTAGAAGGTATGAAAATTTCTAACCATCTTAATGAATTTAATAAGGTTGCTGCTCAATTAATGAGCGTTGATGTGAAACTAGAGGATAAGAACAAAGTCATACTCCTATTATCTTCCCTACCTTCTTCGTTTGAGCATCTCGTTACGACGTTGCTCTATGAAAAAGATACTATTAATTTGGAGGATATTACTATTATTCTTCTCTCAAATGAGCACATGCTAGTGAAAGGCAAGAACATGCTTTGTTGGCAAATGGGAAGATAAAGGGGAAGGGTTTTGGAAGAAATGAAAATTCCAGGTCAAGTTCCACATCACTTAAGAATATTGAGCAAGGATAAAAAAAAAACCTCGGTTTCAGGGACCGTAACAGTCCCGACCGAAACTGATACAGATGGGGATCACCCCCATTAAAGTTTACAGTAAGAGAAAGAAAAATAATGAATACAATGTGGGGCCTATTGATGAAGGTAGGTCTGTAGGCCTTAAGACTTATGGTCGTAGGCCCAAGAAGTCCATTGTTATCCATAAGGCTTATACATTGGGCCTGCAATGCTTCTAGACTAGTAATTAATTCAAAGTGTTTCTATAAGGTCTCTATCTTTTTAGAAGTTGTTAAAATTCTCTAGGGAATGCTGCTAGTAAGGCTAAAGCAGACATCAAAGTAGTTGTTTCACCCATAGTCACAAGAACGAAAAGTAAAGTGAAAGCGGGAAGCGAGGCTAAAAAAATCTTGGAAAAGGGGAAGCGAGGAATGAGATATAGGCGTCTCATTCCCATTATGTTAATAGGTAGCTATACCTTTAATTTTATCTTGCATAAGATTTTTCTGGAAAAGTAGGTGCCTTAGGTTCTAAACTGGCGATACTTGTTTAGAGTCTACACTCAAGGCTATAGACTTTGGTATGCCCATCACTTCACATATACAACTCTCTTTGACTACTAAATGGGACGTGATGGAAGCGAGCTTCCTAGGAAGCAAGTATATCTGAGGAAGCGAAATTGGGAAATGAGCTTCTTGGAAAGCAAGCTTCCTACCCTGTACATAGCTTCCCTGCAACTATGGTTTCACCCCGCATCCCTCAACAAAGCTTCTCTTCGAAGAATCTCATCGCTCCAAAGTCAAAAAGTATTTAAAGAATCTTTGGAATGTCAAGCATTCTCTAGAAAGTCAAGTCTTTAAAGAATTCTTTAGAAAGTCAAGAGTCTTTAAGAATACTATAGAAAGTCAAAAAATCTTCTTGTCTTAATGAAAGAATGTTCTAATTGGGTCTATAAAAGGAGAACATAGCATTGTAAAGCATTCCAGATTTGAATATAATTTGAAGCAAGTTTCTTTGTTATTGGTGAGACTCCATTATTCTCTTCTAGGTGAGACTCCTAAAAAGCCTTAGTGAGACTCTAAGGTACATCCTCCACTTTTCTTACTTCTTACTCTATTTCTTTTACTCTATCCTACACCAATTTTTGTTATCAGCGCCAAAGCTTGGCATCATATCGGTATATACATCGTTTGAGGAGTGGTTCATCTTACGAGAACTACACTACCATGAGCTCTGGAAATCATTCAGGAGATCTTGGAGCAACTCCAACTCAATTAGGAGAGTTGTCGGTTATCCAAAAGTCGCAACAAGAAGCAATAAATAAGCTTAATACTCGACTGGATGAAATAATGACTTTTCTACAAATGCATCACATGAATACAAACCAAGAGACTGAACACCTTGACTTTCTTAAAGTTGTAGAGGAGGCTTGGTCTTCGGCCCGAGGCTGGGGACTGGCCAGTACCATTTTTGGGCTCAAACTGAAGGTTGTGAAATCGGCCCTCAAAAACTGGAACAAGGAAACTTTTGGGGTCATTTTGGGGGAAAAAAAAAAAGACATCCTGGGTAAGATTGTTGTGTTGGACCTGCAATCCGAAGATTCCATTTTGTTGCCTTCGGAAGTGCAGGAGAGGGAGAAGCTGAAAGACGAGCTCCGCTAGATTTTGAGAAGTGAGGAGATTAGTTGGAAGCAAAAATCTCGTGTTAGGTGGTTGAAAAAGGGAGACAATAACACGTATTTCTTCCATAGGGTGGCTAACCAATGAAGACGGATCAATGACATTACACAAAATTAAATTAGGAGATCTGTGGCTGGATAGGGATGACAAGATGGGTCCTCCAGTGGCCTCCTTGTATGACCACCTATATACCGAGGACCAATCCTTCAGGCCAACCCTAGATGGTCTTCCCTTTACTAGTATTTCCGAGAATGACCAAGACCACCTTGAGAACCATTCTTAGTGGAGGAGATCTTTCATACTATACACGGTATGGAGGGTGAGGGTGACAAAGCGCCATGGCCAGATGGATTTTCTATCGCGTTTTACAAACGGTGCTGGAACATTATTGCCAAAGATTTGGTATTGGTTTTCCACGAACTTCACTCGTCCGAATATTTCGACAGGATGCTAAACTGCTCCCTCATCGCCTTTATCCCTAAGTTGCCTGGAGCTGTGAACATTAAGGACTTTAGGCCTATTTGCCTATTAGGAAGTGTCTACAAAATCGTCTCCAAAATCTTGACCTTAAGGCTGAAAAAGGTTATGAGTGGGATTATTTCCTCTCAGTAAGGTGCCCTCGTCGAAGGAGGCAAATCCTAGATGACATTTTGATAGCCAATGAAGGGGGGATGACAGGCTAAATAAGGGTGTTCCTAGCATGATTTGTAAGATAGAGATGGGGAAAGCATATGATCACATGAGTTAGGCTTGTTTAAAGTATATGCTTGGGGGCACATGGGGTCTGGAGCTAAATGGAGAGAATGGATGAGATGATGTTATTCCTCCACTACATTCTCGGTAGTGATTATTGGATCATCCCACAGTTTTATCCAGAGCTCTCGAGGCCTTCGTCAGGGTGATCTCTTATCTCCTTTTTTGTTTATTATAATCACTGAAGCCATCAGTTGGATGATTGATAGAGCATCTCAATCGGTCTGGGAAGGCTTTCGCATTGTTATCCTGTTGTCCATCTGTCTCATCTCCAATTTGCAGACAACACCCTTGTTTTCTGTGGGGCTTCTGTCCACCAGCTACTCCTAATTAGATGTATGTTCTTATGTTTTGAGGCAATCTCCAGGCTACGAATAAATTTCGCTAAGAGCCAAATCTTTGTTGTGGGTGAGATTCCCAACTTCGAGGAGTTTACTAGGTGCCTAGGGTGCAAGTCTGGAACCCTCCCAACCAAGTTCCTTGGCCTTCCATTGGGGGCTCCATTCAAAGCCACTTCAGTTTGGGAACCGGTCATCGAGAGATGCTTAAAGAGACTTGAGGGTTGGAAGGCTGGATTTCTCTCGAGAAGGGGGCGTTTAACCCTCCTTAAAAGCACTCTTAGTAGTCTTCCAACTTATTATCTATCTTTGTTCCTCGTTCCATCGTCAGTGGCCGCTAGGAGTGAAAAGATTCAACACGATTTCTGTAGAATGAAAAGGTCCATACTAAGAAATACCATTTGGTGAGTAGGGGTCTAGTCTGTCGACCAAAGGAGTCAGGCGGGTTGAATCTGTGGCCGGTTAAGGTCGTGAATCAAGCCTTGCTAGGTAAATGGTTGTGGAGATTTGGAGAGGAACTTCATAGTCTTTGGCGACAGGTCATAGTGGTGCGTTATGGGGAGTGTAGTAGGTGGGAACCAAAATGGACAAATAACCCTTATCGGGTGAGCTTGTGGCGAGCGATTCTCAAATCTAAGGCATCTTTTGATTGCCACATTAGATTCGCCATTGGCAATGGGGAGGAGGTCAATTTATGGACCGATTTATGGTGTGGGCCACTGTACAACAGGACTTCCATTCGCTTAATCTATTTTCTTTAGACAGCCATGGGCTGATGACTTCCATTCGCTTAATCTGTTATCTCTAGACAGCCATGGGCTGATGACTTCTATTCGCTTAATCTGTTATCTCTAGACAGCCATGGGCTGATGACTTCCTCTTTCGAGCGGAGGGGTGGGTCGGTAGTCTAGGTACCTCGATTTAGGAGGCCTTTGTAGAATTGGGAAGTGAGTTCGTTTATTGACCTAATGAGGAGACTATAATCCGTAAAACCAAACCTCATTTCTAGGGATACTCAAGTCTGGTCCATGAACAACAAAGGTCGGTTTACTATTAGGTCCTTCTTGCAGGCTTGGAGTGATTATACTCATTTAGCGTTTCCTAGTAAAGTGGTGTGGCAGGCATGCCATCCAAGGTATCCTTTTTTCTATGGACAATTTTTTTGGATAAAATATTGACATTGGACCACCTACAAAGTAAAGGCTGAAATTTTCCAAATAGATGCGTGATGTGCCTTGTAGCAGAGGAATCAGTAGATCATTTGTTATTACACTACCCTTTTGCGCACCTTATCTGGAACTTCTTTCTAGCTCACTTTGAAGTTGCATGGATTTTTCCATGTTCCCTCTAGAGTTTCTTATCTTGTTGGCAGTCGGGCTTGAGGAGCTTGAGTCTGGGATACTTATGGGCGTTTATTCCAGGGGAAGTTACTTGGTCTATCTGGAAGGAGCGGAATTGACGCATTTTTTAGGATACTTCCCTATCAGGTGATCGAGTTACCAAGCGGGCTAGCAAGCTCGTTAGAGCATGGGATTCCATTCGGGGAGTAGCCACAAGGAGGGAGCCATTGGGTTCCCCAACCTAGAGACTAGAGAGTGCTATTTTAGTAGGGGTCTTTTTGCACGATTTCCTCTTTTCTGTACTTATGTTAGTATTTCATTTCTGTATTGCAGGTTCACTTTTTGTGAATCCCTGTAGCCTCTTTTCACTTATTTTATATGATATTCTTGATTATCTTTAAAAATAAAAATAAAAGATTGAAGGTAATGATGGCAACGAGTTTCAACATTCAGCTATACGCTCGCCATAGTTCGTCGCCCGTGAGACACAAGAAACTCATCCAAGGGGACATCAAAGGATACGCATGGATGACTACATTAACCAAATCATGGAATTGTATGGAAATTAGAGGGCAACAAATGATGTGACCAAGAAAGTACATCTTGAAGTTGCTGATTTTAATGGGAAACTTAGCCCAACGACTTTCCTCGATTAGCTCATGTCTATGGACGATTACCCTGTAGATGAAAATATTTTTTAAGACCTTTTTGCCGAAATTTTAGATTTTAGTAATGTTTTGATATAGTAGGATTTATGAAATTTTAATATTTGAGAAATACCTTACCATTTGAAAATTAAAATTTTGACATAATCCCTAAAAGGCACTAAAAATAGGATTTTGATCTTGAACTGGAAAGTTGACTTTTTATTCTACAAGAATTTGAATTCAGGATAATTTTTATTGAATTCAAATGGAGGGATATAACCTTATTTATATATAAATATCTTAAGTGAAAGTAAAATTAATTCAAAACTATTTACTTAAATAATATGTTAAGTAAAAAAAATTGTGCATACAAGGTCTGTGCTATGGATCCTAGTGTAAATAGAAAAAAAAAAAAAAATTAACTGAAAAATCCCCCATGTTGGGTCCCGTATCGGTCCGATATGCTCGATACAGGCTAATACGGGAGAGTTTTTTGTCCAAGCATACAAGTGTACCCGCTCCAAACAGGATACGTATTGACCCGTATCAGCCGATACATGCTGGAATTTTATACCCTGGTATTCACACATGCATTGGCTATTAAGATCCCATCCAGAATCTACCTACCACCACAAAAGCCCATTCAATCGGAGAAATAATGGATGCCATGATGACCTTAAGCCTGGAAGCTAAGAGTTTGGCCAAAATTTATACATGCTCCCAACCAGGCTAATTAGGCGAAAATCATTAACTTCGTGAGCTCCTTTCTTAGGTATATATTATATGATAAAAATGCTATACAAAGCTACTATGTCCCGACACTCTTTTAAGTACTCGATGGAAACCCTGTCTGAACCCAGTTCTTTGTCCCCAGTCATGTTATTTAGCACCATCTTGACTTTTGCATCATCAAAGGGCTTCTAAAGACACTCCCTTTGATCAGTCTGTCAAACCAGCAAATAGAAGATCGTCAAGTTTTGGTCTAAAGGGGACATTTTCTTTGTAGGTAGATATTCTCAAATTCGGTCGCTGCAGCTGTTTTGATCTCTTCCTCTTCCTCCAACCATATCCCATTCAACTTGAAACTATTGTTAAAGTTGGTTCTTCTGCGGGAGTTGGCTACTTTATGAAAAAATCAGGTATTCTTATCACCTTTTTTAAGCCAAGAGACTCGCATTTTGCCTCCAACTAATCTCTTCCGATTTCAATAAGGCAATGCACTCATTTTTTAAGTCGACTTTCAACTTCACTTTTGACTCAAGGATGGAGCCCAATTCTTCTTTGGCATCAAAGCATTGTATCTCTCCCTTTTCTAGCTAGTTAACTGAACATCTCCTTATTCCAAATCTTGATACTTTGTTTTAACAATTTTAGCTTGAGCCTAATGATGGTGCTAGCAAAACCAAAAAATGAAGACCCCTCCCATACTTTCTTGATTAATTGCATAAAATTAGGATGATTCAGCCACATATTCTCAAATTTGAAAGGTTTTGACCTGCCAACAATCCTCAACGTGTTTAATAAGATCAGAATATGGTCCAAGATTGGTCTAGGTAGGGCCGAGAGAACTACGTTGGGAAATGTATCCTCCCATCAGCCACAAAAAAGAAACATGTCTAGCTTGCGAGATAAACTCCTCTCATTTTCTCATCCTTGATGATATAGAGCACCTACTTAATTTATCTTAGGATTTAAGAACACAATTAAAGTCACCTCTTATACACAGTTCCTCCCATCTAGCACTAGCTTTGTCTTACTCTTGCCACAACGTTCTGGATTCGGCACGGCTAGATGGGACAGACACTGGTAAAGACCCACCAGAAGCCATGACAACGAGAACAAAAGAGATTCGAAAGCGAGAATGCTCCCATCTTGGAATCTAGAACATTGACTACCTCATCATCCCAAACCACCAGAATGCCTTCCGATGCCCCAATGGAGGACACCGCCCTCCAACCAAAACGCTAATCTTCCCAGTCCCCACAACTCCCATACTAAACTATTAGAAATAACCTCAAACTCGGCTTCCTACACACACAGGATTAACGGATTTTTAGATCGTACAAGATGATTAATAGCTAATCTCTTAGTTGGACCCCCTCAAACCTCTGATATTCCAAGAAGTAAGTTGTGGACTCATTACGAACCTTTAACCCCCTGGCCCCGCAACTAGCAAATTTTGAAGACACCTTTCCCGTCTTCTATAATATTTCACAGAGCTCTCCAACCTTCTTAGTTTGCTGGCCAATTTCCTATTACCCTTTGGATTGCGGTCACTCGTTGTACCCTGACCACTATGAATGTTCTGGTTCTCTAAATTTTGAAAGAGGGCCCAAAACTCCTCCTCATGGCCATCAAAGGATAGCCTTAAAAATTTCCCAAACTCCTCTTTTCTATTTCAAATCCAGCTAGACACTTTAGAGGATGGGGTAATATCGAACTCCCGAATACTCTACCATCCCCTACCAAAGGAGAGGCTAGCGGTACTTGAAGAGACACTGACTCAAGTCTAGATGAGATAACAGTGAGATCCCCTATTTGAGACTCTCTTGACTTGCCCAAGTCTGACTCCAAACTCTTACAAATCTAGGGTATCACTACCTCTTTAGCAGGTAAACCATTGTTTGAGAGCATACCACAAGTAATACAATCAGATGACCTTCTACCTATCTTATCTAGAGAAACACTTTGGATAGGATGAATAGAAGGAGATGGGGGATAGAACGTACCTTGAATGGAGGGAGGGGCTAACTCACAACCCCACAGCTCAAACTTTCTATCAAAGATAGGTGCAAGAGATCCAGAGTGTCATTCTTGGCACTTGTGAGAGACAGCAAAGCTTTTCATAGGCTCTAATCTCTATACTTAGACTTCTGCAAAATATGCATCCCTCAATAACAAATGAAAAGGATGGAGGACTTTTAAATCCAACATCGATGGCAAGAAACTCCACACTATTTGTGGCAACTAGCAATCCACTGTGTCAATTCGGAATGGTCGACTCTACCCTAGTTCAAATAAGTTCTCTGCAAGCTTGGTTGAGTTCCCATCTACCGCCGAATGCCAAAATTCTGAAAATGTGGATTCCGGCCTAACACCATGTTCACCTGACAAAGCTTTTAGCTTAACATATTCTAATGGCTCTAAAGAATTCTTTGTACATCCCACAACTTTGACAGCCAGGGCATCCTCCTCTGGATCGCTGATGCAGTAGCATCTTCACGAGGTTGCCCCATCACTTGGTGCCTTGGTGGTGCTCACGTAGGGGGGGGGGGGGGGGGGGGGCACAGCTGAGAGTCTCATCTGATTCGTTTGCCTGGGCTATTGAGATAAAGGGATATTATCGGCCCTTCCCATCAATCGCGTCTTTTGGGATAGGTGGTTGGTTGGTCCTTGCATCAAGTGGTATTAGAGCCTAAGTTTCGAGTTCGAGCCTTCTCAAATAATAGTGAATCATGCAGTAGCATCTTCATGAGGTCGCCCCACTGCTTGGTGGCACCCACATAGGTGGGGCACAGCTGAGGGTCTCGGTCGATTTGTTTGTCTGAGCTATTGTGATGAAAGGATTTACTCAACCCTTCCCGTCAGTAGCGGCTTTTGGGATCGGTGGTTGGTTGGTCCCTGCATCAATCTCTCCCAAGCACTTCTGACCTGAAATCCAGTTGCATAGTAGCTTGACCACCCAACCACCCGACAAAGTCGAATCAGCAATAGCCTCGGCAAACTGAGATTATACCCTGGTCCACATCACCATGAGTTCCTTTCCCCGATCAATGAGACTGAATTGTTATACGTTTTAGTCCCCACGGCAACATCAGTCTCTGCTACTTATGATGCAACTGAACTTGAAGGAAGACGAAGTGTATGCCACAAGCTGCACCACTCTCGACGAAGGCGAGTTTAATGGAAGATCTGACGACATGTTTTGTTGGTGTAAATAGATACATATTATTTAAAGACGCTTGACGGCTTGAGCATGAACATATTACTACTTCAAACGGGAGCAATTCCATCTTGATAAATTGTGCTCCTTTAATACACCTGTTATTTTTCCTCTGCTGCAAACTTTATATCTTGCCTTTTCTATTTTTATCTTTCCAGATTCGATTTAATTTTGTTGTAAGTGAAAAAAAACAAGAAACTCAATCTATGATAGAGTTGGCGCCTTGCAGCAGAAGTTATTAAACTTCACGACTTCATTCAATACTGTTTCCTCATGTTTTTGCAGTTCAATAAGGTAGCAGTTTCTCCAGCTGCAAAGGAACTTAAGCTGAGTTGACGTCTTGCAAAGGATGACGTTAAACTTCATGAATTTGTTCAATAATGTTTCCTCATGCTTTTGTAGTTCAATAAGGTAGCTGTTTCTCTGGTTGCAAATCATTGAGGCTGATATTGGGAGTTTGAAGCAAACTAAAGATTTGATCAGAGGAGGGGACTTGAAGGACCTTTAGTCTTGCAGGTTTGGCTTTCAAAGTGTTTTCTTTCCTAGGCTAGGCTGTTCTGTTTGGATTGTAAAAATGGGCAAGCGCAAGAATATATGTTTTCCTCCCCATGCATTGCATAGGTTTCTGCTAGTAATATGATTAAGCAGCTTGAAGGGGCAATTTCGGCAAGGATTTTATTGCTTTTAGTGTACTAGGAAAAAAAAAAAGGCAGGCTAGGTTGTTCTGTTTAGATTGTAAAAATGGGCAAGCGCAAGAATATATGTATTCCTCCCCGTGCATTGCACAGGTTTTCTGCTAGTAAAATGATTAAGCGGCTTGAAGGGGCAATTTCTGCAAGGATTTTATTGCTTTTAGTGTACTAAGGAAAAAAAAGGCAAAAAGCAGAAGAAAAAAGCCCTATGAACACTGAAATTATCCAAGCAGGGGCAGAGCCACATGGGGCCAGGGGGCTGAAGCCCCCTGAAATTTTGAAGAAAAAAAATTTTTATAGTTACTAATAGGGGCATAGCCTGGGAGAGGGGCGGAGATGGGGGGGCCGGCGGCTGTAGCCCCCCTAAACTTCTGAGAAAAATATATTCCTTACAAACCAACATGAACACAAACACACACAATGGCCAATGAACTTGGCTCTCAAAAAACTACGCCCCCAAACCTCATTGTTAGCCCCCTTCAAGAGAATCCTGGCTCTGCCCCTGTGCCCAAGGTACCTGATAGGATTCTTCACCTTAATCACAGATAATCAAAGAAAAACTGAAAAAATAAAATAAGAAGAAGGGAAGAGAGACCAATTTCGAGGATAGGGAGCCTCCAATTCTCCTACGGAGAGTTTGTATTCAATATTCTACCCTCAAAACAATAGCAGTATTCTGCTTAAATAAGCATCAACAATCCTAAGAAATTAAATAACTAATCCTATCAAAATAAAGAGTCCATAATAATTCGGCTATCTAAGAAAATCTAGAAAGATAAATCTCCTCTAATCTTGGTAACTACTTCTATAGAAGGACATGGATGAAAACAGGATTACTATCATCATCCACCTAAGCATCCACGTGAGCAGATACGATGAGGATCGTATCAGTACCTCAGTAGGAATCTAATACCTTGAAGATTAGGGTAAGAATGAAGAATAGAAGAATGAGAAGGAAAAGAAAAACGTGACGTGCCTCTCACGTTCCCTATGTTGAATCTTTCACATAAATTCAATGAAAAACAACAGAAAACAATCATATAGCAGATTTATGCAGATTTTAAAGTCCTTTATATTTGTGTTTTTAAACATTCTGTTAGTTGGTATTTTCAAATTAGGTTCTTCAATGAAACAGCAAACAGAATTTACTCAAATGAACTCTTTCAAGAATGCAGACAAAGCATAGGAATACCCATGAAGATGCAAAAACCAGACTGTTTGTGTTTCTCTTTGATGATCATAGGAGAACAGTTTAAACTGTTCATTAAACAGCTAAACTCATCAAACCCACCAAATTAAATTTAAAAAAACAAAAAACAAAGAACGTACCCACTTAGGTGTAGCTGTGGCAGCCATTTGTTATTGGAGCAAACTGACAGCAATGGAATTCATGTGGGGGTGGTGGATGGACCTCAAATTCCCTGAATGTCAACGTGCTAACCGAAAAGGAAGTTTCACAGGATCCACACCCTTCTTTAGATGGTTCAGGCCTTATTTTGTTCTTTGTGCTTTTTAGGGTTTTAAAATTGGGGAGAAATATGTCCGAATACTGTACTGTAGAGGTTCTAGACCATGATAAAAGTGTTTAAGCTCTCAGAGGCATTAAATCAACACTCGAATTTGTTTTTAGTTCAAAAGCTGGGACATGTCCTAACTCTTTTTTTTTGTTTTTTTTTTGCTCGCGACTACGACTAATCCTCATGTCCTAACTATAAAGTATCACAAGTCATCATTGATAAAATTAAAAAAAATATTAAATTAACTTTTCACTAAAGTAATATTTCTAAATTATCAGATTTATGTCATGGCTCATCCAAATACAAATCTAACTCTGATTTGTATTTATAAAAAGAACTAAAAAAAGTGGTGTTACATAGGGGGAGGATTACAATGTCATTACGAGTATAGCCTTAGGTTTAAACCGTTAGTAAATGATTTATTTGGTATTTCGCAATTATAAAGAGTAGGGCAGAACCGGATTATTAAGGGCAGGGTTAGGGTGAGCCCTGGCCCAGCCCAGCAGAAGTAGGGCTACCGGATTTTGAGCCCTACCCGGCCCAAGGGCTAGGAAGGGTAGGGCTTTGGAGGGCAGGCCAGGGCCGGGCCGGGTACTCTTCTACGTGGGCTTTTTTGATAGCCCTAAAGGGATACCTTCCCTTAGCAACTGATAACACATGTGCTCCCAAACTCAATCTCGAAACCTCTGTGCCTATGGTTTGTCTTCCGACCACTGGGATACACCCCCGGAGGATCCTTACCCTTTTTATATGAAGGGTATTGACATTTGAGAAAACAACTCCAACTTTTGCCTTACATAACCTCCAAGGGTGTACCCCAGTGGCCAAAGGATGAACAGTAAACCTAGAGATCTCAAGGTCAATCCTTGGCTCCCTTCAATATCCTTCAATATTGGTGGTATAGGGTGGAGTTATTCCTTATGCATCACAGGGGACTAGTCTGAATCCTTAAGGCTCAAGATATCTACGGTTATCAAAAAAAAAATTGACATGCATTACCAGAAGTAAATGATATATATATAATAGAGCTGTTATTAGGTGACCCCGATTCCGTTATCTAGTCAAGTCGTGTCCCCGAGTCTCTTTTAACCCCCTTTTTAACTATGGTTAAGCTTAACTAAAATGTGATTTTTTTTTCTAAAAACCAAGGTTGGACCTTAACCACAATTAGTGGATCTTAAAAATGGGGGTGTGGAGCAATGAAGACCACGCACTCCATTATGTAGCAAAATGCATGGTCTGTTAAACATTTTCCAAAAAAAAAAATTTGTCATACAATTTAAACCTAGCAATTCTCTCTCTTTTTTAATGCACTCTCTTTATGAGTTGATAGAGTGTGGGGGCAAAACACCTGTCTTTTTATTAATAAAAGACAATAACTCTTGTTCCCTCTTTTGGGTAGTCTGTTTCTCATTGCTTTAATTAACCTATCTTCTTTACTATTATAAAGAGAACGTGGTTGTTCAAGGCTTTGATTAAATTATGTCATATTAACAAAATTACCCCGACACTTATCTTCTCAATCGTTACTATCTCTACTATTATAACAAAAGTTGATTGAATTTTCATTATTGATAAGATTACTCATACACTATCTTTTCTATTATTGTAATGAGAATGATAAAACTACTCTTCCACTTATATATCTTCTCTATTGTATACTTTAATCACTATTGAAAATATTATCCTTTGAGAATATGATCCTCAAAAATAATGATTGAATTTTCACATTGATAAAATTACACTTACACTTATCTTCTCTACTATTATAATGAGAATGACAAAATTATCATTTCACTTATACATTCTCTATCTCTACTCTTATCATCACAATTGACAAAATATACTTATATTTTTTACTATTATAACGAGAATGATAAAATTACTAAATAGAAATAACTTTAAAACGAATGGGACTAAACAGGAACAAGAGGGATCCACCGAAGAAGACCCTTCCTCTAGTGCGGTAAGCCAATTCCAGGCGAAGGTTACAGTCGGCAAGCTAGGTCCCCTTGTATCTTTACTATTATTGCTCCATTTGTTTCTACGTAAAATAGGGGAAAACAAATCAATTCCATAGAAAATGTTAATTATGTGTGTTTGATTGTACCTAAAATCTTTCATACATAAAATGTTTTATGGGAAAGGAACCACTTTTCTGGAAAACAACTTACATTTCAAAAACTCGTAAGTCATTTTCCCGTGAAATATCAATCTCTTAAAAAAATATTTTAAAAATTACAAAAATACCCTTATTCATAATTTTTTAGTTATTATTATTATTATTATTATTTTAATTTTCCAATTTTTATTTTTTTAAAAACTAATTTTTAAAAATTTTAAAATTTTCCATTTTTTCAATATTTCATTTTCTTTATAAAAATAATTTCACCTTATTTTCAAGAATGCAACTAAACAACAAAAACTGAGTGAAAAATTCACAATTTACCGTAAATATTTTTCCTTCATAAATGATTTAAGTCGTAAAATCATTAACGTGCAAACAAACGGAGTAATAACAAAAATGACTATTATAATGACAATTCTTATGTTAAAAATATATATTGAATATTTTTAAATGATAAAATTACTATTTAATTTTAAAATGGTATTATTACAGATTTATTAGTAATTTTGTCTTTCTACAAAATCATTTCTCCACTCTACACCTCTCCATTAGGGGTGTCAATGAGCCGAGCCAACTCGACTCGACTCGAAAAAAAACGAGCTTAAGCTTTACTTTGGGCTCGTTGAGCCGAGCCAAGCCTTAAAAGTGAGATCGAAAAATAAACGAGCCGAGCTTGAACAATAGGTGGCTCAGCTCGGCTCGGCTCAATTAATTTTATAATAATACCCTTTAAAAATTAAATTTATATTATATATTTAGTATACCTTTTTTTGGTAAAATTTATATAGTATACATTAACATAATTATTTTTGTTTAAGTTTTAACTCAGGCTTTCACGTGAGTCACGTGACATCCCAAAGAAAAAAATGTCCTTTTAATTTTTTTTAATTGAATTTAGTGCTTATCAATGTATTTTAAAAAAAAAAATATTATCGAGCCGAGCTGAGCTCGAGCTCAATGATCTGTGGACGACCCGAGTCGAGCCGAGCTCGAGCCTCTGTAAAATTTCAACGAGCCGAGCTCGAGCAGTGCCCAGCTCGGCTCATTGACACCCCCTCCATCCATACTTTCACATGTCTCTCTCCATCTCACACGCGTGGGTCTCACTAGGGTCCATCTTCTCTCTCTCTCTCTCTCACGCATCACACTTATGGCCCACTAATATATATCTTTACTATTATAAAGAGAATGGGCCGGTTAAAAGTGTTGATTGAATTTTATCATAATGACAAGATTATCCTTTTATCTTATCTATCTATACTGTTATACATTATTGACAAAATTACCCTTATAGAATAGGGCCCTTAAAAATGTTGATTGGATTTTGTCACTATTGATAAAAATTACCCTTACACTCATCTTCTATGTTATTATAATGGGAATGAAAAAATTATCCTTCCACTTATATCTTCTCAATCTTTACTATTAAAAAAATTACCAACAATAGTGCCCATAAAAACGTACATTGAATTTTGTCACTATTGACAAAATTACCCTTATACTTATCTTCTCTACATTTATAATGAGCAGGGCCGGCCCATCCATTAGGCCATCAAAGCCTCTGCTTTAGGCCCCATTAAAAAAATATATATATATATATATATATATATATATATATATATATATTAAAAAGGCCCCATTTAGAATATTAAAAAAAATAAAAAGCCCATTTAGAATATTAAAAAGGTCCCATTTATAGTTAATTTTTTTTCAATAATATTAAAAAAAGCCCCATTTAAAATTTTCGCTTTAGGCCTCCAAATGACTTGGGCTGGCCCTGATAATGAGAATGATAAAATTTTCCTAACAATTATATTTTCTATATCTCCACTATTATAATCACTCACAACAAGAAATCGGCTCATCGCTCACGGTTTTTAACCGTGGCTGTAACAACCCGGATCTTCATAAGAAAATCTTGGGACCAGGACGACCTTTAATTAGGTATAATTAAATTAAAGATTAATATTTATAATATTAGGGTGTCACTTTCCCTAATCGGAATCCGTAAACCTTCAGGAAAGTATTTGTGTTTAACCGCTGATTCTGGATTATCGGATTCGATGTCTGATAATTACCGGTGAAAACCAAGAGGTACTCACCCAATATTCTCGTACTATGTGTTAGTCCACTATTTGGACGATTAACCATCGTGTCAATTCCATCATGCATCGATTCGCACAGCCACATTGCAATCGGTACTCAAAACCCAGGAAATTTGCAGGATCATGAATTTCGTCAGTTCTCAATATTTTCAAAATGCCTCCATAGAAATCTTCGAAACTCAAACACCGCAATTTGGTTGGCCTTCTGGACGATTGCCTGTCATCTAGGCTTTATTACAATTCACACCGCGAAACCACGGTGTGTTTAGTGTTCAAAACTAGGAAATTTGTGAGTTTTGCAGTTTTTTTCCGAACTTATTTTTTACTATCAAAACTGAATATTTTTCCTCGAAATTCACACAGCGGGTGTCAGACTGCCCCTAGCTCGATCACTATTTGTTTTGTCACCATCGCATGTCTTTTCGCGGAATTCCAGAGGTCGTACACGTGAAAAAGTGGGAAACCGATCAAATGATCAAACGGTCAAAGGACCATGACATCACTATGGTGACATCATCAAGGGACACCTCACCCTTTTCTACCACTATATAAATGGTTCTTACCCCCCCCCCTCAATTGTTCACGTCCAGAGAGTTTCATCGAAACTCTGTCCGAACCATTCTAGAGAGAGAAAGTGAGGAGAGAGAAAGGAAGAGGAGGTCCACCTTGGGATTTTTCAACGTTCCAGATGCGTTGGCGACATCCGTTTCACCACCCGGTGTCTCGATTGGTGTGTAGAGAGAGAAAGTGGAAGCTAGAGAGAAAGAAGGTTCACTTTGGGGGTTTATCGACGTTCCAAACGCAACCGCGCCATCCATTTTGCCCTCCGGAACCTCGTTCAGTGTGTGGAAGGTAAAATCTCTTACCATCTCTTCTATTTTCCCTTTACATATATTTTTTGTACATGGAATGATATGTGTGATGCTGTGTGGATGAAAAAATGGTCGGAGACTCGACATGCGATGCATGGAATGGATGGGGATGTGTGGAAATTGAGCAGAGGGACGTAGCCCTTGGTTTTGAGCTAAATAGATCGGAATTTTGATTCACACAGAATAATTTGTGACGATGTATGAATGAAAAAGGGTCAAAGACCCGATATTATGTGTATGGAATGGATGGGGATGTGTAAAAAATGAGCAGAGGTGTGTAGACCTTGGTTTCAAGCTTAACAACTCGAAATTTAGGCTCGACCACCGATCGGGCGATCGATTGGTACCTGATTTGTTGATTTGGAATGACATGTGTCTATAATGTGTTGATTATTGGAATTTGTTTCCTAGCGGGACGATCTTGTCTGATATGATGTTGTAATACGATAGACGGACCCATCGGCCTGGATATATTTCCTAGTGGGACACTCTTGTATGATGTGATGTTATTTGGGTGTTATAAGGCGATGAAAGGAGTTCATTGGCCGGGTAATGTTCCACATCTGGACAATATACCTTTGGATTTGATCCAAAGGCACGAAACCCAACGTATTCAATTAATCAAGCTAGACTTGGATTAATTGGGGATTTCCCACGGTTAGAAAACCTAACTTAAACACTATTTGTGATCCCTCTTTGACTAGGACTGGAGAGGCGGTGTCTGTTAAGAGTTAGGGTTCCTTTGTGATTGATAGTCAGGAGAGTTAGGATGGCGTTAGGTCTACGGACCCAGGGTTATATTGAGTTTTTGAACTCAATGATGTTACCTTGAAGGGTGGTAGGTATATCCCAATAGAGGTTTGATTAAATGAATGTTGGCTTAAGGGGTGGTGGCATCTATACTTCGGTATGTTCTAACAATACTTTGAGGGGTGAGGACCTCTGTACTTCGGTATGTTTTAATCAGACTTTGAGAGAGGTGTTTCCCAAGACAGGTTGAAGAATGGGGATCGCTATACTTAGGCATGTCCCAAGACAGGTTGAGGAATGAGGATCATTGTACTTAGGTATGTCCCAATATAGGTTGGATAAATGAAAGTTAGCTTGAGGGGTGGGTTCCTCTATACTTCGGTATGTTCCTCTATACTTCGGTATGTTCCAACAATACTTTGAGGGGTGGGGACCTCTGTACTTCGGTATGTTCCAACAAGACTTTGAGGGAGGTATGTCCCAACACAGGTTGAGGAATGAGGATCGTTGTACTTAGGTATATCCCAAGACAGGTTGAGAAGTGTGGATCATTGTACTTAGGTATGTCCTAATAAAGCTTGGTTGAGGGTGACGAATACCCTAATAGGGTGGTGATCTTTGTATCTAGGTATGTCCCATGGGGGTGGTGACCTTGTAATCAGATATTCCCTGGTAAAAATTGAATATGATGTTATACCATAAAGGAAGGTGGCTTATTTACTTTGGTATGTTCCAACAATACTTTGAGGGGTGGGGACCTCTATACTTTGATATGTTCTAACAAGATTTTGAAGGAGGTATGTCCCAAGACAGGTTGAGGAATAGGGATCGTTATACTTAGGTATGTTCCAAGACAGGTTGAGGAATGAGGATCATTGTACTTAGGTATGTCTTGAGATGGTATAAGTTGTTGATTGTGTGTTGAGTCTAAGGACTCAAGATTGTATGGAGTCTAAGGACTCAAGGTTGTACAAAGTCTATGGACTCAAGGTTTGATTTCATTGGGTGTAAGCCCGGTTGATCTTGGTAGTTATTATGGTAGTATGAGACACCATTGTAAAGGGGTTTTTCGATGTTAACGGATTTTGAAATGGATAATGAATCTGCGCTCAAAAATAGAACTTGAGCAGTTATCTGAAACAGTAACCTGGTGTCGTGGACGGTGATTGGGTGAACTTGACAATTAGAGCTCGAGAACCCCGAAATATAGTGAAATAGCCATGAGTGACCTTGGGTCACGAATTATAATATTATGATTTTGCATATTATTATGATATGAGAATTGAACTGTAATACTATATCGTTATGATGGATGTTACTATGTGGAACATAGTTTAGATGAGATGTGGATTTTGTTGGGCTCTATGGCTTATCCCTCATCTTATGTCTTCAGATTCTGAAATGGTTGTCAATTGGCAAGAAGCTACGCTTGATAGATTTTGGAAAGTGTACTGGTGGCACCAAAAGTAAAGGTTGTTGTAGTTAGTGAAGTAACGCATTTACTTATGATGAGTTATTGTGATGACCATTTATTATTGCTTATGTAAGCTCTTAAATAAAAGTTTAAAAATTATCGTATTTTCGTAGATAAAGTCTTCCACATGCGTGGTTAGGACGAACGGGCACGCGTCTCGGAAACGATTCATTAGACGCGGGTTCGGGGCGTCACAGTGACTATAAGTCATTTGATCATTGTTATAGTGCGCATAATGAACCATAATCTTTCGGTGCGTGAACGTAAGTCGTATCAAATATCACAGTTTTATTGGATTATCGCTCATGGATTTTATCTGTGACCGTAAGTCATTGATCACCGTTTTAGCATACAGAATAAACCGTTATCTTTCAAAGCGTGATCATAAGTCGAATCAAATATCACGGTTTTTATCTATAACTCAAGATCACGGTTTTTTGATAAACCGTGATCTTCCCCCATTTGATCTTCCAATTAAATCTCTCTTTATGCAACCCCTACAACCTATAACTCCTCACAAACAATTTTAAATTTATACATGATTAAAATAAAGCATTCATCCATACACCAACTAGTAAATAATATAATAAACTATACCTCTATGAATAATATAACAACAATAAAACATATCTCAATGAATAATATAACAACAATAACAACAAACTATATTTTATATTAAACAATAAGAATTTATTTACGGTGTGATCAAAATACATATATACATATGATAATCTAAATAATAATAATTTTCAAGTATTCAACTAGATCCTTTTAAAATTCTTTTATTGTTTTATCACCATATGGTATATCATCATTAACAAAACAATCAATAATCTTATCGTGTATTGTTACTTCATTGCTGGTGATGATGTCCATCGAGTACAACATAGTGTAGTAATCACATTCTCAGCTACCCTTTAGTTTGAGATACTACAAAAAATTAAGATAATAAACAGAATGTCAATTATGTTTAATACATAAAATTTATAAAACAACAACTATAAGGACTAATTAATATTAAACGGACTTTAATATTAATAAATTTAGCTTTTGTAGGTCTACCTTTTTAACGACTTGCCTTGAATGCAATTGTCCTTTAAGAAAGTAATTTGATCAATAAACGTAAAATGTTCAAAGGGAATAAATTACTTACTCATTAAAGACCTTTTTAAATTTTTGGGCTTGCGTCTATGTTTTTCTGCAATTGATCTAGAGTACATTGAAGATATTTTTGGAAGGATTAAACTTCAAGCATCGGTGTTCTCTGCAAAGAAATAGTAATTATATATATATATATCATAAGTGTCAAAATAACATGAGAGCTAGATGTAGATAGATATTTACCCAACATTATAATGTATAACGAGAATTTGGTTATCATTGGCTAGGGCTAATTTATTTGCTTCAATATTTTAGCAGTACCAGAATTTACTATTTGATCAAGTTAAGAAACATATACTTACTTTCTTCCTTTCTATCCCCAATAATTCATTTATTTTCTTGAAATAAATAACAATTCAAATTATAAGTCATAGAGTTATCATAATAGGAAAACAAATAAATAACTTTAATTCTTGAGTTGTCTCACCTTATATATACCAGAATCAAATTTGCATCGAATGTTATTAAATACCGCGAAGTTAACAATTTTGGTGCTTGGGTTGATTAACCTTCTGTATACAAGTCTGTGACAGGGCAACTTCATAATCTAAGGGCCCGTTTGGTTTGGATTATTGCAGTCATAAGCACTGATGTTGATAAGCGTTGATGTCAATAAGTGCTGATGTCAATAAGCGCTGATAACTGTAATCCTATTTGGCTGACACTCTACTGATAAACAATTATCTAGTCATTTTAAAAAATGGTATTTTAGTCATTTTTAGAAAAAGAAAAAAATATTTATAAAAACTTTCTTTTAAGTTTAATGAATCTTGTTGGCCTTACTGAGTGCAAATTTGAGTACTTATAATAATTTTCACATAATATTAAAGGTCATAAGCGGTTACGCTCCACAATAACCTTCTGACGAGATTATGGAATCACCAGCTATTTCCATAATCAGTTATTACATAATCGCTTATGACGAGTCGAACCAAACGCTATTATGAGACATAATCCGGACATAGGCGATTATGTACCAAATAAGCACTTATAATAATCCGAATCAAACGAGCCCTAAATAATCGCAAGGGCAACATGGGTATTGGGGAAGCGTTAATTCGAATGGAGGACATCCTCGATTTAAAGGAGCAAATCCTTATGTTGAAGTAACTCATTCACTAAAGATTGTAGCATTAAATGTTAATAATATACATTCAGTTAATGATTAGTATAATAGTTACATAATCTTAAAATTTAGGAATTTTAACACTTACATTTTTTCTTTGAAGATCATTATATCCCTCAGATTTTATATAGTGGGGCCTCTAGATTTCTTTTTTAAAGTAGAAGGGTCACTGGTATTTGGCTCGACATCAATATGTTGTGTTCCTGACACGATTGTAATGAAGAAATGCATAATAGTGAGTTTAAAATAATTCTTATTCAAATTGAAATCTATAAATTTCTAGGAGGCTAGGAAAATTCTGAAAATGTTGAAAGCATATAAAAGTATTTTACACCAAATGCATAAAGTTTCCATGGGGCACTTGCCCCCACAAAACTTGTTTTAAAAGATAAAATTTATGTGGAAATGTGCTTCCAATAAGAGCATTTATTTAATCATACTCGAAGAATGAAGGGAGTTGATGCCAGAAGTTGAACGGAACTGATGCTAGAAATTGAACGGAACCTCTGACGGAAAGAATAATAAAGTGGTAGCTAGAGTGAGACTCTGAGAGGGTTTGAGATTATGTTCAAAATCTACGCGCGAAAAGAGAGTGAATATTTGAGATTTTGTAATGGTGTACTTTTTTTTAAAAGACAAAAATTTATATGTAAATGTGCTTTCAATAAGAATGAGCATTTGTTTAATCAAACCTGAAGAATGGAGGGAACTGAGTGGGACGTTGAACAGATCTGATGTCGGAGATTAAACGAGACATTTGATGGAGAGAATAATAAAGTGGTAGCTAGAGCGAGACTTCAAGAGGGTTAGAGATTATGTTCAAAATTTGCGCGCAAAAAGAAAGAGAGTGAAAATGAGGTTTTGTAATGATAATATATCATCGGGGTTTCTTAAGAAAATTCACAAAAAATAAAAATTCAGTATAAGACCATGGTTCTTATTTGTTAAAGTAATAAATGTGATCATATTTACAAGTCATAAAAATTCATTATAAGACCACAATTATAATATGTAACCTTGATCGTAACTGAACAGATTAATGATCATGGTTTAGAAAAACCATGATCGTAACTCTAAAAAAATTCAATTAGATTTTTTATCAAATGAACCTAGAATATACAATCGTCCGTAACGATTTAATTACCAGTGACAAATCAATCAATCAAGTCACATATTAGATCACATTAGACAAGATCATGGTTTATAAATAACCGTTATTTTTTATTGAATATAAGATCACAACTTTTTAAATAACTGTGATCGTTTATTATAAATGGCCACGAATTTACGCAACCATGATCTTATCTAACTGATAATTATAAAATAAAAAATTTATCAAATTCAAAAGTTTTTGTGCATTTCTAAATCTTTAAGACCTTCCACTATTTTTAATAAAATAATTATAATATGCATGCATGACTTAATATTGCTCAATCAAATAGAGTAAAAGCAAACCTTTGAATATAACCAGCCTTGCTCAAAAAGTAGTATATGTATGCTTCCCTGCATCAATTTCTTTTTTAATGCTTTGGAGTTGAAAATGCAGCAGGAGAACCTTTATTGTCCCTTGAAAAGAAGTGATAATGACACTATAATATATGTAAATTCTTAGGGGGTTTCTATTTTATGAAAACCAGAGACTAGAAGAAATAGAAGAAAATCAAGATGTGTTGCTTCCAATAGAAGAGACGTTTCATTCTCATAATTCTTATTCTTCTCTCTCGAAACCCATGTTGTGATCCGATCCAATCCAATCCTGAGGAATTTAAATGAAGATCGTCACCATGGAGTGGTTCTGTCATGCCAAATCTCACCTTTGTCATTAATGGGACCTTGAGCCGTGACACTGCTTAAACCTGCTTAATTCCTTAATATGTAAGGCAATATTAAACGTGAGTCTCCAAAAAATGACAACAATAAAATTCAATATAAGGCAAACCATTCTGTACAATACTATAACCAAGTCAACATCACCCTCCATATAAACAATAATCTGACACCCAAATAATAGTGTATAATCCTAAACAACATCATAAATCCAAATGAGACAAGTATCAAAATGTCTATTACAACAAATTTAAACAATAAACAAAAGTCTAATAATATAAGAACCGGTCAAGGTCTCTCACTCCCTCGGCAAAGGATCACATTCTTCCTCTTCTCTGTACCCCTCCTCTACCCAATGCTCAGCAATCGGCTCTTGATCTATACATGCTGATAATAATAGGTCGACTAAGTATTTAAAACACTCAGCGGATATATAGTCTAACTAAAAATGCATTATCACATGTACATAATCAATATCATTTTCATACCGTATTTACATAATCAGAGTGTGGAAAACATGTGAGCATATCATGTCATCACCTTGACTCGTGTGCTTGTGGGACTCTTGAACTTATGTGATACATGTGCTTATTAGATGCATGTCCTTTCATATCTTACCAACACGTGTCGTTTAATTGCGTACCAATACATGCAGTCATACATGATCATTGCTTACCACTACATGTTATTCAACTGTGTACCAATACATGTTGTTCAACTACGTACCAATATATGTTGTTCCACTCCATACCATTACATGTTGTCGTACATGGTCATTGCTTATCCATATGTACCATCTTACATGCTTGTGCATGGACTTGTGAGACTCTTAACCTACCACACATTTAAGCTTGTGTTTGAGTGTCGTGATTAATACTCAAATCGATCAACCCTTAGGTTCCGATCTTCTGCCAAGAAACTCTACCATGGTCCATACCACGATGGTTAGAGAATTCCCAACGTGAAAGACTTTTTCTAGGTTTTGGCCTACTTGAATGTCGATCACCAAACAATATACATATGACATAATTTATCATGAATATCATATTATCATATCTTCACAATTTTCATAACATGATTATAAGCATATAAGATTACCATTCACTTCTATTAACTCATTCATTCACAAACCAACCTTCATTCAACACATACCATCATTCACAATCATGATTCATGATCAAAACCCCATTAAATCCATCAAATACTTCCACAACCATTTCTCATCCCCATTTCATACATTCATACCATTTAATATCACATTCCACCCAAACCATATTCAAAAATCGAAACAACATATTTAAAAGCTTATTCCAAGCTCCATAGTTCACAATCTATCCAAAATCATGCAATTAACCCAATATACATAACTTAATCATATTTAAACATGTAAAAATCCACAATAAAGTTAGGTTAGAAAGCATATCAACCTTAGAGATCGTCTCCCTATGATCCAAACACTTGGGAATGGCTTGAGGGGTGATCTACAAGCTTTTCTCATCTTCTCCAAGCTATCTCCCTTGAAAACCCTAGGTTTTCTCATCTCCTTTTCCAATTAGGGTTAGAAACACTTAAAAACTTAAAACCCTCGAAATAGAAGTTCAATTTATTGCCCTAGAGTTTTAAACCCTAAAAATTTGTGTAAAAGGGAAATTTGGTGATGCAAGCAGTTCGAACGCCCTTAATGGCCATTCAAACACCCCCTTGAAATCCGTTCGAACGCCCAACGAACGGGGTTTAGGGTGCATACTATTTTTGCAAATTCAAAAATTCGTTCGAAAGCTCTGGAAGGCAGTTCGAATGACTTCGAACGAAGGGGAGTTCGTTCAAACAACCTTCCTTGTTTTCCCCATTTTTTCCATTTTTCTTCATTTAATTGACAACATAATTAATTTAAACACCCATAAACACAATTTTAACATGAAACACCCAATGCATATTTCATTTGACCATTTACCCTATTTAATTTCAATAATGACATGAAATTAAATTCGGGTCTCTACAGGTTCTTGATGACAATGAGAAGGAGGTCTGAACCAACACGCTAAAGATACTTTTCTTTCTCTTTAGGAAGTTTTCTTTCTCGCACTCCGTAACAATGATCTCTTCGCTTAAACTTCAACAAGAGAAATAAAATCTTGTTAAGTAACTTTTTTTTTATTATTTTTATTTTAAAAATAAAGTCACTCAAAAGGAGTGGGGGGTTTGGTAGACCCCTACCAGCTTATTAATAAAGAAAAATTATGAGGGGGGAGAGGGGGGACATAAAACCTTACCCCTATACAACCATCCCAACAAGCTAAGCCTTTTGCTTTCTAAAATCCCGATACCTCTTTTGTCCAAAAGAAGCAAAGATTTGATCATACCAGGAATATTCCTATAAGAGAGCATGCAATTAGAAGTCATCAGATCACAACCAATATTAGCTAAACTATCAGCCACAGAATTTGCTTCTCGATAAACATGCTTAAAAGAGAAGCTATCTCTAAAAAGAATTTTAATCTTCTTGTCCCAATACCAATTCTTCCAAGAGAAAGATATTAGCTCTTGTTTTCCGTAACTGCATTAATAAAATGACAAGAAAAGTTAGAAAAGACAAAGGGAGAAGAACTCTCTGGAAGTTGCTTGTTTAGCAACTACACAGGAAATACAATTATAGTAGTTTTATAACAGTGAAGAAATCAAATAAAGTGTAATTAATTTTGTTTATCGATATAAGATCACGGTCATATTAATAACAATGATCTATAGACGCAGCAAAAAAAAATATTTATGATTACGGTTTCGAAATAACCGTGATTTAATAGTTCCCACGAGTTTTTTTTAATTACGTTTCCAACTATAACCGTGATCTAAAATCCCGTCAAAAAGTTTGAGCGATCTCAAACACGATTTATAATGGATTGCATCATGTTTTCCATGAAAACAATGATTAAACTAGAAAATGCAACCATGACTAATAAGCATACTTCTAGTAGTGACTATTGAGAAATTTATTTTTCTACAATTATATTGAGGATGAAAAATTACACCTACAATTATATTTTCTCTATCTCTACCATTATAATGAGAATATGGCACTTATAAACATTGATTGAACAAAATAGCCTTTACACTTATATCTTTACTAACATAACTAAAATGACTATTATAATGAAGATTCTCATGTTAATAACGTAGATTGAATATTTTAAAATAACAAAGTTATCCTTTAACTTGAAAATGTTTTTTATTACAAATTTATGAGTAATTTTGTCTTCTTGAAAATCCGCTCTTTACTCTACATTTCTCTCCTTTCATACTTTCACACGTCTCTCTCTCTCTCATACACGTGCATCACGTCTCACTAGGTCCCGTTCCCACACTCACCCCCTCTTCCCTCTCTCTTACGTGCATCACATGTGCGGCCCACTAGTTGCAAATTAAAAATCAAGTAGGATAGATCAGAGAAATTACACATTGACTTGCTTTGCAAGTCTAGCTGGCTCATCTATTTATTTTCAAATGGAGATATTTGGATCAATGGGCTGGGCCTGGTGGACTCTATTAGCCCATGTTTACAATGCCCCATGCAAGCCCAAACCCTATATTGTTTTTAAATTGTAATACCTTAGGCCCAAAGCGGAAATCGGAAAGGGAACATGGAGTGAGGGTGCAAAGAATTGCTCTCCTTGTAATAGAAAACCTCATTTATAGTAGATGATTTGTGTCTAATGTTCGAAAAAACATGAAATGTCTCTAACATATTTATAGTTGTTCAACAAAAAAAAAACAACATTTTTGGATTGCAGGAATTGAGGGATGGAATTAAAATTGGAGGATACAAATTTCAATTATTTGAGCATAAGAATTCCAATAATAGTGTTTAGTCATTCTCATTTTCTAAGAATTTCAATTGATATGAGAATCGAAAAAATGTCAATTCTTATATCTTGTAGGAATTTCAATATCCACATACGTGATGGATATTGCAATTCTCGTGTACATAAGAATTAATACAAAGCTTCATAATTTTACCATCACTCTTTTTCAATCTTCTTAGATTATTTTGTATTTGAATTATTTAAAAAATTATAATTTTTTTAAAACTTTTAGATTGTTTTAATAACTGTCAAATAATTTTAATTTAAATAAATTTATTTATATTTAATTAAGTAATTTCTAATTAAATATTTTTTATATTTAATTAAACTTAGATAATTAAAATTAAAAATATTTATCCTTAAAAAATTTAAGTTTAATATTTAAAAATTTGCATCGAAAAGGGAGTGACGATTCTTGGGAAAACAGATACCTTTCGAAAAGAAAAGATTAATCCCAATGACACTTATAGAGAGTAGACTCTTCATGTTTGAGAATGAATATCTTTATAAAATGTAATATCTTCATAGAGAGAATTCGTGATTGCTTTCACCTGTGAATGTAGCACTATTGTAGGTGAACCTCTTGTGTTGTAATTGCATGTTTATTTTTCATTTACCATTGAATCCCAAATATATATTTTTTCTGTACAACAATTGGTGTATCTCATTTTTTATGTATTTTCATAATACTCATCTTCAAACACAACAAGAATTGAAAATATTAATGGGTTTGTCGGAAGAGGCCTACATTAGGAGTGTATTCAAATTGAGTCAACTCTAAGGATTTACTTGATCAAGCTGAGTTCAAGTCAAGCTTTTTGGCTTGATCGAACCGAGCTTTTTTTCAAGCTTGAACTTGCAATCAAGCCAAGCTTAAGTTAAGGCCAACTCTGCTCAAAGCTTGATTAAGCTTGAGCTCAACTCTGCTTGACATATGTATAATATATTATTATTATTATTATTATTTTAATATTTATAGTATCATAAATAATGTATTTATAATATTAATATATTTTTTAAACTAAAATAATTATATTTTGAACTTAGCTCAGTTCGGGCTTGAATCAATTTGAGCTCGAGCCAAGCCAATACTTTCAAGCCAAGCTTTGAGCTCAAGCTAATAGGTTCAAGCTGAGATGCATTCAGATCTTTAATGCATAGATGCAATGAACAGATGTCTTGCATGCTTTAGATATAATCATTTATTTGCTAGTATTAATTACGGATGAAGGTAAGAGTTAAGACATGTCTTATACTATGATACTTGGTTATAAGTATTTTGATCCTTTAGGTGTGAATGTGCCATGCAATAATATAATATGTCTACCTAGTCTGGTTTAGTGGTAGGATGTATCTCGTGTGGTGGTTGCGAGACCCACCATTTGTAGTAAACTAACCCAACTTCTAACCACTCTGCTAATCTAGATAGATGATGCCTACACCAATAAAATAATATCAATAATAATAATAATGTGTTTTGATCCCTTGATTGCCTAGGTGCTACAATTAATGTTAGTGTGAAAGTGTTAACGATATAAAATTTGTTTTATCTAGTTTATATTTAAATGTGACTGAGAGCGTTTGTATATATATATATACTTTTGCTTTTTACCTATTCTTGACTTATGTTTTTTTAACACCGCAACTCTGATCAACCTAACTCGACCAAACCCGAGCTATGACAGGGTTGATATTTTAAGACCTTTTTGTTGGGTTGGGTCGGGTTGGCTCGACTTGGAGTAGGTTGAACTAATTAAAGGCTAGGGTTTTATAGGTTGGATTGGGCTAGGATTGGCCCAAACTTGGCCCAACCACCCAAGTTCCACGCCTATGTCCTCATTAGAGCCCAATGGTGAGGGAGAATTTCTAAGAGAGGAAAAAATAACCAGACATAGAAAGAGAGATACCTCAATAGAGAGGGATAAACCCCCGGGGTGTAGCCCAATGGTCGTGGGATGAACCGTAGACCCAGAGGTCCTAAGATCGACTCCTGGATGCACTTTCGTAACTTGTTGCCTAAGGTCGGGGTCCCTCTGGGCAACTCGTTGGGATTAGTCGGAGTCTTGAGCTATGGACACCACCCGATTACCAATATATATATATATAAAGGGATAAAAAAAAAAAAAAATTTAGGTCGTGTGGTAGACACACAAGCCAATGGTTAACCGAAACAAGAGATGGAAAAAATGGGCATACATGTTTTTTTTTCAATAATCATTTAATTGACTTGGAAAACCTTTAACCTACATCTATACAATTTTGTCATCAGAATGTATTGTCCTTCCTTGGGGTAAAATAATTTAACTTTGATTTTTAGAATAAAAAATTAATCACAAGACTGAGTGAATCATAACCAAGGTGGTTAATTTTTCTTAAAACTAAGATTAGATTATTTAATTCTAAGTGTGACTGAATCTTAAGCATAATTAATGAGTATAAAAAATAACATGTGTTGAAGGTGTGAGATACCATTGAACTCTTGTGAGATACCATTGAACTGAACATGTGAGATGCATGATATCACCTTCTTAGTATTAATCATAGTAACCCAAATCTGTCAACTTCTTGTTAGGGAAAACAATAGATCCCACAGAAAAGATAAATTAAACACACACACAAGGAAATACAAGAGATATACATGGTTCAATAATAACCTGCCTACGTCCACATGTCAAGATTCAATTACTTTCTTCTTATTCAAAGAAACCTTGAGGAATCAGTACAATAACACTCAACTCACATTCTTAATGAAATCCAAATAAGAATTTCTATTTATTTTCCCTTAAACCTTTCTCAAGCCCTAATATGCTTAAAACTTCTCTATTATCTCTCATTCCCAATACTTTCACTTTTGCATTAGCTTAACAAACTCTAAACCCATAATTACCTATTTATTGGCTTATACAAAAGTCATAAACAAAATAGAAACACCCACCTTAGAATAGGAGTCTCCAAAAGCAAAAATTGACTAAAAATGTGTTGCACCACTCGAGCAGTGCCTAGTGTCACTCAAGTGGATCACTCTAGGGACTACGCCAAAAATTGCCGCAAAAATCGAACCAACTCTTTTCACGGTTTGAGAGAGTATTTGTGTGTAATAAACCACAGTTTTCCAAACAATAAACCGTGTGGTTAATAACCTTACCAAGCTTTCAATTATCCTTGAACTATGGTTAATAAGTTTTAACCTTTGTGATTAAGATTTAACCCTAGTTTTTTTATAAAAAAAAAATAATGTGTCCCCTTTTAACTCCCTTTAACTTAAGTTAAAATACACTAACCCTTAGAGTTAAAGCATTTAACCTTGGTTTTAAAAGAAAATAAATTAATATGTCCCCTTTAATTCCCTTTAACTGTGGTGAAGATTCATTAAACCTTAGGGTTAAAGCACTAACCTTGAGTTTTAGAAAAAATTAATGTGTCTCTTTGTAACTCACTTTAACTGTGGTTAAAATTAACTCAGCCTAGTAAAAAATTTAATCATGTCTTTTAACCATGGTTAAGGTTCACTAACCCTTAGGATTAAAGAATCTAAATTTGGTTTAATTAATAAAAAAAATTAAGTTTTCCCCTTTTAACTATGATTAAGGTCAACTAACCCTTAGGGTTAAAGAATCCAAGATTGGTTCTTGATATTGAAAAAAAAAATTAAAGTGTCCCTTTCCATAAGGGTTAGTGAACCTTAACAATAGTTAAAGGGAGTTAAAAGATAGGTTTTATTTTTTATTTTCTAAAAACCAAGGTTAGATACTTTAATCCTAAGGACTAGCTAATCTTAACTACAGTTAAAGGGAGTTGGGGACACCTTAAATTATTATTTTTTATTCTTCTAAAAACCAAAGTTTGATATCTTAACCCTAAGGGTGAGTGAATCTTAACCAAAATTAAAGGGAGTTAAAAGGGGACACATAAATTGTTTATAATTTTTTTCTTGTAAAAATCAAGGTTAGATGCTTTAACCCTAAGGGTTAATAAATCTTAATCATAATTAAAGGGAGTTCAGAGGAGTCACGTTAATTTTTTTTCTTTTAAAACCAAGATTAGATGCTTTAACTCTAAAGGGTTAGTGTATCTTAACCTAAGTTAAAGATAGTTAAAAGGGGACACATTTTTTCTTTTCTTTTTAAACCGGGTTAGATGCTTTATCCCTAAGGGTGTGAATCTTAATCACATGGGTTAAAACTTATTAACTTTAGTTCAAGAGTAGTTAAAGGCTTTGTGAGGTTATAAAATATGATAAGGACATAATAGTCATTTTTATAACAATAACAAACGGAAGCAGAAGCCTAATAGAACTATGGATTGAGGTTATTTATCAAACGGTTGCAAAATCATAAGTTAATTTGAAAAACTATAACACATAATAGTATATTTGCAAAAATTGTAAAATTCAACAACTGACATGCAAAAACCCCTTAAAGTTGTTTAGCTCTAGAAAAAGACTCACATTTAATCATTTCTTTGTTTTAAATAATTGTTGTAGCTTGCCTCATGAACTATAAGTCTTTTCAACTATTTTTTTGTTTCTTTTATTCTTTTAATTGACAATAGTGGTAGGTGTATCCCTCCTCAGGAAGGAGGTTCCGGTACCTGAGAGAGTGAGAGTGTGCTACACTCTCTCTAAACCTTTAACTTAGAACATATACTGACTTGCTAATTGGGGTTGCGGCCTACCCGTTTGTCTCACACAAAAAAAAAATCTCCAAATTCTTTGTTTTTAATAATTGTTGTAGCTTTGTGTAAGTATTTATCCTACCTTGTCATAAACTTTAGTCTTTTCAACTACTTTTTTTGTTTTTTGTTTTTTTTTTCTTTTAATTGGAGAGAGAGGATCACATTTACATTTACACGGTTAAACCGATTACGATTCAAACTCCCCCCAAATTTGACCGCACCATATGTGTGCCTTTTAACCTTTATTAATTATGATTACAATTAATTAATCCTTAATATTTCAAAATATAACTTTGATTTTAAAAAAAAAAAAAATTTATTTATATACTTGTGTACTGGGAAGGCTTTCTCGATTCTATCCTAAATTAAAATTTATCACTCTCGGCAGCTTTGATCACCTTGAGTGTAACACTTTTACACATGTAGGCCGAAGAGGCAATGCCGAGTGTAACACTCCAACATCTAGGAGAGGAAATCCGTTGCCGTGTTATATCGTTATCCTGCCGTTGAATGTTATATCGTGGTTATCCTCCCGTTGTATGTTATATCGTTATCCGCCCGTTGTAAACAGTAAAATATCTCCGATTGATTAGTGGAAGGAAACTTCGAGGAACGATCCTAGACGGAGTGATTGAAAAGTAAGCGCTAAAAAAGAAAAAAGTGCGAACTCTGAACGCGAGCGACAAAAGACTGCACCGAACGTTATGAAAAGCGTGCCATGCATGGTTGGTTTACTTTATTTTAAAGGCCTTGGATTGTCTCTCGCAAAACTTGAAAGAGCCTGTCTTCGGGTTCATAGTGACAAGTGAGAAGTTAAAATCAGGGGATCATGATTTTGATTTCTCCACTTATAATAAGACATGTCACAATGAATGCATGAGAATAAAGGTGAGAGATATCAAAGGGGGAGAAATCAAAATTATGGGAAGAAAATAAAATGACTTTTCTCATTTGACGCCGATTGTCGCACAATGTATGGTGCACACTCTTTTGTCGCTTGTGCACTATTTCTTTTTTGGCGCTTACTTTTCAGTCACTCCGTCTAGGATCGTTCCTCGAAGTTTCGTTCCACTAATCAATGGGAGATCTGTTACTGTTTAGAACGGGCAGATAACGATATAAAATAAAACGGGACATTCAATAATGGCAGGATACGATGTGACATTGACAAGTGACAGCCAATAATTCGTTTATTTTTTCCACCGACGTCCTTTTCGCTACCTAAAATTGACTTTTGTATCCTTTATACGTGCATTCGACGTTATAAGGCAAGTGTACGGTATTATAAGGGACACTAAGATCAGTCATCATTATGCATCTTACCTAACTTTAAGACCTTAACTTTAAATCACAACCATTAAATCTGCCTAGCGTTAAAAAAAAAAATCAAAATCAAAATCTCTAACTTTCTTTTATGTTATGTTTTGTTGTCAAGAAAATACATAAAAACATTGATGAATTTTTGACATCACTTAACTATAGTTAAGATTCACCCACCTATCCTTAACCCTAGGAGTTTGTGAACCAGGTTAAAAAAAAAATAATTTTTTTCCTAAAAATCAAGAATAGGTGGTGAACCCTAGGGGTTCCATGTGTCTCTTTTGACACCCTTTAATTGTGGTTAAGATTCACCCACCCCTAGGGTTCACCCACTTATCCTAGTTTTTAGAAAAAAAAAAAAATTATTTTAAAACCATAGTTAAAAATTCATTAACTCTTAGGATTTATTTTTTCTCTTAAAAACCAATGATAAGTGGTGAATCGTAGGAGTGAGTAAACTTAACCATAGTTAAAGAGTATTTAACCGTAGAGAATTTCAAGTCTACTATAGAATAGTAGGGGGTAGTATGTGAATCAAGCAAACATTCAATGAAATTTTTGTTTTATATACATGATTACGATAAGAGCACTTTAGGAATTTTGAAAAAAATCAATCTACGTGTTTTTAGGGAGCATTCTCATTAATAGAACTAACGAGTGGCACATGCGATGCACGTGAGAGTGAGTGGAAGGAGTTAACCACAGTTAATAGGAGTTAAAAGGGATGCGTGTTAACCCACGGGTGCGATTGAATTGAACTCTCCCCGAGTTCAATCGCGATTGTCTGTGAGCAAGGGGTAGTTTGGGAATTAAAATAAAACATTAAATCAAAGTTTTGATTTACATAAGGGTAGTTTGGGAATTTCAAAAAAATCAGGCTACACCTGCCTCTCCCATCATAATAGTAAAGATAATAGTTAGAAGTCAAAAGAACATTTTTGAAATTAACACAAATCTTAATCAATATTTTGAATAGAAGAATCGTCTTTATATTAGTAGAAATATAATATGTTCTCATATGAGTGTTGCTATGGTTCACTTACTATGTGAACTTGTTAAGCTTCACATGGATATTCTTACTTCTAAAATAATTATCAAATTCATTAAAGTTAAGTGTACTTTAATCGTTCACTAGTAAGGAGCTTGTGAGATGCACGGTTACACTAATATAAGATGACAAATTAAAATGATAATAATAATAATGTATAAATATCAAATTTCTATAATCTTACGGTGTTTTATGCATGTTGGTCTGTACAGTTATATGCTCTACACCATATAAGAAAAAAATCTAACCAATGTCTATTCCAATTATCAATAAAAACTAAAGGGAAAAATAGCAAGCCTTCCTAGCCTTAAGTGACGGGCCTATGACTCATAGGAGGGCTTGAAGGCTTCATTTAAACCGCCTAATGACAAAAAACAATTCTAAAATAAATTACAGAAACAAAATTCAGAAAATTCATGGTCATGTATTACATTTCGGGTATAAATTACAAATTATTATAAGAAAATAAATACACGTGAAATCTAAATATTCCATTCATGGAGTGTTAAAAGTGGGTGCAGAGCTACAAGGTGTATGACACAACATTGCCCATTTATAAGGAGGATTCATGAAGCCAAAATGATGAACATTGCCTCCATTGACATGGACTTGAGTCACTTGGCCAATTCTTTGTTGACATTTGTCTACTATGCTGATCAACCAGTTATAATATCATCCGGCACTTGTTGTGGTAAACCCAAGAAAATGGACCATCAAGATATAATCCACACCTCAACACGCCTTATCCAAGTAAACCTCTCATTCACCATCTTAATCATTATTAAAGATATTCGCGGATTACATGTGCACCAAGCCAGAAAAAACCATACAGCTAGATGCTAAATAAGAATTAGAATTAAATGCTCACTCACTGGGACCTGCAAGAGACATGGATACATATAAAAAATTCACGGTTGAGAATCATAAAATGGATGAGATTGAGACCGAGGTTGTTGAGAGATAAATAGGCGTATTTAAGAGAGGGAGAGAAAGGTTAAGTGGTGGGAGACGTTTGAGAGTGACGAATTTAAGAGAGATAAATAAGTGTATTTAAGAGAGAGAAATAGACGTAGAGAGATAAATAGACGTATTTAAGATGGATTAAGAGGTATAAATTGAGGGAGAAGAGTTTAAGATGACACCCTCTGAAGTTGACACGTGTCCACAATCATTTCTAAGGCTGCCATGTGTCAACCCAACTACTTGGGTTTCAAAGTAAGTAATAAGAGACCAACCATTCAATGCAGGAGATACAATAGAGTTTAATTTTTCTTCTATTTTCTCATTCTTATTTAATGAACTGCTCCATATGAAAATATCAAAATATCATCGCATTAATAGAATGATATTCAATACATAATGATCAAGAAAAGTCTGATGAAGGTTAACAAATTCACACACTGAGTGATAGGGGAATGCTACCATTCACTTAGATGCTTTAATCTTAAGGATTAGTAAATCTTAATCACTGTTAAAGGGAGTTAAAATGGGCACCCCTTAACTGACCTTAAACCATGATTAACAATTTTTAATCCCTGTAGTTAATTTTTTTTCTAAAACCAATATTAGATGATATAACCCTAAGGCTTAGTGAATCTTAACCATAATTAAAGGGAGTTAAAATAGAACACTTCTTTAATTGCCCTTCGATGATGGTTAACAAGTTTTAACTCTGGTTAATTTTTTTTTCTAAAACTATGGTTAGATGCTTTAATACTAAGGTTAATGAATCTTAATCATAGTTAAAAAGAGTTAAAATAGGACACTCCTTTAATTACCCTTGAACTATGATTAATAAGTTTTAACACTCCTTTAATTACCTCATTGCATGTCGATCATTGTTTTTTTTTGGGTTAAGATGTCCCTCTTTTCTTACAAGTACAACTTACTTTTCAATCCTAAAGCTAAAGAGATTGGACGATAGTCTATTGTGAGAAGGCAAAAGTTTGGCTATTGTGGAAACCTTAGCCAAGCGCTCGGGCATCCACAGATGATGCGACACTTGGTGATTATTTAGGGGAGAAGTCATTTCATTTTCTCCCCATGATTTTGACTTCTCTCTACTTGATCTCTCTTTTTAAAATGCCACATGTCCCATCATTTGTGGATGCCCGAGGGCTTGGCTCGGCGTCCACCAGAGCAAAATCAAGGCCTTGTGAGAAAGTTAAATCACATTTGGTGAGAAAAAGAAACAAAAAAATATTAAATTCGGAATTTCTTTTGGGCAAGCAACTCATTTGTGATTGAATTCAATTGTGTGAATTGACTATGATCCAATCTCTCCCTTGTTGAGTTCGAATCACATCCAATCGCGATTAAAGTTGGAGAGAGTTCAATCACATAGGTCAACACGTGTTCATGTTAACCCCTATTAACTATAATATAATTAAGTTTCACTAACCATTTGAATTCAATAATCTAGTCTTGTTTTAAGAAAAAAAATATTTAACAATAGTTAAAAACTTTTAACCCTTAGGGTTAATAATTTTTTTAAAAACTAAGGATAGATTTGTTGAACCTTAATGCTATTTTTGTTTATTAAGAAAATAAGTAAAAACATGAAAAAGAAAAGAAAATTTTAGATTTCTAATACAATTGTTAGTTGTATTTTGTTTAAATTTATTTTTTTTTCCATGTTTTTACATATTTTCTCAGTAATCAAACATAAGATAAGGGTTAATAAATCTTTACCATAGTTAATAAGAATTAACAGGGACACGTTGACATGTGGTTGCTCGTGAACTCTCACCAAATTTAATCGTGATTGGCTGTGTCGATCTCCTTAACTCTACTTTATGACTTTTTTCAAATACAAAAAGTGTAATTTTGAGACAGAACCCTACTTTTAGTGTAAAGACATGATTGACTTTTGCAATTACCAATAATTTTCATCTTTTGTACTTGAATTATAGTTAATAAATTTAACTTATAGTTAATTTTTTTTAAAATATTAAAGATTAGATGCTTTATCAGATCATAATCCGTTATTAAAAATAAAATAAAAAGAAACACGTAACGAAAAATCAGAAAAGAAAAAAAAGAAGAGGACGAGGCACCTTCATTCACCTCGAGAAGGTTTTTTTTTTTTTTTGCAAAACACTCTCCATAATTACATAAATTACAAGAGCTCCACTTTTGACGCTTGATTGCGTGAATTATTTTAGTTAAATGAAGACTAAATTTAATTTATTTAATAATTTTTTCCCCTGTTTTAGCATTAAAGCATAGCTTATTTTATTCATCGTTTCTGCTACGGAGAAAAGCAATCTGTTCTTCTTCTCAAGATTGTCGCTTTACAGTCTCTGTCCTTTAGGAGTTTGAAAGATTCTTTACCGTCATCTCCGGCAAGAATTCCATCCCTGACGTTCCCTAGACATCGGAGTTGGGAAGAAATTCCGGTAAAAAATCTGTCGACGATGTTAAATTGAGTTTTTTTTTTTTGGTGGTAGAACTTTGAAGGTCAATTATCCAAATATCTCCTCGTCAAATCAAATAAAAGAAAACGTAAAATCGCTTCCAAAATATATTTTCGAGAAACTAAAATTCTGTTTTACTTAGAACTTGATCGGATCTTCGATCAAGATCGAGATCTTCGATTGCTATGCGATGAAGAATTTTCAGAGCTGTTAGATTTTTTAAAAAAAATATAAAATTCGGTTAGATTTTTTAAAAAAAATTTGAGGTTGATTTATTTTTTAAAAAACTAAAGATAAATAGGTAAATCCTAAAGGTGATGGATCTTAACTACAATTAAAATATCTTAAACCTAGATTTTTCTTTATTATGAAAGAAATTTTAAATAATGAGATTAAATTTCCACAGCCAGATCTATATATATATGTATGAAGGGCCCACTAAGTACTCTCTTAATAGTGATCAGCAAAACGTCAGTTCTTCGACAGAATGATGCAATACAACGGATTGCTTTTGAATTTAAGGAATCACAAAGTTATAATTTCATCTTTTGAGACATATTATAAATAAGATGGAGTTAGAATTTTATAATTTCATAAAGAATTCAAACAATAATTTTAGAGGTAAATCTATGAGATTTAATTTCATAGTCAAATATTCTTATTTAACAAATCTGCTTTAGAATTTAAAAACAAAAAAGAAGCCCGACAGTTTCATTTCTACAGAAATTTAGTAGTGCATTCAAGTGACAGAATTCTGAATTTCATAAAATTTAATTTAGTGGATCTTAATTCCATCAAGGAAGCACAGGTACGATGATACTTAGATACGGTGATATGATACGAGTACGACGATACGGCATAAATTATGAATAACTGCTAAATTTTATCTTAAAGTATCGTATCCCATACGATAATACGGATACAAAAATAAGAGTACGTATCCATTTTCAAAGTATCCGTGCTTCATTTAGGTTCCAATTCCAATTCCAATTCCAATTCCATCAATGCAAAGAACACCATTGGAAAATTACCTTAAGGCCTGATGCGACGTTTTTAGTAATTGTGCAATCACTCAAGAAAAATTGTACACATTCACATGTGAGAGAATTTTCCTACTACATTCCGAAAGTAATGAAATCACGATTGAAAAGTAAGTCGGGACTTTCCACCCACCCGACCTGTCTAAATCAAATCGATTAAAATTCTTACAAGTCTGGGAAAAAACTTGCCAGTCATGTTTGATTATGTTGACATTTTTAATTTGATTTTTGAGGAGCCATTTCAACTTTAGGTTGTGTTCGGTTGAAGAGAAAATGGGCGGTAAGAGAATTTCACTTGTTTGATCGGTGTTCGGTGCAAGAGAAATGGCCTCGAATTGTCTCTGCGAAGCCAGAAATTGGTCTCGGGTTCTATACATCGTGCAACAGTTGACATAAAATGGGAGAAGTCATTTCATTTTCTCCCCATGATTTTGACTTCTCATCACTCCATATCTCTTACTCTTATTCTCACACACTTATAATCACATGTCTTATTATGAGTGGAGAAATCAAAATCATGACCCCCATGATTTTTTCTCCACCACTTGTTCCTTATCCTATGGAACCCCGAGACAAGCCCTTTTTGGTTTCGCCAGAGACAATCCAAGGCCAAGAGAAAAGGCACATCCTAAAAATAACGGCCTCGGATTATCTCTAGCGAATCCAGAAGCCCCTCTCGAGCAACCATCGAATAAGGGACATGTGGCGTTAAAAAGGAGAGAAGTCATTTCATTTTCTCCCCATTTGATATCTCTCTCCCTTTATCTCAACACTTTATCGTCATGCGTCATATAATGTGTGGAGAAGTCAAAATCATGGGGCCCATGATTTTGACTTTTCCTCCACTTGTCCCTTATTCTATGGTTGGCCCAGACAAGGGGTTTCTGGCTTCATTAGAAACAATCTGAGACCAAAAATAATTTCTCTACAGTTGTGTCCGTACAATAACTTAAAAAAAAAAAGATATCTTCCGCAGAATAAGATTGTTTTGTAAGGAAGAAAAATATAATTTTTTATTTGAGTAATAATATCCTCGTAGGCCGAGGAGGGGACTATCCCTCCTTGCTCTCACATAGTTTCCCTTCAACTCCCATTAACTTGGGTTAGTTTATTTTTAACCCTTTAGTCAATTTTTTTGTTTTATTTTCTAAAACCAATGGTAGATGGGTGAACGCTAAGAGTGGATGAATCTTAACCACAGTTAAATGGAGTTAGAAGGGGGGAACATGACAAGAAAATGAGAGTCGAGACGCCTTCCTCGTGTCATCCACCGAGGAGGTGATTATTTTCCTTTTTTAGTATACCGCTCCACAAAGCAAGGTTGTTTTGAGAGAAAAAAAAAATGTAATATTACTATTGTATCCCTCTCAACCCTTTCTAACTGTAGACTTGTCAGGGAATTTTGGGCCCTTAAATTTTTTTTTTTTCTCTCTTTTCTTTTTCTTTTTTTTTCTCCCAATCACTATCCTGTGAACTGAACACAATTGGGCTCATTTGGGATCAGGGCGGAGCCAAGATTCTCTTGGAGGGTACTTACAATGGGGGTTCGAGGCATAACCTCCATATTTGTTTTTTGAGAATCAAGTTCATAGGTCATCGCATATGTTTGTTCATTTGTAAAAATTATATTTGTTTTCAGAAGTTTAGGGGCGTTAAAGCCCTGTTCCCCTGGTTCCGCCCCTCCCTATGCTACGCCCCAAATAATACAATAATATTTTTTTGTCAAAATTTGTGGGGGGCTTCAACCCTCTAGGACCCATGTGACTCCGGCCTGCTTGAGCTTTAGTATCTCCTGTAAGGGTCAATCGGTTAATGCCTAATTTTTTATTTTTTTTTGCAGTCTAGTATTTGAAGCAAGCTCAGATAAAGATGGCGAGGCACACCTAGGGGTGTAAACGAGCCGAGCTGGGCACTACTCGAGCTCGGTTCTTTGGAATTTTATAGATGCTCAGGCTCGGCTCGACTCGTCCACAAATCATTGAGCTTGAGCTCGGCTCGGCTCGGTAATTTTTTATTTTTTAAAAATACATTGATAAGCACTAAATTCAATTTTAAAAAAAATTGAAAGGACTTTTTTTTTGGGGGGGGATGTCATGTGACTCACGTGAAAGCTTGAGTTAAAACTTAAACAGATATAATTATGTTAATGTATACTAAATATATTTTACCAAAACAAAGTATAATAAATATATAATAGAAATTTAACTTTTAAAGGGTATTAGTATAAAATTAATCGAGCTAAGTTGAGCCACCTATTGTTTAGGCTCAGCTCGTTTATTTTTTGAGTTCACTTTTAAGGCTTAGCTCAGCTTAGCTCAATGAGCCCAAAGTAAAAGCTTAAGCTCGGTTTATTTCGAGTCGAACCGAGTTGGCTCAGCTCGTTGACACCGCTAGGGGAACCCCTCCATATTGCTCCAAGAACCTTCCTCCTAGTACTAGTGAGGGAATAAACTACCACACGGTGTGTTTTATCTCGACTTTTTAAAAGCTAATGCAATTTCAAACAGTATTGTCAGAATCGGACCGGCCGGTTGAATCGGTAGAACCGCAAACCGGCCCCCTCGTTGGTTCCCAAAACCCTCAAAACCGGTATTCTTTAAGAACTGGCCAGAATCGGCCAAAACTGGTAGAACCAATTGGGAAGCGATCAGAACTAGTCGGAACCAGTCAGACTCTGGAAAAAATGAAATTTTTTTGTTTTTGCAAAAAGTACACGGTCGAACCGGACCGGTTAAACCGAGAACCGGCCACTCTATCGGTTTAATACTCAGTTCCGACAACACTGATTTCAAAGCACCTTCCTTTTACTTTATTGTTAGAGGCATGCTAGCAATCGCTTGGCCTCAGATTCTCTTTGGCAGATGCCAGAAAATAGTCTCGGACAACCACACATTGTGGGCCTTGGATTCTCTCTGGCAGATGCTAGAAAGGTGGTCTCGGGCCACTATACATTAAACGCCTTGTGACATAAAAAAGGGGAACAATCATTTCATTTTCTCCCCTAATTTTGACTTCTCTCAACTTGATATCTCTCCCCATTTATCTCATCACTTTATTGTCGTATATCAAATACTGTGGGGAAAAGTCAAAATCATGGGGCCCATGAAATGACTTCTCCCCATTAGCTAGAGAGAATCCGAGGCCTACATTGTGGGCCATGTGGTGGGGGAAGTCAAATCATTGTCCTCTTATTTTTGATTTCTCCACACGGACCAAACATGTTGGGACACATGACAATAAAGTGGTGAAAAAAAGGGAGAGATATCAAGTGGTGAGAAATAAAAAAAAATGAAATAGTTAACGGACCATGGATTCCATTTGCAAACCTAAGGCGTCCAAGGTTTGCAAATAGAATCTATGGGTCCGTGTATCACTACCCTAAAAACAAAGAGAAAATGAAATGTCTTTTTCCCTTTTTGATGCCACATCCGGCAAATGCGTGGTTGAGCAAGGGCATATGCCAGAGAGAATCCGAGGCCCAAACTCGAGCATACTGACCTGTCCTTCCTACTTTATTATGTGTTGATTCTTGGGGAGTAAGAATTGCCAAGGGGGGCACACTCCTTCATTTCATCCGGTGTTGGAAGGGCTGCCTGTCAGAATCGCCTATTGTCATCTTCAATAATGAAACTGGAACACAGCGCCCCAAGAAAGCTCTTGTTTTAACTTTGATACCAAGCATGAGCGGGACACCGGGAAAGGACTTGTACTAGTTGTCCAACCATAGGTTTTCAACAACAAAAACAAATAAAAATAAAATTAAAAAAAATTAATTTAATTTAATTAAGCTTAATCAGGATTAAAGAGGTGTTAAAAGAGACAGGAAGGGTAAGATACGAAACGGACCCATGCTACCAATATTAGGCTTTTAACCGGCTAGTTGAGATTGCCTGTCCGGTGTGAAAGTGAAAAAAAAAACCGGCACTCGCATCATTACACCAGAAGCAAATCGCCTATGTTCATTCCTGGCCATTAGTGTTTGAAGGCTAGGATCAACTCGGCTGTAGGGATTTAACAACTCTATACTCTTGGCCTGGGATTGTCTCTGCCGAAGCCGGAAAGGGCTCTCGGGCAAACCATAGAATAAGGGACATGTGGCATTAAAAAGGGGAGAAGTCATTTCATTTTCTCCCCATAATTTTGACTTCTCCCCCACTTGACATCTCTTCCCCTTTATCTCAACACCTTATCGCCATGTGTCATATAGTGTGTGGAAAAGTCAAAATCATGAGCCCCATGATTTTGACTTCTCCACCACTTGTCCCCTATTCTATGGTTGCCCGAGGCATGCTGTTTCTGGCTTTGCCAGGACAATCTAAGGCGAGAAATCTTGGCCATCAAACACCCAGGCCAGACTATAAGAAAGGACCCAAGAAAGAGCACAGACGATTTACCAAGCAGTGAATCGTGGGTGCGATTGAACTCTCCTTAAGAAAGAATCACTCTTAAAACTCCTACTTTTATAATCTTGCAAAACGAGCTCTACTTAGCAAGGTAGGATTAAATTTCTTAACTTTACTATTATTATTATTATTATTTTAAATCAAGGTTAAATTATTAAACCCTAGAATTAATAAATTTTAAGCACAATTAATAGGAGTTAAAAGGGACACATGCTGACTTGTGGGTGCGATTGAACTCTCCTTGAGTTCAATGGCGATTGATTGACGCCACAAAAATGTGTTTGGGCACAGGGTAATGAAGTTCGTTGTATTCTTTAACGAATTGGGAACCGAAGCGAACCAGAACTAGTTTATGGTTCAGTTTGGATTGGTTCGTGAAATTGAGCGAACCGCACGGTGGTTTCAAAACAGTCTTGACTTGTCGAATTTTTAAATCAAATTCAATGATATTTTTCTTTGGATTCAACAAATATGTGCTTTGAGGTCACAAACTGTTGTTTAAAAGACATTTTTTTAATGGATTTTTAAATAAGTTTTTGTAATATATTATTTACAGGCTTAAAAAATATATTTTTATAATATATTACAAAATATATATTTGTATAATATATTACAAAATATATATTTGTTTTAGAGGCTTAATTAGCGAACCAAGCTAATGGATCAAGAAACAAATTATCTCATCCTATCCCTTGTGAATCGGGTTCACTCTATAGTGATGAATTGCGAACTGAGAACCGCAAATTCGAATTCGAACCGAGCGAACCAACAACCAGGTAACATTGGTCGGGCATTCACACATCATCAGACATCTGACGATAAAAAATGGAAGAAATCATTTCATTTTTTCCCCATGTTTTTGACTTCTCCCACTTAATATCTCTCTCCCTTTTATTGCCACATGTAGGATGATGTGTGCATGCCCGACCACATTTTTCTAGCATCCACGTGAGGTAAACTTATGCTTTTTTTAAATTGTTAAAATATGAAACATATCACGTGTTAACCCCAATCTTGCGAACATTACTCCGAACGTTAGCATTTGCCTTACACCGAACGTTAGCATTTGCGCCCCCCCAACCGACAACACTTTGTTGCATAATTGGTGCTCGGACAGTGATTGGAATTTTTTTTTTTTTTTTTTTTTTTATGATAGTGATCGGAGACTTTAGCGGTACGTCTTTATAAATGTTACGACAAATCATTGATAAATCTATACTAAAGAAATGAGCTGGCACTCATTTTCACTCGATATCTTAGGTCTAGCTGTGTGTTTAGAGAGTACAGAAATGAGCTACACCTCTTTTTCCTTTAGAGTGTGCGTGTTAGTTACAACATATCATTTCAACAATCAAAACTAAAACCAACGCATTTCCTTGCTTTTAACCAATAACCTCCCCGCACCGAAAAAAAAAAAAAAAACACCGAAAACCTCCACAACGAGGACAGGTGTTTGAGAGCTGGTGTAGTCTCCAAAATGAAAGTTCAACCGTTTGGGTTAGACTTTGATATTTATTAGAAAGGAAAATACTTAACAGATAACCCAATGGACCGTCTTCATTGGTCTACAACCCGCTTTTTAATATTAACTATGATTAAGATTCACTCACCCCTTCAAGCAGGTCGCACTATTTCAATTTTATCTTTCCTTTTTTACTTGACAAACGGTGCATCACGGGTCTTCACTATTATTCATATATTAATTAACTTTGCTAGTCTATAGATATATGGATAAAGCTCTTGAGATCGTCCAGAGACGACCCTGTCTGAGACCGTCCCAACCAGAATGGTTTCAAAAGTGTTGTGGCCATGAATCTCACACTGACCGCAACGGTATCTAGACAGTCTCACTAGCAAAGCCCTAAATAAATAGTAATAGAGTCGATAGACCTCAAAATGAAATTCAATCTTCACAACTTATAAGTTTACAAGGGCAAACAAGATCTGTGTACCATACCTGGTGTGGGGTTGCGGGCTCACGTCGCACCCTCGGGGATTAGTCCTAACCCAGAGGGTTGGGGACACCCCGAGTTCCAAAAAAAAAAAAAGATCTATGTACCAAATTGCACACACGAATGGACTAGATAAATGATGCTTGGTACTTGGAAAAAGGTCACAAATTTTTTTTTTGGTTAGAGCATCTCCAACGCACTCCCTAAAGGAGCTCTCTTCCTTATAGTAGAGAGGCATACCCTCTTTTAAGCACTCCAATGCACTCCCTATATGGACTCCCTACTATAGGATTTTTGATTTGGCTCCTTACTAGTAGGGAGCCAAATCCCTCTCTCTATTATTATTATATTATTTTTTTTTAATAGTCTTGTCAAATCATTTGAATATGAAGTAGAGTTAGGAACCACAGTCAATTGCGATTGAACTAATAAGGGAGAGTTCAATCGCACCTACAAACCAACACGTGTCTCTTTTTAACTTTTATTAACTATGGTTAAGATTCACTAACCCTTGGAATTTAACAATATAATATTAGTTTTTAGAAAAGAAATAAAAAAATAAGATTGAAGTGCAATTGGACTCTCAACGGTTGCAATAATGTTAAAATAAAAAGAAATAAAAAACTGAGTATTTAAATAGAAATAGAGAAAAAGTAAAGAGTGGGGCTGGAGTTGCAAAGAGAAAAAGTACCCCCTGTTTTAAGAAAACTCTCTACTATTGAGTAAAAATAGAGAAATTTAAGAAATTGGGTTGGAGATGCTCTTATGTGGCTTCGCTATCATGGTCGAGAAACCTTTAAAGGCAACTACACCACAAGGGGAAAAAAGATCACAAAAATAGCTTCCCCCGCACATTCACGATTATAACTGGACTGACAGCCATCTCCATCAGTTTTAGGAACCAAATCCTCTATGGTTATAACTGGACTGCAGTCGTCACTTGCCTTTTTTGACACCTCTTAACTGTAGTTAAGATTCACTTACACATCCTTAGTTTTTTTTTTTTTAAGTATTAATTTTTTTAATCAAGACTAAATTCCAGTACCTCTGAGCTTTCTAACTCATTTATGTGAGAGATCCAGTAATCTAAATTATACCCATCTTCAAACATAATTATGGGATTAGCTTGGATCATCTTGTCCATAAGACATTAAATGGGCCCTGCAAGTTGAGAGGAGAATCCTACACAGAGACAAATTACAGGCCGAAGAAAAAGACTTTGTTTTTAGGTTTTTTTTTTTTGGTAATGGTAATAAGGGTTAGGCCGCAACCCCAATTAGAGGGTTAGTATTGCTCAAGTTAGTTGGACGGGTAGAAGACTCAACCAGATGGGAATGGAATCCGGAACCACTTCCTTACGGAAGGAATACACTTACCACTGGGCCAAAGCCAAAAAGACTTCAGTGGTCATTGTTTATTCCACGGCCGCATTTTAAATTCAAAAGAAAAAATAAGACTTCAAACTCTCTCAAGTTGTAACCGGACTCTAGAGTCCGGTTATGTGCCTGAGGTTGACACCCATTATATGTGGTTCAGATTTACCATTATCAGTGGTTAAGATGGCCCACTCTTATGGTTCACCCACTCATCCATGGTTTTAAAAAAAAATCAATATTTTTTTTATAAAAACAAAGGATAGGTGGGTGAACCCTATGAGTGAGTGAAACTTAACCATGGTTACTCCAAGGAGTCCGTTTACAACTTGAGAGAATTTCACGGTCTCTTATATAATATAGGTAAATGAGGATGCAATCTTTTGTTAATTTCACTGCAAATCTCAACAAAGATTGAAAATTAAGAATAGAGTTTTTTTAATATTAAATACTCTATTTTTTTTTTAATTTTCAAAAATGAATTAATATATAAAAAAAAGCCAAGGGTGTGGGTGGGTGAATCTTAACCACGGTTAAGGGGCGTCAAAAGGGACACATGGCGACTCAAGGGGTGATATTAAAAAACTGTTTTTAATATTAAAAAAACTATATTTTTTTTAATTTAAAAAAAAAAATTAATATGTAAAAAAAAACAAGGATAGGTGGAGTGAATCTTAACCACGGTTAAGGGGTGTCAAAAGGGACACGTGACGACCTCAAGGGGTGATATTAAAAAACTCTATTTTTTTTTAAATTTTCAAAAATGAATTAATATTTTTTTAAAAAGCCAAGGATGAGTGGGTGAATCTTAACCACGATTAAGGGGTGTCAAAAGGGACACGTGACGACCTCGAGGGGTGATATTAAAAAACTCTTTTTTTTTTAAATTTTCAAAAATGAATTAATATTAAAAAAAAAAAAACCAAAGATGGGTGGGTGAATCTTAACCACGGTTTAGGTTTAGGGGTGTCAAAAGGGACACGTGACAACCTCATGGGTGAGAGCTGGACTTTAAAATATTAAATAAATAGTGTTTTGGATCTAAGAATATAGTTTTTTGAAAATTAAAGGGGCAATTTTGGAATTTTATATACTTCACAGCATTTCTGTGAGTTGACTAATGGTCAACTGATGGAGGGGTCTAAGTGCCATTATTTTAAAAAGTAAGAATACTTAATGTATTTTTTGAAAAGTGAGAGGGTCTATGTGTATTTTTACTAAACCTCTCATCTAATATAAATATAAGAACTAAGCCACGGCCTCACCCTCACCCTCACAAACCCATCACAAGCTAATACTTCCCACCTTTTCTTCTCGTACCCTATGGAAATCACAGTCAGCAACTCCCAGACTCAGTATTACTGTGGCGTATCTCTTCTTAAAGCTCGCAAGAGATGGCGCTTTGCTCTCGCTGCTATTTATTCTTACCGAGTCGTGCTTTCTCTGGCTGTAGAGAATAGGAACGCCCAGCTCCCACCCGGGATTCTCCATTTCCAACCAAACAGTATTGGCAATGATGTTCATGACATTAGCAAACCTCGCAAGAGATGGCGCTTTGCTTTCATTGCCATCTATTCTTACCGGGTCCTGCTTTCTCTTGCCCAAGAGATTATAGAGAATAGGAATGCCCAGCTCCCATCCGGGATCTCACCTTCTCCGTCTTCCAACATTCTCCATATCCAACCAAACCACGATGTTCATGACACTGCTGTATTCTCTAACATCAAACAGAGAAGCATCACTGATATCGTAGAGAGGAAAGACAAGGACCATCATCTTCACCGGGAAGGAGACGTTGAAGGTGGAGCTCACGCACTGGGCACCGACGCAGAGAATGTAATCCAAGGTAAGGATGAATTTATTCTCCATAAGAAAAAGAATAGTGGTGACAATGATGCAGAGAATGGAATCCATGGTAGGGACGAAACCATTCTCCATATCAAACAAAACAATAGTGACTATGATCCAGAGAATGGAATCCAAACCATTCTCCATATCAAACAAAACAGTAGTGACTATGATCCAGAGAATGGAATCCATGGCAGGGATGAAACCATTCTCAATATCAAACAAAACAGTAGTGACAATGATCCAGATAATGGAATCCATGCTATAGATGAAATCATTCTCCATGGGAAACAGAACAGTAGTGACAATGATCCTGAGAAGGGAATCCATGTTAAGGATGAAACCATTCTCCATATCAATCAGAACAGTAGTTACAATGATCCAGATAATGGAATCCATGGTATATATGAAATCATTCTCCATAGGAAACAGAACAGTAGTGACAATGATCCTGAGAAGGGAATCCATGGTGAGGATGAAACTATTCTCCATATCAAACAAAACACTAGTGACAATGATGTTCATGACACTGCTGTTATCTCTAACATCGATGAGAGAAGCCTTACTGAAATTGTAAGGAAGAAAGACATGGACTATCTTTGTCAGGTTGGAGGAGTTAAAGGTTTAGCCCGTGCTCTTGGCACCGATGCAGAGAATGGAATCCATGCAAATGATGAAGGTGTGAGCCAGCAACGCGAGATGTTTGGTTCAAACACATTTCATATGCCACCTCCAAAAGGTTTCTTCCCTTTCGTGTTGGAAGCTTTTAAGGATATCACTATTCTCATCCTAATGGCTTGTGCAGCACTTTCTCTTGGTTTCGGCATGGGAGAAGAAGGGATGAAAGAGGGTTGGTATGAAGGTGGAAGTATTTTTGTTGCTGTATTCCTAGTTGTCTCTGTCTCTGCGTTGAGCAACTTCAGGCAGTCGAGACAATTTGAGAAGTTGTCAAAAGTCAGCAACAACATTCAGATTGATGTCCTAAGGGATGGACGGCGGCAAAAAGTCTCCATCTTTGACATTGTAGTTGGAGACATAGTGTGTTTAAATATTGGAGATCAAATTCCAGCTGACGGGTTGTTCATAGATGGGCATTCATTTCAAGTGGATGAGTCGAGCATGACTGGGGAGAGCAACCCTGTGGAAGCTGATTGCAGAAGCAATCCTTTTCTGTTTTCAGGCACCAAGGTGGCCGATGGATACGCTCGAATGCTTGTCACGTCTGTGGGAATGAACACTGCATGGGGAGAGATGATGAGCTCGATAAACCACGATACTAAAGAGAGGACACCATTACAAGCTCGGCTTGACAAACTAACCTCATCTATTGGGAAGGTAGGTTTAGCAGTTGCTTTTCTTGTTCTTGTTGTTTTGTTGGTTCGTTACTTCACAGGGAATACGGAAGATGGAAATGGAAAACAGGAATTTAACCGCAGCAAAACAAAGATAGATGATGTGCTGAATGCGATGGTTCATATTGTTGCTGCTGCAGTAACTATTGTGGTGGTAGCTATTCCAGAAGGTTTGCCGTTGGCTGTCACACTTACTCTTGCTTATTCAATGAAAAGAATGGTGGCTGATCAGGCCATGGTTCGGAAACTCTCGGCCTGTGAGACAATGGGCTCAGCTACTATTATATGTACTGATAAAACTGGAACACTCACATTGAATCAAATGAATGTGACCAAGTTTTGGCTCGGCCGAGAAGAGACGACCACTAACATTGCACCAAATGTCCTTAAATTGTTACACCAAGGAGTAGCTTTGAACACAACTGGTAGTGTTTACAGACACAAAGTAGGATCAAAGCCCGAGTTTTCAGGTAGTCCAACAGAGAAAGCAATTCTCTCTTGGGCTGTCCTACAATTGGACATGGATATAGAGCAAGTAAAGCTAAGTTGTACCATTCTCCAAGTTGAAACCTTCAATTCGGAGAAGAAGCGAAGTGGGGTTTTAATTAGGAACGTCAACAACACAATCCATGTGCATTGGAAAGGAGCTGCTGAGATTATATTAGCAATGTGTTCAAATTACTATGATTGTTCCGGGAACATGAAAGACATGGATGAAGATGAGAGGATCAGAAACGAGAAAATAATTCAAGGTATGGCAGCCAACAGCCTCCGATGCATTGCTTTTGCCCATAAACAAATTCTCGATGAAGAGTTGGAATGCCTTGAAGATAGAAACACCCACAGAAAGTTAAAAGAAGATGGCTTGGTCTTGGTAGGGCTGGTGGGTCTGAAGGACCCATGTCGACCAGGGGTGGGAACAGCAGTGGAAGCTTGCAGGAATGCTGGAGTGGACGTCAAAATGATCACTGGAGACAATATTTTCACTGCGAGAGCCATAGCCATCGAATGTGGGATACTCAAGCCCAATCAGGACAAAAATAGTGGAGAAGTGGTCGAAGGTTTGGAATTTCGAAACTACACGCCAGAAGAGAGGATAGAGAAGGTCGATAAAATTCGAGTGATGGCTAGGTCCTCCCCCTGTGACAAGCTTCTGATGGTACAATGCTTGAAACAAAAAGGTCATGTGGTTGCAGTCACAGGTGACGGCACAAATGATGCACCGGCTTTAAAGGAAGCCGATGTAGGACTTTCAATGGGGATTCAAGGCACTGAAGTGGCCAAGGAGAGCTCAGATATTGTCATCTTGGATGATAACTTTGCTTCAGTGGTTACTGTTTTGATGTGGGGGAGATGTGTTTTTAACAATATCCAAAAATTCATCCAATTCCAGCTCACTGTGAATGTTGCTGCCCTAACAATCAATTTTGTTGCAGCAGTTTCTGCAGGAGAAGTCCCACTAACAGCAGTACAGTTATTATGGGTGAACCTAATCATGGACACGTTGGCAGCTCTGGCTCTGGCAACTGAACGACCCACCAAGGAGCTCATGAAGAAGCCTCCAGTTGGTCGTACCAAGCCGCTTGTAACAAAAGTAATGTGGAGGAACCTCATAACTCAAGCTCTCTATCAGATAACCGTCCTTTTGGTCCTGCAGTTCAAGGGCAAGTCAATCTTCAATGTGAATGAGAAGGTAAAGGATACACTAATCTTCAATACTTTCGTCCTATGCCAAGTTTTTAACGAGTTCAATGCAAGAAAACTAGAGAAGAAGAATGTCTTCCAGGGAATACATAAGAACCACTTGTTTCTGGGGATTGTGGGGATAACCATTGTTCTTCAAGTGGTGATGGTAGAATTTCTAAAGAAGTTTGCAAATACAGAGAGGTTGAATTGGGAGCAATGGGTTGCATGCATTGGAATTGCGGCTATATCTTGGCCAATTGGTTTGGTTTTCAAGTTCATACCAGTTTTAGATAAATAGTTTCTCAGTTGTCTCAAGTGGTAAAGCTTCAAAGTCCAGGTATATTTATTCTTTAAACTTGTATAAATACTCTCTCATTATGTACTGTAAAGGTTTTCTTGTTAGCTTCAATATCGGTAGTATTGATGGCATTTAAAAGAATCTATATACCTAATATATGTTGGTTGCCTCCACATGCCATATCCCCAAATTCTCTGTTTTCTCTTCAGGTTGTCACCACGTATAGGGCTGTAAAAGGGCCCTCCACATGCCATATCCCCAAATTCTCTGTTTTCTCTTCAGGTTGTCACCACGTATAGGGCTGTAAAAGGGCCGACCTGGGTCTCTCCAGGCCTAGCCCGTATTAGTCTTGAAGACCAATAGGAAGAAGCAGAAGGGAACTCCAGTCGCTGGGGATATTTAGGTAAGAATCGTCCTCAGTGGGACCACTGGATCCGATGCATTGTGATTCTCCTTTAGAGATGGGGCCCTATGTTGTAAGGGGAAAGCGGACTCGAACCGCTGACTCTGCCACAAGGTAAACCATCGCCTCTCAGGCCTCCCTGACTGATTCTACCATAGAGGCCAATGATAGACAATCACTCCCACCTCACTTGTATGGGTACGCCCAAGCCCTCAAAGGGCTTGAACTGGCTACACCCAGGCCTTACCCTCAGGGTCAGTGTTGGGCCTAGGCCAGCTTGAAATGAAGATAAAGAAAAACACTTTTGTGATTATATTTACCTATAATTTTTTTCTAAACCACTACTGACTGCCGACCTGACACCAACCATCCTCCTCTATCCAACATTGGTAACGACTCCGGACAACAACGCTGGAACTCTTCTCTCTCGTCAAAATTTCGAATCAGTGTCACAGAAAGTTGGAGTCTTTTTGCTTGTGAAATACAAAAAGATCAAGATGTAAGAATTCCAGTTTGGTATTGATTTGTCAGGGATTTACTTTGTTCAATTGACGATCTTTTGAAGGCTCTAGAGGATCGATCGGATACATATCCAGAGAGTTATCCAAAAGCAGAGGCTGATATGCTCGATGCCATTTTTGAATCCGGTATGCCCATTTGTCTCTTAAGAAAAGTTACTTGGCTATTTTTTTCTTCTTTTTTTGAAAATAGATTATTGTTTAATTTGCTGCAATGTCCATTGATGTATTTCATTTTGTTTTGAAACATTCATCCATAGTTCAAAAACTCAAAAACTTGACTCGACTCGAAAGTTAGCCAAGTTGAGTAACTTAGAAAACTCGAAAAAATTTCGACTTGACTGACTCGGAAGTATATATATATATAATCAAACATAGATAAAAAAAAAGCCAAGTTGAGTAACTTAGAAAACTCGAAAAAATTTCGACTTGACCGACTCGAAAGTATATATATATATATATATATAATCAAACATAGATAAAAAAAAAAATTTAGGGCAAAATAATTTCTACTACAACATACAATTCTACTGCAAACATACAAATTAAAATAGTCCCAAAGTAATTGTAATGCTAAAAGCCTAAAATCAATCCTAATTTCATAAATTATAATGTTATTATTAATTTCAGAAATTAAAATCTTCATCTTCTTCTTCTCGAATGAGATATCGATATGGGTAGAACGAGATTTAAAAAAAAGATATTTTATGTCCTCAAGTGACTTGGCCAAGTCTTTCGAGTCGAGTAACCCGACCTGACCGACTCGATTGAGTCACTCGAGTAAAAGGGAGCTATCAAATTTTTTGGGCGAGGCGACCCGAAACTCTGTCAAATTGAGTCGACTCGTCGAGTTTTTGTACATTGCATTCATCACATGCTCTAGTACCACAAATCCATGTCGTAGACCTCACATTCTCATCATCTAAGAGCTGGGGCCGAGCCCAAGAATTTTTCATTTGGGGGGGGGGGGAATATATGTATAAAAAACTAATGGATTTGAGGGTATGGAGCTTGGGGGTTCAAGGACATAGTCCCCAAGAAATTTTTCCCGGTTATGCCCTTGAGGTTGCCACGCATCCCTATTGATAGCCCTTAACTGTGGTTAAGATTCACCCACATATCCTTGGTTTTTAAAAAAAATATCAAATTTTTTTTCGAACCCTAGTTAAAATTCACTAACTTCGAAGCAAGGTTTAAAAACTCAGTTTCGGGGACATGTGTTGACCTGTAGGGATAATGACAAAGTCGGGGTTCAGTAAAAATTCGGTAATGGTCAAGCGCGGAAAAATCCAGGAACAATATAAGAATAAATTAATAATTATGAAAACATTATCCAACAATTTGATTAAATAATATACAAAATAAGTAGTTTACTTTGTCGAATTATTACAAAATTCAAGAATAAATTGGGTGAAATTCTGGAATAATTCGCAAAATCAACGAATAATTTGAGAATAATTTGGCAAACTTAAAATTCGCGAATAATTCGGAAAATAATTAGCCACACCTAAGATTCGGCAATAATTCGCGAAATTTTCAAAAATTTAGTGATCGATAATGAAAACCATATATTAATCAAAGAGAAAGAGCTTACAAGATTATAAACTTGAGGAAACAAGGCAGAACAAGAAAAACAAAGGAAATAACATCTAGAATCACAGCAGACAAAATCTTGATATGAGAGGGACATTTCATCATCCCCAAAAACCTCTCAAATCCGCCCCTTCCTAACGCATACTTGCCCATTATAAAACTAATTGGCGGGTCCGAGAACACTGAAGAGATGACTGAGAGTCCTCGAAAACTTTTTTTTTTCTCTCTTCCATATTGACCACGAAATGGCCCGGGGAGGGCCGTCCAAAGTGCTTTCCGCGCACTATCCTTACTAACAAAGATCTAGTAGGATAAGAAGCTTTAAAAGGAAGAAGAGAAGACCTAGTCCACACCTACTCGGGATAGAAAATATCCCCAAATTTCACCCACCATAGGATAGTGCAACAACAAATAATTCACCGTCTCTTCCACTTGAAGGCATAGGAAACAACAATTTGCCAAACTTCATCGTCTAGATTTCAAGTGCTCACAAGTAAGAATCTTATTTAAAGCTGCATTCCATAGAAAAAAAGATATCTTGGATGAAATTCCTGGATTCCACACAATTCAATGAGGGAAGGGTGCATAATGGGTTGACCTTAGCGTTTGTACCAGTGAGCTAACTCAAAATCAACAATTTTTGCCCCTAGACTAGGATCTCACATCCCTATCGTCAGGCCTCAGAGAGGCAGAATCAATGGCGCAAGAACAGGTGGCTCAGATCGCCTAATTCCCAATCATTCAAACTTCGCCGCAACTTGGGGCACCATACCACCTCAGACTTGGATTTCGAAGTAGTTGCTCACCGGAGCATCCTTATTTGCTGCTAAAAGAAAGATATTGCCAAAGTCGTCCAGTAGTGTCGTAGAACCACACCAAATATCTTTTCAAAAATGAATCTCGGAAAACCTCTTCCTATCTGGAAACGAAAATAGGGCTCCACTAGGTTTGCGACCGCCATGATACCCTTCACAATCCTACCCCATAGGAATGCTTGACCCCCCGCGGAATCCACCAAGATTCCTGACCGTACCTGGCTAAAATGATAGACCTCCATAGACTAGGATCTCACTTCCCTGTCGTGAGGCCTCAGAGAGGCGGAATCAAAGGCACAAGAACAAGTGGCTCAGGTCGCCTAATTCCCAATCATTCAAACTTCGCCGCAACTTGGGGCACCATACCACCTCAGACTCTTAGATTTCGAAGTAGTCGCTTACCAGAGCGTCCCTATTTGCTGCTAAAAGAAAGATATTGCCAAAGTCGTCCAGTAGTGTCATAGAACCACACCAAATATCTTTTCAAAAGTGAATCTCGAAAAAAAACCTCTTCCTATCTGGAAAAGAAAATAGGGCACCACTAGGTTTGCGACCTCCATGATACCCTTCACAATCCTACCCCATAGGAATGCTTGACCCCCCGCGGAATCCACCAAGATTCCTGACCGTACTTGGCTACAATGACAAACCTCCATAGATTCTCACGATCCACTCCGAACCTCCAAACCCATTTTCCTAATCATGCCTTGTTCACTAGAGCTAAGAGCTTCACATTTAGACCCCACGACTCTGGGGATGACAAATATTTTCCCAAGCTACTGGATGATACCGAAAGTTGTCACCTGGCCCATGCCATAAGAAATCCTGTTGCATCTCCTCAAGAGGAGAGGCTACCGAGCAAGGAATTGTGAAGTTGGACATGAAGTATGTGGGAAGACTATTAAGGACACTCTTAATCAAAGTTAATTTCCTTCCTTTTGATAGACATCCCAATTTCCAACTTGATACTCGGATGGAAACCCTCTCCAATACTGGTGCCGAGATTGATTTGGTTTTAAAGCCTGCACCCAATGGCATACCAAGGTAAACAGATGGTAGGGATCCCACTTTGCACCCTAGACAGGAGGCTAAAACGTCAATATTCCTCACTTCCCCAACTCCTAGAATATTTGACCTTGCCAGGTTGACCCTTAAACTTGAGACTGTTTCGAAGCATCAGAATAAGCATCGAACCATTAACAGGTTCAGACATGAGGCATCACAAAAAATCAGTGCATCGTCCGCAAATTGAAGATGTGATATACGTAGATGGTCCTTTCCAATTAAGTAACCATAAAAAACAGGACCATTGGCACGGAACAGATATGACTCAGGGCCTCCGAGGCAATGATAAAGAGGAACAGAGATAGTGGGTCTCCTTGTATCAATCCCCTAGAACTCTAAAAGTAGCCTTCTGAATATCCATTGATGAGAATGGAGAAAGTCACTGAGGAAATACATGTTTGTATCTAATGTTGCCATTTTAAGCCGAAATTCATCCGACCGAACACATAGTGTAAGTACTCTCAGTTTACATGATCATAGGCCTTCTCCAGGTCAACTTTGCATAGAATGCCAGACACTCTTGACCAAAGTCGCTCATTTATGCATTCATTGGCAATCAAAATCTCATATAGAATCTGTCGACCTCCCACATATGTGCCTTGTTCTGGCAAGATGATACTCTCCATGACAACCTTGAGTCAAACTGCTAAGACCTTGGAGAGAATTTTGTAAACACTACCTACTAGGCTGATTGGATGATAATTTTAAGGTTGGATGCACCTTCCTTTTTTGGGATCAACACCATAAAAGTACTATTGAGAACTTTATCGAAAGTGCCTAAATGACGTCCTTCCCCGCTATATCCTATCAGGATCTGTAAAATTCAACAGTGAACCCATCAGGCCCAGGAGCCTTATCCCCGACCAAACTTTTCAGGGCACCCGACACCTCCTCCATCTCGAAAGGGTGTTCTAGAATATCTCATTGTTCAGGGGAGAGATGCGTGAAGGGAAAGGTCATCCAACTTTGGATGCCATGTTGCATGTTCCTTACACATGTTCTTGTAATAGGACACAACACTTTCAGAAACTTCTCTTTGCTCCTCTTTTTAGACCCTATTCACCCTCAGTTTTGAAATGAAGTTTTTTTTCTCTTTTTGTGGGAATTGGTCACTCTATGAAAAAACTTTGTATTATGATCACCCTCTTTCAACCACCGAACTCTTGCCTTTTGTTTCCAACTGATATCTTCCAATCTTAGAACATTCACTTATTTGAGCTTTTTCTCTTCCTTAACTCAGCGCTCATCATCAGAAAGGGACCTCGATTCCTCAATGCTATCCAAGACATCGATGTCCTTGAGAAGGGTGACTAGTCTAATCTAGATATTACCAAAGAACTCCCTATTCCATGGCTTTAGTTTTGTCTTAAGGTCTATGAGCTTTAGACCAAAGCGTGTACTGGTCGATCCCCATCCACTCGAGGAAAGCCACACCTCTGCAACTAGATCCTTAAAGCGGTCGTCCTCAAGCCACATGTTTTAAATAGAAATGGAGTGGGCCCCCTTTGAAACTTCCGAACTCCAAGGCGATTGGGCTATGATCTGATATTGGCTTCGGGAGAGCTATTTGGATAATGTTTGGAAATTGATTTTCCCAGTCTGGGCTGACCAGGAATCTATCCAGTCTGCTCACACTCAAGTTGGAAGACCAAGTGTATTGAGCGCCTTTCAAAGGAATATCCATTAAACCCTGACGGAAAATGAAAGCTCCAAATCTCCTCATTTTAGCATTGATTGCACACCCCTTTTTCTCTCATTTGAGTTCCTGATGTTGTTAAAGTCACCACCTAAACACCAAGGGGCACCCCCACCTAACACTAACATCGTCTAATTTGTTACTATGCCTGTAGGTGCGATTGAACTCAGGGAGAGTTCAATCAAAATTGATTGTGATCCGATCTCGACTTAAATCATCCCACTTGTGTGTGAGACCCACAAGTGGGAGGATTCAAATTTTTTTTGTTATGTTATCTAAAAAGGTTGAGAGTAGGGATTGTGAGACTATGATAATTGTTTCCCTGTTATTTAATCCATTTGTAGTATATACAAGTGATCCTTTTTTTTTTTTCATCCAAATAAGATTTTGTCGTTTTTTTTCTCTGGAACAAAATCTGGCTGACTGCATCCAAACAGGTTCAAAGTTCCAAAAAATTCAGATGGTTCCATTTTCAGAATCAGTTTCTCGTCCAGAACGATGCCAAATGCGCCCCCTTAAGCTATGATAGAGTTGACCCCTACGAAAGGAAGTTGTTAAACTTCATGACTTAATTCAATAATGTTTCCTCATGATTTTGTAGTTCCATAAGGTAGCAGTTTCTTCAGTTGCAAATCATTGAGGCTGATATTGATGAGTTTCAAGCAAACTAAAGATCTGATCAGAGAAGGGGGGATTTGAAGGACCTTTAGTCTTGCAGGTTTGGCATTCAAAGTGTTTTCCCTCCCCAGGCTCTGCTGTTCAGTTCGGATCCTAAACATGGGCAAGCACAAGAATATATGTTTTCCTCCCTGTGCGTTGCACCCTTTAGTAATATGATTATGGGGCTTGAAGGGGCAATTTCTGCAAGGTTTTTGTTGCTTTTAGCGTGCTAGGAAAAAAACAGAAGATAAAAAGGCATAGGAACAATGAGGTTATTCAAGATACCTCAATAGAAATCTAATACCTTGAAGGTTACGGTAAGAAAGAAGCAAGAAGAAAGAAGAAGAGAAGCATGAGAGGAAAGTCCCATAAGTTGAATCTTTCACATATTTTCAAATAAAAACAACAGAAAACAATCAGCTCAGCCCAATAATTCACTAATGCACCATGAGAGGACCTATTTGTCATCCAGAAATACTATATGCAAATTGGTCAGATTTGGGCAGATTTAAAGTCCCTGTTTTAAACATTATGTCAGTTGGTATTTTGAAATGAGGTTCTTCAATGAAACAGCAAACAGAATTTACTCAATTAAACTCTCAGCATAATAATACCCATGAAAATGCAAAAACAAGACTTTGTATTTCTCTTTGATGATCATAGGAGAACAGTTAAAAGAGTTCATTAAACAGCTAAACTCATCAAACCCACCAAATTAAAAAAAATAGAGAAGAAACAAAGAGGCATACCCACTTAGGTGTAGCAGTGGCAGCCATTTGTTAATGGAGCAAACTAACAGCAATGGAGTTCATGTGGGCGATGGTGGATGGGACCTCAAAACCCCTGTATGTCAACGTGCTAACCGAAAAACGGAAGTTTCAATGCCACACCCTTCTCCTCAGTTCCCTAATCAAAATAGATGGTTCAGGCCTGATTTTGCTCTTTGTTTTTTTGTAGGGTTTTATTGGGGCGAAATCTGTCCGTACACAGTACTGTAGAGGTCATACACTTTACACGATGAAGAAGTGTGTATAAGCTCTCAGAGCCATTAGAAAAACAATAGATTTTTAGTTCAAAAGCGGGCCTTATCCTAACCCTTTATTATATGAAGGGTCTTAGAGAACACAAGCTAAGCCCGAATATATTTGAAAATAAAAATAAAAACTAAGCCCAGCCCACTATGGTCTTCAAATTGACCCACCAGATTGTTCTTCAAAGCCTTGGCGATGGGGGTGGTTATCAAACAAAGGTTGATCACGAGCAGTTCGAGCTCGTTCATTTATTTAATAAGCTCAAACTTGATTTTCAAGTTCGTTTAGTTAATAAGTCAAGCACGAACATGCCCTACTCGCTCGTTAAAAGCTCGGCTCAATTATAAATATATATATATATAATTAACCGACTAAAATATCTCAATATATTTCATTAAAATTTTAAATTTAAGTATATTTATTATATACTAGTAAAGATTAATAATTTATAATGTATTTTACATAATAAGAATATCTTTGATACAATCATGAACTTTTCTTAAAATTTTAGGTCACACTGTAATTTTTTTAAACCCATACAAGGATAATAAAATAAAATTTAAATCTAATAAATAGTTATATCTAATGAATCAAGTTACTCGTGAACTACTTAAGCTCATGTGTTAAAGCTCGAGCTCATTTATCTAATAAACAAGTCAAACTCAAAATTGATTTTTGAGCTCATTTACTTAATAAATAAGCTTGAACATCCAACTAATCGGCTCGATAACACCCATACTTCGTGCCATCAAGGCCCATATTCACCCTCACTTATAGATTGTAATCATGATTTATAGTACGGTTTTAGGAAAATTTGCAATGTGTTTTAGCCCCTCAAAATGAAGGACAATTAATGTTTGGGAATACTCACATTTTTAATGCACTCACTAGAGTTGGTGTTGACACGTGTCTTTCTATTATCTTTTCGTTGAAGAGAGTGCATTTAAAAGAGTGTAGCTAAGCATTACACAAAAAAGAATAGATGAAACTATTGGAGTTTAAAAACACTAGAATCCCTATAAATAATACATCTCTAATCTTGTGTCACCACCTAAAAAAAAATCTTAGATCAACATGAAAAAGGTGGTGTTACGGCCACAATAACATTTGATGAGTACACACCAAATCTAAAAAATGTGACTTTTAACCATGAGTCCGTTCTTTTGTGGAGACTTTAGTAAGTTTTGTCATTTGACAATATGCATCTTCTTTCGAAAACTAGATATGTCAACTGCAACTCGAAAAGACCCTCTTCATGGCCTTGATTTGATTAGGGGTGTATCTGAACCAAGCTAGCCTAAAGTTCGGCTCGGCTCGGCTCGAAAAAACCTGGTTTGAGCTCCAAAAATAGGCTCGATCGAGCCGAGCTATTTTTTGAGTTTGAAAATATATTCAAGCCGAGTTTGAGCCAAAGCCTATTTGATTTAGCTCGGCCCGATTTCAATTCGAGCTCGAGCCAAGCTTGAGCCTAATTGAGCATATTCGAGCCGAGCCAAGCTTGAACATAGATGAAAAAAATTCAAACCGAGCCAAGCTCGAGCATAGGTGAAAAAATTTCAAACCAAGTTAAGCAGGGCCAAGCCTGACTTGAATACACCCATAGTTTTGATTGCCCAAAACTAGAGTTTTAAGGTGTGCAGCCGTTGCGCCACCCTACGCAAGGAACTGAGTTCTGTAGGCTAGTCGTCAGGTTAGTAGTTGGGGGTTGTGTCAGGCAATCATGCAACAATCGTCAAAGACAAGAAAGAAAAGTGTTAGTTCACTAACTGGAAGCTAGGAAGGCTAGGAATGGGATCACTATTTGTTATGTCACTCAGAAAGGAAGAGATGACCTTGGGTTGCAATTCTCGTAAGGCTTCAGCAAAATGAATGATTTCAATTCTCATAAAAATGATAAGACTTCAAATCTCATTATCGTAAGAATTATTCTTGTTATAGAAACCTTTACAAAGTGACTCAAATTTTCTAACAACTATCATGACTAAGTGGAAAGAGTCAAACTTTATAATAAGTCTAAACAAAAGAATGGACCTTAATAGATCTCCAAGGTTTAACCCTTGAATAGCAATGAATTAGGATATGGGCTTTCTGGTCTGTATCTAATTAGTTGTTTAGAAGCCACGACAATCAGTATTATAGTATGAAAGATCCAAATCATGGTTCAATATTGTTTGTACAATGATAAGGTGGGTTATGCTAAAATTAATAGTATTAATCACCTTGCCGAGGTGATTTTCTGTGCTTCAAAAATCATATATTCAAGTTCGCCACTTATGTGAGAAGATACTGCTCTACGGGAGAGCTTGATTTTGGCGCTTCACCATGGGTGGACAAACAGTATCTTTGAGTGCGACTCAATGCTCCTAGTAAAGGCTTTAAACGATGACTCCTCAATCTCAGTTCAAGAGGTCCGCCCAATGTTTGAGGATATTTCCTCCTTTTTACACCTACTCTCCTATGCGAGAGTAGTGTTCATTCGTTGGCAGGTGAATCTTGAAGCTCATAAACAGGCTCAACAAGCGGTTCGTCGGTTTCAATCCTAAGGGGATTTCGTGTGCTCAGCTTGATTCCCGGACAGGCGTCAGAGTGTTCCTTTTAATCCTAGGATTCGGGAGGTTGTTGGGAGATCTTTTCTCTCCCATCCCTCAGTTTAGTTTTCTTTCTGTTTGATCTGGATTTTCACCTTCCCCCTTCCAAAAAAAAAAGAGAGCAGTGATTAGCGGACCTGAGGTTTGTTTTCTATCTTACCCCTAAGTCCTCGTGTCTCTTTTAACACCCCTTTAACTCTGGTTAAGCTTAAATAAAATCAAGTTAAGATTTTGATTTTTTTAATTAAAAAAAATCAAGGTTGGATTGCTTAACCGTAGGGATGAGTAATCTTAACCACAGTTTGATGAGTATTTAAAATTGGGGCATGGACCGATGAGTGCCGGCCATTTCATTACAAAATAGAAACCACGGGTTCGTTAAGTATTTTCATATCAAGAATTCAAAGAATAAATTATTAAGCAATGTTTTGCTTCTCTACGAGTATGTAAGTAATTTGATTAAAATGAGGAACTTTTACCCTATGTTTGGTTGCCAAGAAAATAAATGAAAATATGGAAAAGAAAAGAAAATTGGATAAGACTCAACTAAGAATTGTATTAGAAATTCAAAATTTTCTTTTCTTTTCCATGTTTTCACCTATTTTCTCGGCAACCAAACATAGCATTAAGGTCTCGCATAGATTCAAAGTTTTCTTGCTAGTAGATAAAATCGAAATTACATCAAGCTCAAATTGCCCCAAGCCCGGCCCCACCCATGTTAAGGTACGCAGGGCTTGACTCATCCAAACCAGTTCTTACATGGGTTGGGCCTGCCCCCCACATAGAAGCAGGTTTCACCACAATTGTACACAAACTGTGTTAAACACACAAATGATTATCAGGAACAAAAGCATGGATTACATGACACCCATGCAAAATATTGAGTAATCAATTCTATAATATAGGTTACAATTACATAAGCATTTGTATGACTATATTTTGCAGGTTGGTCATCTAACCATCTCCTATCAAGGTTTGAAATACCGTTGTGATTTTGCGAAATTCCTAAAATTTCCGGTTTCATCCAACCCCAACGATATCGATACACCAAAGATTTCGGAAAATGTGATTTCAACCGAGATTTCGGATGAAATTTCGGAATTTTGAAATTTTGGAATTTCAACTTGTGGAATTTGCACAAAATCTCGAAAATTATATATATATATATATAGGGAATGATAGGAGTCACGCAATGAGTGAACTCTATTAAAGTTTACGTTTAAACTAAAATCAAGGACATCCTTGGGAATTGATAAAAAGGGCAAGGGTATACTAGGAAATATAACCTATAATTGATTTTATGAAAATGTCATTCATGTTTTAGTTAATTACATAACTGCCATTCATACCTTTAATGTTTTTGCTTGCATGAGTGTTAGGGAGTTCACGCATTGCATGAACTCTAGCACAACCCTATATATATATATATATATATATATATATATATATATATATATATAGATTCATCCATTTCGTGCAATTTTAAAAAATTATATATTTATTTTAAAAATAAAATAATAATATTTATAATAAAATATTTAATAAAAAGAATCTAAATTCCCATCGGGATAACCGAAATTTTCGAGATTTCGATTCAGATTGGTCGACCAAAATCACATATTTCAAACCTTGTGTCTTATAGCCAACTTGACAACCTCAGATTCAAAAATTAAAAAAAAAAAAAACCCATGCATTTGGTATCAATTAGTACATTTGGTATCGATTAGTGTTTTAAAAACAAACACTTGACCCTAGGCTAGCTAATGCTTATTCCTACGGTGAAAATCGTCTTGATGAGGCCCGTTTGGTTGCACTTCGGTTTTTAGTTTTTAAGAACAAAATTTTGAAAATTTTTCCATAAAACATGTTTCTGTTTTTGAAAATTAATAACAAATTTTTTGAAAATCAACGTAACAAAAATTTTCTACTACCTCCGTTTTTTAAAACAAAAAACAAAAATGGAAAACACGGACCCACCATCAACACCACCACCCACAACAACCACCGCACCACCACAATACTACCACCCACCACCACCTCCACTGCCACCCACCACCACCATAATACTACCATCATCCACCACCACCACCACCACACCACCACTACTCACCACCCACCACCACCTCCACTACCACCGCCACCACCACCCACCACCACAACACAACCACTACCACCACCACCACCCACCACCCACCACCACCTCCAATGTCACCGCCACCACCACCCATCACCACAATACAACCACCACCACCACCATCCACCACAATACAATCACCGCTACCACAATACAACCATCCCCACCACCCACCACCCACTACCCACCACCACTACTCATCATCCACCACCGCAATGCAACCACTACTACACCATCCACCACCATCACTACCACCACCACACCACCACAAACCACCACCGCCGCCACCATCACCACCACACTACACCCACCGCCATCACTTACCACTACCACCACCATGAATTGAAATTATTTAATCATATTTATCAAACGTGATTTTTTGTTTTTCTTTTTTAAAAATAAGTAACAGTTAGTAATAATAAACATGTTTCCTACTTTTAAAAATTGAAAACAAAAAATCGTTTCTAATTTTTAAAAACAAAAGATTCAGAAAAAAGGAAGTGTCTCATTAGTGAGATTGTGGGTTCAATATCAGTGAACGGACAAATAGGTGGCTCACCAAAAATTAATGCTTTTGAGATTGTCTATGGTCTCATTAGTGAGATTGTGGGTTCAATATCAGTGAACGGACAAATAGGTGGCTCACCAAAAATTAATGCTTTTGAGATTGTCTATGGCCGAGACCACCATGAGACCGTGTGTCTTAGTGCGGGATTCAAATGTTTTTCGAATCTCATGCTGTTTTTTTCACCCCAAGATGAGACACCCGCTCTTGGGGTTGTCTCGACCCTAGACGGTCATCTGAAAGTGGTGCCATCTTCTTGATGATACACAGTACACCACGGATGTGTCAGGGTTTGTGGGTCCCCAAATCGTAAGCGCAGCTTGTGATGATACACTTGTGTAGTGAATAGTAGGGCTGCAAGTGGATCGGATCTTGATCTTTATCTGGATCTGGATCCGATCCGATTAGACGAGATCCTAATCCTTTATAGATCGAATATGGATCCGAGATTTAGAATCCGATTATAATTGATTAAGTTTGGATCTATATTGATCCGATCGGATTAGATTATATATAACAATATTGATTTATATAATTTTATAAATACATTGCAATACTAATAATAATTTTTATTTTTTAAAAATTAAAATGTTAGTTTTTAGATATATTAATGTTAATCAGATCAGATTCGGGTAAGATCGGATCTTGGATTAGTAATCGGATTTAAATTGGTTATTCATGATTAGGGGTGTCAAAAGGCCGGGTTGGGGTAGGGCCGGGGTCAACCCTAGCCTCTACCCTTCCTTATAAGAGTAGAGCCCTAGCCCGGCCCTAGCCCTTCAAGGGCCGGGGTTGATTGGGCCCTAGCCCGGCCCCTCAAGGGCCGGGGCCAAGCCGGGCCGGAAGAAAGAGCGGAATTTTTTTTTTTTCATCTAAGATAATAAATTTTTTTTTACTACACCGACTGTCAACCTTACATGGAAATAGATACCCTCCTCTTTTATTCGGGTTTGGGATCAACATTGCAACAAAAAGAGCAATGATAGAGTTAAAAAAAAAATTTCCTTATCAGTGACAGTCATGCATAATAAACCAAAACATAGTATAGGTAAACAAGTAGAATAATAAAACTATATAGAACAAAATTGAAAATATGTTTAAATATAAAACTGAAAGTAGAGAGTAAGATATGAGAGAGAGAGATCATGATCCGATAGATCTCGGATCATATTCAGATCCGTCATATTCTTATTCAGATCGGATTCAGATCTAGACAGATCCGGTCCAAATCCTATCCATTGACAACCCTAGTGAATAGTAATATTAAAAGTAACACTCTTGATTTTCTTCCGTTAACCGGACTCGGAGAGTCTGGTTACGCCACTCTGCCATGTGTCCCTTTTGACATTCCTTAACTATGATTAAGATTCACCCATTCCTAGGATTCACCCACGTATCCTTTGTTTTTAGAAAAAAAAATTTAAAAGAAATTTAAACGCAATTAAAATTCACAAACTCATGGGGTTATTTTTCTTGAATATTTTTTTCTAAAAACAAGAGTTGGTGGGTGACCTTCACGGGGTGGGTGCATCTTAACAATATTTAAGGGCCTTGGATTGTCTCTGGCGAAGCCAAAAAGGGCTTGTCTTGGGGTTCCATAGAATATGGGACAAGTGGTGGAGAAGTCAAAATCATGGGGTCCATGATTTTGACTTTTCCACACAGCAAAAGACATGTGGTGATAAGTGTGTGAGAATGAGGGGGAGAGATATCAAATGGGGAGAAGTCAAAATTAAGGGGGAGAAAATGAAATGACTTCTCCCCATTTTTATGCCAGCAGTCGCACAATGTATGGAACCCCGAGAGCCCTTTCTAGCTTCGCCAGAGTAAATCCAAGGCCATATTTAAAAGATGTCAAAAGATTCGTAATCTTCTCCGGTTGTAACCGGTTTTTGCCAAAACCGGTTATGCTCCTGAGGTGGCCACATGTCCCTGTTTACATCCTTTAACTGTGGTTAAGATTCATCCATCCTTAGGGTTCACCGATCTATCTTTGGTTTTTAGAAAAAAATATTTAAAATTTTTTAACCATAGGAGGTAATGAATTTTAACCACGGTTAATAAATTATTTGATTTAAAAAAAAACCAATGATATGTGAGTGAGCCTTAGGGGTGAGTAAATCTTAACCACAGTTAAAATGTGTCAAAAGGGACATGTGGCAACGTCAGGGGTGTAACCGGTTTTGGCAAAACTGGTTGCAACTAGAGATGATTACGTGGCAGTGTCAGTGACGTAACTGGACTCTCTTGAGTACGGTTACAACTGAAAATGATTACGAGTGTAACAGTAAACATTTCTTTTCTGGGTGATGGGACTTCAGATTTAACCTGTGCCTTCCCATGCGTAATGTCACACCCCAAATTTTGGTAGTGCACTTGTATCTATACTAGTAGGATTTCTGGTATATTCCTAAGGAAAATATGGTAGAAACTCTCTAGAAGGTTCCTAGAGAGGAGGTGATAAGAATATCTAGAAGTAGAGAATTCTAGAAGAGTCTTTTAGAAAAGGTGATAGGATTCTAGAGAAATCCTTTTAAGAAGGTGGGAATGTTCTAGACTCTAGAACATTCCCATGAGAGGCTATAAAAGGGGAATGACCCCCTCATTTGTAATCATCCAAGGAGTGGTATCGAAGAAATGAATCCAATTGTGTATACTCTCTTGTGTAATAAGAGTTGTAGCTTTCTTCCAAAGAGTGTTCCTACTTCTCTCCTACTAAGCTTGAGGGTAAGGCTGACTCGTCTAGGACGGACTCTAGCACGAGTGCAGCACGGTTAAGGTTAGAGAAATAACTAAGGCCGTGACAAGTGGTATTAGAGAGGGTTATGAGAGAATCGTAACGTGTGGGATTGATGAGGCCACAACAACTGGGATTATGGTAGAACAACTTGGTGCAATGGAAGACAAAGCTATGGTTTTCAACATGGGAGCGGACGAGCCAAGGTGAAGCGAGTTCAGGGATGCTCAAGGTGCCATGGGGACACGACTTGCTGGGGGAGTGCTTGTCGTGGCAAACAAGGGAGATCACGTTGGGGAGCTGAGTTCAAGCATGACGGGACTCGAGAGGGGAATCGAGCAACCCGAAAGGGAGATGCTGAGCACCAGGGATGCGATGCTCGTTACTCATCGGCAACAGGAAGAAACCATCAAGGAGTGGTTAGAGAAACGATAAGCCGAGAGAGAGCTTGTTGCGGAGAGAATACGAGAACGTATTAGGAATTGGGGTTCGAGCACTACAGGGCGCAAGAAGGGAATCGAGTAACCCGATGGGGAGATGCCGAACACTAGGAATACGTTACTCACCGAGACCACCAAGGAGTGGATAAACAAGTGGAGACAAAAACGGAACTCCTGGTGCTTCTTCTGCGATGGGACACACAATGGTAGGGATTGTGAAGTTCGCAAGGCCCGCTTAGTAAAATTGGTGAGCGGGAGAATGGTCAGTTGATGAATCGGATGAAAAGGATAATGATGGTGATGAAGAGTCGAGCACGGGGACAGTGCAACTTCTCAACACAAGGGAGGCGACGGATACGTCCAAGTTCGAGGGTGAAGGACTTAAGGTCGTAGAGGCGCGCCTCAATGGGGATGCCTTGCGTGTGTTGGGAGTCACAGATGCTAAACACAACTTTGTCTCAAGGGAAGAGACAAAGGGAGCGGAGGTGAAGACGGTCAAGGGATCAGGGATGATCATGACTGTCGAGATGGAAGCCAAACTCATTCATAGTATGGTCCAAGGAGCGAGGCTGCACATCGGAACATGGAAGAGAGAGGCAATCTTGTTGGTAGTCGGGCTGGATGACTACCAACCAACTTCGGAGATGGAGCAATTGGGCAAGGTGAAAGCGGCACCTATGCCCTGTGTTAACTCCTTAAGGAAGGAGGTATCAGACATGGTTCAATTGGTGCTAGGGACCGAAATAGGTACAAAATGGTTCGCGACTCTACACTTCGCGAAGGGGAATGAATGGAAGACCTTGAAGTGGAGAAAGCGGAGGAGGCGGCACAGAAATAAGTCGCGACGAGGGCGTTGCGAAATTAGGTGGGGGAGAGTGTCACACCCCAAATTTTGGTAGTGAACTTGTACATATACTAGTAAGATTTCTGGTATATTCCTAGGAAAAATATGGTAGAAACTCTCTAGAAGGTTCCTAAAGAGGAGGTGATAAGAGTATCTAGAAGTAGAGAATTCTAGAAGAGTCTTTTAGAGCAGATGATAAGATTCTAGAGAAATCCTTTTAAGGAGGTGAGAATGTTCTAGACTCTAGAACATTCCTATGAGAGGGTATAAAAGGAGGATGACCCCCTCATTTGTAATCATCCAAGAAGTGGTATCCAAGGAAGAAATCCAATTGTGTATACTCTCTTGTGTAATAAGAGTTGTAGTTTTCTTCCAAAGAGTGTTCCTACTTCTCTCCTATTAAGCTTAAGAGTAAGGCTGACTCGTTTAGGACGGACTCTAACACTAGTGCCGCACAGTCAAGCTTGGGGAAATAACTAAGGTCGTGACAATAAGGATTACGAAGTGTCACAGGTGCACCCACTATTTTTTTCTAATTCCTTCTCATTAACTTCTCCTCACACAACACCCAAATTTTTGATAAATCTGTATTGTTGTAGTATGAACAGTGGCCGCTCAATTAAATTTTTTTTTTTTTTTACTTGACCCCCCAATTTTTTTTCCCTATATTATATAATATAGTAGTCCCCTTTTTTTGTCATATATATAATGGGCCCCCCAATGGAGTCCCCTTATGCCCTTGAGGTTGCCACATGTCCCTATTGACACCCCTTAACTATGGTTAAAATGCACACAATCACAGGTTCACCTACTTATCCATAGTTTTTAGAAAAAATTATTTAAATAATTTTAACCTTAAGAGTTAGTGAATTTTAAACTAGGGTTCGAAAATAAATTTGATACATTTTTTTTAAAAACCAAGGATAGGTGGGTGAATCTTAACCACAATTATGGAGTATTAATAGGGACACGTGGCAAACTCAAAGGTATTACCGGGAAAAAAAATTCTCGAAATAAAAAAACTACCCAAAATTTTTATTTTCGGGGGCTACGCCCCCGAACCCCCAAATTCCATATATTAAAATCATTTCTTTTTTATACTTGTATTTTGCCCCCACCCCAAATGAAAATTTCCTAGCTTTGCCCCTGGTTTTGGGTTCCTTTCCCAAGAGGGTGAGAGTGGGTTGCACTCTTCACTTGCCTTTAACTTAGAACAATTACTGACTTACTAACCGGGGTTGTAGCCTAACCATGACTCTTACCAAAAAACAAACCTTCTTCTCACACACGTTTGTCGTTAACCTCCCCTCATACACGTTTCAAAAATCCATCACACTCACCTCCCCATACGTTTCCAAAATTTAACTCCCCTTCAATATTTGGCGTTAGAACAATGAATCGCAGGTATCTTCATTCACCGAAAGAGTGATGCAACTCGTCCTTTCTCCTCCCTAAAGTTACCACCAAATCTGTAATCCGCACGTCCATGGGTGCTGCGTATACAGATAATGAAAATGTAGAATAAGTGGCGTTAAGTGGGTTTGTACTTTGTATAGAGAATCGGAGAAGGCTTCCCTTTCTAAGAGCAGGCATGTGACATTAATGCTCTATTAATTTTTTTAGTATATAGTATAATTTAATAATAATACTTTAATTTTCTAATATATAATATAATATAATTATAGTCAAATGAAGTGTAAGAATGTTCCTTTCAAAAAAAAAAAGTTTACGAATGTTTGAGATTGACATCAGATTATCCTCAAATTATTGAATCAGATTAAATTTTTGTTGAAACACATCTATGTTCATCTCTGATAGTACTGCTCAATCAATACAGGCACTCTAGGCCCTCAGGAAAAATTGGCATGACATACTCAGGGAAACACGGCCTCTTGAGTTACCTCGTGTTAATAAAATAGAGCTGGCTCAAATAGGTCCCTCACTGAGGTATGGTTCTCTCTCTCTCTAAGAGCATTCCTAGCCGTCTCACCAAATTTTACTCACCAAAATATTCAAAACTCACTTTGTTTTTTTTTGCTATCCATTTTATTAAAACACTCTTAACAGTCTCACTAATTTAACAAACAAAAAGAACGAGAGAAAAACATTATTTTATTATTTGTGTAGGACCACAATAAAGGAAGGGAGAGATAAACATTATTTTATTCATTTGCGTGGGACCATAATAAAAGAAGAGAGAGAAACATTATTTTATTATTTGTGTGGGACCACAAAAGGGAAGGGAGAGATGAAGATTTGGTTTGGTGAGTGTACTACTCACCAAACTTGGTGAGTACTGTACACACCAAACCGAAATGGTTATTTTGAAGAGTTTTGAAAAGGTTGCTGGAGACCCATATTTGTCATTTTTAATGTTTTGACTCTTTAAAATAACTTTTGAAAAAGCTGCTAGGAATGCTCTAACTTGTTTTGTTTCCATAGATCTATGCAAGTCTAGTATGAGGAGTGCAAGCCCTACTCTCAATCAACCTCTACCAACTACCTGTCCACTCTCACCAAAAAAATGGACAAATGGTTAGTAGAGGGTGAGAGAGAAATCTCTCTCACTCTCTCCAAGGTCCACCCCTTTTCTCTCTAGAACCTTTTCTCTCTCCCTCCTAACTTCTCTCTTTATCTTTCTCTCTCTAGAAGCTTCCCTCTAACATAACTCTTCTCCATCTCTCTAGATTCTTCAATCTCTAGAATTCTCTCCCTAGTTCCCTCTTTCTCTAGATTCTTCCTCTCTATAAAAATTTTGTTTCTAGAATACCCTCCATTTAATGCACCCAATCACCTCCACCTCCTATCCCCCACTATAAATAGAGGGTTGGGTCCTCTTGAGTGAATATAGAAGCAACACACAAGTTCTAGTGTGTGAAGTGCTATAGCTTGTGAGTGTAGATAGTACACAAGTTCTAGTGTGTGAGTATTAGCAACCCTTGAGTGTTAGTGTCTCTTTAAGTGTTGTACATACTTGGGTTTAGTGCATCAATAAAGAGCTTCTTTATTTGGTTCCTCTGCTACTATATTCGATAGGGCTAGCATTCCTCATGCAAGTCTAGCAAAGGTATATGTTGTAGGAGAGACTGGGACACTGGGCTTGGTATTGTTTGCACTAATTAAGCTAAATCACTCATCTCTTCACTTGAGGAGGAGATATATACACTCGAGCTTGTATTGGTTCAAGTAGTTGTTCGACCTTTTTTTTGGAATGAGGAAAGTTGGGGTTAAGGTGGACCGACCAGATTATTAAAATAAAATAAAGAAGAAATATAGAGAAAGAAGAGAGAAAAGGCCGCCATAAGGGCAAACACAGACCCCCAAAACGGCTACACACAAAAACACTGTAACAAGGGACAAAGCCCGTAAGCAAACAAACGAAAACCCCCAGGCCACGGCCCAACAACTTAGATGGCTCATGACTCATACACAGACAAAATATGGGTACCCAAGACACTTTGTGGGTCCCAATCGGACATGGGTCCCTGTCATAAGGGGATTCATAAGTCCCAACCTTACGAGGAATCCTAAACTTACGGCGAGAAAAAAAGGAGGGGGAAGAGACCTATACCCAGACTATGGAGGGTTAAGAGGGATGGAATCTTCCCCCTCACTCTCAGGAATAACATTCTCCTCTCGTGAACTTCCACTTCCTGTAATGCAATTTCTTTGTGTAATACAAAGTTTCTTTATATATTTATGCTTGCCTTAGCAATGTCATTCTTGAGATACCATCCTCTCGTGAACTTCCTCTTATCTGTAATGCAATTTCTTTGTTCTTATCAATCAAACTCCTTTTAGGTGACTTCTAGACAGACTTTCCCAACTACTCCCATCGACTTCTAGCTCGGGCAAAAGTCAAAAGTTGGTCACCGATTTCCCTAACTTCCGCAGGAAGTGACGGAGCTTCCGCCAAACGAAAGGACATGCATTTTTAGAAAGGTGGAAACCTTTCAAACTGGAGAAACTCCATTCAGACTAGGGTTTACCGCGGTGAATTAGAAATCTTTAGAAACCTTTAACGAATGAAGAACATCTTCTGTTTTCGCCTCAAAGGAATGCTTCATAGCAGCACATTTATCACGGTGCCGACACTTCCCCACCATTATTCATTTGTTCACAAGGACAGTCAAACTTCAAATAAATAATTATAACGAAAAACTGATTATCTGCCGCTTAAGGATCGTTATCCTTGGTGATAACGATTCTTTGCCGACTATCAGTAATCTTTACCGACACTTTTTATATATGGGACGTATTCTTAATCTGACGTTTGATATATTCCAGATGGCTCTCTCCACGCCAGACATGGGTCATGGGTCAGATGTTTTTTTTTTTTGGAGCCAAATCATCTCCGGTGATAACCGGATTTGGCAAATCCGGTTATCACCCCTAGAGGTCACAACGTGTCTCCGTCGACATCCTTTAACCGTGGGTAACGTTCACCCACCCCTAGGGTTCACCCACCTATTTTTGGTTTTTTTTAAAAATATTAATTCTTTTTTTTAAATATTAAAAAAAATTCTAAAAACAGTTTTTTAATTTTTAAAAAAGAATTAATATTTAAAAAAAAACCAAAAATAGGTGGGTGAACCCTAAGAGTGGGTGAACCTTACCCACGGTTAAGGGGTGTCAAAGGAAACATGTGGCAACCTCTAGGGGTGATAACTGGATTGCCTAATCCGGTTATCACCGTAGAGGATTTGTCTCCTTTTTTTTTTTTTTTTTTGGGGCTTTGCTACTAAGAATTCGGATGGGCAACAGCGCTACCGGTTGTGTCTGCAAAATCATGGACCCACATTAAATAGGATAGGCCCTACAACAACAGAGATGACCCCCATGTTTTTGCAAAGTTAGTACTATTGCCCATCCGAACTCGTTACCGAGAACCCAAAAGGGCTAAGATCACTAAGACCAGGTGAGTAGGCCCCACCTGAAATCTCATGCATACATATACGGTTTACGTGGTCTCGGCCTTTGTTCGGTCTCAAAATCATTTCCCACTTTTTTTTTTGGCACAGGATTCTGTCGACTTGAACTCAAGAAAATCTCTCGAGTTCAACTCGAGAGGATCTGAGCTTTTTTTTTTTTTTTTTTTGGTGGTGGGGGAGGGGGGGAAATTAATTAACGAACACGTCGTACACACTGCATCGGAACTTGGATGGGCAACAGCGCTTGCTGTTGCGCTGTTGCCCATATGTGTCCCCATTTTATATGACACATATGGGCAACAGCGCAACAGCGAGCGCTGTTGCCATCCGAACTCCACTGCATCCTGATCCCAATACGCGGTTACCCACAGATATGAGTTTTCTTCAGAAATTACACCCACACCTTCCGAGCACCGCCTTCCTGCGGTACTCGGTAGTATTAAAGAAATGATAACGGATTCACAATCTCATCTTTTCCCGCTTCCTGTTCTTTTAAAATTGAATTGATAAGAAGGATTTTCTTTTTAGTTGAGAACAAATATGTACACCTCTAGCAGCTTCAAATCACACTACCACTCTGGTCTCTTCCTCAATGACGTGCGCAACAAATCTCACAAGAGATGGCGCTTTGCTTGCGTTGTCATCTATTCTTCTCGAGCCCTATTCTCCTTTACCAAAGAGGTTGCAAGCAGAAATAAGTACAAGATTCTCTCCGGGATCTTACGCTCTTCATCTTACACCGTCCTCGATATCAAATCATCATCAAACCATGCATATGAGGTTGCTCACCTTTGCTTCTCCGACATTAATGACCAAAAAATCCTCACTTCAATCGTAAAAGAGAAAAACTTGGACCATCTTCGTCGGCTCGGAGGAGTTGAATGTCTAGCCACGGCTCTTGGAACTGATGCAGAGAATGGGATCCATGGCAACGATGAAGAAGTGGCGCAACGACTCAAGCTATTTGGTTCGAACACCTACCATAAGCCACCTGCAAAAGGCTTCTTCCATTTTGTGCTGGAAGCTTTTAAGGATATTACAATTCTCATCCTACTGGTATGTGCTGCACTTTCACTTGGTTTTGGCATTAAAGAACATGGGCTCAAAGAGGGTTGGTACGATGGTGGGAGTATCTTTGTTGCTGTCTTCCTTGTCGTCGCTGTAGCGGCCGGTAGTAACTTCAGGCAGTCGAGACAATTCGACAAGTTGTCGAAAGTCAGCAACAACATACGGGTTGACGTGGTGAGAGACGGGCGGCGACAACCAATCTCCATCTTTGATATTGTAGTTGGAGATGTTGTGTGCTTGAACATTGGCGATCAAATTCCCGCTGATGGGCTATTACTGGATCGACATACGTTGACAGTCGATGAGTCGAGCATGACAGGAGAGAGTGATCATGTGGAAGTTGATTGCAGCAGGAATCCATTCTTGTTCTCTGGCGCCAAGGTAGTGTTGGATTTCGAGCCAAATCATCTAAGGAGATAATCGGATTTGGCAAATCCGGTTATCACTCCTAGAGGTCGCCACGTGTCTCCTTTTGACACCCCTTAACTTGGGTAAGGTTCACCCACCCCTAAGTTCACTCACCCATCCTTGGTTTTTTTTTTATTTTTAAATATTAATTCTTTTTTTAAAATTTAAAAACTGTTTTTAATATTAAAAAAAACTCTAAAAACAGTTTTTTAATTTTTAAAAAAGAATAAATTTTTTTAAAAAAAAACCAAGGATGAGTGGGTGAACCCTAGGGGTGGGTGAATCTTACCCACCGTTGAGGGGTGTCAAAGGAGACACGTGGTGACCTCTAGGGGTGATAGCCGGATTTGGCAAATCCGGTTATCACCGTAGAGGATTTGACTCCGTTAGATTTATGGTATTAATTTAGATTTTTAAAGTTTCATGTTTAAGTCCTTAAAATTCTTTGATTTTGATTTCAGTCCTTGGTTTACAAAATCTCATTTCAAAATAGTCCATATTTAATTATATGAGATGGAACTAGGGGTGTCAACGAGCCGAGCTGGGCACTGCTCGAGCTCGACTCGTTGGAATTTTCCAGATGCTCAGGCTCGGCTCGTCACAAATCGTTGAGCTTAAGCTCGGCTTGGCTCGGCTCGAAATATTTTTTTTTAAATACATTGATAAGCACTAAATTCAATTAAAAAAAAATTAAAATGACACTTTTTTTTTTTGGGATGTCATGTGACTCATGTGAAAGCTTGAGTTAAAACTTAAACGGAAACAATTATGTTAATGTATACTAAATATATTTTACTAAAAAAAAGGTAAACTAAATATATAATATAAATTTAACTTTTAAAGGGTATTATTATAAAATTAATCGAGCCGAGCTGAGCCACCCATTGTTTAGGCTCAGCTCGGCTCGTATATTTTTCGAGCTCACTTTTAAGGCTCGGCTTGGCTCAACTAGTTCAAAGTCAAAGCTCAAGCTCGGTTTATTTCGAGTTGAGTCGAGCTGACTCGGCTCGTTAACACCCCTAGAAGGAACCCCTCTTGGGTGAGTTTGGGTCTTCATCTCTTGTTTGAGGGTTCTTCCTTGTGGCCTAACTGATTGAAGGCCGGGATCTCTTGTATGGTTGTTTACATCTGTCAAATCTGTATTAGACGATTTGTTCATAGCCTTTAAATACCCATGGCCACATGGAAGAACCCAATGAAGAAAACAAACGATTTGCTTTTGTTTTCAAGTGTGTTTCCTTCATGAAACTTTTGTCCCACATTACCTAGCCATCGGGGAGTTTGGATGGGCAACAACGCTCGCATTCATCATTTTGTGGTCCCCATGTGAACAGTAGGTAGGCCCCTAGGAAGCATGGGTACGGCGATATGATACGGGTACGGCGATACAGTAGAAATTATGAAAAACAGTTAAGTTTTACCTTAGAGTGCTGTATCCGATACGGCGATACGGTTACGTTTTCATTTTCAAAGTATCCGTGCTTCCTAGGTGGGCCCCCATTTTATAAGACATAGATGGGCAACAACAAGCGTTGTTGCCCATCCGAACTCAGCCATCAGGTGTGTAAAACCTTGAGTGCTTTCATAAATGTAAATAAGAACCCTTAAACATCTTAATTGAGAGATTCCCATATCTAATATAAGCAAGGTTTAAAAATACGGTTTCGGGGGATGTATCGATCCCAACAAAACTTATTTGTATTGGTTTCGGGCGATACATGTAAAATTTTCTTTTATCTTAAAAAAATCAAATTAAATTTTAAAAACATCAAATGAGTTATAAGAACCAAATTTACCAATTATAAAGTAATGGGAAGCGAGTCAAAGACAAAACAGAAAACATAGTTACAATTACACAATGAATTCAAACATAAATAACTAATAAACGATATGTATCGCCCGTTTCGTATCAGTTTCATTGAATTTTATTTCTATAATTATAAGTCATTGTCGTGATAACCAAGTTTTATATCCCATTTTTAATCATGGCACTAACAGGTAGCGGATGGGTACGCTCGCATGCTTGTCACATCAGTGGGCATGCACACTACATGGGGAGAAATGATGAGCTCGATAAACCGTGATACTAAGGAACGAACACCATTACAAGATCGACTTGATAAACTTACCTCGTCTATTGGAAAGGTTGGTCTGTTAGTTGCTTTCCTTGTTCTTGTAGTGTTGTTGGTTCGTTATTTTACGGGGAATACAGAAGATGAGAATGGAAATCGAGAGTTCAGTAGTGGCAAGACAAAGATGTCCGATGTGTTGAACGCGGTGGTGGGTATTGTTTCTGCTGCTGTTACTATTGTGGTGGTGGCAATTCCAGAAGGTTTGCCATTGGCAGTCACACTTACTCTGGCATATTCCATGAAAAGAATGATGGCTGATCAGGCAATGATTCGGAAACTCTCTGCCTGTGAGACAATGGGCTCTGCTACTACCATCTGTACTGACAAAACGGGCACGCTCACCATGAACCAAATGAAGGTAACCAAGTTTTGGATCGGCCAAGAAGCCATCACAAATGATGCATCTGATGCAGTTGCACCAAATGTTCTTAAATTGCTCCACCAAGGAGTAGGTCTGAACACAACTGGTAGTGTTTACAGGTCCACACCTAGATCCGAGCCTGAGTTTTCTGGTAGTCCAACCGAGAAGGCCATTCTCTCTTGGGCTCTCATGGAATTGGGCATGGATATAGATGCCCAGAAGCAAAATTTTACAATTCTCCATGCCGAACCATTCAATTCGCAGAAAAAACGAAGTGGGGTTTCAATGAGGAAGGCTGACAACTCCATCCATGTGCATTGGAAGGGAGCTGCTGAAATGATACTAGCAATGTGTTCAAATTACTACGACTGCACTGGGAATTTGAATGCGATGGGTGAAGGTGAAAGGATCAAAATGGAGCAAATAATTCAATGTATGGCAGCAAAAAGTCTTCGATGCATTGCTTTCGCCCATACAAAAGTTCAAGAAAAAGAGTTGGAATACATTGAAGATAGAAAGACCCACCAACAGCTAAAAGAAGATGGCTTAACCTTGTTAGGGCTAGTAGGTTTACAGGACCCATGCCGACCCCGGGTTCTTCAAGCTGTGGAAGCTTGCACAAATGCTGGAGTGCATATCAAAATGATCACTGGAGACCATGTTTCCACTGCAAGAGCTATAGCCATTGAATGCGGAATACTCAGTCCCAATCAGGCCATGGACAGTGGAGAAGTAGTGGAAGGTGTGGAATTTCGAAATTACACGTCGGAAGAGAGATTGGAGAAGGTTGATAGAATCCGAGTGATGGCGAGGTCCTCCCCCTTTGACAAGCTTCTAATGGTACAATGCTTGAAACAAAAAGGCCATGTGGTTGCAGTCACCGGTGACGGCACAAATGATGCACCGGCTTTGAAGGAAGCTGACATTGGACTTTCAATGGGGATTCAAGGCACTGAAGTGGCCAAGGAGAGCTCAGATATCGTTATTCTAGATGATAACTTCGCTTCAGTGGCCACTATTTTGAGTTGGGGAAGATGTGTTTATAGCAATATCCAGAAATTCATCCAGTTCCAGCTCACCGTGAATGTTGCTGCTCTCGTGATAAACTTCGTCGCGGCAGTCTCTGCTGGTGAAGTCCCCCTAACAGCAGTCCAATTGTTGTGGGTGAACCTGATCATGGACACATTGGGGGCTCTAGCTCTGGCCACCGAGCGACCCACAAAGGAGCTCATGGTGAAGCCACCAGTTGGTCGTACTGCCCCGCTTATAACAAATGTCATGTGGAGGAACCTCATCGCTCAAGCACTCTATCAAATAGTCATCCTTTTGATCCTACAGTTCAAGGGCGAGTCTATCTTCAATGTGAATGAGAAGGTAAAGGATACCCTAATCTTCAATACTTTTGTTCTCTGTCAGGTCTTTAATGAGTTCAATGCAAGGAAGCTAGAGAAAAAGAATGTCTTTAAGGGAATCCACAAGAACCGGTTGTTTTTGGGGATCGTGGGGATAACCATCGTTCTTCAGGTGGTGATGGTGGAACTTCTGAAGAAGTTTGCGGATACAGAGAGGTTGGATTGGGGACAATGGGGTACATGCATTGCGATGGCAGCCGTTTCTTGGCCACTTGCTTGGGTTGTCAAGTGCATACCAGTTTCTGATAAACCGTTTCTCAGCTATCTCAAGTGGAAACTATTTCTTAGCTCTTAAGATATAATGTCAGTACTCAGTAGTTATTCTTTTATGACTTGGGATCTTCTCCGGTTGTTGCTAACCAGCACCAATCCAAAGTTGCCACATATCATGTGTTACACATGTAAGCTAATGTCTTGATTTGTGTGCACAAGACGTGTGGCATCTTTGGGTTGGTTGCTTGTTCTCTCACCAGCACCAACTACAAAAGATCCTGTGTTTTATGTAATTTGGTTCTCATTATAGTTTATTTTTTAAAGGCTTACTTTGTAAGCTTTGAACTTCTTGTAATACTTGAGACATAAATTAAATAACAATGATGCCTATTTCTTGTAAGGATTTTGTCTGTTTTAGGGGCTGTTTGGCATCGTTCCTGAGGAGCGATTTTTCTTATCTCGGTACAATAGTGGTCAATACTTCAAGGAAACCATAGTCAACTTTTGTTTGCATACAACTATTTGGGAAATGGAGTTGTAAAACAGAGAAGATCTAGTCAACCATCAATAGTATGCTGACACTTAAGAGAAATGTCAGATACGCAAGTTTTTATATAATAAAAAATGGCTTCGGATTCTCTCTGGCCCATACTAGAAAAGTGTTCTCGGGCCTCCATACATTAAGCGCCATTTGGCATTAAAAAAGGGGAGAAGTCATTTCATTTTCTCCCCCGATTTTGACTTCTCCCCACTTGATATCTCTCTTCCTTTATCTTACCATTTTATCACCATGTGTCAAATAATGGTTGGAGAAGTCAAAATCATGGGGCCCATGAAATCACTACAAGAAATGAGGGTAATAGCAACAGAAAAATAGCCACGGTATTTAATTCCGTAAGTGAAGGAACCTTTTCCCACGGTTTATTTTTTCGCGGCTATATATCTACCATATTCGTAAAAATAATTTTGATAAATTGGGAAAAATAATTAGCCACGGTTACTTAACCGTCACTATTAATTTTTAATAGATACTCACAGAAATATTCCGTTGGTATAAGTTTTTATATTAGCCACGGTATCATTACCGTTGGGAAAAATAATTAACCACGGATACTTAACCGTTATTATTAATTTTTAGTAGATACTCACGGAAAATATTTTGGTGGTATAAGTTCTTAATTAGCCACGGTATCATTACCATGCGTAAAATCATCAATTCGTATCCAGCACGTCCCTTCTTCTGCATCATCACCATCCCGCCCTAATCTCCCGCCTCATTTCTCTCCCCTCTCCTTCATCACTTTGCCTTGCCTCTCTGTGCCATCGCAGTGTGCTTTTCCTTGCCATCGCCGTTGCTGACGCCAACACCGTAAGTCGTCTCTCTCCCGATCTCTTTCTCTCTCTGCCTCACTATCTCTCTCTCTCTCTTCGGTAACCCCTCTCTTTCTCTAAGTCTCTCTTTCCTACTCTCTCCTCTCTCTCTCTCTCTCTCTCTCTCTAAGTCTCTATTAGGTTTTTGCCTCTGTGTTTTACCTATGTGAATTTTTCTAGGTTTTTCCTACATTTTTTTTTTCCTATTATGCTCTTCTCGTGTATTATTTATAGCTCTGTAGAGTAGTTTTTTGTTTTTATATAGCTCTGATTTGGGTTTCTTCACATGAAACTCTTGATGTGTTTGTTTTAGGTTATTCTGAAATATTGATCTATTTATCCAATAAACCCATATAGAAAAAACATTCTCTTGGTAGATTTAAGTGCTTGTAGTAAACTGTCTCATACAATTATTGCATATCAGTTTTTAGTACAGCATTTATGGATTACTGAAGTTTCAGTTTTTTTTTTAAACTTGTTCTTGGAAATGAAATTGATGGTGATGTATCATATAATTATCACTTCATTTGGTTTGATTCTCAGTTTTGTTCAATCAGCATTTTGACTATCAATATAATTCTATCGACTATCAAATGGCAAGCAACAAACTACATATTAAAGTCCAAACTGAAAATTTGAATATGCAGTCTTAATGAAGACATGATGACAATAGAACTTCAGAACAATGACTGACTCGAGTTATTCAACATCACTATTTGTGGGCAGGAGCAATTGGAGCCGCAAAGGCATCATTCCGAGGGTGGAGGCTAACAGTTAGAGCAGCATAAATTGAAGCCAACTAAGGTCCTCTCTCTCTCTCTCTCTCTCTCTTTCTGTGTGTGTGTGTTTGTGTCCATATATATTATGAGTTTCAGTTGACCTCCATATGATCTTCTTAAACTCGAAGCATTATGAGTTTTAGTGAGGTTTAGGGCTTTGTTATCTATGGAAGTTAAATCTCAACCGCCAAACAAGGTATTGTCCGCCTGTGGTTCAAGCTTCAATCAGCTCCTCAACATCTATGGAACAGAACAAGAAACTGTGAGTATTTGAATTTTTATTATCTTCCCTCATTGTTTATGTAAGATTGAATTGAAGTTATCAAGCTTATATTATAAACTTAAATGCATGTAATTTGTTTGTTGAAATGCCTATGAAGATGGGTTTTAGGAATTGGGTTCTTTTTCTTTTTTGGCAGGAAATCTTTTTGTTGTGTTTGTCGGATTTTTATAACATAGACTAGAATGATGAAGGACAGAGGGAACTTTGCAATCATATTGGAAGAATCTTCAGAAAAGTGAGTTTTTTTTCTTCCCTCTCTCTTATTTTTTTCAATCTTTGTTGGGATTTTTAAATCCTGAAATTCAATGCAATTCGATGGATTTGGCATTCCTACAATGGGTTCAACAAAGGGGTATACTTCAAGGAGATCCTTTTCGAAAAATGGTTCTTCTGTACTTTTTCTTTTTTCATTTGCTATTCTTCTAAATATCTCTTCAAGTGATAATTGAAGCATTTCACACTGTTTCTTTTAACTTTCATGTAACTTAGAAATCACGTGTGGATTTTCTATAATGTTCTTATGCTGTCGAGTCATGGTCTTTATGATTTCTTGCATTAAGCTATGGATAACATCAAAGCCCCGTTTAGAGGGATCATTAAAGAAGTCAAAGGGAGAAAATATAGCTGTAATCAAGATTGGATTGGCAGAATTCGGCATCTGGAGAAAGATTGGATTGGAAGTTTCTTTAGTGAGTTAGCGCTTGCATTGGATTTCATCTGTTTGGAATCAATAGAAATTATGAGAAAGAACTTCATGGGCATTCATAATTGTGTTAGGAGTATTCATAAAATGCGTACTCCAAATTTGTTTCCTTGATTCCTTCGATCCTTCAATCTCTTTATATGTAGGTGGGATTTCTATTGGTTCTCTGTTGATTCCATTTAAGATTTATTTTGTTGATTCCATTTAAGATTTATTTACTGATACATTGCAGCAATAGAATTTATAGGAAAAATCAAGGAATACTAAAGAAATAAGACGATGATGTGACACCCCTTGCCGTCGTCTTCTTTCATCAGAGAATCATGATTAATGACTACCCATCTCTCTCTCACATTGTATTTTGAGGGGATTTCAACAAGGCTACATGGAAGAACTTATTGTGGATGTGGATAAATGAATGGCAGTGATCTCTTGGGGTTTCCTCAGAGCCTGTCTAATTAAATATGTAATTTTTTTCCCATTTAGGTTTTTCAGATCTTATTTTCCAAAACCAGAGATTTTATTCCTCTTTTTCTCAGATCTGTTTACAGTAAAAAAATAAATAATAATCATCCCATCTTTAGTGGGGTCGGCTCAAGATTAAAGAAGGCCTCATAAGCTTTTGCAGTGGGGTCAGCACAACATCGTCCATCAACCAACGGAAGACTGACTTCAACATGTCTTGCATGGTTACCCCCTCTTGTCAGCTCCTCTTACTTGGACATCTATATTATAGAGAGCCCATCGAGTTTGGGGGAGATGATATTTCTGTTAGAATTAGAAGGAGGCCGCAAGGAAGGCAATGCTAGACGACTACAATCAAATTTATAGATGCAAATTTGGACTATTTCCTAGATGACCTAGGAGATCAACTTGAGTCTCGAGTTCTCAATTGCCTACAATCCCTGAAATGTTACTGCACATGCACATTTTTCTTAATCAGGTATTATCTTTGGTGAGGAGATTTGATCAACCTAAGCCCTTCGTTAACGTGTGTTCTATACAGAATGTCAAGTGAGGGCTTTTAGCACAACTAGAAACCATTATCAACAAACTGAATTTTATTAATTTGATTGTTATATTATTTTTTTCTTTCCAAAAGCATTATCAACCTTAATTCTATTACTTATTGTAAACTTTTTTATGTGTTTTATTTTATTTTATTTTGCTATCATAATACTTCCCGTGCATCGCACGGGGTGTTTGCTAGTTCTTATCTACTGTGCAGTAGAAATGTATTTGCTTGTCAGATGATTCCGAGTGCCCACTTCATTATCCTTCTCTTTGAACAATAGTTAATGTTATATTTCTTTTTAAAAATAATATCTATTAACTAATACTAAGACAAAATGTTTTCTCCTCTCCTCCTTTTGCCACGTAGGACTACCATGACACGTGTCACTTTGATTTCTCTAATTTAAACAATGATTTCTCCATCTCCTTCAACGACACTAAGTTCAGGTTAGTTAGATTTATTCTTTTTTTTTCCTGACTGGCATAGATATTGCGTATGATTAGTTTTTGTTTTAAAAAACTGACTGTGTGCGTTTGGTTATATTTTCTTTTGTAGGTGTGGAATCATTCAAAGCATAAGCAAAAAAGTTGAATATACTTCAATTTGTGAAACAATATATCTCAGTCTCAGCATCTTCTCCAACGACACTATGTGTAGGTGAGTTAGATTTATTGTAACTGTTTTTTTTTTTTAATCTGACAGCAGATTTCTCAATATCTTATTTAGGAATTTGACTCCATGTGTTTGGTTAGTTTTTGTTTTAAAAAACTGACTGTGTGTGTTTGGCTATATTTGATTTAGAAATCTCAATATATTCGTTTGGTTTGATCTGCAAGTATGAAACAAGATATAAACTGATGCTAATTGTTAGTTTGAAGGATTTTTCCTGTTTCCTTGGTTTCAAGAGTCTATTGAATCTGCAATTTCTGATTACTATGTGGAACTTAGTTCCAATCCACACGCGCACCAAGTGGACTGTGGGTCTATTGTACTGGGTCTTCTTCTGATTTGATATTTTTAATCAATTTGAATATTTCTAAGGAATCAATTTGATATTGCACATGCGCGAGGTTTTAGTGGTCTCGGCCCTTCTGCGGTCTCAAAAGCATTTCCCTATTTCTAAGGTCCTTTTCCTGCTTTCACTCTTGACTATTTGAAGACCCTCAATAGATTATGCTTTAATTAGTGGTGTGATTTAGAAAAAACAGTGATGTAACTGATTTTCTTTGGTGCATGGATAATAGAAAGAGCACTGTTTGAGTTGTTAGAATCATAGTCTCCAAGGATTATAGGGGGAGATATCATCCCACTTATGCCTTTCTGACTTAGCGTTTGGCAAGTCTAGAATAGAGCTTATTTGACTTATTCTAAAAAAAAATTAAGATTTTTTTTTTGATTGAACACAACCCCACAAGGTGTTACTTAGCCAATTGAAAGGAGGCCACTCACACACACACCACACACCACACACCACACACACACACCATGCATACACAACACACACACCACTCACAAAAATAATAATTTAAATGCTCTATTTGACTTATTCTAAAAAAATAAGATTAAAATAAAAATATGGTCCAGGTTATATGCTAAGGATACTAATATCAGGCTTAAGACATCTCTTAAACCGGACAGGACCTGGACCCAGCAGATTGTATGTCACACAATCGATTTGAATGTGTCAATCCATAGAGTTGGTTTGGCAGTTAGTATAGTCTACATACATTTGACATCACACCATAAGCTGAAAAATCCAATATTATTCTTCAGAATACGGATTTATGCAAATGCTTAAGGGCTGTGATGGCCGATGAGTTTTTGAGACCAACCCACTTTTTGAAGGGTTCGGGCTACAGTTTCCAGCGACTGAGCTGATCTAAATTCATTGCAGTCTTGGTATATAGTTCTGGTTATAGAAATTATCTTTACTATTATAATGGGAGAATGAGAGGTAGGTGGAATTGGTTGAATATCTTTTTAATTACTATACAACCCTACTTTTATGGTATCTTTTATCTACATTACATAACTACCTAAGGGTATTAAAGTATTTTGACACGTAACTAACCACGTTCATGTAACTAACACGATTCCTATTTGCATCTGTTCGCTCCCGCCCACTTTGTGCGGTTTAGACTTAGGGTTCCTCCATTGCATCCACCAAATGCTGTCACAGTCTACAGTAGCCGCTTAACTTCGCACCCCGCTTTATTCTGCTGCTGCCGGTAAGTTCATTTTCTATTTTTTTTCTTATGGTTTTTCTTCCTTCTCCTTCTCCTTAAAAGGAAGTTCACTTTCTTTCTGAGCGACTTTTGGAGTATGCAGATAACCATATTCTAAGGAATTTGAATTATATTCCGGCAATCTTGGTTTGCTCTAAATTTCAAAGTAGTCATTAAGATTTACGTTTCATGCCTTCCACCAAAGAGTCTTTCTTTTGGTTGTGCTTCATGATCTTGGGTTCCTTGCTGAATTTTGTTCACCCTTTAATATTCCCAAATGCAAATTGCGTGTTGAGATTTGTTTGCAGGCTGTGAGGGAGAGAGTTACAGGGATGGATTTCCAGATTCTGCCTTCTGCAAGGTTGGAGGCTTTTGCATTGATTGCAATTGCAACCTGCAATAGAAATAAGAAGAAAAAAAAAACGAGAAAGGTAGCCACACTATCGTGGATGCTTCACTTCTGGATGTAGTGCAAGAAGAAAAGGAATAAAATGAGTGTGGATCTGGTCCCTTCCCTTGGCCACCTCCATGATCAGATTTTCCAATTTATGAAGCCCAATCCCTTAGCCGAGTAAGTGGTTTTCTTCAATGCAGTATCTCATATGTGTTTTTTGATGAAAATCTTAAAAGCTTTTACAAATTTATGGGTTATCATTGTTGATTCTCTACCAAACTATTTGAAGATTGCATCAATTTGTTAACAAGGATCTGATCCAACTATAGGGAGATTGTGCAAGTTTTTTTTTTTTTTGCAAGTTTATTAATTGCATTGAATAGGTATTCTGAAAACAACTTCTTTACACTGCTATATACTTGACTTCATCTATTTATACCATCATTAAAAATTGTTTGTTTATGTTCTAACTTTTAATTCAATTAGGACTGTTATCCAATACAATTTAATTTTATTTATTTCACATAATTTAAATTCTTTTAATTGCAGTGTTGTTGCCAATTTTTTTGGAACTCCTCTAATTATCTTTCTTCTATTCTTAAAATATAAACTCATGTTGTTAACTAAACATATTTGTATTTTTCGTACTTTACTCTGCATTAGAATCCAATTATTTTAATTGAATTCGATTTATTAAATGTCATATACATTAGATTCATTATTTTCATTCGTGTCAGTTTGTCTAATGTTTTGTAGTCATTAGGACTATGTACTCACGTGCAACGCACGTGCCTTCCGCTAGTATATTTAATTTTCAATTAAATAAGCTTAGACATGAATGGATATTTAAAAAAATCGGGGGTGATTCTTTCTCATGCCTCCACGGCCTGCCACATGTCCCTTTCTTCTCATTGGAGACCCAGAGGTCAATTGCACCCACAATTTAACAAATGTCCCTTTTAATCTTTATTAGTTAAGATTCATTAACTGTTGGGATTCAACAATACAACTTTGTTCTCTAGATAAAAATATTTAATTCTGGTTATGAATTTTTTACCCTCACGAGTCATCTGTTTGGTTGAAGGTTTCTGATTAATGCAAATTAAGTAGTACATGAAGTTGATAATTTTTTGGTGGTATATGCATGTATTAAATCAATTAGTCTAGCTATGTCGCACTGTTGATTATACAAATTCTGTCAACATTTTTCTTTGTCCTGTGTTTGAATGTTGCTGAAAAGGCCGACTTCAACTCAGTTTTTTTTAAGAAATAGTGAGTTCTTTGTTTAAAGCTTCTTCTTATTACTTACATTGTAGTGAGTTCTTTTAGTTGTATCCATGTAAATTTATCATTCCTTATTTATTTATGTTTATCATTATAATTTTTTATTGGTTCTATACTCTACCCTCCGTGCATCGCACGGGATGTTTGATAGTATAGTACGAAAGTAATATCTGAACTATTGACAGGTTGTGAACCTCTTTTGCAAAAGAAGACGAGGATGGTTCAGGTGCTGCAAGGTGGTGGGAGAGATGAGTTGCTGAAGGTAATATGGCCTTTCACTTAATTTTTAGAAATCTTATGTTGATACTTGGCTGGATCCTTAAAAGCCCACCAGCTTGATGGTCTGAGTTTGGGGTTAATTCTTTTGAAGACAATATACGGTGTGTGTTGGCCTCAGAGATTTATAGTGCTCTCATACAAGAATGAACTATTGACTATTATATCTACCTTTGAAAACAGGTATGTGAGCGCGGAGAATTCACTCACTGGGATTGGTTTGAAAGTCGCCACTTATTAATTCAGAAGGGATAAGTCCCCCGGGAATGTTGGATAAGGCTTGGTCCGCGATCAAAGATCGGGGTAAGAGGTTCGGTTAAGTTCGGGGAAGGGATTAGGCACCCCGACACTTCCACACTTGGTGGTTCCCTACTTGCTAGGTTTAAGCCAAAATAAAGATCAAGATTAATCGAATGTCATTAATGCTTAAGTTAATACTAACCGGAAGAAAGTAAAAGCTAATTAGGGTCGGGCCCGTGTTGGGCTGTCTACGTACTCACATGAGGGGTGAGATCAGACCGAGCGTAGTTCTAGCACTTGAGCCCGTGCTAAGGCAATGGGGCGTGTGTGTGTGCACCAAGAGGTGGCTAATGGACCTAATCCGACAGATTAGGGTTTTTGCTTGACCGAGGCTGGTCAATGTGCAAAGGGATTGAGCCCGGAGGCCAAGGGTGAAGCCCGGAGGCAAAGGTGAGGCCCGGTAGGCCTAGGGTGTAGTCCGGTAGACTAAGAGAGATGTTAACCATGGGTTAGGATTGCTAACCGGGGTTAAGAGGGTGTTAACCGTGGTTAGGGTTGCTAACCAGGGTTAAAAAAGTCCAAGAGTTGATTTTTTTGGTCTTTTGTATTTTTATGGATTTTTAGGGATTTTTTCATATTTTTTATGGGGTTAAGTGGTGCTTAACCATGGTTAAAAGTTAACCGGGACCTATTTTAACCATGGTTAAGGGTCAAGGTTGGTCAAAAATGGGCTCAAAGGGTATGGCAGGGCCAAGAGTGGCCTCCTACCAGGTTTGGGCCTTGCACAAAGCCCGAAATTGAAATTTTACAGAATGGAGGTAAACAGATTACCTCAATTTCAGTAAAATTTTAACCAAGGTTTGTGAGGTTATTAACTAGGGTTAGGGACCTCCCCCGGGTAAAGTAAGCACATGGATGGAAAGCTGGGAGTGTCATCTTTTAAATGGTATAGGTCTCAGCCTCTGAATAGGCCAGGTGTGGACCCCACAGGGACTCAAAGTCGAGTAAAAATTAGTCTGTAATGTAGGCATTTGAACTGCCGACACTATGGACAGTATTTTAACCCATGTTTAGGGGTCTGCTAACCATGGTTAGGCATGGCCCCTGAACCTGAAATTTTACAGGGAGCTAGGGAAAGTCAAGAGCTTTCCAACAAGTCTGGGGTGGACCCCAGAGGACTTGGCATGTGGGCCCCACAGGCGCCCGAAGTCAGTATCAAAATAAGCTCATTATGTCGGTAAACCAAATAGGGACAAAGAGTTTTTAGGCTATTTTGAGTATGTCGGTAAGCCAAATGGGGACAAAGAGTTTTTAGGCTATTTTGGGCATGTCGGTAAACCAAATGGGGACAAAGAGTTTTTAAGCTATTTTGGGCATGTCGGTAATAGAAGTGAAGACATTAAGCTTTTAGCCCAATTTTGTGTGGTCGGCACTGCTATTTCCGACCACTAGCAATTTTTAGAAAAACCAATTTTTCCCCATTGGTCTTGAACCAACAGGGGTCTAAGGGTTCCCTCATTGCCTGAGGGACCCCCAGACCCTATGGGAGGCTTCCATGCACGGTGGGAGGAGTGTTGCACTCGAGCCTAGCCTCTAGGGAGTTCCCCACACCTATGGTGAAGGTGGGGGACCCTTATCCTTGGCTGTGGCAGCTATACAAATGAAAGGAAAGCAAAAGGGGACCCCTGGATCAGGACCAGTGGTCCCTTACAATTCGGGCAACAAAAGGAGGGATGAGGGATGACCTTACCATTGGATAATTTGCTATGGAGACTGTGGACGGAGCTGGGTGTCCGGTGGTGGTGCCTGGGAGGTCGTGGAGACCTGGTGGGGGCTTAGGATGAAGGTGGAGGTGGTGGTCTCGGTTTTGACAGGGTTTCACTGTGAAGAGTGGGAGTGATTTTTGCATGGGGGAGGCTTTGGCTTTATAGAGGAGGAAGGAGGACGTCTAAGGGCATTTAGGGGATTTAGGGAAGGTCCAGGGACCAATGGGGGAGGTCCCAAGCCTCTGGTGGTGCTGCAGTGGAGCCTGCACACTCTAAACCTGGAAACACTGTAATGTCGGTAATTGAATTAGCGACATTCAAAAAATAGGCCAAAAAATTAATGTCGGTAATTCGATTAGCGACATTACCGATTTCATGCTATTTCGGGCTAAACCCAAATCCACTTGGGTCAAAAGGGTTGTGGGCAGCCAATTAGGGCAATTCCCGCCCATTTTGGATTTAGGGTTTGTGGGTCCCACCCATGTGCCCCTCATGGGTTGAGGTGGGCCCAAGTGTGGGCCCTAAAGGCTATGGGCTTTGGTTTTTTTGTGGTTTCTTGGGTTTTGAATGGGCCTTGAGCCCATAGGGTTGTCCTAGGTCTTAGGCTAGGGTTGTGCTAGGGTTTGGCCTAGGGCTAGGTCTAAGGCTAGGTCTAGGGTTATCCTAAGGCTTTGTGTTTGGTTTCGGGTTTTGCAAAGCTAATGGGCCTTGAGCCCATAAGGGTTTACCTAGGTTTTTAGGGTTCTAAGGTTTAGGTCCTAAGGTTTTAGGGTTTCGGGGGATGGTTAGTGTAAACTAACCCTAGTTAGGCAAGGTGTAAAAATTGGGTGCTTACAAGGTAAACAGGTGACAGCTATTCTGCAAATGCAAATTGGTCCTGTTTTTTTTTTTTTTCCACAGGAATTAGCCACGGAAATATTACCGTGGGTAATGTAAAAAATTATATGTATGAAATTAGTCATGGTAAAATTATCGTGGGTAATAAGTATAGCCACAGTATTATTACCATGGGTTAGACATATACCCACGGTATTATTTCCGTGGGTAATAATTATAGATGCGGTTTTATTTCCGTGGGTTATTATCAACAGTCACGGTCAAATTTCTGTGGGAATAATATATAGGCACGGTAAGATTTCCGTGGGTAATAATGTATAGTTACGGAACAGTTTCCGTGGGTAATAATCAACAGTTACCAACGGAATTCAAAATGGAGTAATAGTCATGGAAATAAGTCTGTGGGTATTTACCCACGGAAGACATTACCGTGGCTATAGGTTTTACTCACGCTCGTATTAGCCACGGACCACCAACGGACAATATTCCGTGGCTACTACTAATTCTGACGGAAATATACTTTTACCCATGGAATTAAAACCGTGGGTAATTCCTTTGTTTCTTGTAGTGAATGACTTCTCCAGCCACCTGGTACTTAATGTGTGGTGGCCCAAGAGCACCTTTCTGGCATAGTTTCACGGTTAACTTTTTGATTCTGCGGAACAACCGTGCGGCGCCTCGATCATCCCATGATCTCCGCCAAACTTACACTATTACACTATCCGTCGACTGAACTGACCCAACGTCTCGTGCTACAATGCTATGGCAAGGTACGACCCACTACCGAGTCTCATCCGCTAAGCTACGCTTAGCTGGCTTATGTATTACTTTATCATGTCGCACCCGACACTCGTTCAACATATAAGGTTCCCACATCACCGAGCTTCTGTCTCGCGTATCTCTCATGATGCTAAGGTCCCCCAATCAAGCCGAACATCTAACACGGTCCGATACTCTCCAACATGACTATCGGTCATTCCCATGCATTGCGGATAGCTTAGGAGCATCACTACCTCGTTTACCGAGCATTGAGGACATAACACCCACAACGCAATCCTCGGTCCTCTGACCGAGTATACCAACCATACCTAGTATACCTCCTAGATGACCATGATGCATACCACACGCTTATAGGCCGAACTATGGTGAAACCTCTTGCCTGAAGGCTCTTGTACAGTGTTAGGATATCCGTCTCATTTGCATTGTCTTTAGATGCTCCAACAACCATCCAAGGAAACTCCAAGATCCCATTTAGGATCCTAGAGCCCGCCCCCAACTCCTTTGGGGTTGCTCATTAGGTGGCCCAAGATGTGCCACAAGGGAATGTAGAGCTACGCCATTCTCCTCAAGGTGGATGATAAGCCTTTCACCATTTACCAGAAGGAAACATCACCATTGCTGGTGGAGTCATACTGGTCTTTTACGGAATAATACATTGAAGATCCACAAACCATCTGTACCATTGAACTCGTATTAACTTTGTCTTCGAATGAAGGTACTATCAGCCCTACTTCTAATATACCATGTGGGCTCCACAACACTCACCCACATGTGTCCGACCAAGCACCAAACTCAAGCTTCACTCCATAACTCTTCATGTACACTTCACCCAAACTATAGTACCTCGTGCACAACATCAAGACACCTCCATGTCCCTTCACTTCGATAGCTCAACACTAAGGCACCAACCTTTGCACCATGCTGCGCTATCGCTTGCATAGTGCCCCGCCTATCTCCTAAGCACCGCATTGGCATCCTTTGCCTATGCTCAGGCCATCTTGACCCAGTATCATGGTCATTGCAGTACTTGACAACTTTTGACTGTGACACTAGGCTAGAGAGAATCCAAGGCCATAAAAAATAGATGCGGCGTTTTGAAGAATGTATAATCTTACACTTTTTCTTGGCTACTTCTTCCCATGCACCAAAATTAAAACAAATATTATTTAATTTCAATTACACATTAATTTTTTAAAAATGACAATAATACCCCATCTTCAACCTGTTTTCTTATCAATAATATAAAAAAAAACTGTTTCGAGACGAAAAAACTCCTGAAACCCCAGAATAGGAAGCCATCGCCGGATGTGGAGTCCCAAAACCCCCGAAAGGAGGATAGAAGCCACCTCCATTGACACAGTAAGAGCAAGATTAATTTACTGTACTCGGGACGATGACCTCTAGGAGATGGCTAAGAACGTTGCTTGGATCGTCAATTCAGTTTTTGCAAGCCTGGTAATGGCATCTTGTCCCTCTGTGACGATAATCTCGACAGTAATTACTCGCAGTTTGTTTCTAGATCTCTTCTTCTACTCACTTTTATCTCTCCAAACCATAAAAACCCTATATTTATTGTTTCAGATCAAATGTGCCCGACCCCAGTTTGAGGAACACGTCAAGTTGCAAGTGTACATCTTTCTTACTTCTCTGTTCCTCATGTTTATACATCTTCCTTACTTCCCTTTTCATCAAGTTCTGTTTCTTCTATGGCATTCGCCGCTAATGATAATAGTAAATGTTGTTTCAGCTAGTTTCCCTCTATGTGGATTTCAAGCTCGATGAGAACTACACGCCCAACAATATCTCCATTTGGGCCGGCGATGGCTTCCACAACTTGAAGGTATCGACGTGCCTTTTCATTTCAATCTTACATTTTAGATTAGTGGACATCTAGGTCTTGATCGAGTGTGTATTGAAGCTGAAGTCTGGAAATCACAGTTGAGGTTGCCTGGGTCTTTTGGTCCAAGACAGTAGGAACAAGATGGGTGAAGAAGATAAGGGTATGAATGTCTTTTTAGCTTTCTTTTTAACGTGTAATTAAGATTTACTAATTTTGATTAAATTTTGGTGTATCCTAGCAAAAGGTGGTCTGCGAGTAGCAACACCTTTTTTCTTTTATGTGTCAGAATCCAATTGATCCTCGCTAACGGCTTCAGATTTGCTCTGGTTAGATGGTTTGTGGATGCCTGAGCGCCCAAGCAAAAGCCCTCAGTAACCTTAAGCTACAAAGAACATTGTTGCCAAGTTTTGCTATGAATCAGCAGCTATGTATAAAGTTGACGTAACTAGATGATTATATTCCATTTTATATGTTATTGAAAGTTGCAAATTATAAACAAGTCAGAAAGCAATATCTATTTCTGATGACTGACTTTGGCACAGAAAATATCCGTAGGGGAGCAACTAAATGGTGATCCAAACCCCTAAATGTCACCTAGTAAACAACATTTCATTTATTATGGGCTGATTTTATGGGCCCAAGATGGGGACAGAAGATCTCCCAAACAGAAATTTTAGTACAACGGTAAGGTAGGAGAGAACCCACAATCTGTGATCCAAAGGTTTGCCTAGAAGAATAATGAAGACCCGAAACATGAATCTAACTAAACACAACTATCATTTATACCGCCATTCAGATTTGTGTTGAAAGAGTAAGGAAATTCTAACAGTAAAAACAAGAAGACATGAATCTAACAGTAAAAACATATAGTGAAACTCTAAGGTAAGGAAATTCAGATTTGTGTTGAAAGAGTGAAACTCTTAATAACAAGGGAGATTAAAGATATTTATCCTTGTTTTAACTCGACTAATCATTTATACCACCATTCCGATTGGAGGTGCCCATAAAAATAAGAGGATGTACCACCAATCAGGGACTCAGGAGCAACTTAATTGGGTCATGCTCTCTGTTATATTCATGAGGTGGGCGCTCCAATCCTAGTTTCATACCAAAAATTACTAAAATGAGAGAGAGAGAGAGAGAGAGAGAGATGATATATGAACATGTAATTATCAATTTTTAATATCTAGGGACTATTCCAATAACATGGGTATGTACAAGAAGTTGATAGATTCACATTAGTCAGCTATAGTAGGGACAAGAAATATAGACGAGATAAGAGATACAAAATGCCTCTTCTAATGGATTTCCTTTCCTGGTCCAGAAAACAATAAAAACAATTGTAATCCCACCTAAGAAGGTTTAGGAATCTAGGCGAACTATGAAAAACTAGAAGTTTCGTTGGTAACATTTGGAGTAGATGATGCAACATATGCTAAGACTACTCCTGGATAACATCAAGGCACATAAAGCACAATAAAACAAATAAATCCACTTGAACATAAACTCTATGACTGACAAGATAATTGGATTCTCAATTTCACAATAAAAATACCCGTCAATAAGAGTGGCTCTTTCAATTTCATTTCACTAGTTTTTGAAATTGTTTTAAACTGATTAACACGTAACCACCAGGTCCCCCACAATGAAACCAGATTTTGGGAAACTTTTTTCTATAGCACTAGACAAAGAGGCTTTGGTAGCATCCTCATTTGAGTAAAGAGATGGGTCAGTGATTTGGGCCGCTAGGTTGAGGCAAAATGTTAACGACTGGGAAGTGGATGATTTGCTTAGGCTCCTAAATTGTTTGTCGTTTGTCTTCCCAGTCTTCTCATCAAGGGATAGTAGAGTCTAATCAAAGGGCAACAAAGGCCTTTGTTCCTATAGGTTATTCGTTCGTCTCATAGTTACCTAATTCCCTATCAGGTTGTGTGGTACTCTAAAGTACTTTCAAAGGTATCTTTCTTTCTATGAATCTCATATTTAGATAAGATCTTAAAGAACAACCACCTCAAGAATAAAGGTTGGAAGTTCACAAATCGTTGCGCGATGTGCATAGCATCGGAAGTTCACAAATCATTTATTAATGTAAGCAATAAAGGCTGCAATCATTTTTGTGATTGATGTATGCTTGATTGCTTATCGATCAAAAAATGTCATTTAACAATATAGCATGATTCAAATTTCTATGAATTTAATGTTTAACTAGAAGCACATCCTCGGACCCATACTAACAAAGTTAGGGTTCCAGAATAATTTGGCAAGGGTAAAGTATGGAAATATTTGGAAAATACGGGAAAAATTTGGGGAAAAAATGAAGAAAATTATTGTTTAATTTTAATAATTATACAAATTAGAACCATGATACTAATTAATATATATAATATATGGTGAGATATAATCAACAATAATAAGTTTGTAACATCATTTTAATATTCAATTCCATTTCATCAAAGCCATCAGGGCATCAAAATTCATTACGACATCAACTATCAAGATTAAAAAACAAAACTAATTGTTTGCATTTTCACACTTTCATCAACAAAAAAGTATTACAAATACAAATTACATAATAACATCATTCATTCTTTTTCATAAATCACTCAAAAGTGGCATTATCATCAAAGTCATAAATATTTCCATCATCTTCATTCCCTAATGATCCATCTTCAAGGTTATGATTCCCTTTAGCTTCAAGTACATCTATGAATGCCAAATTTTCTTAAGATTATTCGTTTTTTTCTTAATATTTGTTTTAAGCTATAATACGTGTTTTTCTACTTTAAAAAATGGGTTAAACATCATTTTTTATGGCATGGTATAAATGCGTGTTTTATAAGAGTTTTTCTTTTAAAAAGCGCTATTATTTGTAACTATGCTCCGACCATACATAGTGAAATTGAATCCATTTTTATAACAAGAAGCCTTATATCATACTCCGAATTCACAATGAGTGTGTAGTTTGAAAATTTTGTACAAATGGAGTCAATTAAAATTTTTTTGACTCTTCAGTCCTTTTTGTTTATTGTTGTAGAATATGCCCTTTTCCCTATTTTCTTTATAGTCTTTTCTTCTTAGTAAAATTTTTGCTATTCGTCAATTGTTGTTTGCCAGAACGAGAAAATAAGCATCAACATAGATCCCCCCACAGCTAGGACTAAATGGCAGATGAACTCAATACTCAAACACTAAACAACATACTGAAGCATTTATTTCTTTCCCAATTTCAACAAATTCAACCCTAGTGTTTATTTTTCCATTGAGGGATCCCATAGAAGAGACACACAAAGAGGTTACCAATTGTTCAAATCTCTCCCATAGGTATGTATATAGTAAAAATATCCAATAAAGCTATCATCCATTACAACAACGTTTCATTGTATATTCATTCGATTAGGTAGCAACATTTCAAATTCACAAGCAAGAAATTAGTTGGATATATCAACTCTACTCACCTTACAAAGCATTGTTCTTCATCATTGAGGTATCCAACTTTTGTTATTCATTTAAGCCAGTAACTCATGAGCACCCATTGTGATATTGGAACTGCTAAGCAAGAGATCAAACAATTAACCCAAATCAAGATAAATATGGTGCACCCATCCATCTTCTGCAAAACTCTTCAATCAGGGGTGGGAGGGGGGAGAGAGAGAGAGAGCTAGGTCCTTAAGTAGAAGAGACTGAAACTGAGGAGAGCGGTTAGGAGTGTTATGGTTTCCAATTTCATCTGCTAGCACAATATGCCATGGGGAGAAACCCACCATTTGAAATGCTCATCTTCCATGCCCAAATCAAACTTGTTCGGATGACCCTAGCCAAAGTAAGTGCATTGGGTTGGGTTAGTTAGACTTAGATTGACCTTGGCCCAAGTTGCACCCCTAGCAGGCTAGCACATATCCCGCCATTGATTGAAATCTCATAAAAAAGCACGACCAAGTTTTAAAATATAGAGCCAACACCTTCATGGACAGGTGGTATCCCTCATTAGGAATCAAGTCCAGGATTCCAATCCCCTAGGACTATTGCATGTTGACTACCTTCGCTTGGTATAGGTTGGAAAAGCCTCGAACCTCTTGATGACTCCCTATCGAAAGTGACCGAGAAACCCATTAAAAATGAAAATTGAATCGTTTTCGTGATAGGGAGCCTAGACCCTTACCATTTAATGCCACTATTACTGAACTATGAGTAGGAGAATCCAAAGGTCTCTCCGCTACTCTTAATGCGAAATCTATGAGAAGAGTTTGTCTTTAAAGGTTCATAGTGTAGAAACCTGTATTTTTATTTCTTGATATTCGTGTCATACATGTGATGACTTGTTCCATTGATGATGTTAAGTTGATTTAAGAATGAATAAGTATAGGAGTTTCAAAAATTGTAGGAATGGTGTGGTTTTAGCAAAAATGAAATATCAAATTATAAGATGATTTTTCTCGAAAATGGATGTTTAGGTGTTAAATAAACATATGTGATTTTATTATTATGTTTAGAGTGGTTTATTCGACTATCAAAAATTTTACAACAGACATGATTTTCATTTTTAGCCTAAAACTGGAAAATAAGATTTTGATTTATAAGAAATTTGATTTTTAAAGTATTTTAATGGATCCAAATCGGGGGTATTTTCTTATTTTAATTAAAAAAAAATTTAAGTAAATGAAATGAAAAGTTAAAAATATTTACTTAAAATTTTTAAATGAAAATAAGTGTGTTGTCGCCGTCTGTTGTGAAGAAAGGTATCAATTATTGTGAACAGTAGAAGAAAACATAAGAAAATAAGATAGACCATTCGAACGAATCCAAGACCGTTCGAATGGTGCCAGTAGCAATACAAAACATAATTCCCGAATGTAAAATCATTCGAATGAACCCAGAACCGTTCAAACGAACTTTGTCCATTCAAACGATTCTCAGACCGTTCGAACAATTGGTCGCAGAAACATACTAAAACATGATTTTCCAAGAAATTTAAAATGTTTGAGACTTTAAACCCTATATATAGTCATTATTTTGTGGGTTTAGAGTTTCATAATCATTTTAAAAGCTTTAAAGATCCAAAGAGAGAGGAACCTATTGTTTTGCAAGAGTTCTTGCATGGAGAAGAAAAAAACCTTTAGAAAGAGGAGGAGATTCAATTGACAAGGTTTTCTCTGTAGATTCGAGATTTCAATGATCCATTCACAAGCTTTTAATCATAGGGAAGTGATTTAGAAAGGTTTGATATAATTTCCTTAGTTAATAATTCATAATCATTGATAAGTATATTTTTAAGATAAGTATAAGAATAAGATGAATGCTTGATATAATCTCCAAAGTTAATGATTTCATAATCATTATTTAAAAAAATTAAGTATGATTTCAAGATTAAGATTATGAAAGCAAGTATGTTTGATATAACTTCTTTAAGCTAATGATATTCTAATTATTGTTAAGATTAAGAGAATAATAAGTATGTAAGCATTAAAAATAAGTTTGTATAAATATGTTTGATATATCTTTCATAGTTAATGATGTCATAATCATGGTTTTTCAAGAAAGAGAATAGGATTTATAAGTAAGGATGAGGATTTAAGATGATCCATGTTTGATATATTGTCCTTTGTACGAATACCATGATCATTGTCTTAAGTATAAGACTATGCTTTTAAGAATAAGAATATGAGGTTATAAACATGTGAATGGGTTTGATAAACTCTCCTTAGATAACAATGTCATATGAATGAAATTTTAAGATAAGATCAAGGATAAGAATAAGCATGTGAATGTGTTTGATATGGTTTTCGTTAATGATACTGTAATCATTGATTTGTGATTAAGAATAAGTATGATTAAGACTTTAGATATATGAATTTTAAGGGTTAGAATGATTTAAGGGTAAGAATTTATGTATGTAGGGATATTTTGAATTAAAAATAAGGGTTATGTAAGTATGCATGAATTAAGTGTATAAAGAATTAATTCTTGTATTGTTGAGATGTAAATAATTACGTATGATGGATTGATAAATAAAAAGAGCTAAATTAGATGCCCTATTAATTATGAGTTAGGTATTTACATGCTTTACAAATTATGAATGTGTTATCCATATGTTCTATGTTTATATGCTTTGGGAAATTATGAATATGTTATTGGGGTTATATGATTTGATTTGATAACTATGAATTGATAAACATGATTTATGATATATATGTAAGGTATGTATGATTTATTTTCGGGTAAATAAGTTTAAATTACGGTCTTGTTGCTTAAGTTATTTATTATAGTGGTATGAGACACTATGATGGATCTTCGATGACACTAGATTAGTAATCTAAAGTGTAATTTAACCAAAGGTTTATAACCTATGAATAGTTACAAGTATGATATGTCCACAAATATGCTCACAAGTTATAAGCTCACAAGTCTTACAAGCTCCATGAGTCTCCTAAGCTCATAAGTTCTCACTAGTATGTATGTATGTATGTTATAAGTATGAATGCATGATGTGTTTCTCATGAGTTATGGATACCATCACAATTCGTTTCAAGGATACATCATACTTGACTCACAAGTCTAATTTACTCAAGGGTGCAACGTGCCTAGCTTCAAGTTGTTCAAGGATGCTAGTGCCCGGTTTCAAGTTAAGTTTTCAAGGGTACTAAAAACTGTAGGTAAATGATATAAGAAAAAACATTATGCTCATTGGAGCATAATAAGTTCCATTTTTCAAGGTATTATGCTATTACAGAGGATAAAATAACACAATTGAAGAAACCAATGAGATATTTGAAAAATGTTAATAAACGGGGGGATCGGATTTGGTCTGGCCCTTGCCAGACCAAAACCACCTGGCTCAATCACAGAGCCCCTTAAACTGCCCCTTTTAACCTTGGTTATATATTTTTTTAATTGAAGTAGTTAATTTTTTAAATATTTTGTCTTAAAGCCAAGGTTACACAATTGAACTCTAAGGGTTAGTGAATCTTAACCACAGTCAAGGGGTTTGAAAAGGGACATGTGTTGACATGTGGGATGGGGACAGTTTTTGTCTGGCAAGGGCCAGATGAAATCCCATCCCATAAACGGAGATAGGATTTGTAACTTTCCATATAGGGGTATTCTTCAGTAAAAAGGGGGGTGGGGTTGAGGTGGGGGGGAGGGGGGAAATGTTTGATAAGAGGATTATTCTTTTAATAAAAATCATTTTATTAATATTATTAATAGACTCTGATTTCTGACCTTTGGAAACACCATCCTCAATTTTTGACATTTTTAGTAACCTATTCCGCCTTATGAGTTATGCCATAAGGTTTTTAAAATGATTATTTTGTTCTATTCGTATATATTAATACTAGTGGGCGGCACGCGTGATACACGTGAGAGAGAGGGCAAGGGGGTAAAGACTGGGAAGAGGGACCCTAGTGAGGGTATTTTGAAAAAAAAAATGAAATATTTTGGGTATAGAAACTTGAGGGACATTTTGGATATAAGAAAAATTGTGAGGGACGTGTTGGTTATAAAAATATGACGTAGGGACATTTTGAGAACCAAAAAGCTTTAAGGGCATTTTGGGTATAGCAAAAAAAAGAGGCGGGTGGGGCCTTGGTGAGCCGTTCTTCTTTCGAATCATTTTGCCAAGAGAGCGAGGAGTCCGGTTACGCCACTAAAGTCGTCATGTGTCCCTTTTAACACTCCTTAAATGTGGTTAAGATTCATCAACCCCTAGAGTTTACCCAATTATCCTTGGTTTTAAAACAAAAAATTGAAAAACATTTAACCCTAGGAGTTGTTGAATTCTAACCAGGGTTTTTAAAAAATTAATATTTTTTTTTTCTAAAAACCAAAAATAAGTGGGTGATGTGTGAATCTTAACCACAGTTAGAGCCCGATTACGCCCTTGAGATTGCCATGTGTCCCTTTTAACACCTCTTAATTGTGGTTAAGATTCACCCACCCTGAGGGTTCACCCACCTATCCTTGGTTCTTAGAAAAAAATATTAATTATTTTTAAACCCTGGTTAAAATTCACTAACTCCTAAAGTTAACTTTTTTTTCATATTTTTTTCTAAAAACTAAGGATAAGTGGGAGAACCATAGGGTTGGGTGAATCTTAAGCTCCGTTAAAGAGTGTTAAAATGGACACATGACGACCTCAGTGGCATAACAAGAGTCCGCTTATAACCGTAGAGATTTTCAAGTTTATAGATAGATAATGATTAAAGGGTAGTATGAGAATTAAGCAAAACATTTTGTCTTATATATATATGAATGTGATAAGGGTAGTTTGGGAATTAAAAAAATCAACCTACGTTTCTAAGGTGGGGAAGTCTCATTATATTAGTAACTAGTGGGCCACACATGATGTAGCCCCAGGCATATTGTTAGCTAGTGTGTATCATCTTATGAGAATAATAAAGTATGGTTTTTCAAACTAAACTCGTAAAAGAGCAAGGTCTAGAAACATGTGAAGTGTTTGGCTAACCCAATAATGAAAGTAAAGAATCAATCACACAAGATAGATGATTTACGTGGTTCGGCAATGTGCCTACTCCACGGGTAAAGGAGGGAGAGAGATGTATTATTCATAAGTTCTCACAATGAGAACCCCTAAATTAAATTGGGATACAAGAATCTCAAGGAAAGCAACTACCAAAAATAGTCTCCCACAAATAGCAACAAATCACCAAGAATCCTCATTCACCAATAACACTCCTCCTCAAGTTGGAGCGTAGATGTCGATCGAGCCCAACTTGGACAAGATCTCATGAAACTTGATTGATGGCAATCCCTTAGTAAAGATATCAGCTAGTTGATTCTCACTACGAATTTATGGAGTCCGGATAATGTTGGCTTGTACCTTCTCTCGAACAAAGTGACAATCTACCTCGATATGTTTTGTTCTTTCATGAAATACTGGATTTGAAGCAATGTGTATAGCAGATTGATTATCACAGTACATATCCATAGGTAGAGAAATATTTATTCCTAAATCATGCAAGAGAGCTTGAATCCATGTTAATTCACTCGTGGTAGACGCCATGGCCCTATATTCAGCCTCGACACTAGATCAAGCTACAACAATTTGTTTTTTACTTCTCCAAGTAACTAAGTTACCTCCAACGAAAGTACAATATCCAGTAGTAGATCCTCTATCAACTGGGCTTCCTGCCCAATCTGCATCAGCATAACCTGTGACCTTGGTATGACCATTTCTCCGCATCCATATCCCACGACCACGTGAAGCCTTCAAGTATTGAAGAATTCTGTTAACTGCATTCATATGGCTAACCCTTGGAGCATGCATAAACTGACTGACCAAACTAACTGCATGTGTAATATCTGGACGAGTGATAGTCAAATAAATTAATTTTCCGACTAATCTTTGGAACTGAGAAACATTGTCTAAGAGTTCTCCATTCAACCCAAGTTTACCATAACTGTCTGTGAGAGTTTCAGTAGGTTTTGCACCCAATTTCCCTGTTTCCTGCAGTAAGTCAAGAACATACTTTGATTAAAAAATAAGCCTTTCTTCGAATGAGCAATTTCCATTCCCAATAAAAATTTTAAGATTCTCAAATCTTTGATAGCAAATTTCTTGTGAAGAAGAGACTTCAACTTGGTAATTTCTTGACTATCATCCCCTGTAACGAAAATATCATCAACATAAACTAAAAAAATAGTAAGGCCAGAAGTATTTTGCTTTGTAAATAAAGAGGAGTCAGCTTAGCTTCGTCCAAATCCACTACCCATGAGAACAAAACTCAGTTTTGCATACCAAGCTCTAGGAGACTGCTTAAGGTCATACAATGCCTTATTTAGTTTACAGACTAGGTCAATTTGAGACTCCTAAGGATGTCTTGGTGGAAGACTCATGTAAACTAATTCTTCTAAATCTCCATGTAAGAAAGCATTTTCGCGTCCATTTGAAACAATGGCCAATCATGATTAATAGCAACAGATAAAAGAATTCAAACTGTATTCATTTTTGCAACAGGGGCAAAAATTTCCTTATAGTCAACTCCGTAGGTTTGTGAAAAACATTTTGCCACTAATCTAGCCTTATGTCTCTCAATAGTGTCATCACTATTGTACTTAATTTTATACACCCATCTGCATCCCACCGTTTTCTTTCCTTTAGGCAATCTGACAATGTCCCACGTATGATTTTTGTCAAGAGCCTGAAGTTCTTCCTCCATGGCTTTTCTCCAAATCGATTAGGCTTGGGCTCATTAGAGATGGAACTTAAAAAGGCTTGATGCAATGGAGACACATTATTATAGGTCAAGTGATTTTGGATGGGAAATGTTGTAGCATGATAGGTATATAAATCTTGTAACTTAGCTGGGGGATAAGAAATTCTGGTTGTCCGCCGCTGGGAAGTTTCAGGTGCAGTCACTGTGGGGACTTTAGGTGAGGCATCTTCTTGATTTTCAATTATTGATGGCTCAGATGGAGACACTTCAGCTAGTTCTGGGCACTGGTTAGGAGCAGAGCTAACAGTTGGAAGAGGGACCATGTCAGTAAACCACTCCCCCTGGGACCGAGTCCCAGTGACACCATGAGACAAAGTTGGAAAAAAAAAATTCAGTCTCAACAAAATGAACATCTCAAGAAATAAATATTTTTTTACTTTTGGGGTCATAACATTTGTATCTCTTTTGGGTGGATGAGTAACCAAAGAATACGCATCTAATAGCACGAGCATCAAGTTTGTCTCGATGAGATGCAGAAACATGAACATAACATAGACACCCAAAAATTTGAAGATGAGTGAGGTCAATTTTCCAATTTTTGAGAACTACAAGTGGAGACTTATAGGCAAGGACACGGCTAGGGAGTCTGTTAATCAAGTAAGCAGAGACAAGAACACCTTGAGACCAATACTGTTTGGGTACATGCATTTGAAACATAAGAGACCTAGTAGTTTCCAAAAGATGCCTATTTTTACGTTCGGCCACACCATTTTGTTGTGGGGTTCCCACACAACTGGTTTGATGAATAATACCTTGACTATGTAAATACTCAGAGAAGAGATTGTTAATAAATTCAGTACCATTATCTAATCGAAGAATCTTGACACGGGCACTAAATTGATTAGCAATCATATTATGGAATTCTTTGAAAGCTAAAAAAACTTCACTTTTAAATTTCAATAAATAGATCCATGTAGCACAAGACCAATCATCAATAAAGGTAACAAAATACTTAAAACCATCAAAAGAGTCTATAGGGGCAGGACCCCAAACATCATAATGAACCAACTCAAAAGGTTCAGCAGACACAGATAAAGAGGACCCAAATGGTAAACGAGTCTGTTTAGAAAATTGACACGTCTCACATGTGTGAGAATTATGAGATGTAGTGGGAAAAAGTAAAGACAATGTGCGATCAGATGGATACCCTAAACGCTTATGCCAGACAAACTGAGTTTTAGTGGAGGTAGCATTCAATGCATGATTGGTCTGGTTAAGCAAGTACAACCCATGAGAAAATATGCCTTCACCAATCGTCTTCCCTGTGACTCGATCCTGAAACACCACAGAAGAGGGAGAAAAAATGATATCACAATTCAGGGTATTGGTGAGTTTTCCGACAGACAATAATTTTGAAGGAAATGAAGGGATGTAAAGAGCCTTTGAACTAGGGTAATTGGGAAAAAAACTAACAGTGCCATGACCTTGAATTGGAACCGAAGTCCCATTGGCAACAGAGATAGTTTGTTTATCAATTTTAGAAATAAAATCTAACAAACTGTTTGAATCATTAGTCATGTGATCTGTGGCACCAATCCAAGTACAATTATTAGAGGCAGATGAAAAAAAAGCATTTAGGTTACCTGAGACATGAGAAGAAGATGAAGGTTTTGAGGTAGATGATTCAGGCTTACTGAGTTGTTGGAGAAGCTTAGCCAGTTGTCCAACTGAAATGGGAGTATCCACTGTGATATTATCGAGATTCGATGTCACACTGTTGGCCATCTTATCAAATTTTGGCTTCAAATGGGGATATAGAATCCAACAACTATCTTTAGTGTGACCAATTTTAGCACAATGATCACAATGATGACCTTTCCCCCGACCTCAAGAGAAATATTGTTCCCTGCTAGTATTACCAACACGTTTCTTATTGTCATTCTTTCTATCTACCATGAGGGCACTAGATTCAAAGTGTGTACTAATGGTCTTAGACTCAACACTTATGACTTTCTTTCTAGTTTCTTCTTGATGAAGTGTAGAGACCCGAATCTTTTTCATGTTTTTAGTGCATTGCATTAAGGTATTTTAGTCTTTATAAGGTGTTAAAGTGTGTGTATTTATATCTAATTATGGTGATGTAAACTAGGCTTAATCAACTTGTAACGGATGGATGTCATAGCACATCCTAAACTTTAGGAAGTGCTAGTCTTGGCACCGTTCACGGGAAGTGAGTGATTCTTGAACCATTAGAAAGGTGTTGGAACCCTCTTTGAGGTTCATGTTTAGTGTTTTTCCTCATTTTGAGTTTAAGTCAAGTCAATGGTGGGTTTTATCTAATGGAATTACAGATCAGTCAACTTTGGGGGCAATTTAGTCTATTAATCAAGTAGAATTTAGAAATTCAAAAACCCCAGAAATGTTCGTTTTCGAAAGACGAATCCAACCCAAGTTGAATCGTCAAAATCCGATTAACGAGTAAAAAGTTATGGCCAAAACAGTAAAGGGAGTCAAAACCTGCAGGAACCGATCGCTCGGTCAGAACCAGCGATCGATCGGTCCAAAACCGATCGATCGGTATCTATCGACTGGTCCAAAATTTTGTATGAGGAAATTTTCCAGAGAATGTGTTTTTGACCGATCGCCCAGTCATAAACACCGATCGATCGGTAGGCAACCGATCGCTCGGTCATAACCACCGATCGCTCAGTCCTTCGTGTTTTTACAGAAATTTAGTAAGGGCTTTTTGGTCTTTTGTTCTCAGACCTTGGGGCTATAAATAGGGGGTCCTACTCGAAATATTAAAATACTCCACCTAGTTCTAACCTAATTTGGCAAAAAGGGGGAGAAACCCTAGGGTTTTGAGAGAGGGTTTTCTTGGAGAAAGAGGAGATTGATAGGAGATTGCAAGAAAAGTTTGGGAAGCTTCTCCAAATCGTCTCGGGAGCGTTTTGAATCCAAGGGAAGGATTCCTAAGGTCGATATACTATCCTAATCAACTTTATTTTAAGGTTTTGTGAATGTTAAGATGCTAGAAATGATAGAAATAGATGTTTGATGCATTTTCCCTAATTTTCTAAGAAGTAAGCTAATTATGGATGGATATGTGGATTGGAAATGTGGATAGAATGTATGGAAGATGGGATTAATATGTGGATGTGAATAGTGAATTGATTGTATGGATGGAATTATGATTTGATGAATGCATGAAAATGTAGAGAAACAATGGACTCATATTATGTGTACACAAAGTGTTTGTGAAAATGCTTGAAAGGACAAATGCTATTATACTTTTATGAAAGGGTGGTAAATGGATTATAAATGATGTTAAGAATTATGATAAGGAATATATATGTGATTGTTTGTTAAGTATACTTAATTTCTTGCATGAGAATTGATAGTCGGGAAGGTAAAAACTTAGAGGAACATCTCTCAAACTGGGAATTCTCTAACTATTTGGTATGGGACATATAGTGGAGTTTCCATGGTGGGAAATCGGAATCTAAGCAATTACCGACTCGAACGTTAATTTCGACACTTAAGCACATAAGCACGTGTATGTTAAGATAAGAATCTCACAAGTCACACATGTGGGCCACAAGCATGAGCATGGCATACGTATGACATTCTGAATAAGCATAAGCATGGCATGGTCCGTATCCGCCAAGAACGGCATGTCTTATTTCTGTGTGATCTGAATAAGTGCATAAGGCATGGTCCGTATCCGCCAAGAACGGCATGTCTCATTACTGTATGATCTGAATAAGTGCATAAGCATAAGCATAAGCAACTCACAAGCACGTGGTCTCATAAGCATAAGCAACTCATAAGTGTATTGTCTTCCAAGTCTAAGATTCTCCCAAGTACACGAGTCAAGGTGATGATATGATGTATATGCGCACACGTTCTTCCGCACTCTGATTATGTTATTATGTTATTGGATATGTTTCTGACTAAGTGCATGTATATCCTTATTGTTGGTTGGATTTTATATACACTGAGTACCTTTGTACTCAGCCGGACTTTTGTCTTGGCAGGTATAGAGCAGGAGTACACGGCGGAGCCATGGGTTGAGGAGACTTACCTCGAGGAAGGATGTGAAGGTGAGCCTTCTGAGGAGGGAGCCGGAGACTTGGGCGGCTACACCTCTTAGTTTACATTTCTTTTCATTGAGAGAGTTTTGTATTTGACTTTTAAAGGATGTTGCTCAGTAGACTTCTTATTAGTTGTGTATCAGACTTATTGGTTCATTGTGAGTTGTATATATAGACCTTAGACTTGTGCAGGTTGGATTGGGTTTATATATCAGAATTTTATTACTCTCATTTTTGGAGACTCGTGTAGTAGCCTTGTATGCATGGTTTTAAGCAGGTTAAGTGAATGTGGCGATTCCAAAGTCCTATTTTAGCCTTAGTAGGATTTTGGGGTCGTTACATGAAGACTGGCACAGACACTATAAAGTGAGGGCACTTCTCGTCCCATCAGAATTTGACTTCGAAGACTTTCATATTCAGGTTTCACACTAGCCAGTAACTGAAACACTTTATCCTGCTCAACCCGTTTTTGTCGAGTCTTAAGATCTATCGTAAGTGGACAATATAAAGTTAATTCATCCCACATGCTTTTTAATTTTCCAAGATGTTCAGTAAAAGAGTTTTCTCCTTGTTTACATTCAGCAATCTCTTGTTTTAATTGAAAAATCCGAACAACATTATTTTGATGACCATACAAATCCTTAACCGAGTCCCAAAGGTCTTTAGCCGTTTCAGAGAAGGTGAAGATTTTAGCAATATTAGGTTTCATAGAGTTAAGAAGCCAAGACATAACCAATTGATCATTGGATTCCCAATTTTCAAATTTTGGATCATTCAAACTAGGAGCACTCTTTTTTCCATTGATGTGCCCTAGTTTCTATTTTCCTCCCAAAGATAAGGAAACAGCTCTAGACCAAGGGACATAGTTCAATCCATTTAAGAGAACCAAAGAGAGCTTCATGTTAGGGTTACCATCTCCTTCAGCCATAAAAAAAAATAACCCTAAAAAATAAATAATAGAGACAAAGGATAGATCTCACCCAACCAAACTGTAGCCGATCTGAGATGAAAAACAAAAACCGTGACTTCTCCCCCTCACCACGTATGCAGTTACACGCCACTATGCGTTGCTACAATGCAATTGCTACTAGGCGCCCTCCTTTTTTATTTTATTTTTGTTCCTTTGCGGGCTGATGTGAGTAGAGATAGAACACAAAGCAAACTGCATATGCTACTACCACTGTCCAAGGATGGAGGACAAAACCACTTTAATGGGTACTACGATCAAACCCCACTTTAATGGGTGTTGTTGCCATTATTGTCCAAGAATAAAGGACAAAACCTTTTGTTGCCCCTACTGCCCAAGTGATAAGTGCTTAATTTTGCTTAATTATCCTCATTTAAATAAGCATTATCATAGGTCTTTGGTTTATATCTTCATTTTTACACGTAAAATGGTGTATTCTCTTCTCACCATTGCGTTGTCCTTTTTCTCTTAATTTTCATTATACATTTGCATGTATTCATACATGTCTTGGAAGACCGTATGCAAAATATTTTTAAGAGAGACTTATTACGTGTATTTATTTTTTGTAGGAATCCTAACCCCAGACTACTCTCGGGATTCAAGAAGTCCAAAGTTTCAAATAGCCCATGTTCAACTCAAAGATCTAAAGGAGCTAGAGCCCAAAGAGCAAAGCCCAAGCCAAAAGTCCAAGAAGCCAAGTCTCAAGTCAAAGAGTCAAAGCCCAAGAGCAAAGCCCAAGACCAAGTATAGAAAGATTCTACAACATGGCTGGAGAATCTTAGGAAGATATGGATTAATATGATTTTAGCATAAAAATGGTGGAACTCTCTTGAATTAGAAAGAAGAAGTGTGCTATATTGATGTTTCTATTTCAGAAAAAAGGAGAAAGCCTATTTTGGTCACAAGAACTCTTTATTTTGGGTGGATTTTAGAATTCAAGCAAGGAGCTTAATGGAGGTCAACTAAATCTACAAGAAAAGCAAGAAATTTCGTGGATGGTTAGAGGAGTGCTATTATTTAGCAACCAATCCCAAATAAAGAATGAGGATTTCCCGGATTCCCGCCTAATCTGGACAGTACTTACTAATTGGGACATAACTTTTGACTCAAAATTCGGATTAAGGCAAGGTTTGATGTTTTGGAAAGAAAACTTAAAGGAGAACAAAATTGTATTTCATTAAGATCTCCTAATTCGGAAGTTTAAGGGGTCAAAACATGTCATCAAGAGGAGAGAAGTGCAATTTGGGTTGGAATTTTGGAATTAGAAGTTTCTCTTTTGTTTTTCTTTCCCTTCTCTTCTTCCCTTTAGTCTATATAAACCTAAAGTGAGAGACTTTTGGGACTCTCTGATCTTTTCTCATTCTCTTTTCTCTCTTCTTCTATTAGTTTTTTTTGGAGTTATTTTATTGTAGTGTTTGGAAAACCATTAAGGAGGATGACAACTCCAAACATGGTTGGCTAAACACCCTTCTAAGGTTAGGGATTTGAAACCTTTTTCCAATTTATGTGGACGATGTGGATGATTTGATTATTTATTTTAATTGAATAATTTTCTTAGTTTGGTTAATTGTTCATCTCTATATACTCTTTGATTTCATATGATCTATTGATATATGGAATGCTTGGATCCCCTGTGAGTTGGATACAAAGTGATTTTTATATTTCTCTAATTATTCAATTGAATTTAATAGTCAATGGTTTTATCGTATAATTTTTCATCTAGATTAAATCTTTATTTAATTCTAGATGTGTTTTCATCCAAATCTAAGCATAAGGAGGGATAGGTGGATTTTCCTGAAGCCTTAGACCTCTTTTTCATTGCTTTACAGTTATCAGTGACTTTTGCTCCATTCTCATTGAGTGGAAAACCGATTTTAAATCTCTCTTCTCTTTAGATTTCGTTTCCTTAATTCTTGTTGCACAATAGTCAATCCCTGTGGATTCGACCATGTGCTCACCAGATACATCAACTGTGTCACTTGTGCACTTGCAAGTATATTATTTTTACTCTTGATTTTATGTCCATTAATTTGGATTAAATTAAGTTGTAACACCAAGAATGAAGAACAAACCAGGCTTTAAATTCCAGACTTCTTCAACAATAACTAAGGAGAACCTAGATTAAATCCCAGCCTTCTTCCACGATAACTAAGAAGAACCCAGACTTTAATCTGCGAGCCTTCTTCCACAATAACTAAGAAGCAACAACCTGCTCTGATATCATAAAGAATCAATCACACAAGATAGATGATTTACGTGGTTCGACAATGTGCCTACTCCACGAGTAAAGGAGGGAGAGAGATGTATTATTCATAAGTTCTCACAATAAGAGCCCCTAAATTAAATAGGGATACAAGAATCTCAAGGAAAGCAACTACCAAAAATAGTCTCCCACAAATAGCAACAAATCACCAAGAATCCTCCTTCACCAACAACAGAAAGTTTCGTAAGTGGACTGTTGTGATTTTTCTAGTAGCAATTTTGAATTTCTAATTTTAAATGCTAAGGGTATTTATGTTATTTCCTAGTTTAGGAGTATTTTAGTAAATATCACTATAAGTTGTTTGGCCATGAGAATTAATTATCTTAAGAGGAATAATTAAAAATGAGCATACACATTAACGGTTTAACTTTGGCCTGTAACCAAGCACAATTAGTAAGGCTATTTGGATAAAAGCACAAAATAGAGTTTTAGTATAAATAACTAATGATAACCTAATTTGCTCATTTCTTAGAAAACCTAAACTAAGAGAAGCTTTAGAGGAGAAGAGGATTTCTAGGGTTTGGGAGTTGCTCAAGCTTGAAGATCACGGTTCGAGATTCCTTAGTGGTGGGGTCGTTTCCTTCAAGCAAAACCCTTTTGGGTAGTTTTCATTTTCTACAAACCCTAAATCTCTAGGGTTGAGGCAAATTTTACCCCAAAATATGCTTGTACACCATTTGAACCTTGATAATCACAGTTGAACTCTGTCGTATTTTAAAAAGTCCAGAATTTTGGACAGTTCCGTAGACCCCTTCCAAATTAATCAACCTCCAAAACTGTTTTTTTTTTTTAAATTATAGTTGAGATAATAATAATAAAAATAGATTTTATACTTCCATAAGTTTGGATCGGTGGCATCTTTGTTTGTTATAAGATATTTGAATAATATATATAGACACTCCGGAGGTGCTCTCGCCTATATTTTAAATTAAAATTTGACGCTCTCCCCTCCGCTTTGGTTACTTAGCTCACAACATTGAACATGTTGATGGATTTTACCCACCTGTAGAGGAGAGGAATGGGATTTGATTTGGCCATCAGAATAGATTTCCTCTAGCAGATGCCCGAGCCTCTTCAAAGGCATGGTGTTTCACTAAGGAGATGATAACATGCATCTTGCACAATTTGACAATATGCACACACCTCCTTAACTCATCATGTGTCTTCTTTGACACCCATTAATTGTAGTTAAGAATTACTCACCCTTAGACTAAATAATCTAACCATAGTTTTTAAAAACATTAACCTTGGTTATCATTAACTCATTAATGTGGATACTTTTAAAAGTTATATTTATAAAAAAAAAAACTAAGGTTAGATTACTTAACCCTAAGGGTGGATGAATCTTAAACACAATTAATAAGTGTCAAAGAGGACACATGACGAGTTGGGAAGGTGTGTGCGTATTGTCAACAGAACATGCAAAATGCATGCTATCATCCCCTTAGTGAAACCAATGTTACCTGGTTTGTCATCGCTTGGTTCAAATTCGGGTTCGTGGTTCATACTTTGCCACTCTAGAGTGAACCCGGTTCGCTAGGGGTAAGATAAGATAATTCGTTTTTCGGTTCATTTAGGTTCTTTAGTTTGGTTCACTAGCTTGGTTCGCTATTTAAGCATGTAAAACAAAATATATATTTTATATTATATTATAAAAATATATATCTTTTAAGCTTGTAAATAATATATTACAAATATTTATTTGAATAATAATTTTAAAAAATGTTTTTTTATGAACGGTTTGTGAACTCAAAGTATAAATTTGTCGAACCTAAAGAAAAACATCAGTGAATTTGAATGAAAAATTTGACAAACTAAAATTGTATTGAAACTGTAATGGGTAAAATTCGTAAAAGGAATGGGTAAAATGGGAATTCTCCACTCTAACAAATTAACCGACATAACCCACTTGGGCTATGTGCTGGCTCTCTTGAGTGTTATCTGACAGGTGACATTATCATGACCACACAAGTCATGATGACTCCAATTGCCTATAAATAAGCAAGAATCACCAGAGAGAAGGGGATGGTGCGGAAGGCAAGAGAGAAGAAGAAGAAGAAGAAGAACTGGGAGGCTTGGGTCGTTCACACCCCAACCCCGAAGGGCTATGAAGACAGTCACCCACCTGAATCTCTCCTCTTCATTTGATGTTCTCTGCACCACTTGATGCTCTCCACGGCCTCATAATCGATTATGACCACCGGATGCTCTCTCGATCTGCCATGTCCACCTGATGTTCTCCATGATCGGTACCTTTACCCTTTGTCAATACTTGATGTTTTATGTTTATCTACTTGGTGATATGTTAATGTCACATTACCATTTGCACAACCCCAAAATTGATCATCTGCTGGGTACGTCCTCTAGCTACATCTTCTGAGCTACATCTCCCAAGCTACGTCCTCTACATCTCCTGAGCTACGTCCTCTACATCTCCATTGCTCGTCCTCCAGAGCACAACTTCAGAGCCCGTTCTCAAGCAAGCACATTTGCACCGACCTGCCGAATGCTCGATGACCTCACGATAAGTATCTCCACACTCTCATGCTCATATGCCTATGCCTTATACTAACTTACTCGTCGGAGTGTATGACAGGTCGAACGACCGCCCACCTTGTGGAGGATGAACCTGAGCTGAACCTTGGACGATTATGTACGGAACGTCACTTCCTTCGAAGAGTGTGCCATATGACAAAGGGTATGGATGACGTACACATGCAGATGAATGTATATGACATGAACCATGCAACCCCTGTAAGGTACCGCTAGTCCTGAAAATTTTCCTTTACAAAATGGCTCCGTTTGTGGGAATACGAACAAAACAACCAACAGATGTCCTCTTCACGAAATTGGGGGCTAGCAGTACGCATCCTCTCCACGACATTAGGGGCTCGACCGTTTGTTCCGTGGTCCTCTTCCATCCTATCATTTATGCCACGTCATACGGTATTCTAACACCTTGAATCTTTACATACTTGCGGTGTCAATGCCACACGTGCATCCCTAGACGGAGGGGCAAATTTGATCATGCATCCCTAGATGGAGGGGCAAATCCGTCCTCTGGGTCAAATGAATTGTGAAATGAAATATCAAATGAATTGTTGAAATATCAAATGAATGACCAATGAACTGTCAAATGAAATGTGTCTTAAATGCAATGTCAAATGACTTATCATCTGTGCACGGTACTCACCACGGACATATGTCGCTCAATCAAATGAATTGTCATCTGAACAAACCAGCGGTTTATACTAATGAAATGTCATCTGAGCATGGTGTCCCACCACGAGGTCTCTCCTATGAAATGTCATTTGTCTGATTACATTTATGATGTGTTACGTTATGACACTTCCGTGCTCATTTACTGTCATCTCATAATGTGTCCATGCCCTACAAGCGTAGAAGTAAAAGATGATTCATTTTAGAAGTGTTACTGATCTATGTGCATTTTCATGCTCTAAATCACTTGGGAGTAAGTTATTTGTTTGTATATGCATCATGTATGCTATTATTTGGAAGAGCATCCTTATCACTAATGTTTATCCTTAGGCACTTGCACCTGTTGTAAGCAAGAGTGGCCGTCCTACCAATGTTTCGTCTTCGAAGATTTTACCCATGATGTATTCCCGGCACCTCGAACAAAGTCCAAGGCACCGAGAAGAGGCTAAGTGTAATGGGGAAAATTCGTAAAAGGAAGGGGTACAATGAGAATTCCCCACTCTAACAATTTAACTGACATAACCCACTTGGGCTAAGTGTTGGCTCTCTTGAGTGTTATCTGACATGTGACATCATCATGATCACACAAGTCATGATGACTCCAATTGCCTATAAATAAGCAAGAATCACAAGAGAGAAGGGGATGATGCGGAAGACAAGAGAGAAAGTAAGGAAAGACAGAAGAAGAAGAAGAAGAAGAAGAAGAAGAAGGAGAATTAGGAGGCTTGGGTCGTTCACACCCCAACCCCGAAGGGCTATGAAAAGAGTCACCCACCTGATTCTCTCATCTTCATTTGATGTTCTCCGCACCACTTGATGCTCTCCACGGCCTCACGATCGATTATAGTCATCGGATGCTCTCTCGAATCTGCCATGTCCACCTGATGTTCTCCATGATCGGTACCTTTACACTTTGTCAATACCTGATGTTTCATGTTTATCTACTTAGTCATGTTTATCTACTTGGTGATATGTTAATGTCACATTACCATTTGCACAACCCCGAAATTGATCATCTGCTAGGCACACTCATGCCTGACGCTGTCGACTGTACTCGAGCTACGTCCTCGAGTTATATCCTCTGAGCTACGCTGTCGATTGTACCCTAGCTCCGTCCTCCAAGCTACATCCTCGAGCTACGTCCTCTAAGCTACATCTTCTGAGCTAGGTCCTCCGAGCTACATCTCCCGAGCTACGTCCTCCAAGCTACATCTCCTGAGCTACGTCATCCGAGCTACGGCCTCAAAGACATATCCTCAGAGCTACATCTCCCGAGCTATGTCCTCTACATATCCTGAGCTACGTCCTCTACGTCTCCATCACTTGTCCTTCAGAGCACAACGCCAAAGCCTATCCTCAAGCAAGCATATTAGCACCGACCTACCAAATGCTCAATGACCTCACGATAAGTATCTCCACACTCTCATGCTCATATGCCTATGCCTTATACTGACTTGCTCGTCGGAGTGTATGACAGGTCGGATGACCGCCCACCTTGTGGAGGACGAACCTGAGCTGAACCTTGGACGATTATGTACGGAACGTCACTTCCTTCGAAGAGTGTGCCATATGACAAAGGGTATGGATGACGGTACACATGCAGACGAATATATAGGACATGAACCATGCAACCCTTGTAAGGTACCGCTAGTCCTGAAAATTTCCCTTTATAGAAACCACTATGTGGTTTGCTTAATTTCATGAACCAATCCGAACTGAACCACGAACCAATTCGGGTTCGCTCAATTCGCTATAGCATGTAGCGAACTTAGTAACCCTAAGTGAAACACCATTGTAGAATGCTTGCCCAAGTCTGATACTCGAGCATATGCTTGCCCTTGGTTTGGCACTCGCGAGACCAAAACCGCCTGCCCCCGTCCCACAAGTCAACACGTGCCCCTTTTAACACCCCTTAACTTTTGATTAAGATTTACCAACCTTTAGGGTTCAACCATCTAACCGTGATATTTAGGAAAAAAATTATTAACTCTTAAGTGTTAAAACTTGTTAACCAGAATTAAAAGAGCAATTAAAGGGACTTTGTGAATGGGCAAGACAGTTTTGGTCCAACGAGGGCTAGACCAAATCTCCTTGTAGAACTAGTTAAAATAAATAATGGTTGGTGAGAATTATGCTGCCGAATTGATGTAACAAGTAATCAAATCAATCTTCATTGATACTTTTCTTAAAGAGGAGTGATAGGCGTACCTGGGAAATCCATTTGCTAACCTAAGGCGGGACCTCATTGGTCTAGCCCCCCTCTTAAATACTCACCAACTGTGGTGAGTATTTAAGAGGGGGAAGGGGGCTTAAGTTTGTAAATGGATTTCTCAAGTACGTTAACTATTTCTCGTTCTTAAATTAATGGTTGGTGAGAATTATGTTGCCATTTGAATTGATTTGACAAGTATAATAGGGAAAAGTACATTCCTGTGGCCTCGGATTTTCTCTATCAGATGCTAGGAAGGTGGTCTCGGGCCACCACACATTGTTGGACATGTGTGTGGAGAAGTCAAATCATTGTCCCCGTGATTTTGACTTCTCCACCCAGGTTGTAACAAGTGGTGATAAAATGGGGAGATAAAGGGGGAGAGATATCAAGCCGGGAGAAGTCAAAATCATGGGGAGAAAATGAAATCACTTATCTCCTTTTTTATGCCACATGTCCAACAATGTGTGGTAGCCCAAGACCACCTTTCTGGCATCTGACAGAGAGAACCCGAAGCCCATTCCCGTAAGTCACAAAACTCCTTTAACTGCAATTTTAGCTCTGGTTAAATAAATTCAACCCTTATGTTAATATTTTTTTAAAAACCAATGTTAAAATGTTAATGATTAATGAAAAAATGGGTTAAAAGCAGGGTTACCAACTTCGCTACATGCTATAGCAAACTGCGAACCGAGCGAACCGCGAAATGGTTTGTGGTTCGGTCTAGTTTGTGAAATTGAGCGAACCACATAGTTGTTTCAAAACAATCTTAGTTTTTCTAATTTTTTATTCAAATTCACTAATTATTTTTTATTAGATTCGGCAAATTTATACTTTGAGTTCACTAATTGTTCATAAAAATATATTTTTAATTATTATTTTTCAAATAAGTATTTGCAATATATTGTGTACATGCTTAAAAGATATATTTTTATAATATATATTTTGTTTTACATGTTTAAGTAGCGAATCAAGCTAGTGAACCAAACCAAAAAATGAATTATCACATCCTACCCCTAGCGAACCGGGTTCACTGTAGAGTGGCAAATTACGAACCGCGAACCCGAATTCGAACCGAATGAACCGACGAACCAGGTAACATTGGTTAAAAGGGACATGCTATGCTTTGTCCTGTGGGTGTGATCGAACTCTCTTAAGTCCAGTCTCGATTGAATATGATCCCAACTTATTTATAAGAGATCCATCAATCTTCCCACATTACAATGGCACAGTACTCAACATTTGTAGCCTCCCCCACCTTACCCATGAAATTCATATTTGATACTAACCCTTCAATTAAGCCAATTCGATTAGCTTGGATGGTCAGGATTGATGATCAAATTGGCAAAGCATTAAGAAATCCAGGTTCAGGATCTATTCCCGAGAGGGTGTGAGTGTTGTAATCTCCACCCGCCCACTAACTCAAAGCATATACTAACCAACTAACTAGAGTGGTGGCCTAACCGCATATCCATCAACAAAAACAAAAATAAAAATTGGAGCATTGAGAAATCCAAAGACTCCTGTAAAGAATATCTACAAAGTCTAGTAAAAAAACAAAAGGATAATAGTAAACGTACCCGGGGTTCCATTTTATAACCAAAGGGCATATCCTCATTGGTCCACGGCCCAATTTTAAATTTTAAATATTTACCTATTGTGGTTAGTATTCACTCACCCCTAAGGTTAAGCGGTCCAACCCCGTTTTTCAAAATAAAATAAAAACCAAAATCTTAGTTATAATTTAGTTAAGTTTAACCAGGGTTAAAGGGGTGTTAAAAGGGACACGAGGACACCCGGGTAAGATGTGAAACGAACCCATGGGTCCGCTGACTCTGAGCACTGCTCCAAAAGGAAACTTCAGAATTCATCGTTGTTTATCGCGTCTTGTTAAAAGCCAAGGAAAGAAACATCGAAGAAGCTTCCTTTGTTCCATCTAGTGTATGGTGATGCCATCTTCAATAATGAAATCGAAATAAAAACAAAAGAAAATGCAAACACTGATTTATTAGATATGTGGACTCCTATTCTACCCCACGCAGGACTGCTATTCTACCCCCACGCATCATTATCACCGGCCTCTTTTTGGTTCATTGGAGCCCACATGGACCTATGGGCTACATAATGAGGGATAGTCCCCACTCTCATGAACCCCTCAACCCTGATGTAAGTGGAATCGATCCCAATCTCATTTCTTTGATACGACGCCAAGAGATTTTACTAACTAAGTTAACTAATACCTACATTATCACCGGCAATTTTTTTTTTCTCTTTGGTTACCAGTAAACTCCCTGCTTAAGGAAGGATTGATCCGATAGTTATATACGCCCCCAAAATTTTGGCTTTTCTTTAATAAATATGATTATTATATATTTTTTAAAAATAAATAGTTTTATCTAAATAATGCCCCATATGTGCATTTAAAAAATATCTCCATTTCGATATCAGACTGTAAGTCAAATTGTCAAAACCCTTTTAAGGGATTAGCAACCTAAGGGGGGTTGCCCTTTGGATAGACAATGAGCAAGCATTGACATCGATGCGAGTGTGGATTAGCAACAAACCAGTCCGAACGGTTGCTGCTATTGGTCCACTCCATTTAGAATTTAAAAAAATATAATATAAAAATATTTGTGAATAGACTTGGTGCAGCGAAAAAAAGTCATTACTTTTTATATTTTTTAATATTTAAATATTCTTTTAAAGTTTTAAACTGTGTTCATTTTATTGCTTTAACAATTTTGAACTATAATCTCAGTTGATTCCAGCTCCAAATAGAACTATAGAAAATTGGAAATTGCTTAAGGTTACCGCTGTTTGCATTATGTAACGAAATCGCGGGTCCTCACGCCTCACTTTTAAACCCACCAACTGTGGTTAAGATTTACTCACCCCTAATGATCCAGCAATCCAACCTGATTTTTAAAGGGAAAAAAAAAAACAAAAATTTAAATTTAATTTAGTTAAGTTTAACCAAGGTTAAAGGGATGTCATAAAGAACAAGAGGACATGGGGGTGAGATATGCACTACAGTGTTGTCAGGACCAGACCGGGCATTAAATTGATAGAGTGGCCGGTTCCTAGTTCAACAGTACACTTTTTACAAAAAAAAAATCATTTTTTTTTCTCCTAATTTTCCTGATTTTGACCGGTTCTGACCAATTCTTAAAGAATACCAGTTTTGAGGGTTTTGGGAACCAACGAGGAAGCCGATTCCACCAGTTGGTCCCGTCACTGGTCCACTAATCACTACTCGAGAAAATTAAAAGTTAACAAAAAATGAGAACAGAAAGACTGCCTGTGATTTCTTTGATCTGGCAATAGCCAGACAAAAACCATCCACTCCCACATGTAGTAATAAAAGGGAAGAAGCCATTTCATTTTTCGTCCTGTTTTCAATGACTTCTCTCCATCTTATATTTTTCCCCTATCAAATCCCATCCCGATTTCTTTTCCAATAAAAGTAAACCCACCAAAGTAAAGTGGAATCCCCGTGATCCTCGAGTATTGATTTGGCCCCACATCACACATCACATTATTGTAATTTTCCAAAAGTAATAGTTGGCTCCACTAACGAGGAGCGAACTCCTCCTCCCACAAAGCCTACTCAACTCTATAAACTCTAGTTAAATTTTTATAATTCTTATGGTTTTAAAAACTATTATTTTAATTTTCTAAAAATAAGGTAGGCGGGTAAATCTTAGGAGTGAGTGCATCTTAACCATAGTTAAATAAAGTTAAAATAAAGACACATGACATCGCATCACTGACAGAAGAGGTGATTATTTTCCTTTGTATAATAATCATGTTAAAGTAGCATATACACTGCTAGTTTTCTCCACGGCCACCGACCAAGGAGTACAATCAAGTTAAAGTAGAATACACGGTGGTTTGGATTGTGACTGTTATTTAACTTTAACTTTAAACAATAGTTCGCTCCGAACGAAGTAGAGGAACGATCTATTGTTCCTATCACAAAGCTAACTCAAACTATCATGAACTCTAATTAGTTATTTAACTCCTATGTTTAAAAAAACTTCATTTTATTTTTAAAAAAACTTAGGGTAGATAGGTGAACCCTAAGGATGAATAAATCTTAACCACGGTTAAATAGAGTTAAAATAGGGACACATGACATTAATGGGGACCCGAGACGCACCTCCTTGTGTCACAAACCGAGGAGGTGATTATTTTCGTTAACTTTAAGTGGGTAGACTATTAGATGTATCAAAACATTTAAGCCCTGGCATTGTCCTATAAGTAATGAAATCTTAGACTAAATTCCACCACTGAGCTTTCTAGCTCATTTATGAGTATGCCCCTCTTTCCATACAAATATGGGATTAGCTTGGACGATCATGTCCACAATCCATTAAGTTGGGAGGAGAATCTTTATAGGTCGAGGGAAAAAAAAAATTCAGTGGTCCTTGTTGTTTATCACCACGTCGCCCCCAATTTTTCTTTTTATGCAACAGCAAAGTTGTAAAGAAATCTGTTAGATTTAAAGTTTCCCTGATTGGTTGCACTTTTGTTTTCTGTTCTTTATTTTTAAAAGCAAAATTTTACATAAAACATGTTTGTAAACATGTTTCTTTTTAAAACTTAGTAACAAATTTTTTGAAAATTAAGGTAACAAAAAAATCCAATTACATTTGATTTTAGAAATTAAAAATGAAAGTAGAAAACAGACCCACCATCCAATACGACAAACACCCACCACCCCCTATCACCAAACACCCACCACCCCCTTAATCTTTTGACAAAGCAAAAAAGTTTTCAGAATGAAGTGGAGCTCCCAAAAACATTGATAAATATATAAATAAACCAAAAACTAATAGATTATTTTTTAACAAAAAACAATAGATAGAAGTGCCCATAAGCTACTAAGATATTCATTAAAAAAAAAACTTTGAAACAAGGCATGTTTTGCGGGGCTTTGGGAATCGTGGAAATCCATAGATCCGTACATATTTAAATTTAAAGAAAAAAATAAAGAGACTCCACTAGCAAATTAGAGTGATACTAAAGTCAGTCAACGTAGAACCTACACCTACCCCTCTAGCTAACCAAGGAAGAAATTTAAACTCCCAATAAATTGATAATAGTGTAGTTTGGAGAATGTGGCTCACCCTACTAATCCTAACCCTGAAAAGTAAGAGTTTAAATACGAAGAGGAGCTCTGCTTCACGGCATTGGGCGGAGCTCCCCTTTTTAAACTATCAGAGTGGCAATCTTGTAATTCTGTGTGTTGTAAAATCACCACTACCACTTTCAGTAATTACAAATATGCCACAGCCTTATTGTAAAAACGAAGAGCTCTGCTTCAACACCGTGAAGCAGAGCTCCGGCTCAAAATTATTCACAAAAAGTAGTAAATGATGCTTTGTATAAGAAAAAATGTCAATGAAGAAACTACACTGACATGTTGGTATCTATATGAGCAACTGTTCGCTCCTTGCAGAGATGGCAAGGAGTGGTCTCTTCCCCGTTTTCTAGTTGTGTCCTTTTCAACTATAGTTAGTTCCTTTTAATCATGGTCAATATTTTTAACCATGATTTTTTTTAAAATTAATGGTAAAAATATAGACCTAAGGGTTGGTGAATCTTAACTATAGGAGTTTAAAAGGGGACATGTGGCAAGAAAAGGGAGGACGTGACACCCTCCTCGGCTGTCAGCACCCTCGCAGAAAGGGGATTATTTTCCTGGACTTTGCTATTGAGACCGTGTCAACGAGACAGTCTTCTAAGAGCATGGAATTTCAGGTGGGGCCCATTTCACATGGTGGATCCCACCTAATATGAAATGGACCTCACCTAAATCCCGTGTTCTTAGAGGATGGTCTCAGTCCTAAAGATGGTTTCAGAAGCATTACTCTATTTTCCTATCTATATAAGTGAGCTACACCCTCACAAACCCATCACAAACTAATGCTGCTTCCCACATTTTCTTCTTCGACCATATAGAAATCACGCCCAGCAACTCCAAGGCACAGTACGACTGTGGTGTGTCCCTTCTAACCATGCACACCGTCCCTAGCAAACCTCGCAAGAGATGGCGCTTTGCTTTCACTGCTATCTATTCTTACCGGGTCCTGCTTTCTCTGGCCAAAGAGATCATAGAGAATAAGAACGGCCAGCACACATCTGGTATCTCACGTTCTCCGTCTTGCACCAATCTCCATATCAAACCCAAGAGTAGTGGCAATGATTTTCATGACACTGCTGTTTTCTCGAACGTCGATCAGACAAGCCTCACTGGAATCGTAAAGAAAGACGAGGACTATCTTCGTCAGGTTAGCGGGGTTGAAGGTGTAGCCCACGCTCTTCATACAGATGCAGAGAATGGAATCCATACACAGTACCGCCATGGTGTTTCCCTTCTTAGCATACACACCATCCTTAGCAAACCTCGCAAGAGATGGCGCGTTGCTTTGGCTGCTATCTATTCTTACCGGGTTCTGCTTTCTCTTGCCAAAGAGATTGTATTGAATAGGAATGGCCAGTTCTCATCTGGGATCTCACGTTCTCCATCTTACACCATTCTCCATATCAAACCCAACAGTAGTGACGATGTTCAAGACATAGCTGTTTTCTCTAATGTCGATCAGAAAAGCCTCGCTGAAATTATAAAGAAAGACAAGGACCATCTTCATCAGGATGGAGTTGAAAGTGTAGCATGCGCTCTTGACACTGATGCAGAGAATGGAATCCAAGGTAATGATGAAACCATTCTCGATATCAATCAAAACAGTAGTGACAATGATGCAGAGATTGGAGTCCATGGTAAATATGGAACCATTCTCCATATCAAACAAAACAGCAGTAACAATGATGCAGAGAATGGAATCCATGTTAAAGATGGAACCATTCTCCATGCCAAACAAAACAGTAGTAAAAATGATGCAGAGAATGGAATCCATGTTAATGATGACACTATTCTCCATATCAAACAAAACAGTAGTGACAGTGAAGTTCATGGCACTGCTGTTATCTCTAACATTGATCAGAGAAGCCTCACTGAAATTGTAAAGAAGAAAGACATGGACCATCTTCGTCAGGTTGGAGGAGTTGAAGGTTTAGCCCACACTCTTAACACCGATGCAGAGAATGGAATCCATGGTAATGATGAAGGTGTGAGCCAGCGACGCAAAACATACGGTTCGAACACATTTCATATGCCGCCTCCAAAAAGTTTCTTCCCTTTTGTGTTGGAAGCTTTCAACGATATCACTATTATCATCCTATTGGCTTGTGCAGCACTTTCTCTTGGTTTCGGGATGGGAGAAGAGGGACTGAAAGAGGGTTGGTATGAAGGAGGAAGTATCTTTGTTGCTGTATTCCTAGTCGTCTCTGTCTCGGCGGTAACCAACTTCAGGCAGTCGAGACAATTTGAGAAGTTGTCAAAAGTCAGCAACAACATCCAAGTGGATGTCATAAGAGATGGGCGGCGCCAACAAGTCTCCATATTTGACATTGTAGTTGGGGACATAGTTTGTTTGAAGATTGGAGATCAAATTCCGGCTGACGGGTTGTTCTTAGATGGGTTTTCATTACAAGTGGATGAGTCGAGCATGACAGGGGAGAGCAACCCTGTGGAAGTTGACTGCCGCAGCTATCCTTTCTTGTTTTCAGGCACCAAGGTGGCGGATGGGTATGCTCGCATGCTTGTCACGTCTGTAGGAATGAACACTGCATGGGGAGAGATGATGAGCTTGATAAACCGTGATACTAAAGAGAGGACACCATTACAAGCTCGACTTGACAAACTAACCTCATCTATTGGGAAGGTAGGTTTGACAGTTTCTTTCCTTGTTCTTGTTGTTTTGTTGGTTCGTTACTTCACAGGGAATACAGTAGATGAAAATGGGCAACGAGAGTTTAATCGCGGCAAAACAAAGATAGGTGAGGTGCTGAATGCGATGGTGCATATTGTTGCTGCTGCAGTTACTATTGTGGTGGTAGCAATTCCCGAAGGCTTGCCATTGGCTGTCATGCTTACTCTAGCTTATTCGATGAAAAGAATGATGACTGATCAGGCAATGGTTCGGAAATTATCGGCCTGTGAGACAATGGGCTCGGCTACTACTATATGCACTGACAAAACTGGAACGCTCACCTTGAACCAAATGAAGGTGACCAAGTTTTGGCTTGGCCAAGAAGAGATGACAGGTAATGCCTCCACTGACATTATACCAAATGTCCTTCAATTGTTACACCAAGGAGTAGCTCTGAACACAACTGGTAGTGTTTACAGACCCACATCAAACTCGAAGCCCGAGTTTTCCGGTAGTCCAACAGAGAAAGCAATTCTCTCTTGGGCTGTCCTAAAGTTGGGCATGGATATAGAGGAAGTGAAGCGAAGTTGTACCATTCTCCAAGTCGAAGCCTTCAATTCGGAGAAGAAGCGAAGTGGGGTTTTGATTAGGAAGAAGGTCGATAACGACAACACAATCCATGTGCATTGGAAAGGAGCAGCTGAGATTATACTAGCAATGTGTTCAAATTACTATGACTGTTCTGGGATTATGAAAGCCATGGATGAAGGTCAAAGGATGAAAAATGAGCAAATAATTCAAGATATGGCAGTCAACAGCCTTCGATGCATTGCTTTTGCCCACAAACAAATCCCAGACGAAGAGTTGGAATGCAATGACAATGGAAAGACCCACAAAAGGCTGAAGGAAGATGGTTTGATCTTGTTAGGGGTAGTGGGTCTAAAAGACCCATGTCGACCAGAAGTGAGAACAGCAGTGAAAGCTTGCAAGGATGCTGGAGTGAACATCAAAATGATAACCGGAGACAATGTTTTCACTGCGAAGGCCATCGCCATCGAATGTGGGATACTCAATCCCAATCAGGATAGAAATAGTGGAGAAGTGGTGGAAGGTTTGGAATTTCGAAACTACACAGAAGAGGAGAGGATGGAGAAGGTTGATAAAATTCAAGTGATGGCAAGGTCCTCCCCCTTTGACAAGCTTCTAATGGTACAATGCTTGAAACAAAAAGGACATGTGGTTGCAGTCACTGGTGATGGCACAAATGATGCACCAGCTTTAAAGGAAGCCGATGTAGGACTTTCAATGGGGATTCAAGGCACTGAAGTGGCCAAAGAGAGCTCAGATATCGTCATCTTGGATGATAACTTTGCTTCAGTGGCTACTGTTTTGAGTTGGGGAAGATGTGTTTATAACAATATCCAGAAATTCATCCAGTTCCAGCTCACCGTGAATGTAGCCGCTCTAACGATTAATTTCGTTGCAGCAGTTTCTGCAGGTGAAGTCCCATTAACGGCAGTCCAGTTGTTGTGGGTGAACCTGATCATGGACACGTTAGCAGCTCTGGCTCTGGCAACTGAACGACCCACCGAGGAGCTAATGAAGAAACCTCCAATTGGTCGTACCGAGCCGCTTGTAACAAATGTTATGTGGAGGAACCTCATGTCTCAAGCTCTCTATCAGATAACCATCGTTTTGGTCCTACAGTTCAAGGGCACGTCAATCTTCAATGTGAATGAGAAGGTAAAAAATACCTTAATTTTCAATACTTTCGTCCTCTGCCAAGTTTTTAACGAGTTCAACGCAAGAAAACTGGAGAAGAAGAATGTCTTTAAGGAGATACATAAGAACCACTTGTTTCTGGGGATTGTAGGGATAACCATTGTTCTTCAGGTGGTAATGGTGGAATTTCTAAAGAGATTTGCAAATACAGAGAGGTTGAATTGCCAGCAATGGGTAGTATGCATTGGAATTGCGGCTGTATCTTGGCCAATTGGTTGGTTTTTCAAGTTCATACCAATTTCAGATAAATAGTTTCTCTGCTATCTCAAGTGGCAAAGCTTCACAGTCCAGGTACTAAGTACAATTCTCAATTTTTATCCTTTAAACCTGTGCAATATAAAGACTCATTATGTTCTGTAAAGGTTTTCTTGTTCACTTCTATATCGGTAGTATTGATGGTATTTAAAAGAATTCTATATAGCTAATATATGCTGGTTGGTCTACACATGGCATATCCCAAAATTCTCTATTCTCTCTTTAAGTTGTCACCATGTGGCTTCTGACATGGCACTTCTTTAATTCCACATGAAACCTCTTCAGTTGAGGATGCCACCTCAGATTGAATGACATATCCAAAAGTATTTGTTCAGTCTTCAAGTTGTCACCAAGGGGCTGCTCACATGGCACTTCCTCATGGAACTTCTTTAGTTAGGGATGCCACCTCAGATTGAAGAAAACAAAATGTTACTCTCTCTCCAACGAACGAAACAACAAAACCCCTCTCTCTCTCTCCCCCCCCAATACGTCTCCCCAATGTAACCCACCCCAACGGTGCCGTCCACAAGGGTGTGCCCCACAAGTTCTACCATGGATATACTGGCAAGGTCTATAACGCCACCAATGAGGCATCGATGTGAAAATCAACAAATAGGTTTCATTTCATTTCTCTCTATTGATGATATGGTTTATGTTTTTTTATCATTCGTATGGTGCATTTGGTGTGATTTTTTCCTGATTTAATCATTGAAAAGAGATTAAAATATTTACTTTTTCAATAGTGCTGTCGAATAATCCTACTTGGATAGCAAGTGAGTTATCAACTTTATAAAATCATTACCATTTTAATCAGTATTATCTTAAACAGTCTAGACTATCTATTTAGGGTCAATTCGGATACAGTTGTTTTTCTATTTTTATTTTCTGTTTTTAAAAATTGGAAACGACTATCTATTTTTTTGTTTTTTTAGCAATAAACATATTTGGCATTGCTAATCGTTACTTAAAAAAATTACAAAAACACGTTCAGTAAATATGATGAACATAATGATTTGGATAAACAATTCCAATCGATGGTGGTGGTGATGGCATGTGGTGGGTGGTGCGGTGGTTGTAATGGGTGGGTGGGTGGGTGGGGGTGGGTGGTGAGTGGGGGCAGTGGTGTGGTGGTGGTGGTGTGTGGGAGGCAGTGGTGGTGGGTGGTGTGGTCATGGGGGGTGGTGTGGTCGTGGGTGTACGGTGGTGCAGCCATGATGGTGGTGGTGTGTGGTAGGTGGTAGTGGTGGGTTGTGGTTATGGTGAGTTGTGGTGGTGGTGTGTGGTAGGTAGTGGATTGGCAGTGGTGGTGTGTGGGTAGAGGGTAGGTGGTGGTGGTAGTGGTGATGAGGGGTGGTTTTAGTAGTGCATAGTGGGAGGTGGTGCGAAGCACTCCATGATTTCTATTTTTATTTTTTATTTCTAAAAACAAAGGTAACATAAAATTTCTATCACCTTGATTTTCAAAAAAATTGTTTCTAATTTTTAAAATTAAAAATAGAAACATGCTTATCAAATATGTTTAGTGTAAAATTTTCTAAATTTAAAAAAAAAAAAAAAAACAGAAGTGCAACCAAACGGGGCCTTATTTAGCAATTATTTTTTCAATGATTATGTCTAATGAATATATTATAAAAGTGTATGACTAAAATAATCAAAGCCAACACATACTTGGAGCCCGTTCGGTTCGGATTATTGCACTCATAAGCGATTATACGGATAAGCATCGTCATTAGAGTCCTGAGAAGAGGATCGTAGGGTCCTCTTCTAAGCTGACTACAGTGTCCGGTGTCCTTTTTAACACCTCTTTAACCATGTTTAAGCTTGACTAAATTAAATTTAATAATTTTGATTTTTTTTTGTTTTTCTAATAAACCATGGTTAGATTGCTTAACCCTAGGGGGTGAGAGAATCCTAACCACAGTTGATGGGTAGTATAAATGGGGCGTGGACCAATGAGATCACTAGGTCAGCTTCTAAGCCCTGACAGTTGGTAAATTTTTAAAAGGGTATGTTGATCATTTAAAAAAAAATAAAAGAATAAGTGTTGCTGTCATTAATAAGTGTTGCAGTCAATAAGCCCTGACAGTTGTAATCCTGTTTGGTCGACACTCTATATATAAGCAATTATTTGGTAATTTTTTAAAAGAGTACTTTGATCATTTTAAAAAAAAATAAAAGAATATTTTGAGATATCTCCCTTAAGCGTAATGGGTCTTGTAGGCCTTAATGGGTGCAAATTTGGGTGCTTATAATACTTTTCACAGTCATAAAGGTTCATAAGCATTAATGCTCCATAAATAATCACCCGTGACGAGATTATGAAATCAGTTATTATATAATCATTTATGATGAGTCAAACCAAACGCTATTATTAAGAGACACTAATGGGTGCATAAGCATTAATGCTCCATAAATAGCCAAAGGCAATTTAGCAAAAAAAATTAAACAATATTTTAGGCCAGAAACTTGAGGGACATTTTAGGTAAAAATATTGAGGGACACATTTGGTACGGAAACATGACGTTGGGACATTTTGAGAACCCAAAAGCTTTAGGGGCATTTTGGGTATAGAAAAACTGAGGGAATTTTTGGTATAGAAAAATTGAGGGACATTGTAGAAATGAAGAAAATGAAATATGGGCAAACTTGAGGAGCATTTTGGATTATAAAATTTGTGAGTGGCATTTTGGGTATACAAATTTGAATTAAGGATATTTTGGGAACTAAACAAATTCAAGACATTCTGACTGTAGGAAAAAATTTGAGGGCATTTTAGGTATGAAAACCTGACTTAAGAGCATTTAGAGAATAAATAAACTTTAGGGACATTCTAGTCAAGAATATAAAATATATAATTTTAATAATAAAATGACATGATTGGACTAGTCGAACTGGGAATTGGTCACCCGGCTATTTCGGCGGTCGGTCCGCTTATGAAAACATTGTTTTATATATTAATAAATGACAGTTTTAGGATTATATTAAATTTTAATCACTTTTTAAGTCCCTATATTTTTGGTGGAAAAATCCACTATATTAATAAGAGCTACAAGTAAAGGGTAGTTTTAGAATTAGTAAAATTTAGTCTGTGTTTTGAACCTATATGTAAGGGTAGTTTTGGAATTAACTAAAATTCAACCTATGTGTAAGGGTAGTTTTGGAACTAATTAAAATTCAACCCATATGTGTAAGATCAATTTTGGAATTTACTAAAATTCAATCAACCTTTGTACCAAGGAATGGTAATTTTGGAATTAATAAAACTTCAATCAATGTTTTGACAACGTTTTGAACTCATGTGTAAGGGTAGTTTTGAAATTAACTAAAATTTAACCCACATGTGTAAGAATAGTTTTGAAATTAACTAAAATCCAACCCATATGTGTAACGGCAATTTTGGAATTAGCTAAAATTCAATCAACTTTTGAACCAAGGAAAGGGTAGTTTTGGAATTAATAAAACTTCAATCAACATTTTGAACATGCCTTAATAATCCGAATGTATGCGATTAAGTCTCAACTAAACACTTATTTTAATGGGAACCAAACAAACCCTCAGTTTAAAGAGTTTGTTCGTATGAAAAAGATAGTTTAATAGGTTTTGGTAGCCTATGGGGTTATGGGATCTCATCAAAGATGAAAGCAACCCTATTATTGAATTGGTGATGCATTCCTCAGATCATCCGGTGTTAAGAGTGTACTAACAGAGGAGGAGGAGAGCCCCTACATAAATCTCCCAATGAACGGATGACTTGTATATGGGCTTAGATCATGATTTTAGTGGAGATCCACCGTTGGATCATGCTCATGATGGAGATTCACCATTGGATTGTGTTTCCAATGGAGATCCACCTTTAGATCATGTTCATAATAGAGATCCACTGTTAAATCTTGTCTTGGATGTAGGTCTATCATTAGATCACGCTGTGGAGGAAAATATATTGTCAGATTGAGAGATGGAGTATTGGAGGGCAACTATTAGCCCATAGGATGATGTAACCAATCAGGCTCCGTTCTTTTTGTGGAACTTTTAAAGTCTAGAACTTCCATTGTTTCATGCCTAATTTTAGTTAATGTCTAGAACTATATTATTCCATGCAAAAATTCTACAAATATGGAACTTTTAACTTTTAAGTTCTACCAAAAAATTTGGATTTTTTAAGTTCCATGGATGTGGAACTTCTAATTAATTTGAACTCAATAAATCTGAGATACCATTGTGTAAAAGGGTTAGAAACCCTCTCCCTCTCATCCCAGACTCTAGAATTTTGCCTCTTGTTCCAAAATATTAATGTTCCACCAAAAGAACTGAGCCTCATAGATGGCCATCCTCTTACTAGTTATTAGTCATTTACTTTTTTGTTCATGTTATTAGTTCAAGGATTATTATTAATGAGTGTTATTAGGGTAATTGACTATTTAGAATAAGATGGTTTCTCTTATCTCTTTAAAAAAAATTTGACCGGTCTCTTATCTCTTTAAATCATAGTTACAAAATCGTGAAGCTAAAATGAGAAACGAAGCGAAAGCGAGAAGCGGGAAGCGAAGCTCAAAAAATCCTTAGGAAACGGGAAGCGAGAAATAGATATAGATATAAGTGCATCATTCTCATTATGTTAGGATGACCAATTATACTTTAAATTTTATTTTATATGAGGTATTTGTGGAGAAGTAGGTGCCTTAGAGTCTTAGGTTTCAATTCAACGATACTTTCCTAGGATATATGTCGTCGGCTTTAGACTCAAGTCTATCTCATTACTTCCTAAATAGGAAATTCATAACCCTCTTAACCACCAAATGAGAAGCGAGTCTGGGAAACGAGTTTCCTGGGAAGCGAGCTTCTCACCTTGTAGATAGCTTCCCGGCAACTATGCTTTAAATACTCCTTGAAGAGTTTTCTTGTGAACTTAATAAATAAAAATATGAGAGCTTTTGCTTTTGGAACCTTCTATTAAAGTATGGCGTGAAGTCCTATTGAATCATTGGTGTAATGCCAAGTTATCTTTTTCTCTATTCTTCTCCTTTGCTTTCTTCTTTTATTTTCTGTTTTTTTCCCTGGCGAGATCACTTCAGCCCAATCCCTCCATTGCAGCTGCACCATCTCTCCAACCCAACCCTAATTGTTGCACCATTCCCCAACCCTTTCCCTTGTTGCCGCCCACTTTCAGCCACCCTATTTCATGGCCACAGTCCCCGGCCCCTGCAGCCCTCTCATTATTGTTGTAGCCCTCCTTGCAACATTCCTATTGCTGCCACCCCACTGTAAACCACCCTAGATATTGCCACAGCCCCAAGCCCCCTTTTTTACTCTATTATAATCGTGTGAACCTAGCTAGTTTTATAACTTTCTTTATTGCTGGAATTCAAATTCTGATCTCTAAAGTGCATCATCCTAGGTTAGTTGCATGGTCTTGCATTAATTGGTTTTGGTTGAGTGTTTGACTTTTTTTTTGTCAATAATACAAAATATATATTAATAAGATGGGTCAATATTGAATACACAAAAGGATCACAAGAGAGTGAGCTCAAAACTAAGTTGGAAATATCAAAACCCTCTATAGTAACTTTCAGAGCTAGAAGCTACAAAGGGAGATTCTAGATGGCTTGGTGATATCGCCAAGAAATGCATTCTTCAACTAGATATCATCAATCAGGATAAGGATAGTTCTAAAGCAGCAAAGGAAATCAAGAGGTCCAGGGACAGGCTCAACAATCCGTATAATCCACATGGCCTCAACGAACCTTGGGCTCAATGGGGGCTAGCTCAAGAATACCCCAAGCAGCCTCCTCTGTCAACTAGGTGGTCATCCAAGTTCATGGAAACTAGCTAGTCTTCTTGAGCCAAGAAACCTACTGGAGCTTTTGAATCTATTTTTGAATGAAGCTCTCTATTTCTGTATGGCTATGAAACTCATCTCGTCAGCTCTCGTCTTCCAATGAAACCCCTTGTCTTCATGGGTTTCTGTCTCCTAAAATCCTATCAACGGGTAATCTCGCCAGTTAGCTTCCAAGCCCTCTCGTCCGTTGCTTTCCTTCTTTAGTCTAACCTTCCCTTCTCAGGCAAGCCCCTTCCTCCCCTGTGGTTAAGCAACCTCCACTCTTGAATAACTTCTTTATGTACCATCCCCTATTTGAGCCTTTCTTGACGTGCCCAGGTCAGACTCTACATCGTACCCTAATCCCCATCACCATGCGAGTTCCTTTCCCTGGCCAATAAGGCTGAATTGTTATGTGGTTTAGTTCTCATGGCAATTTCGGTCTCCACTACTTCTGATGCAACTGAACTTGAGGAAGACAAAGCGTACTCCACGAGCTGCACCACTCTCGGCAAAGGCGACTTGAACGGCAAATCTACCTCCCCTCTGATGACATGTTTTGTTTGGATGAAGAAAAAAACAGAATTGCCCCGTCATTCATGATTTAGTTATTTTACCAGAACTACAAACATAATTATGCCAGGCACTTGGGGACATTTTAATAAATTAACTAACTAGTATGGATTGCGAGAGTAGGATTAACATTTCTCATGTCTTATTAACTTCTAAAAGAAGAAACAAAAATGATCACTCCTCTGTCGTCACCGTTTTAAGAGAAGAATCCACTCCTCTTTGACAACTTTCCAATCTAATCTCAGTCTTTCTTGCTTTCTACTCCACTCTTCTACTCCTCCCTTTCTCTACCTTCAACAACTATTTTGAAGGCTTGGTGAGATTTCTTATTTATGATCTTTCTCTAAGAACAAATGAGCTACATTTTCTCTATTTTTTTTTCTAAATTTTCTTTGAAAAATAATATACCCATTTGTGGTGGTGGTGGAGGTTGTTATAATCATGTAGAGCTGGGACATTTTGCGAACGACCAGAAATGAGGATGAGGTCGTTCTCTGATTGGGTCTGTTTTATTTTGGGCGAGGGATTAGGGAGTCAATTGTGCAGAGAAAGGGCACAGAAGCCCTAGAGAAGGGTGACAAGCAAAAGGGTCCTCATAAACCCTTTGTTGTTTTCCCTAGTGAACGGCAAATCTCACCCCATTATTGTTTACTAATAAAGATACTTGAGCATGACCATATTACTACTTAAGACAGGTGCAATTCCATCTTGATCAATTGTGCTCCTTTAATACATCTCTTTTCTGCTATATCAAGTTCAGACCAGATTTAATACATAAAGTGTTTTTTTAAATCTCTGCAGCAAGCTTTATATCTTTCCTTTTCTATTTTTTTAATTTGTTGCAAGTGAAAAAAGGAACTTAAGCTATGATAGAGTTGACGCCTTGCAGAAGTTGTTAAACTTCATGAATTCATTCAATAATGTTTCCTCATGCTTTTGCAGTTCAATAAGGTGGTGGTTTCTCCGGTTGTGAAGAAACTAAAGCTATGACAGAGTTGACGCCTTGCAAAGGACGACGTTAAACTTATGACTTCATTCAATAATGTTTTGTTTCCTTAGGCTTTTGTAGCTCAATAAGGATGGTTTCTCCGGTTGTGAATCATATTGAAGAGTTTGAAGCAAACTAAAAATCTGATCAGAGAAGGTGGGATTTGAAGGACCTTTAGTGTTGCGGGTTCGACATTCAAAGTGTTTTCCTCCCAAGGCTCTGCTGTTCTGTTCGGATCATAAAATGGGCAAGCACAAGAATATATGTTATCCTCCCTGTGCGCTGCACGGGTTTTCCGCTAGTAATATGATTATGGGGGCTTGAAGGGGCAGTTTCTGAAGGATTTTGTTGGTTGAATTTTAGTGTGCTAGAAAAAAGAAACAAAAATTAGGAATCTAATAACTTGAAGGTTGGGATAAGAGAGAAGGAAGAAGAAAGAAGAATGAGCAGGAAAAGGAAAACGTGAAGTGCCTGTTACGTCCCCTAAGTTGAACTTTTCACAAATTTTCAATGAAAAACAATGCAAATGGATCAGATTTGTGCAGATTTATTGAAGTCCCTTTATATTTGCTTTTTAAAACATTCTGTTAGTTGGCATTTTCAAATTAGGTTATTCAATGAAACAGCAAACAGAATGTACTCAAATGAACTCTTTCAAGAATGCAGATAAAGCATCAATAATAATCAATACCCATGAAGATGCAGAAACAAGAATGTTTGCATTTCTCTCTGATGATCATAAGAGAACAGTTAAAATCATTCATTAAACAGCTAAACCCATCAAATTAACATTTAAAAAAAAAAAAAAATTAAAGGAACAGAGAGCATACCCGTGTAGGTGTAGCAGTGGCAGCCATTTGTTAGTGGAGCAGACGACAGAAAATGGAGTTCATGTGGGGATAGTGGATGGACCTCACCTCCCTGTATGTCAACGTGCTAACCGAATAAGGAAGTTTTTACAGGACCCACACCCTTCTCTTCAGTTCCCTAATCAAAATAGGGGCGAGATTTGTCCGTACACTTGCTATGGAGGTTATAGACCATGAAGAAGGTGTATAATCTCTCAGAGCCATTAAAACAACATTCTTGTAATTTGTTTTTAGTTCAAAAGTTGGGTCTGGGTCATATCCTAACCGGCATCGGGGTTACCTCTGGCGGACGCCCAAGTCCTAGCCTCGACGACCCTTATGCATCCCACATGTGGTGAGATAAGGAGAAGTCATTTTCATTTTCTCCCCTGATTTTGACTTCTCTTCACTTCTAATATCTCTTTTTCTCGCCATATGGTGGATGCAAAAGGGTCGCCCGAAGCTGGCCCTCGAGCGTCCACCAGAGGTAATCTGATGTCATCCTAGCCCGGCCCACCATGGTCTTCAAATTAGCTCACTAGATTGTTTTTGAAAGCTGAGTTTAGATGTGCAACAATGCTCGTTGTTGTGCTATTGCCCATTCGAACTTCTTGAAGCCTTAGATCTATCCAGGCCTACATTCTAGATAAGGGTATATTCGAGCCGAGCCAAGCCGATCTTAGCTGAGTTTAAGCTTGGCTTGAACATGCTCAAGTTGGGCTTGAGCTTGACTTAAGCATTATTCGAGCCCCGATGTTTAGGCTTGAGCTAACTTGAACAAGCTCGATCAAGCTTGAACTTTTATTCAAGCCAAGTTGAACCGAGCTTGGGTTGGCTCAAGTTTGATTCACCAAATTGTTTTGTTTAATTTTATATATTTTTTATGAAAATATTTATTAATAAATTATAATACAAAAAACTACAAAAGATTAATACATTCATATACAAAAATAATATTTAGGAGTAATCCTTCACTCTCAAAGAATAGAGAGTTAGATCAAAGTTTCTATTTAATTTTTTTTGTTATTATTTCTCCTAAACTTAAATTAAATTAGTAAAAAAATTATATTAAAGAAAGTTTAAAATATTATTTTGTATTGATATAATAAAATTATTAAAAATATTTTTTATATATATAATATATTTTGAACCGAGTCAAGCTTAACACGAACCGAGCCCTAAACGAGCCGAATCGAACATGGTATAGCTTGAGCTTGGTTTGTTTAAACATTTGAGCTCAAATAAAAAATTGGCTTGATTCTTACCCGTGCCAGTACATTTAAAAGAGAGTGTAGCTACCATTACCCAAAAAAAAAAAAAAAAAGATGAAGCCATTAGGATTTAAACTTCCTAAAAAAACCTTTCAAAAATAATCACCTCTAATCTTAGATCGCTACCCAAAAGAAATCTTAAATCATCTAGAAAATGGTGGTGTTATTGACGCATCAATATTTGATGACTACACACCAAACTTAAAAACGAGACTTCTAACCACACACCAAAAGCAAAAAAGAATGACAATGTAATGAGAAAAAATGGTAATTGACAAGTCACCTATGGACGAAATCGTGCTAAGCATTGGACGAACCTGAGCAAATGTCTAAACAAACTCGTGCTAAGCGTTGGATGAACCCGAGCAGAAGTCTGGAAGTGAACCTCGAAGAATGGTCCACTAACAGAACATTAACGATGGACTCATGAGTTAAATATTATCTTTGATGTAACATTTAATATTAGTCACTTCGGATCACTTCGGCAATCAGACATGACTTGGCCCTACTCAAGAGAACTCCGCATCTTTACCCCTCTCTTACTTCTCCTTATTTCCTTTTCCTATCCCGTACTGGCTTAAGTTTCAAAGTGTCTTGACATGACCAAAGGCCTCTCCTCAGCAAATCCGGATATCAGCCTTCACTTTCATCCTTCAAGCAATAAACCTGTACCACCTGGAGCTCTCCAGTAATCCCCACTACAGACAATAATGCCATTCGTTTACTTTCTTAATTCACGTTGTGTCGGACCAATGATTCAATATAATTGAGAAAAAAGATCATATTGTTCCCTACTGAGAGGACAGACACTCTCAATGGATCCTTTCCATGTTTTACCTATTAATCTTTGGTCATTCTGACCCATGATTGTATACTTAATTATATGCCTCCTTCTTAAGCATCATCAGAAGATGAATAATGATGTAAAGAATGGCGTTGTGGAACTAATTGCCTGATTAAACGAACAGTCGAATGCTTTAAGGAGATACTACCTCCCTTAACCATTCAGCAGATGCCAGCTTAAACTAAACTGACGTTTTGAAGAACTGGGCCTTTGATTCAACCATCTGAAGAGAGCAATTTTCAACTAAGACTATGGAAATGTAGCCAAGGAAGATTGGAAGGTTGAATCCACCATTGGAGAGAAAGTAGCTTGTTAAGGAGGAGTTTGAGGTGACTGTCATGACGTTAGATAGTGATTGCCATATTTATCTACTTTAAAAAAAGGACACAATTAATGTTGGATGAGTAACATAGCTCGACCAGAGAAGATATGAAGAGGCCATGCTTCTTTGAAGCCATTTTGGTGTTTGTGTTGTAGAGAAGGCCTGGTTTTGCAGAGGAGATTAGCATTGAAGCTCTAACCGAAATCGATATTTTTCTCTTTTTGTTATTCTCTTATAAAACCTCAATCTTTTGGGGGTATATATGAGGAAATATAGGTGGGAGGGAGGAAATGCATGTTATGTTGTATAACCAGCATCTTAAAGGAATATGATAATGATTATGGCTTTATTCGAGCCAAACTCGAGCTCAGCTTGAAACTGTTCAAGCCCGGCTCGAAGCTCAACTCAAAGTATTGGCTTAGCTCGAGCTTGAATTGATTCAAGCTAAAACCGAGCTTGAGCTCCACTTGAAGCATGAAATATACATTTTTCTTTTTATTTTAATAATATATATTATAAATAGTATATTAATATTATAAGTATATTCTTTATATATAATATTAAAATATCATTAATTATTATTAGTAATATTATTATATTACAAATATGTCGAGCCAAGCCTCAAGCCAAACTGAGCTTCAATAGAGCCAAGCAGAATCAAGTTGGGCATAGCTTGAGTTGGGCTTGATAGTAAATTCGAGCTCGAAAAAAAGTTCACCTCGGCTCGATCAACTCGAAAGCTTGGCTTGATCGTGCTGAACCAAGCCATCAAGCTGGTTTGGTTTGAATACACTTCTACTAATGATAATTGAATATAATATAACCAACCCTAGCTACTCATGTTAGTGTGATCTGTTCATTGATTAGTCGACCAAATGGTGGGTATTTTCTAAGCATCACAGCAACTCGTGCGAATCGATCCAAACTACCTAAGTAGGAGTTTGAATCCTGACCAATTGCTATTGAACTTAGGAGCACAAAGCGCATTTTAACTGTCCTTCTAACTCTGGGTAGGAAGTTTTAATCCTTATAGTTACTTTTTTTTTTTTTCTAAAAACCAAGGTTAAATTATTTAACTAAGGATCAATAAATCTTGACCATAATTAAAAGAGACCCGGGTTGATCTATGGGTGCAATTGAACTCGGGATTAAATATGATCCCAACTCCCTACGGGGATGCACATTGCCACTGGCACCAATGGACAAGTGCGTAATTAAGGAGAGGTTGTGTCTATGCTTAAACATACATATACGGTCGTATGGTATTGCCACAGCTCCATATTTACAATAGCTATTCTGATGATAATAATAATAAGAGATTTTTTCCTAAATACACAAGGGTTCTTTGAGAGGCCCAAAATACACCTCATTTTTAAAAAAAAAAAATTACTTTTATACACCCAAACACTTCTTTAGGACACTTTTACCCTTTATTTATCAAAAGAAGATGTTCAAAGAATATTCCTATAAACCCTCCTGTCAAACTCTCCTCTCCTCACGATTTTTCTCATGTACCTCTATGGAGCCTTTTTGTTTGAATTAGTCTAAGGATACTCTCAATGTGTACTCCCAAATATACTCCGTAATCCTAATGTTTTACTTTTGGTTGGTTTTTTTCTTTTCTTCCCTTTCCCTTAAATATTTTTTTTTTTTTTTTGATAATTTTAACTAAACACACAACACACACAAGCCCTACAATTTCAACTTCAAACCTATAACCACACACGCCCTTCAAAAAAGGGGGTGAGGTGAGAGTATTTAAAGGAGAAAACCGCTATTGTCAGTAACCAAAATGGGATTAATGAGCAAATAGCTCATATGAGAGCAAACACTCACCACACAACCATCAAACACATACACGCCCTACAATCTCAACTTCAAGCCTATAACTACACACCCCTCAAACAGAGGGGTGAGGTGGAAGTACTTAAAAGGAGAAGGTCTCTTCCCCTTATTTAACTCACAAATAATGTGTAGAAAGTATTCGAATAGGCATAACTAGTGGATGATTTTGTTGTGATCTTTTTTCTTGAATTGATTGTCTTGTTGGGCATCTTTAAATTGGCAAATTATTTTGCTCTGTCTTGTTGGGCATTTCTCGCTGCAAACCACATTTACCCACCTGGGAATGGGAAGTGTGTCCGATCCAAGACAAGGGACACTTGTTTTGTTGTTCAGATGTACCATCTGAATAGAAACCCATGACCAAGTTCCTGGCAAAGCCACCAACAACAGAAACAAAACCAGACTCAGCCATAGAGAAAGGCTTTTTGTCTGAGAAACTAGAATTGGTCTTTGTTTCATCTTCATCATCCCGTGTCTCGGAATGATAAAATCCCCACGGTAATTGATGACTCCGAGAACTCATTCGACCTCGCGATGATTTTGGATATCTGCTCCAAACTGCTGGGAATTTGGTCTGAATCAGACCGGAAAAACACCTTCAAATCTTCAGAGGCAATCCCAATTGTCTCTACGGAATCAGAAACCACTTACCAGAGGCTGCAAGTAGCGAAACCCATTTCTTCCTTCTAGTAGAGAAATCCAAACCCTAAGTCCTCTCTTTTTTCCTTTTTATTTTTCTTACTCCCTTCAACATGAGAGGGTGAGACAGGGAGTTGGTGTTTGTGTGAGAGAGGACGTGAGCTTGATGAAGGAGCTTTGGTGAGAGAGATCTCCTCTTGTGAGCCTATTACAGTGTTTGAGAAATAAATAAAGAGGAAAAATAAGAAGACGCCTGGGGAAAGAAAAGGGTTTACCGTGAGGAAAAAATCTTGATACTCTTTAAACATATAAGGGTCAAAGTGTCTTAAAAGAGGTGTTTGAGGTGTATAAAAGTAAAATTTTAAAGGCCCGGGATTCTCTCGAGTTTGAACCATAGAGGTCGCCACGTGTCTCCTTTGACCCCCTTAACCATGGGTAAGGTTCACCCACCCATTCTTGGTTTTTCTTTTATATATGAATTATTATTTTTTAAATTAAAAAAACTGTTTTTAGAGTTTTTTAATATTAAAAAAAATTTAATTTAAAAAAAAAATTAATATTTTAAGAAAAAAACCAAGGATGGATGGGTGAACCTAGGGGTGGGTAAACCTTACCCATGGTTAAGATCTTGAGCCAATTTTAAAATGAGGTATATTTTGGGCCTCTCAAAGAACGGCACACCCCGCCTCTTGCGTGAGTGGTAGGAGTGTGGCCTTAGATGGAGGAAGGTTTGGGTTCCAATCCCCTAGGTATGAGTTGCAAGAGCTCCCAGACCAAGCTAAACTCCGACGATATTGACTCCACTATTGTATGCCGAAACCCAAAAAAAAATAAAATCTGGGAGTATTTAAGGAAAAATCAATAATAATAATAATAATAAAAAAAAAAAAGAAAAAAGAGGGAGCTTCTGCCGAAACGAAAGAACATCTTTGGAGGGCAACCTTATGGTCAAGTTGGACATGTCCAAAGCCTATGATCGGGTTGATTTGAATTTTATCTTACAGGTCCTTGAGTGCTTCGGATTCTCTTCTCAATTTCGAGCCTTGGTGGGCAGTTGTTTGCAATCTCAATGGTTCTCGATTATGATGAATGGTTCGTATAAGTGATTTTTTCAGTCGACCCGGGGGCTTCGACAAGGAGATCCTCTATCTCCGTATTTATTTATCATCATGGAGGAAGTGTTGTCTCGGCTTCTGAAACAAATTTTGAGAGTGGTAAGATCAAAGCTTTTTCTCATCTTTTGGGGGCGCCTTTGATTTCCTATTTACTCTATGCCAATGATCTTTAATTTTCCTGAACGGGGAAAAGCGATCCTTGCGACGACTTATTGAGGTTTTGGGATGCTACGAGAGGTGGTCGGGTCAGTTGATAAACAAGGAAAAATCAGCTTTGTTTTTCTCTGATCATTCACTCAGGGAAGGAGGGTCGGCTTAAAGAGGTTGACGGGTTTTGTGGAGGGGAAGTTCCCGGTGGTTTATCTTGGTGTTCCCCTTGTTGTGGGGCGGCTTAAGGTTCGGGACTTGGAGCCTTTAGTGACTAAAATCAGAAATAAAGTGGCGGGATGGAAGTATAAATTGCTTTCACAAGGGGGTCGTCTTACGCTTCTTCAACATGTTCTCTCGAGTATGTCTATGCCTTCTAGCTGTACTCAATATTCCAAAAGCAGTGCACCATAAGATTGATTCTATTTTATCTACTTTCTTTTGGGGTGTCTCGGCTGGACATCCAAAGCGGAAATGGCGTTCTTGGTCTCATTTGTGTAAACCAACTAATGAAGGGGGTTGAATTTGCGGAATTCTTTAGAAGTTTAAATGGCACTCCATATGAAGTTTGCGTGGCGTTTAATGTCTGGTGAAAGCTTATGGAATAAATTCTTTCAGGCCAAATATGTAAAGAAGGGTCATGTGGCGCTGGCTAGTGACAATGGCTCTCGTTTTTGGAAATCTGTCATGGGGGTCTTGCCAGAGGTACTTGAGAACGTGAGACTGATAGTCAAGGAGGGTAAAGGGTCCTTCTGGTATGATCGGTGGCTATCTTCTAGACCGCTTAGCCTACATTCAAATGTGGATATTACTCTCTCTTTGTGCATAAAAGGATTTATGGGTGGAGAATAGTTGGGATAGAGATAAATTGGTGGAGCTAGTGGGTTCTGTCAAAACAGAGGAGATGTTCAGACTATTGCAGCGGGCAGAAATTGTGAGGATGTTCTGGTATGGATGGATAAGGATGGAAAGTTTTCTTCAGCCTCAGCATGTGATCGTATCAGAGTCAGAGCCCCTCAAGCGCCTGAAATGAAATGGATTTGGCATGGTCTGCTTCCTAAGAGAGTATCAATTTGTGTTTGGAAAAACCGGTATGATTGCCTGCCGGTGGATGAAAATATTTGTCGTGTAGGGATACAGCTTGCTTCCAAGTGTGACTGCTGTGTTTTCGGGCAAGGTGAGTCGCGGGACCATGTGTTGAGCTCAAGTGAGTTTGCAGGAAAAGTGTGGGCATTGGCAGAGGAAGCGTTGGGTATCTCGGTTGTTCCACACTCATGGTGGTTGAGAGTCTTTCAATGGTGGTCTTATGCAAAAATTCTACTACTCGGGGAACATTAATTGGAATCCTACCTTGTGTGATAACATGGAGGCTTTGGCTTCGTAGATGCAAGGCAAGAATGGAGGGTATACAAGAGACTGTCGAAGGCGTTTGGCTAGCTGTTAAGGCGTGTCTTAGAAATATTTCGGGATGTATGAAGAATCATGGAGAGGTCTCTAGTGTTGATATGGCTATGCTCGCTCCGTTGGAGGTCAGTTATTATCCGGTCGTTGCTCGAAGACCACAACTAATCAAATGGAGAAAACCAATGGCAGGTAGAGTGAAATTGAATACAGATGGTAGCTGTAGAGGGAACCCGGGGAGTATAGGGGGTGGGGGTGTCATACGAGATTGTGATGGCCAGTTCTTAGCCGCATTTTCGAAACATTTCGGTCACGGTACTAATAATGAGGCTGAGCTAAGGGTGCTGACGGAAGGGGTAAAGCTGTGTACGGAGTTAGGTTTCACGCACGTTGACATTGAATGTGATTCTAAACTTCTGGTAAATTGGGTACAAGCCAAACGTTGTACGGTTTAGTATTTGTGGGATTTCTGGGAAGTGTTTCTCGTTGCAGCTAATAATCTTTCTTTTTCTATTTCTCACCAATTTAGAGAAGGGAATATGGTTGCCGATTTTTTAGCACGAAGTGGGAGGGAGGGTGTAGTAGACGGTATGAGGATTATGATATGCTTCCGAAAGAGTTGAAGGGAATAATCCGTTTAGAGAGGTTGAGTTTACCGTATTTGCGTACATAGGCTGGTTGGAGTTTGTTTCGTCTCTTTTGTTTTTATGATTGTTGGGTATAAGTATGTTTTGGGGCTTTGGATGAGATTTTGTTATTCTTTTTTTATACGGTTTTCCTCCGCCATCAGTGAGGGTTTTTTCAATAAAGTTTGGAGGTGCCGCCCTCCTTTCACCAAAAAAAAAAAAAAAAAAATCTTTAGAAACCTTTCAATGGAAAATCTAGAAGACTAGAGTAGTTCACCGAAGTTTTGAAAAATCCAAACAATCAGACTGAAATACCCTTCATACGGCAGCTAAAAATCTAAAACAAGGGAATTGCTTCCTTCTTTTCCGCCTTAGAACTTGGTAGATCCTGGCAGAAGTTACTTACAACCTAAGGAATGTGGCTTGAGGTTTCGGTCATGGAGAATGTTACGCTAGATCCTGGCAGAAGTTACTTACAAGCTAAGGAATGTGGTTTGAGGTTTTGGTCATGGAGAATGTTACGCTTTATCGCAACATCACTCTCACAGAACAATTCTCTATTCCCTGTGAGAGTTTCTATTTCTAGGGAATAAAGAATTATTGCTTAGGAGTGATGCAAATGGGCCTCCCTAAAGAATGCTTTTGTTTTCGCCTGAAAAGAACTACAGAGAAAGAAAACAAATCCAATATGGACCGTGGACCCTACAAAAATATTTTGTATTCATCTCCCTCAACCTCGAGGGAGGAAAGTCGCAACGACTCGGATTCTCTCAAGTAATAACCGGACTCGATTGAAGAGACCCATTATAGCTCTAGAAATGATTTAAAAAAAATTATTTAATGTTCAGATATGCATAGAATAGCATAGCATGAGTCTGGGCATAGAGGTGGATGGAGATCCAATCACACCTACATGCCAACATGTGTCCCTTTTAACCCTTATTAACTATGGTTAAGATTCACTAACTTTTGAGGTTTAACAATATAACTTTAGTTTTTTTTTTTTAAATATAGTAAAAATATTAACCCGAAGGGTAAAAAATTCTTAACTAGAGTTTAATATTTTTATAAAAACTAAGGTTATATTGTTGAATTCCAATAGTTAGTAAATCTTAACCACGATTAATTGGGGTTAAAAGGGACATGTGTTGGCTAATGGGTGTAATTGAACTCTCTTTAAGTGCAATTGTGATTCGATCTCAGGTGGGAGCCCCTCAGCTTTTGTTTCTTTTTTGGTAAAAAAGTTTACTAAGGATTTAAAATCCTTATAAGTTATAATTGGAGCCCGTTACAACCCTTTTAATACATTTTGATTGTGATTAAGATTCATTAACCCTTAGGGTTCTACCACCTAACCTTGGTTTCTAGAAGGAAAAAATTAACTCTAAATATTAAAGTTGTTAACTAGAGTTAAAGACTTTTGTGTTATAACCAAATTCTTAGAATTTTGGTTAAAACGGTAAAAGATTAGTCATGGGGCAGCTGTCCTATGAAATTTTCAAAAAAAAAAATTCTTTTAATTATTTAATAGGGCGTAGTCATTAGACAATGCGGCAACTACTTCTTAAATTTTTCAAAAAAAAAATTAATATTATATTATTTAATAGGGCATAGTTATAGGGCAAGGGAACAACTGCTCTTATAAACAAGGAGAAACAATATCTATAAGATATTTACAAAATGACCCATAAACCTAGTCATCAAAAAAAAATTCGGGGGCTCCGTCCCGAACCCCTGTCCCTTCAACCAAATGTGCCCCTACAACAAATTCCTAGCTACACCCTGTGTGTCGTTACTGTTTTCTTCAGTATAACGTTAACATGAACCAAAAATGAACATATTTCTTCCTTATGTTGCAACCGAATCTCAAGTCAAGTGCAACTACCAAAACCTTTAAGCAACAACTCAGAAATTCTCTCGGTTATGCCTATGAGGTTGCCACATGTCCCTATTGACATCCCTTAATTGTGGTTAAGATTCACCCACTCCTATGGTTTACATACCTCCTTAGTTTTTAGAAAAAATATTGAATGTTTTTTTAATCCTAAGAATTAGTAAATTTTAATTTGGATTTAAAAAATTGATATTTTTCTCAAAAAAACCAAGAATAGGTGGGTGAATCTTAACCACAGTTAAAGAGTGTCAATAAAAGACATGTGACGATCTCAAGGGAATAACCGGAGTCCGGTAATTTAAAGTCGCAAGCAACACATTCCTCTTTCAGGCTCGAAGTTCTCTTAAGTTATAACCGGACTCTTTGGAGTCCAGTTATGCTCCTCCTAAGGTTGCCACATGTCGTCATTGTCATCCCTTAAATGTGGTTAAGATTCACCCACTCGTAAGGTTCACCAAGCTATCCTTAGTTTCTAGAAAAAAAAAAGTTTAAATTTTTTGTAACTTTCAGAGTTATTAAATTTTAACTAGGGTTAATTTTTCTTTATTTTAATATTTTTTTCTAAAAACCAAGGATAGATGGGTGAACCCTAGAGATAGGTGAATCTTAGCCAGAGTTAAGAGTTGTCAATAGAGACTTATGACGACATCAAGGACATAACCATACTCTAAGGAGTCCCGTTACAACCAGGAATGGCAATGGGGCGGGACGGTTTTCTACCTCCCCGGTCCCGACCAGATTATAAGGCCGCCCCGTCCCGCCCCCGACCGGGGCTTATATATGGTGAAACCAACTCCGCCCTGTTTATAAAATCCCCACTCCAGCCCCACCCCACCCCACCCTACCCCTATTGCCTTTTATATATATATATATATATATATATATATATATATATATTTTTTTTTTTTTTTTTTTTTTTTTTAATTAAAGTGGTTCCGGGGTGGGGCACCAGAGCGGGGTATACTAAAACCGTCACTGTCCTAAAACCAAGTCGAGTCTTTATTTTTTATACCATCCCCACCCCGCCCCGCCCCGCCCCGATTTATTTGAAAAAAAAAGCCACCCCTATAGGGGCAGATCGGGGCCTACGGGGGCGGGTCATATTGCCATCCCTAGTTACAACTTTGGAGAATTTAAAGTCTTCCTAAGGTATCACTTAACGGCGCCGTGACTTCTAACCATTTTTCATTTGTTCACAATGACATTCAAACTTTAAATAAATAATTATCACCAAAAATGATTATCTACCGACTTAGAATCAGTACCTTGGTTTATTTGCTATTGTTTTTTATTTCTTTTTGTTGAAAATTTGAAATGATATCATGTAACTAACACACACACACGCTAAACCGACCGACCATCTTTACCGACAATTTTATAAAAAAAAGAAAATGCTTTTATTATTATCTGACGTTTATTTTATATTCCAGATGGCTTTCTCCACGCCAAAGACATGAATCATATGTTTTTTTTTTGGGGGGGACCAAATCAGATAACCTTAAATCAACGAACACGCCCATCACACATTCACACGGTCAATAAAAAAAAAATTTAGCTGACCCTGATATTACAAACCTCTAATGCATCCTCATCGTGGGCTAGCATTTTGCCCTTAGATAGTGTAAAAAGGGAGCTCCGCACATGCAGAGCTCCGCATGATATTAAACTGTACGCGGTAACCCACGGACGTGAGTTTCGTCAGAAGTTACGCTCTCACCTTCCCACCACCGCCTTCCGGCGGTAGTACAGTATTTAAGGAAATGATGGATATCGCCAGAAAGGATTCACAATCTCATCTTTTGAATCGAATTGAATTGAAAAGAAGGATTTTCTTTTTTAGTTGGGAACAATGTCCACCTCTAGCAGCTCCAAATCACACCACCACTCTGGTCTCGACGTGTTTAACAAATCCCACAAGAGATGGCATTTCGCTCGCATTGTCATCTATTCTTCTCGAGCCCTATTCTCCGTTATCAAAGAGGTTGCAGGAAAAAATAAGTACAAGCTTCTCTCCGGGATCTTACGCTCTCCATCTTACACCGTCCTTGATATCAAACCATTATCAAACAGTGCATATGAGGTTGCTCAACTTTGCTTCTCCGACATTGACCAAAAAATCCTCACTTCAATCGTAAAAGAGAAAAACTTGGACCATCTTCGTCGGCTCGGAGGAGTTGAATGTCTAGCCACGGCTCTTGGAACTGATGCAGAGAATGGGATCCATGGCAACGATGAAGAAGTGGCGCAACGACTCAAGCTATTTGGTTCGAACACGTACCATAAGCCACCTGCAAAAGGCTTCTTCCATTTTGTGCTGGAAGCTTTTAAGGATATTACAATTCTCATCCTACTGGTATGTGCTGCACTTTCACTTGGTTTTGGCATTAAAGAACATGGGCTCAAAGAGGGTTGGTACGATGGTGGGAGTATCTTTGTTGCTGTCTTCCTTGTCGTCGCTGTAGCGGCCGGTAGTAACTTCAGGCAGTCGAGACAATTCGACAAGTTGTCGAAAGTCAGCAACAACATACAAGTTGACGTGGTGAGAGACGGGCGGCGACAACCAATCTCCATCTTTGATATTGTAGTTGGAGATGTTGTGTGCTTGAACATTGGCGATCAAATTCCCGCTGATGGGCTATTATTAGATCGACATACGTTGACAGTCGATGAGTCGAGCATGACAGGGGAGAGTGACCATGTGGAAGTTGATTGCAGCAGCAATCCATTCTTGTTTTCCGGTGCCAAGGTAGCCGACGGGTACGCTCACATGCTTGTCACATCTGTGGGCATGAACACTACATGGGGCGAGATGATGAGCTCAATACACCGTGATACTAATGAGCGGACACCATTACAAGATCGACTTGACAAACTTACCTCATCTATTGGAAAGGTTGGTTTGTTAGTCGCTTTCCTCGTTCTTGTAGTGTTGTTGGTTCGTTACTTCACGGGGAATACGGAAGATGAGAATGGAAATCGGGAGTTTAACGGTGGTAAGACAAAGATGTCTGACGTGCTGAACGCGGTGGTGGGTATTGTTTCTGCTGCAGTTACTATTGTGGTGGTGGCAATTCCAGAAGGTTTGCCATTGGCAGTCACACTTACTCTGGCATATTCCATGAAAAGAATGATGGCTGATCAGGCAATGGTTCGAAAACTCTCCGCCTGCGAGACAATGGGCTCTGCTACTACCATCTGTACTGACAAAACGGGCACGCTCACCATGAACCAAATGAAGGTAACCAAGTTTTGGATAGGCCAAGAAGCCATCACAAATGATGCCTCTGATGCAGTTGCACCAAATGTTCTTAAATTGCTCCACCAAGGAGTAAGTTTCAACACAACTGGTAGTGTTTACAGGCCCACACCTGTATCCGAGCCTGAGTTTTCTGGTAGTCCAACCGAGAAAGCCATTCTCTCTTGGGCTGTCCTGGAATTGGGCATGGATATAGATGCCCAGAAGCGGAATTTTACAATTCTCCATGTCGAACCATTCAATTCGCAGAAGAAACGAAGTGGGGTTTCACTGAGGAAGGTTGACAACACCATTCATGTGCATTGGAAGGGAGCTGCTGAAATGATACTGGCAATGTGTTCAAATTACTATGACTGCACGGGGAATTTGAAAGCCATGGGTGAAGGTGAAAGGATCAAAATGGAGCAAATAATTCAAGGTATGGCAGCAAAAAGTCTTCGATGCATCGCATTCGCCCATACAAAAGTTCAAGAAAAAGAGTTGGGATACATTGAAGATGGAAAGACCCACCAACAACTCAAAGAAGATGGCTTAACCTTGTTAGGGCTAGTAGGTTTACAGGACCCATGCCGACCCGGGGTTCGTAAAGCTGTGGAAGCTTGCACAGATGCTGGAGTAAACATCAAAATGATCACTGGAGATCATGTTTCCACTGCGAGAGCTATAGCCATTGAATGCGGGATACTCAGTCTCAATCAGGGCATGGGCAGTGGAGTAGTGGTGGAAGGTGTGGAATTTCGAAATTACACGCCAGAAGAGAGGATGGAGAAGGTTGATAGAATCCGAGTGATGGCGAGATCCTCCCCCTTTGACAAGCTTCTAATGGTACAGTGCTTGAAGCAAAAAGGCCATGTGGTAGCAGTCACCGGTGATGGCACAAATGATGCACCAGCTTTGAAGGAAGCTGATATTGGACTTTCAATGGGGATTCAAGGCACTGAAGTGGCCAAGGAGAGCTCAGATATCGTTATTCTAGATGATAACTTTGCTTCAGTGGCAACTATTTTAAGTTGGGGAAGATGTGTCTACAGCAATATCCAGAAATTCATCCAGTTCCAACTCACCGTGAATGTTGCTGCTCTCGTGATAAACTTCGTTGCAGCAGTGTCTGCTGGTGAAGTCCCCCTAACAGCAGTCCAGTTGTTATGGGTGAACCTGATCATGGACACATTGGGGGCTCTAGCTCTGGCCACCGAGCGACCCACAAAGGAGCTCATGGAGAAGCCACCAGTTGGTCGTACTGCTCCACTTATAACAAATGTCATGTGGAGGAACCTCATCGCCCAAGCACTCTATCAAATAGTCATCCTTTTGATCCTACAGTTCAAGGGCAAGTCTATCTTTGATGTGAATGATAAGGTAAAGGATACCCTAATATTCAACACTTTCGTTCTCTGCCAGGTCTTTAACGAGTTCAATGCAAGGAAGCTTGAGAAAAAGAATGTGTTTAAGGGAATCCACAAGAACCGGTTGTTTCTGGGGATCGTGGGGATAACCATCGTTCTTCAGGTGGTGATGGTGGAACTTTTGAAGAAGTTTGCGGATACAGAGAGGTTGGATTGGGGGCAATGGGGTGCATGCATTGCGATGGCAGCCGTTTCTTGGCCACTTGCTTGGGTTGTCAAATGCATACCAGTTTCAGATACACCATTTCTTAGCTATCTCAAGTGGTAAATCTTCATCAGTCCAGATCAGTCCAGATACAGTGTATCAGTAGTAATTCTTTTATTTTTTTAGAAAGTAAAATATCTAGGCTCTCATTACATTTTAATCTTTTCTATGTAATAATGACATAAATTTAATAGCATGATGCCTGTTCAGGGCCGTTTCTATAGTGATTTTGTCTATTTTAGTTTTCTTGGGTACAATTGTGGTCAATACTTGAAGAGATGTTAGTCAATGTTGTTTGCATAAAGTTCTCTGGGAAGGGAGCTGGAGTAAAGATCTAATAGACCCTCAATAGCATGCTGACAGATAGATCTAATGGGCTCTGGATGGGGACAGAAGATCTCCCAAACACAAAGTTTACTACAACAGTAAGGTAATAGATAACCCACATTCTGTGATCAAAAGGTGAATATCTTTGCCTAGAAGAATAATTAAGATCCGAAACATGAATCTAACTAAACACAAATTTGAGGTAAAAGAAAACATGAATCTAACAGCACAAACATAAATCTTACCAAAGTGCAACTTTAAGGTCAGGAAATTCAGATTTCTGTTGAAAGAGTGAAACTCTTAAAAACAACTTGATTGGGGGTGCCCATTCATATACAAGAATGTACCAGTCAGGGGCTCAGAAGCAACTTGATTGGGTTATGCTCTGTCTCCTATCCATGAGGACTGCAGTCCAATCCTAGCTTCATACCAAAAGTTACTAGAGAGAGAAAGATGATATACGAACATGTAATCAATTTTTAATATCCAGGGACTATTCCAATAACATGGGAATGTACAAGAAGTTGATTGATTCGCAATAGTCAGCGATGGTAGAGACGAGATACTGAGCAGATAAGAGATACAAACTGCCTCTTCTAATGTATTTCCTTTCCTGGTCCAGAAAACAAAAAAACAATTGTAATCCCACCTAAGAAGGTTTAAGAATTTTTGGCAAACTGTGACAATTTAGAAGTTTCGATGGTAGCATTTGGTGTAGATGTGCAACATATGCTAAGACTAATACTGGACAACATCAAGGCACAGAAAGCACAAAAAAACAAATAAATCCATTTGAAACTAATACATAAACTCAATGACTGACAAGATAACTGGATTATTAATTCCCCAGTAGAAATACCCATCAATAAGAGAGGCTCTTTCCATTTCATTTCACTAGTTTTAGAAATGGTTCTGAACTGATTAACACATAACCAGCAACTAGTCTCCCACAATGAAACAAGGGATTGGTAAACTTTTTTCTATGGCACTAGAGAAAGAGGCTTTGGTAGCATCCTTGTTCGAGTGAAGAGATGGGTCAGTGGTTTGGGCTGCTAGGTTGTGGCAAAACCTTAACGATTGGGAAGTGGATGATTTGCTTAGGCTCCTAAATTGTATGTCGTCTGTCTTCCCAGTCTTCTTATCTAGGGATAGTCGAATCTAACCAAAGGAAAACAAAGGTCGGGTTACGGTGAGTTCGTTCCCTTAGGTTCTTCGTCTGTTTCATAGTTACCAATTTCCCTATTGGGTTGTGTGGCACCCCAAGGTACCTTCAAAGGTATCTTTCTTTCTACAGACATCGTATTGAAATAAGATCCTAATTTGCAACAACCTTAAAGAATCAAGGCTGGAAGTTCACAAATTGTTGCGCGATGTGCCTAGTAGTGGAGGAATCTTTTATTTTTATTTTTTTAAGCTTCCCAGTGGGGGAGGGGATTTGGCATGGACCCCTTTTTATAAAAATAAAAGTGAGGGATACACCAAGAAAGAAAAAAAAAAGAAGGGGGGGGGGAGCATAAACCTTACCCCTTAAACAAAACAGAACAGAACCTAGCAATCAATCAAAACCTTGGAGGGGGCATAAATGATAAAACCTTAACTCCCAAGATACAATAATATCATGAAATCCTAATACTAGCAACTCCGGCCTTGTCTAGAAAGGCTATCTCTTTGAGCTTCTCTTGAAAGACTGGGTGAGAGAGTAATCTAGCAGCGGAGGAACTGGTTGATCACTTCCTCTCACATTGTCTTTTTCCGCTCGATCTTCAGAATGCTTTCTTATCCCAACTTGGAGTCGGTTGGGTCTTCCCCAGCTCCTTCTAGGGCTTTTTATGTGGCTAGCATTCAGTCTCACTGGAAACTGCAGTTGCTGTGCTATGGGCTCTGCTCTCGGGGGCTATCATATGGTCTATATGGAAGGAGAGGAACAACTGTATTTTAAAGACATGGTGCTTCCCCTCACCAAGATCGGACGATGGGTGCGTCACCTGTTGATAACATGGTGTTCAAGTAGGGGGGATATCGAGGACTTCAAGATGTCCCATCTGCTGCCGGCATAAGAGGGACGGACAATCTTTCGGATGGGCGTGTGAGATTCTTTTTGGTAATTTGGGGGATCTAGTATGTTTATTTTGTCACTAGTTTGCGAAAGTTCACTTCGGTGTACTTTTATCTTTTGCTCTTTGTACTATTTTTGTGATTAATGTATGCCTGATTGCTAACTGATTAAAAGAGATGTCATTTAACAATTAAAATGGTTCAAAATTCTATGCATTTAATGTTTAAATAGAATCACATCCTCCAACAGTACTTAGTGCAGTTGAATACACTTATAACAATTGAATGAGTAAGTTGACTACTCATATCATACTGCAAAGTTCACAATGAGTGTAATTTGAAAATTGTGTAAATGGAGTCAATTCTTTTTTTTTTTTACTTCAGTCCTTTTTGTTTGTTGTGGTGGAATATCCTCTTTTCCCTACCTCATTTAAATTTGTTTCTTCTTAATACAATATTTGTTATTCATCAAAAAAAAAAACAGAACGAGAAAATAAGCATCAACATAGATCCCCCCATAGCTAGGACTAACATGGCAGATGAACTCAGGGCTCAGCCACTAAACAACATATTGGAGAATTTATTTCTTTCCAAACTTCCACAAATTCAACCCTAATGTTTTCCCATAGAGGGATCCCACAAAAGAGACAGACAGAGAGGTTACCCATTGCCCAAATATCTTCCATAGGCATGTGTATGGTACAAATATCCAACAAAGCTATCATCCATAACATTATTTCATTATATATTCATTTGATTAGATAGCAACATTTCAAATTCATAATCAAGCAAAACCATATAAACTCAAATTTCAACATACTTTGAACAAGGAAGAAATAAGTTAGATATATCAAATCTCTCACAAAGCATTGTTCTTCATCATTCTAGTATCAAACTTTTGTTCTTTGTTTAAGCCACTAATGCATGAGCACCCATTGTGATATTGGAACTGCTAAGCAGGGATTAAACAATTAACCCAGATCAAGATAAATATGATGCACCCATTTTATACAAAATAGAGTTGCAGAACTCTTCAATGAGAGAGAGAGGAGAGCGATTAGGAGTGTTATGGTTTCCACCATTTGAAATGTTCATCTTCCATGCCCAAAACCAACACGATCAGATGACCCAAGCCAAAGTTTATGCATTGGGTTTAGTTGCACCCCTAGCAGGCTAGCACATATCCCACCATTGAGTGAAATCTTATAAAAAAGTATGAGCAAGGTTAAAATATAGTCAACACTCAACACCTTCATGGAAGGGTGGTGATTAAAGGTATCCCCTACTAGGGGTCGGGTCCAGGATTCCAATTCCCTAAGACTCATGCTTGTTGACTACCTTCGCTTGGCATAAGCTGGAAATGCCTGGAACCTCTTGATGACTCGCCACCAAGGGTGACCAATAAACACGGAGAATAGAACCGTTGTTGTGATAGGGGACCTAGACCCGTACCGTTATAATGTCGCTGATATTGAACTATGAGTAGGAGAATCCAAAGGCCTCTCAGCTAATCTTGATGTGAAATCTATGGGAATAGTTGGTCTTTGAAGGTTCGGAGGTTTACACTTCAGAGGTTCAAAGCAAATGGTTTGTGACACAAATCAATCCAATTGAATGATTTGGACCTTGCAGCATGGAAATAAAAATCACCGAAACTGATACGAAAAGGCCGATATGTATAGGTTTTGGTAGCTCCCTATATGATATTTAAACTAATATGAAATGGGCGATACGTATCATTTATTAGTTATTCATCTTTTCATTTCATTGTGTAATTGTAATTGTGTTTGCTACTTTGTCTTTAAGTTGTTTCTCATGACTTTATATTTGATAAATTTGGTTCTTATAACTCATTTGATTTTTAAAAAATTTAATTTGATTATTTTTAAAAGAAAAAAAATTATATGTATCGTTTGAAAGTGTTACCGAAACCGATACGTATAGGTTTCGATTGGGACTGATACATCCCCCGAAACCATATTTTTAATCCTTGCCTTGTTGTCATCTGATCTCTCACATTCCTTTAACCAGTTTGAAAATAATATGGCAAGCAATCCATTGGAAAGTCATAGTTCCATTGATTATGAAAATTTTAAGTAGGACATTAAATCAGGCAGGACTCATCAAGTGGTGCGTAACAATTCTCTGGATTTCTGTAGCATCTATGAGGATCTTAGATTATCCCATACATGAATCCAGGGAAGGACTATAAGCCAAGAGGAAACCAACCTCTTGTATCTAAGAAAGGAAATCTTTCATTTGGTGAATCTTAATACAACTTTTTTGGGGGAAAGGTAAAAATTATGAAAATTTTAAGTAGGACATTAAACCAGGCAGGACTCATCAAGTGGTGGGTAACAATTCTCTGGATTTCTGTAGCATCTATGAGGATCTTAGATTATCCCATACATGAATCCAGTGAAGGACTATAAGCCAAGAGGAAACCACCCTTTTGTATCTAAGTACTGAAATCTTTCAGTTGGTGAATCTTACTACATCTTTTTTTGGGGAAAGGTAAAGATCTTAGTACAACTCTACTGTAGAAGAAACCCACATTGTTTGTTCAGAGAGAAACTTAGGATTAAAGGAAAACAGTAGAACAGTAACCTGAACAGAATAATATATAATCAGTTATTATACTAACAAACCAAAAAAAAATGAACTTTTGTAGTTAACAGGGATATGCCAATCATGGGATCAACCCCAGCGCTCAATTGAATGATTTGCATTGTTGGGTCACTGGAACAGACCTAAAGCCCCCGTTCGATCACAGATTTAACTACCCAAAAGGAAGAATGACAAAGAAGACTTACCAAGCTGATGTAAACTTTATGATTTTAAGACAATCTTCCAGCGGCCTGTCCAGGAAGGTCATGTGACCATGAATGGTTTGGCGTTGCAGACTCTACCTTCTCATTGCCCTACTTCCAATTTAGACTGGCCGGCGATGACCAAGTTTTTCTAAAGGTTTTACTTTCATTGCAACCTGCAGTTCAACAAGAACCATCAATTGTATTGTTCTTTCTGCACCTACAAGATAGAAGCTAAACTATATAGATTGATACCCAAAACCCCTTTTAGATATGTCCTTTCTACCTTCAAAAAGTTGGCTCTTTCACATGTTTTCAATAACAAACAACAGAAAACAATCATATCTGCAAATGGGTCAGCTTTGTGCAGATTTAAAATCCTTTATGTTCGCAGTTTTAAACTTTCTGGTAGTTGGTATTTCTAATTAGGTTCTTCAATGAAATAGCAAACAGAATTTGAGTCAACTGAACTCTTACAGAAATGCAGAGAAGGATCATACTACCCATAAGGATTAAAGACTTCAAAATGAGTTGATTAAACAGCTAAACTTATCAAACCCAACAGAGCATACCCGTATTGCAGTAGCAGGCTAGCATCCATTTGTGACTGGAGCAAGCAATATCAATGTACTTCATGTGGGAATGGTGGTTGGACCCATAGATCAAAAATACGGTATGGAATAGATACAGGTATTATTTGGGTTTGTCACTGAAGAAAATGGTGAAAAACTCGGCTATTAAAATGGAGATTCTAAACAATCGGATACGGATGCATTTGGGGTATAATACAGCTCTTGGGGCAAATTCGGGACCAAAAATTTGGATATATAAACACTCGTAACATAAATTATAAAGTATGAAAAATAAACATAAATAGGTGGATATAAAGGTATAATTAACCAAAATAATACTAATAATGGAAAAGGATAAGCATGGGTATTTCCTAGTTGTTTGTTACGACTTACGACCCTAAATGTACATTGTTGCGACCCAAAATCTCATCTAGGTCGAAATGGAACTTTGACTCGCAACTCTGCATTATCTTGGACATATAAGGCATAATTTTTTTAATCATATCATCAATCTCATCATGTCTAAATCAACTAAACCTTAACAACTTAAACCATCCGTCGTAATTGTCTCAATATATCTCAAAATTCAATAACAACTTAAAAATAAACATCCAACTGAATCATCTGATTACAACCCTTTAAACTATAAGTCTAAAATCTAGGAACTCAATAATAAGGAAACTTGTTCAAAGGATCCTCCGATTCCACGTAATCACCTTCAACTTCTTCAATATACTCTTCCTTCTCCCAAGGTTCAACTACTATCTCGAAATCTAAACCCGTTGATATAAACATATCACCTTGGCATATGCGGTTCAATAGACATAAGATCCTAGCTAACAATATCAGAAACATCAACATATTCATACTTGTCATAGCTTATCTTAACATAACATACATACTTAAATCAGAGTACAGAAACATGTGAGCATACCATCTTAATTAACTTGTGAGCATCTTATCTTGTTTAACTTGTGAGCTTATTTAACATGAAAACACTTGTGAGATAACTAAAAATCATGGTTAAAAAACTCATCGAAACCGTTACGTATCGCCCGATACGTAACGATTTCGGTTGCCTCTGATACCCGATACCGTACCTTTACGGGTTTATTCCGAAACAAATACGTAACGCCCGAAACCGTTACGCAACGAGCGTTACGCCCGATACGTAACGGTTTCGAGCTTAGGACTCGTCCGCGATTTTTATGTTTACAGGGGTTCTGAAAACCCCTAAACTCACTCTAAAACTTCACATTTGCTTCATCTCTTCTTCTCTACCTATTCTTATCTTTTTTTCCTAAAATCTCTTTGTTTTTTTGTTGATTAACAACTAGATTTGAGGTTTGATTCATAGATTTGAAGGAATCCAATGCAATTTTGGCTTTAGAAGTATCTTGTTACTCATTTATTGCATTTTTTTTTTCTATTTATTGGGATTTTTTTAAAGCAAAAAATAAAAAAATAAAAAATGGCAGAAACCGTTACGTATGTCCGTTACGGTGTCCAAAACCTTTTTTTTAAACCTTGCTTAAAATAACACAACACTATATATGTGACGAGGCTACGATATATTATTCATACCGAGTAACCAATGATTTGCACCCGTCAATGTACTTATGATTCTTGTGAGCCAGATAACTAGTATCTTTGAAAATCTACTTGTGAGGCAGGTATACTCTTGGGGTCCTAACTTGTGAGTCCGGCACTAGCATCCTTGGGCAATAAGTAGGAATATCCTTGAGATCTTAGAAAGTGCTAGTACTTTAACTTGTGAAAACACATCATGCATTCATACTCACATACATACTTGTGAGCTTATAACTTGTGAGGCTTGCGAGACTTATGAGCTTGTGAGCTTATCATACTAGTGAACTTATGAAACTTATGAGGTTGTGAGCATGTAACTTATAATTCTTGTGAGCTTGTAATCATATAAGACTTGTAAACTTGTGAGTGAAGTGCCGTGATAAACTTTCATCTAGGTTATCCCTTAGAGTCCTATCTTACACCATTGAAACCACACCATAGCATCCAGACCACTATGGTAAGGAATCTAGGCCATAAGATCATCATCTAAGGTATTGACCTATCCAAAATTCAAGCACATCATAAATACCTACACACTTACAACTTATCTTGTGAAATCATGACATATTGTTCATAAATTGTAGAGAAATTAACATAATCATGCTAGTAAATATCATATAATAGAAATTTTACCAAAACATACATCTTGGAATATTCATAAAGTGATTTCTTATAGATAAATCTTCTTCTACCATTTTATCTAACAATCTTATAGATTTTCTTACAAGAATTCTCATCATAATTCTTATATCTACTTAAACATTCATGATTATCCTTATTCTTAATCAATGATCATGAAATGACTAGCATAAGAGATTATACCTACATTCATCTTGAATTCTTAATCTTAATCAATGATCATGCTATTGATGGCTTAGAGAAGTTATATCTACTTGAAATCTTAATCCCTTATAACTTAGATTAATGATTATGGTATTCTTAGCTAAAGAACAATATATCTACCTTAATCGTTGATGAATCTGTGAATTGAAGGGCGAAAACCAAAGGTCTACAAAGAAACAATGCCTTTGATCAACAATCACTCTTTCTTCCGAAGCTTTTCCTTATTATCTAACAAAATTTCTCTTCAAACCCTAGGTTTTCCTCTCTCTGAAGTTCTAAGGATCTTAGAATGAGTTATGAACCGTAATCCCACGAAATAATTACTATTTATATGGTTTATAGTCCTAATTCTCATAAAAATCTCATTTTAGTAAGTTTCTGCACAAATCCGTTCGAACGCTTTAAGTGGCCATTCGAACGACCATGATTAGTTCAAACGGATTTTGGTCCGGTTCAAACGGATTTCATTCGAGAGCTTTTTCCATTGCTCAGACTGAAATCGTTCGAACATATTCCACTTTTTTTTAAACTTTTTTGCTACTTTTTAGTCAACATGAATATCAATCATCCAAAACATGAAAAAAAAAAGTGACAAAAATAAAGCATGTCTGTACATTCTCCCCTCCTTATAAGAATTTCGTCAACGAAATTAAATTCCTTAATCGAACAACTAGGGATACTTTTCTCAAACTTTATCTTCGCGTTCCTACATGGCTTCTTCTGCTGAGTGATGTGCTAATGCAATAGAACTAAGCAAATCATATTAGTATGTAAGACTTGCCCTTTATTATCCAAAATTTGAGCCCCGGGTTGCTCAACTAATGTCAAATCTTCACGAATCTCCAATAGTTCAAAGTCTATGACATGCGACGAATCCGGAATATACTTCCTCGGACATAGATGCATGGAAGACATTGTGAACGCCCAACATTTGAGGAGGTAAAGCAATATGGTAAGAAACTTCTCCAACTCTTCTAAGGATCACAAAAGGACCTACAAACCTCAGACTAAGCTTACCCCACTTACCAAATCTCATAACTTCATTCATAGGTGAAATCTTGATTAAGACATGGTCTCCATCCTGAAATTCCAAGTCCCTCCTCCAAGTATCTGTATAGCTCTTTTGCCTACTTTGAGCAGTCTTCAATCTTTCCATGATTACTTGAATCCTGTCTGTAGTTTGCCCAACACAACAGAGAGCAACAACCCCTACTATAAAGGGCTTCAAACAGTGTCATTTGAATGCTTGTTTGATAATTGCTGTTGTAAACAAACTTAACCAATGGTAAGTGTTTGTCCCAACTATCTCGCAAATCCAACATACTGGCACAAAACATACCCTCTATGATCTAGTTCACTCTCTCAGTTTGTCCATATGTCTATGGATGAAACGCCGTAGTGAAATCCAAATGAGAACCCATGGCTTGTTCAAAGTTCTGCCAAAATCTGGAAATAAGTCTTGGATCTCAATCAGATACTATATTCACTGATACTCCATGAAAATCAACAACTTTTGTATTATACAGGTTTGCAAGCTAATTGATATTGAACGTGGTGCGATATGGAAGAAAATGAGTTGACTTCGTCAATCAATCCAGTTCTTGGCAAACCCATTATGAAGTCCATAGAAATATTCTCTCACTTTCACTCAGGTATAAGAAGAGGCTGAAGAAGTTCGGCAGGTCTCTGGTGTTTGGCCTTAACTTGCTAACAAACCAAACACTTAGACACGAATAAAGTAACTTCACTCTTAAGATTTTTCCACTAAGAATGTTTCTTGAGATTCTGATACATCTTGGTACCTCCAGGATGAATAGTATACCTAGACTTGTGTGCTTCATCAAGAATCTCTTGCCTCAACTCTTCATCAGTTAAAACACACAATCTTCCTCTAAAAAAAAGAGCATTATCATCTCGAATCGAGAAACCTGGCCTCCCATCTATTATTACCTTCTCATGAATTTCCACAAATTCTCCATCTGTCTACTAGAGACCTTTTATCATGTCCAATATAGTTGGCCTAACAATAATGTTTGCCACTAATGCTCCAAATGCACCAACACTAAAATTTACATCATTGTTGGACACGTCCTCCAAAAGTTTCCAACGTTGGAACTATCATGTGAGCCAACAATCCAAAAGGGATCCTACTGAGCATCAACTACAACATTCGCTTTTCTCAGATGATAAAGGATCGAACAATCATAATCCTTAAGAAATTTCACCAAAGGACGTTGCTTTAAAATTAGTTCTTTCTAAGAGAAAAGATACTTCAAACCAGTGTACAAAAACTCATCAAGTCGACTCAAGACTCGATAGATTTTTGGGGCGATTCGCCCAAAAAACACGATAGCTCCCTTTTACCCAAGTAAATCGAGTGACTCGGTCGAGTTGGGCCGAATTACTCGGCTCGAAAGACTCGGCTGAGTCACTCTAGGACATAGATGTCATTTTTTTTAAATCTCATTCAACTATATCAAGGTCTCATTCAAGAAGAAAAAGAAGAAGAAAATTCTAATTTATGAAATTAACAACATTATAATTTCTCGAATTAGGATTATTTTTGGCTTTAAGCGTTACAATTACTTTAGGATTGATTTCATAGTATGGGTCTGTGGTAAGGAATAATGGAAATATTTAAATTGGTGAGTCCGTTCATTAGATTCAAAGTAGATAGTGGTGAGGAAGTTCATTTTTGGAAGGATTTGTGGTGTGGGATGGTCAAAATCAGCGATAGGTTTGGCAATCTGTTCTTGTTGGTTGTTGATAAGGAGGCCCTAATATCTCAATGTTTTGAGATGCCCAATGAGGTAGTGGTGTGGTGCCTAGTTTTAGGTGTAACCTGAACGATTGGGAGTTTGAGGATCTTACCTGATTTCTTCTCTCGCTCCATGTCTTTCCCCCATGCCCTCAGGTTAGGGACTCTAAGGTATGGTCCAGAAGCCTTGACGGTCGCTTCTCGGTTAGATTACTTCTACAATCTTTTGATCTTGTCCACTCTTCTTCATTTCCTTCTAGGACTGTCTGGAAGCCGGTTGTTCCGTCTAAGGTATTGTTTTTTCTTGCATCTCTATATAAGATTCTCACTGAGAACAATTTGAAAAGTCGGGTGGAGGTTGGCAGATCGATGCTATTTGTGCTTCCGATCGGAAGAAACTGTGGATCATTTGCTCTTACATTGCCCCGTGACGTTTGAGATTTAGGGTCATTTTTTATCTTGCTTGGGTGTGGATTGGGTCTTCACTTCCTCCTTTCAAAACTTTTTATCGTACTGGCAGAGGAGGTGATCTAATTTTGACTGAGGTTTGTTAGCGCATATCCTATCAGGAGTGATTTCTTGGGCTATTTGGAAGGAGAGGAACCTAAAAGTGTTTGAGAATACCTCATCTTCTCCTTCTCGCTTGCGCTCAAGGGTCCAATGTATGATTTTGGAATGGTGTTCAATTCGCCATGTTACCAGCGCAAAGATTTTGAATGTCGATATCGCTCGACATATCAAGCTGCGGAAAAAAGATATATCGGAAGATATATCGTTTATCAGTTATTTTGGGACAAATTGCAAAAAGATAAGACAAAACACGGAATTTTGCAGTGAAACTTCAGAAAATGTTAAAATAGATGTTAATACACTTTTTAAAATAAAAACATTTTAAAAAACAATAATGTACATAAGAGATGCAATGAGAAGAGAGCAAAGACGTGCGCTGACGAGTGACGATAATGTATGATTGATTCATGTTTCATTCATTTCTCAATCAATCATAAATTCATAATTTAGAAGATTCATAATAATACAAACATACATAATACAACCCACCAAAAAAACTACAATCACCACCAGAAGGAGTTACACGGAGGTTCAAAGTCATCATCTTTGTCCTGACTAGGCTGGCTATAGTATTGGTTCTCCATATATGTAAAAATATTGTGTCCAGCTCATCACATTATGGTACATGGATATATACTCATGTACATAACGTTGGTAGTCGTGTGGGCTAAGATGTAGCTACACGCTCATCGGTGGATTTTGTGGGTGATGAGGCATAACTACCACTGGCACTGGGAGTTGGATATGTATATTTCCATACCTATATGGCGGTGGCTCATACCTTGAGACATATCCATATGGTTATTGGTCCTGTGTGAAATGTGCATAGCTATGTTCTTGAGAGCCCGATGCTTGAGACTGTGTATCTTGGTCATGGCTGGACGACCATGTACGTTAAGACCCTCTAGAACTAAAGCCTGAATGTTCCATGGCCTCAAACCAAGCATCGTGTCCTATATCTTGTCCCTTGCCCTTGCCCTTGCCCTTGCCCTTGCCCTTGCCCTTGCCCTTTCAATTAGAGACGTGATGTCTCGATTGGCTTGCTGCTGGATGTGAAAACGGGGCACCATGATCATGGTCCTGTGTGGAATGGTCAAAGCTAGCCTCTATAGTGAATGGGCTCAAAGGCCTCTGGCTCTCCTCTGGTTCAACTCTGACGTCGCCTCCATCCCCAGGATTATCGCCGCCTCCGCTACTCTCAGCATGGTCATCACCACCCTCACTATTACTATTGGACAATCTACTTGTCCCAGTAGTTGCTGCACCCGAAATCCTAGGACCTTTTGGACTTCTCATCAAACGATTTTGTGCTAAAGTTGCTCCTGCTACCACTGGTGCTAGACCCCACTTCTGTAGCAATAACCCTTTCTACAATGATGTCCATCTCAGTGGCTGCGCTAGCTATAATTGCATTCGGACGCCCATCATCTTCATCAAGGGATGAAACCTTAACCCACTCAGTAAGTGGATTATCTTGATCCTCAGTGACACCTATTAACATCAGGTCTAAAGGATCCTGCTCAGGTTGCCTCCCAGTGTCAATCTGCAGTTGCTTGAGTCGCAGCTTCATATTATAATGACATAATATCAGTTTTTGCAACTTTTTGTAGCCAAGTCGGTTCCGCTCCATTATGCGGATGGAGGGCAAATGTACTCCAGTTTTGCTCGTATGCTAAAGATGAAGCAGTCTGTACTAACACGCGAGCCGCCAACTTTCTGAGGGTCGGACAGTCGGTTCCGTACATTTGCCACCAATCAGCTAACAATTAAACGGTGTTATCCATTAGTTTTATAGATATTTTGATGCAGAGAAATAAACTATAGTTACTTTATTGGGAAGGAATTACTCACCTAATGTCATCCTAGACCTTCCCTCCTTAGCAGCATTTCTTCCAAAGGTCCCTCGCGTATCCCCAAAGCACACTAGCTATATATTTTGAGAAAACATGTTCCAATTAGATAGAATATATTAGAATGCAATAATGCACAAAAATATGCTATAGTTAACGAGATAAAGACATTTCACCTCGTTCCCGAAGTCTCATTTTTGCTTGCACTTCGAGTCCAACGTCTCAAAGATGTCGTGAACAACTTTCATTAAGTCGTCTCAATTCCCTAATTGATGATTACAATGATACTTTAGGTTCAAATAATATTTTGAAACATGAAAGTTATATGACATGCAATTATTATTGCAAGCATGCAATAACTTCAATGTAAACATCTAATAAACATCAAACTTACCAGCAGCATAAAGGGGATGCTCCAGTGTCTTATCTCAACGAGCATCGATAATTTGTGGACCCAATTATATCCACGAGGGGACACATTCTTTATCGACGCCTTCATTACCCATATTAATTCGTACACAGAACCCATAGTCGGCCACTTATCTACATCTATCACCCTTAAGATACGGTAAATAACTTCTAGTATGACAGTTGTATCATCCACTTTGTCCCAAAATTTGTTGTTAAGGACAATGTTCTCAACTTTCTTTGCAAAAAACCGTGCGCCTGTGTCCATACTCCACTCAATCAGTCCCAGTGAACAATGTCTTTAGTCCAATTTTATGTTTGGACAGACTCTCTAAGGCAATGAAATTGGTGGCGAAGCGTGTCGCCCCTGGCCATACTATTTCACCACCGCATAAGACTCTCATCTTCGCTAGAACCCAACTGTGGTTGTATATGAAGTTGGTTACCGTTCTTGCCTCGTCAATAACCTCCTTCAGATTTCCTTTCTCCTATCGCCTGTAACATCAGGTCTATGCAATGGGATGTGCAAGGGGTCCAGTATAGGTGATACTTTTTCATAAGCATCTTCCCAGCCTTCACGAAGGCACTCCCATTATCAGTCACCACCTGTACTACATTTTTCTTACCCACTTCCTCTACAACACCCTTCATCAAACCATATATATACTTTGCATCCTTTATATTGTCGGATGCATCCACGGACTTTAAAAATATTGTCTTTCTCTGACTGTACGCCATAAAGTTGATGATCGAAAGCCTAGTGGGCTCTGTCCAACCATCACACATAATAGTGACACCAAAATTTTCCCACTTGGCTTTAGGGTGTCAATATAGTCTCTCATCTCCTTCTCCTCTACGTCTAAGTATTTACCTGTAATCTCATATGGAGAAGGAGGCTTTACCCCCGATCCAACCCGTTCTGCCTCATCAATCATGTTCTTAAACTGTGGGGTTGAGGCGACACTAGCAGACACAGGACTATATATAAAAAACTTAGATACAGCTGTTCCAAGCACCTCCACCAGACTTCCCCCACTCCACATTTCCTTCAGCTGCTTCTGTTTTGCATTTCGACTTTTGTACAAAGATGAATCGTGTAGCAGATCTGAGACTTTCATGCTCTGGAGCGGCCAAACATACCATGTGGTTGTGTCCCAATCCCAACATCAGATGTCCTACCAGTTAAACCTGATGGTCCTACTCCAGCACTGCCTCTGAAATCGGCAGGCCGCATGCGAGCTGCAAATGATCGCTCCTGATCCCTATCCCACTACTGGCACATAGATTGACGATAGGCCTGTCGATATGCTAGCCTCTCGTTAACTCTAATACAGTCGATTGGGTATAAAGTATCATCTTCGTCGTCATCATCCACATCTGCTGGTGACCGTAGACCACGCCTCAATTCCTCACGGACTGCCTTTTGCTGAGAGGCATGCTCCAGTCTTTCCTTAGCCCCAGCGGTAAGGTGAGCCTTTATAGCTTGTCTGACCTTTGTCGGACAACTTGGACAATCTGCCACATTCGAATTACCCTCGGCAAGATGCCACTTTAACCGAGTAATTCCACCGCTCATTTTTTTGCCATAATAATTACATATTGCTATATTCTTGTTCCTCTCCATTGGTTTTCCATACGACCAACCTGTGTCCCGTACCATAATAAAAAATACTTCTTAGAGGATCACCAATAAATATTAATGTCAAACACATAATATAATCAAGCACCAAAACCCGTGATTCTTTTTTTTAATGATTATCCATATTAATTGTTTTAGAAATATGAAAAACTTATAAATGCACATTAAAGTTGATAAATTATTGAAATTTAATTTAGTTTCTCAAACTATTTCTATATGATAAATAATTGAAATTTAATTTAGTTTCTCAAACTATAGTCAATGTTTTTACAGGACTGAATCAATATGGAAAGGAGAGGACATGGTTAAATGATCGGAGACCCTGTATCAAGAGAAAAGGAAGACGACTGTAATTTTATTTGACTATGAAGTGGATGTAATTTTATTTGATTATAAGGTGGATACAATTTTATTTAAATGTGTGAGACTCCTGTTTAAGTTTTAAATATATAGAATTTTATTTTGAGGTAATCTAAGTCTATTGAATGTTATTTAGGTGATTACAAGTTTAATGTAATCAAGCAAGACTTCTATGCTGAAAAACAAAATACAACGTTTTTTTTTCTATCAATATTTTTCTAACTAGTTGAAAAATCAAGTTTAATTCTTTTACAAATTATAGAGTGGTGGAATTACTCGAGCTAATTCTTTTACAATATAATTCTTTTACAATATAAAAATTTTAAAATAATTTTAATTTTAAGAATTATTAGCTATTAATAATAATAACATAACATTATTAAAATTCATAACTAAATATAATATCCGTGAATTTCAAATATAATCATTAAAATAAAAAAAGCCTTATATTAAAATTTTAATACATTTGTTTTTGGATTATGTATCAAATATAAATCAATTTTAGTTTTTAAAATATTGTTTTTGTCACATAATATACTTTTTTACATGACACATCATTTGTAGAAATTTTTTATAATAAAAATCTTTTAAAAAATCTTAAAACTAAAGTTAGATGCTTTATTCAGTTATTCCTAACGGTCAGTAAATTTTAACCCTAGTTATAGACTTATAGGGAGTTAAAAAAGGACATTGTATTTAAAAAAATCTAAAATTCAAGATTAGATGCTTTAATTTTTTTTAAAGATTAAAAAAATTATAAAATGCATTAAAAAAAATTTAATCATTCAACATTGTATTTTTTAACCTTTGGATGCTGAATTTTTTAACCAAAAACTTTTACCCTTGAACACTGTATTTTTTAAAAAGATGTTTTAAAAAAAATTATAGAAGTCAAAATTATATAAGGGAGTAACAACGTGACACATTTAATTTTTTTTGTTTTTTAAAAAAACCAAAGTTCGATGCTTTAACTTTAAAGGTTAGTGAATCTTAACCACAGTTAAAGGGAGTTAAGAGGGGCACCCCTTTAACTTTAGTTAAGAATCACTAACCCTTAGGATTAAAGACTTAAAACATTCAACCTTATTTTTTAGAAAAAAAATAATCACAAGGGTTAAATCTTGTTAACCATAGTTTAAGGGTGGTTAAAGGGGGCTTTGTGAGATTATGAATATCTTAAAGGTATACCAGTGAATAGGATAGAATGGAAGAACTCCATGGGTCATTTTACTAACAAAGTAATAGTGATAAGGAAAAGTCACAATGGAACCAAGTCCTATTATTTGTTAATTTTGAAAAACTGTTGAGCTTATTTGTAAATATATTAATATTAATAGTTTATTTGAAAACAATCAAAACCTAGGGGCCTAATATGTAAAATACAAACATTTAAAGTCCTAATCTCTCACATTCGTAAGCATCAGCATACAGAAGGGGAAAAAAAAAAAACAGAATGAAATAAGAAAAAGAGAAGAAGAGGGGAGAGGGATTACGCAGCTCAACAGCTTCAAGGCTCAAATAGCGATGGCGATGGTGATGGCGGCGGCAGTGGCAGTGGCAGTGGCGGTGGCAACGGTAGCAATGCTCCTCTCGGCAATTGGCTCTCGCAAGTCAAGGTATGTAACTACCCTCTTGCTCTTGGCTCTTGCATTTTCTTCCTTTTTCTTTCTCTACTCTCAAATTTCTACCATTTTTTTCTTTTTTTATCTTCTCAATCAAAGGTTCTAGTAGGAATTTTTTCTATTGCATGATGAATTGATGTCTGATGATGATTCACATTTAAAGAATTTCTTCTCTATGGCCTCACGACTCACGGGTATTTTGTAGGTACCATTTTTTCCCTCTTCTTCACGAGTATTCCAGCCCGTGATTCTCTATTTTGGATTTCCATGCGAGCAGCAAAACCCACACAGTGTAAGGTGTCGGTGAGATATCGCCGATAATGCGGTCGCCAAGATATCAGCGATATCTCCCGACACCATTTAAACTTTACTTCACAGTGTATTTATACATTGGCGGTGACCAATATCGAAAAATATCGGCAATATATTGCCAATATTATTGAAATTTCGAACCTTGCCCAGCCCCCTAAGTGAGATTCTTGGTCAAGATCGGATTTAGTTTGTTTTCCCTTATGTTTGTTTCTTTTTTCTTTTGTTTACTTCTCAGTAGACTATGTTTGTATATCATTTTCGCCTTATATATATCAACCGTGTTTATCAATAAAAAAAATTACTTTAGGACTATTTTAAATTAGTAAGTTTGTAGTAGAATTGTATAGAGTAGAAATTATTTTGTAGTATAAATTTTTTATCTATGTTCGATTATATATATATATATATATATACTTCTGAGACGGTCGAGTTGATTTTTTTTTAATTTTCCGAGCTACTTGACCCGGCTAACTTTCGAGTCGAGTTTTTGAACTATGCTTCAAAATCTTATAATCCGTGAAAACCTCAAATTGTTTACCATACACGTAGTAGTGTCTCAAGATCTTAAGGGCAAAAATCACAGGTACACAACTGCCAACTCCAAATCATGAGTGGGATAATTCTTTTCATGATTTTTCAACTATCGAGAGGCATAGGCAATAACTTTTATGGCGTTTGGTAACTCTAAATAATAAGATCTTATTTGGGTTTTAGAATGTTTGATAATAGGCTTATTAGACCTCTAGAAACTTTAAAGTTGAGGAAAAACCTCTAAAAAATAAGTAGCACGGGGCTAACTTATTTTTTGAGTCTAAAACTTTAGAGCTTATTTTTTAGAGTTTATTTTTAAGAGCTTATTATATGTGAGTAGAGTTTCCAAACACACCTTTTGTTGTGCTGCATAAGAACACATCCCAATCCAATGTGTAAAGCAACACTATATACTACGGAACCTCCAGTTCTTGAAGGAACCGTCAAGATTGGTGTTGTAGTGAGTCGCTTTTTCAACTCGAGAAAACTCTTCTCACAATCACCATTCCTTGAGAACTTTGCATTCTTTCAAGTCAAGTGAGTGAGCGGTGCTGCCAAGCTAGAAAATCTTTCTACAAATCTTCAGTAATATCCAGCAATGAATCTCTGTAACCCTCTTGGGTCTATCCCAACTCGCTATAACTTCTATCTTAAAAGAATCAGTCGAAATTCCCTCTTCAGAAACAACATGACCTAAAAATACCACATTCTCGAGTCAAAACTCACATTTACTTATCTTGGTGAACAAATTATGCTCTCATAGTACTCGAAGAGTAATCCAAAGATGTCTCTTATGATCCTCTAATGCCTGCGAGTATATCAAGATATCATCAACGAAAACCACTACCAATAAATCGAAAGTTGGCTTAAACACTTTGTTCATCAGGTCCATAAAAGCAACAAGTGCATTAGTCAATCCGAATGACATGACCAAAAATTCACAATGCCCATATCTATTCTTGAATGTTGTCTTAAGAACATCATCTGCCTTGATCTTCAACTGAGGGTAACATGACCTAAAATCGATCTTTGAAAAAAGTTTTGCTCCTTGCAACTAATCAAACAAGTCATCTATCCTTGGCAAAGGATAACGATTCTTAATAGTGACCTTGTTCAGATGACTATAATTGATGCACATTCTCATCCAACCATCCTTCTTCTCGAAGAGCACTTGAGCTCCACATCCTTCAATTTTGCTGGAGTCATTCTATAAAGCGCCCTAGAAATTGGTGTAGTTTCCAAAGCTAAATCTATCACTAACTCAATCTCCTTATTTGGCAATAAACTAGGTAGATCATCGAGAAAAACATCAAGGAATTCATTCACCACTGGAATGGTAGAAGAATCCTATACTCGTGATGTTGAAACATCCAATACTACAAACCGAGCAGTGTCCTTCAATCCCCGAAAATGGAAAGGAGTCTCGCCTACTAGCTTGAAATTGACAACCTTCTAAAAACAATCGACGTTGCCACGATAAACTGAAAGTCAATCTATACCTAAGAATCACATCAAAATCTTGAAAGTCAAGAATAATTAAGTCTGCCGGCAACTCATGTTGTCCAATACGAATGACACAAGTGCGGTGTACCGTATCCGTGATGACTGAACTACTAATAGAGGTTGCAACAGATAACTCATACTCAAGCTGACTTGGCTTCAAAGGAAAATTTACAACGAAACGAGGAGTAACGAAAGAATGTGTCGAACCCATGTCGATCAATACATGCGCTAGGTACTCATTAACAATCAAGGTGCCTAAGGTTTATACATTAACCAAGTGTGTCAATCAAGTGCACAATCATATAGTCATATATCACATATAATATCATGACTACAAACAACATAGAGATATCACACTTAATATGATCATAAGGTAAAATGTACCTTGCACCACATCATCAGATGCCTAAGCATCCTGCTCTAAGATGGGGAAGACTTTGCCCTAAGCAGTCGGACGAGGCGGCTGCTGAGGCTTTAGAACTTGAGGAGGCCTCTGCTAAAAATTTTGCCTAGCTGGTAGCAAATCTCTTTGGGACTAGGCTTGTGGAGGAAACTATTGAGTGCAACGAGGGCAATCTCTGATCTGATGTCCTAGCTGGCAACAATGAAAACACCCTCCAATGACTGTCGGACATTCACCTGGCTTATGTCTCTTACTCTGGAACTGAGTTGGCCTGGCAACCTATGATGAAGCTGAAATCCTAGGCCTCTTCTCTGCTGATATGGCTCTACTAGTCTGGCCTCGAGCTATTCCCCTTTCTCTTATACTGTTATCCTGTCTCTTAAAGAAATCCCCTGAGTTCTTCTCAGCTATCAGAGCTTGATCCCCTACCTCTCTATAGGTGTCTAACCTAAGAATAAAGATCCTATCTCTAATGTGAGCCTTAAATCTTCTCTCAAATTTCATGGGTCGCATAGCTTCTGTGGCAATCAAGTGTGGCACAAACCTAAACAGTTCTGCAAAATTGGCATCATACCGAGCCACTATCATTTTTCTCTACTCTAATGTGAGGTACTCAACCTCTTCTGTTCTTTCACAAATACGGACAAGTACTGCTTATTAAACATCAAGAAATTATCCTCAACTCCAGGGCTCCCCGATATGTTTATGTCAACAAGTTTAGATTCCAAGATTGTAGTTGAACCTTGGAAAGAGGAAGAGTACCTTGAGGAAATTGAAGGTGATTACCAGGAGACAGACAATCCTTTGGACATAGTTCCTTATTATTGACTTTATTAGATTATCATATTATTTCATTAAAGATTTTAAGGGATTGTAATAAGACTTGATTTTAAGAGGATGTTTAGGTTAAGATATTTATGATTTAATTTGATCCTAAACATTATGAGATTGATGTTATAATTATAAAAAAAAATTAAGTTGTCATTTTAAGTATGTCTTAAATGTTCCAAATAATGCAATGTCACGAGCCAAAGTTCCATTGACCTAGATGAGATTTGGGGTTGCGACAATATATGGACCTAGCTTTCCACTCCTTAATCACCCAAGGGCTTTTGGAGTATTGGTTAGGTTCCTATCATTGTTGCATCAACTAATATCCAATAAAGAGAAACTCAGATGCCAATATAAGAGATGAAAAGTAGGGAAAATTGTCCATCATCATCATCTTGTAGGCATGTAACACACAGGTATTGTTGCACAAACTAGTCACAACCAAATCTACAACAACATAAGGATTATTCATAAATGATTAACATCCTAAGGATCTGTGATCTAATGAACAAGACTCCATTCAACAACTATTAGGGAAATATTATGTTAGGGAAATAATGATGTAATATCTATGAGATACACAAGATCAAATAAACAATATTGAATTAGCATCAATCAAGAATTTGATTAGTATTTGATTAGATTAAGTTTCTATATTGAGGTCAATGTAATCTCTATATAAACCCTATTAGAGGCCATTCTAATTATCCTCAATATAGAAACCTAATCTAATCAAATCCTTGATTGATGCTAATTCAATATTGTCTACATCATTATTTCCATAATATTTCCCAAATAACAACAACAAAATAATAATAAAAGGCGAAAAAAGCGCAGCCAACCCCTTAATAATCAAGGTTGGGAGTTGTTCACTCCATAAAAATCAGTTTGTGAACCATCTTAAGCCCTAAAAGGCCCACCAGTACACTCCACAAGAAGCAGAGAAGAAAGAATTCAGCTCAAACGAAACCAATATGTCTTCCGAATAACAATATCTACGAAGGACGAAATACCAGGCAGGAACAATTCAATCATAACCAACAACAAACTAGAATCTCCAATTTTACACTAAACAGAAAAAGAGATATAAATCAACAGTGATTAAAAAAAGGGTTTCTCATTTTTCATGTTCGGAGCAAGAAATGAAACCTTGTTTGACATTCCATTCCCCTTTTCTTAATCGCCTCCTCAGTCGGTGACGCGAGGAGGGAATATTGAGAAGAACTGAAGAGAGTTACTTTTGAGAAGTGTTTCTTACATGGCGCTGCAACTTTCCTCCGGCTAAAAAGATGGCGCCACATATAAGAAGCTTCCTTTATTTCATCCGGTGTTCGGTGTTGTCATCTTATATTGAAACTGAGAATACGGCTACAAAGAAAGTTTGTTTGATTTTTATTTTTTTTTGTTTGTTTGTTTTTTTGACATCCTCTGCTCTTGCGTGAGGTACGGGTGTGGCGTTCATAGGGGAAGGTCGGGAGATCCAATCCTCCCCCTATGAGTTGCAAGAGCTCCAATTAGAGGTGTAAGAATGGCCCGGGCATGACCCATTTCTAGGCGGGCTGGCACGGCACGGCCCGCTTAGCCCGCCTTCTTCAACAAACAGTTAGTTAGTTAGTTAGTTAGTTTTTTTTTTTTTTTTTTTTTAATATATATATATATTATATTTATAAGCCCCAACAGTCATAAAATGACTAGTTTGAGGGGCAAAAGTGAAAATCAGTCATATAAGCTCACAAATGATGATATAGTCGAAGATTTTACAAGTTTAGATATAAGCAACGAACCAAATTAGTGATAATATTGTTTTTTTTTTTTTTTCATTATTGTAAGTTGTAAGGCTTGACCAATGCAAATGATTGATAGGTGTCAACCTAATTGGGATGTTCTCAAACTACAATGATACAATTCTCACATTTATTTAGAATTTTGTATTGTACCAACTACTTGTATGGTTGTATACTTATATTACAAATTTTAAAGATAAATAAAATGAAACTTTATTAATTTTTAGAGTAATAATAGTTTATTTTTATTTTTATTTTATTTTATTTAAAATTTTAAAAAAAAGCATGCGGATTGACCCAGGCACGGCCCACTGGCACGACACGAGCCCGCATGGGCCATGCCTAAGCCTCCATATTTTGCTTGTGGGCCAGTCCAACCCAGCACGTTTAATTAGGTGGGCCGGCACAGCACGAAACACGAATGGGCTGCTGGGCCCGGCCCGTTTGACACCTCTAGCTCCAATGCCCCCAACTACTAACTTCTGAGAGTACTAAAACTGTGTACTAACATAGGTAAATGATGACGACACTAAAAAAAGAAAAAAAACTTTTTTTTGGTTGATTAATAATAGACTTTTACTCATCTCCAGTGGTAAACGGACTCGGCGGTTACACTACTCACGTTGTTACGTGTCCCTTTTGACAACAATCAACTGTGGGTAAGATTCACTCACGCCTAAGTTTCACCCACCAATACTTGATTTTAGAAAAAACTATTAAAAAGGAGAATTCAAGAGAGCAATGACTAGCTAGAGATCGAATCATAGCCAATTGCGCACACGGGCCAACACATGACTCTTTTAATCGTTTAATTGTGGTTAAGATTCACTAATCCTTAAAGTGCAACAATATAACCTTAAAATTTGAAACAAAATATTTAACTTCGGTTTTAAAAAATTAATCCTTAGAATATTTTCTTAATATTTCTTTTTAAAAATTAAAGTCATATTGTTAAATTCTGAGGTTAGTAAAACTTAACCACAATTAACAAGGTTTAAAAGGGATCTTAACCACAGTTAATAAGGTTTAAAAGGGACATGTGTTGGCATGTGGGTATGGTTGAACTCTCCCTATCTTGATTAGCTTACCCCACATTCCATTATTTCGTCGACCGCTGTGTCTTTGTATCTTTTAACTTTTTTTTAACTATGATTAAACTTGACTAATTTATGACAGCTATTTTTTTTTCTCCATAAAAACTAAGGTTGAATGGATGAATCCTAAGGGGTAGTGTAATTTTTTTTTTTGGGTAAGACGTAATATAACACCTAGCACACATAATTAGACTAAAGTAACCACTAAGGTGTCATAAGGATGAGTCCAAGCAACCACTCTAAAAACAACCTGACTAATGGAGGGTTGATAGCGTCCGAGGAAGTGAATCCTAATCACACTTATTAGGTAGAGAATGCGCGTTGTCCATCAAACATTTTTCAAAGAAACATGCAAGCATTCATTTATTTGATTTGGGAGTGCTAATGCTACCCCCACGCATCATTACCATATGAGTAAAGCTTTATCATCTTAGCCAAAAATAATGACAATAATGCCATTTAATTTCCTTTTTTTCTTTACCTAGGGATCATTTGGTTCGGATTAAAATAAGCGCTTATAAAGGGTTTAATCAATCATGGTAGGATTATTAGAAGATAATAGTGTTTGGTTGGGAATTTGATAAGCACTTATTCGATAAGCACTTACATAAATAAGTGGGGATTTCATGATCGGAGAGGAGGGTGATTATGCAGGGCAATAACCGGTTACTACGATCGGGATTTTTCGGGAAATTATGTCGAAAAAAAAAAAATTGCGCCATTTTTTAATCCATCTCCATGTTCTTCTTCGCTTTTCATCGAACAAATTACTCGTAATCGCGTTCGACAGATAAGCACAACAAGTAACTCTCCTCATCCTCTTCAACCTTTGACTGCAGATTCATTAGTGGCCACAACTGTTCAAGCTTTTTTTAAATTGACCCAGACGACTTGAAAAAAAATGCCTTCTTCAAGCTTCAACAATAGACACCTTCTTCAAGCTTCGATATCATATCCACTAAAGCAGAAACCTTCTTCAAGCTTCGATATCATATCCAGAAGTTGCCTCAATTTTTTTTGACATAAATTGACCTAAAAGATTTGCAAAAAGTATTCACGCTATTTCTCTGTTTTTTTGTTCAAAATGATGGGGAGGAAGAAAGGAAGGGAAAGATAGAGAGGAGGATTGGGGGTTTCTTCTCGTTTCAAAATGAGAGGAGTGCGGGATTCTTGTTTCTGTTGGTGTTGGTGTCTTTGTCCATTGGGTTTCTTTGAATGGAGATCAAGCAATAGATGATCATGTTCTTTTTTCCATTTTTTTCTTTTCAAGTTTTCTGTGTATAGCATCTGAAAATTTGGTTTTATTCTAGTGAATTTGTTACATTACTAACAATGGTAGTAATTTCGAGCATTGTTGTATCTAGTTTCAGTTTGAGTCTATGGGTATGCCAATGCTTGCTAACTTATTGGTAGACTTGTTCATTGACGAGAAGGACAATTCAACCAAATCATATTTCTTTCTCTATGTTGAGATTTCAGGTTGCATGAATCAGTAGCAAAACATCGATCTTTATGAATTCCAAAAAGGTTTTAGTTTTCTTGACAAGGGTCATGTTTTAGATAGGTTACAGAGATGTTTGTTATGAGAACCAACAACTGAGTCTTAAAGCACAATACTAAATTTTTTTAAAAAAAAAAACAGTAACATGATTTTCAATTATTATGCTCATTCAAACCTTGCCGAAAGTCCTTTCTACCTGACTTCTGGAGTTGGGTTCAACAGTCGATAATGGTCCTCTTTTGATTTGTTATGTTATTTATTTTAATTTACTGATTTCATGTTTTGATGAAAATAGAGTCTTACACTATCAAATTCGTCATTCGTGATTATTTCAGTGAATGTGTGATATTCAAAGCTAATAATAGTATGATAGTGTCTAGCGTGTAACATACAAATGATCCATATCTTACACTTTTTATACTTGGGTGAACCAAACATAATTATTTTACACATAATTTGTTTGGTTATTATCAGCATAATCGTTTATTGATGGTGTCCAACCAAACAATATTACAATTATCAGCCTTATGGACATGAACGCTTATGACTGCAATAATCCAAACCAAATGGGCCCCTTGTCTCTTGCCAAAGGTTTAATACACTTGGAAAAAGATCATATTGTTCCCTACCGAGACAACACACTCTCAGTGGATCTTTGCACGCTTTACAAAGTAATCTATAATCATTCCGACAAATAATTGTATAAATGATAATGCTATGTTTACTTTCTTTCTCAAATAAATTGTTACATTTTTTTTGTCTTCTTATTTATAAAAAGAAGGATAAACTACACTCACCTCCCCTAAGGTTTGGTGTAATTTTAGAATTCTTTCATTTTGTTTATGAAATTACATTGACCTCCCCTATCAACCTCCCCTATCAAGCTCATCCTATTAATTATGTTAACTAATGTTACTATTTTCCAATTTCTCCCTTATTACTTAGAGGAAACACGTAAGCTTAGTTTGAAAGCTCAACCAAAAAACACATAAACGTCCTAAGCTACCACATGTCCCTTTTAACACCCACTAACTATGATCAAGATTCACTCATCCTTAAGGTTTATCCATCTAACCTTAGTTTTAGAGAAAAAATAATCTTAGGTTGATTATGCTTAACCACAATTAAAGGGGGCTCTACAAGCCACCACATATCCCATTTAACACTCATTAACTGTGGTCAAGACTCACTCACCCCTAGGATTTATCCATTTAACCTTAGTTTTAAGAAAAAATAAAAAAATATTAACATTATGCTAATTATATTTAAACCAAGTTAAAGTGTCTCTATAAGCACCATGTGTCTCTTTTAATACCTACTAACTATGGTTAAGATTTACATACCCTAGAGTTTAACAATGGTTTTTAGAAAAATAAATATATATTTACCTTAAGTTGATACTATTAATCTTGGTTTTGGAAATATATATTAACCTTAAGTTGATACTATAAAATTGGTTACAAAACCCAATTATCATTGTATTAGTTGGCTTTGCAAAGGGTAATTTAAACATTTTAAAATGTTTAAATGATGAAATCATCAAAGTTCATCCATAAAAGTAATGGTCAAGTAATGGAAGGGGTATCTGTTATAGAAACCAAAGTTGAGGGGAGGTCAGTGCAATTTTAGAAACAAAAGGGAAGGTTTTTGAAATTTCACCAAACCTCAAGGAAGGTGAGTGTAATTTACTCTAAAAAGAAAAGTGGGTGAGAATAAAATTGGACATAATATTCCCCTCATATACTTTAATATATGCCTCCTTAAGCATCAAAAGAAGAAAAAGAATAAAGCTGCAAAGAATCGCATTGTGTCCCTAATTTGTGTGAGTAAATGAACAATCGGATACATTAAGGGGATACTTCCCACTTTAACTGTTCAACAGATGTCGCTTCAAACTGGCGATTTGATGAATTGAGCCTTTGATTTAACCATATGTTAGGAACAACTTTCAAATAAAACTATGGAAATGTAGCTAATGAGTGCACATGCAAACATGTGGCACGTGACTTGTGAGGAAGATGAGGAGTTGAATCAATAGTTGGAGAGAAAGTCATATCAAATCACAGCCAATCACGATTGAACTCGAGGAGAGTTCAATTGCACCCATAGGTCAACACGTGTCTTTGTTAATATCAATTAATTGTGATTAAGATTCACTAACCCTTAAAATCCAGTAATCTAACTTTTGTTTTTAGAAGAAAAAAATATTAATTTTTTTTAACTCTAGTTTTTTTTTTTTCTTTCCTTTATTTTTAACTCTAGTTAAGTGAATGACCAACACAACAATCAATCAAGCTATCTGAATGTCGGAAATTTTGTCTCTATCAAACTTACACAATCCAATTACCTCTTGTGGAGAACAAAAATGTTGGGACTAATAAAAAGTCAAGATCTTGCAAGAATCTTTAATGGGGAAGCATCATTGCCATGTGAAACGATCGTCGCATCAGATAGCTCATTAGACACTAATCACTAATCCAGAATTCATCGCGTGGAGATGCTCAGATCGGCTACTACGAAGATGGATAACGGGCATGTTGAATGAAGATGCTCTCAGTCTCGTAGTAGGACTTGATTCATCTCGAGAAGTATGGACAACATTGCATGATGAATATGCTTAGGACTCGCAAGAGTGGGAATTTTTTCTCCTTCAAAAGCTTCAACTGATTCAAAAGGGTACGTCCTCTTTATCCGATTACATAAGAAAATTTAAAAGTGTTTGTGATGACTTGGCTGCTATAGGCAAGCCAATTTAAGACAAGAAAAAGGTCTTTTGATTGTTAAATGGTCTAGGCATTGAATACAAGCCTTTTATCACCACTATGCTGAAATTGGAAACACCCTCTTACAAGGAAATTTTTTCATTACTTCAAAGCCATAAAACTTGGTTGTTGACACATGAGTCTCTAAATCAATCCAATTAAACCGTGGCCTATATGAGCCAAAGAGAAAGAGCATCCAAACGAAGAGGTAGTGGTGGTTTCTCTTTTAGAGGTAAAGGGTTTATCCAACATGACCAACCCAGTAGAAGTAAACTTTTATCCAACAACAAGACCAATGAAGAACAACAAAGGTCACATCAAGGTAATGAAGAACATTCTTTGGTCATGGTTCTGTAATTACATGCCAAATATGTGGATAACAAGCACACTGCACTTAAATGTTGGCACAAATTTAATCAATCTTTTGTAGTTGAAGACATTCCACAGGCCCTTATTGCAATGACAATCAGTGATAATAATAATTGGTTCCCAGATACAGGAGCATCCGCACACATGACAGGAGACCCAAGCTCTTTAATCTCAGAAAATACAACGAACTAGATTGTGTGATGATTGGAAATGGACACACTGAAAATTTCTCATATTGGTAACACACTAATAGACACATGATAACTAAGTATGTGCTATTAGTGTCAAAGTTAAAAGAAATATATTTTATCAGTAAGTCAACTTACTAGTGACTACCCATGTGATTTTGAATTTACCAATGATGGCTTTGTTATAAAGAAAAGGGAAAGAAGAGCAATAATGGTCAAAGGAAGTAGAAGAAAGAACTTATATGCACTTGATGAAGCTCAACCTCAAGCTCTCTTCTCAAAAAGAAATCATAAACAACAACAAAACAAGTGTGGCATTAGAGACTTGGGCATTCACAGTCCAAAGTGGTTAGATTTTTTAATAATAGAGATCTTATTAAGTCAGCAGTTGGAATAATGAAACTATTTGTGGTAGTTGTCAAATAGGAAAGGCTTGTAGACTACCTATTATTTCTTGAATTTTCTGATAAACCTATTTCAATTATTCATTCTGATTTATGAGGAATTGCACCCGTTGCATCTCACGATGGTTATCACTACTATGTCATCTTTATCAATGAATACACACGTTTTACCTGGTTATATCCACTTAAAGCAAATCTGATTTCTTTTAAATGCTTTCTCCATTTAAAAGCTATGGTGGAACGTCAGTTTGACACTAAAATTTTAATATTCCAATCAGATGGAGGTGGTGAGTATTCAGATGGTGGTTTCATACGTTATCTTGATAAGTGTGGCATTATGAATCACATATCTTGTCCAAAGACACCTAAGAAAAATGGGTTGGCTGAACGGAAGAATCGTAATGTTACAGAACCATGTTTAACCATGATGGCACATTCACTAGTTCCTAATTAGAGATATTGGGTTGATGCATTCTACACAGCGGCTTTCTCATAAACCGGCTACCATCATCTGTCTTAGGAATGGATTCACCCATCAAAAGATTATTTGGAAAAATTCCAAATTTTAATTCTTTCAGAGTGTTTGGCAGTAAATTCTTCCCTTACCTTTGAGATTATGCACCAATAAATTTGGGTTTTCAGAGGATATAGTTCCAAACACAATGGTTATAGGTGCTTGTACCCACCATCTGGACGAGTTTACATCTCCCTGAACATTGTCTTTGAAGAGCATATATATATTTTCGTTCTCTTACCCATCTCTCTTACATGCTTCACAAGAGAACCAGGTGGTTATGACCTACCAAGATTGGCTTGACCAGGCTGAGAATGTACCATCATCATCACCACTTTTCCAAAATGGGATGGGCCATGTTCAACAAATCCTGGACACAACCGAAGTCACGTTGATGGCTGTGAGAGCATAACTCAAGATCATGGGTCATCTCATAATTCTAATGATGATTTTTTTTTAATGAGAGAAAAGATATTTCTTGATAGATTGAATGATTTAGATTGATCCTAAATAAGGTTTATATAGATTTAACAAGATGGGCTTTTATGAAAAGTAAATCAACCTAATCTAATCATACCTAATCAAATATATTCCATCCTTGATTAATACTAATCTAATATTGTGATGAGATACACTTGAATGATATAGTATATCTCACTCACTTTATTACAATACTCTTATTATAATTCTAATGATGGTCATGCAAGCACTAGTCATGATAATGAACCACATCATGACCATATATTGTCCATCTAACAATGCACCCATTCATGAAGGATTTGATCCACTTCTCATTGGAGACCCTCAACCAGCGAAACTCGTTTCTACTACTCCTCTACGTGGCATCATCGGGCATCACATGGTAACCCAATCTAAGAGGGTATAGTAAAGCCCAATCCAAAGTATGCTTTGTTATCTCATGTTGATCTGCCTAAGGAGTCTAAGTCCATAAAGACAGCCCTTCAACATCAGGGATGGACAAAGACCATGCAAGAAGAACTCAAACCCCCACATTAAAATAAAACATGGACCCTTGTGTCCAAATTACCTCACATGAATGTTGTAGGCAACAAATGGGTCTACAAGGCTAAACTCAAGGCCAATGGAACTCTAGAAAGCGAGACTTGTGGCTAAAGGGTTCAAGCAAATTGAAGGTCTTGATTTTTCAGAAATTTTCTCCCCCGTAATTAAGCCTGATAACATTCGTATAGTCTTATCTATTTCAACAATGAAGGGCTGGGACATTCACCAACTTGATGTCAGAAACGCTTTTCTTCATGGGCATCTAACTTAACCAGTCTTCATGAAACAACATCCTCGGTTTAAAGACCCTCATCATCCAAGCTATGTATGTCAGCTCTAAGAGGTGCTTTATGGACTTCGGCAAGCACCTCATGCCTAGTTTGATCACTTCAGTGGCTATCTTCTTACTCTTGGGTTTTATTGTAGTACAACTAATCCTTCTATGTTTGTTTGTCGCAATCAACATGGAGCTCTCATTTTGTTACTGTATGACGATGACATGTTCGTCACAAGAGATAATACCGGCATGTTGAATCATTTCATCTCTCTTCTTGGTCACGAGTTTGCAATGAAGGATTTGGGATTCATCCACTATTTCCTTGGCATCGAGGTAACTTGCCTTCCCAATGGTTTGCACTTTTCACAAACTCGATATGCAACTGATCTTCTTGAATAGGCCAATCTGCTGAATTGCAAACCTGTCTCCACTCCCATGGTGCAAAAACGTGTCCATACGGACACATCTCCCTTATTCTTTGATCTCACTCACTACAAAGCCTTGTTGACGGATTGCAATATTTGACCTTGACTAGGTCGGATCTCTCCTACAGTGTTAATCATGTTTGTCAACACTTGGCCACCCCCAACTGAAGCAAATCTTTATGATGTTAAGAGAATAATGTGATCTATTTGAGGCATGCTAATTTATGGCATTCAACTTCATTCTAGAGGATCACTGGATTTGTATGCCTTCTCTAATGCGGATTGGTTCGGTTGCCAACAAACTCATCGGTTCACTTCATGTTTTTGAAATTTTCTTGGTCCCAACTGTCTCTCTTGGAGTGCTAAAAAGCAACCTACTATTGCTAGGTTCAACACTGAAGCCGAATATCGTTCTATGTCCTCTACAACAGCTATCTCACGTTGTCCCATTATATCAGTCACCGACTCTCTATTGCTACAATATTAGTGCTCTTTACCTCACCATTAATCCATTATTTCATGCTCGAACCAAACATATTGAAGTTGACTATCATTATGTGAGGGAGAAATTTGCACTCGGCTCCGTTGTGACCAAATTTGTCTTGGGAAATGCTGATATATGACTATGTTGAAAAGTGTAAAAAAGTCTAATGCTCTTTCTAAAGAAAATATCTTTTTGTCTTCCCCATATATTTTTTTTGGAAACGAGAGAACATTTATTACTTAATTATCTCTAGTGTAGAGAATGGCGGTGATGTGCTGCCTTTAAATAGAGATGTATCTCTTTGAGTCTACAGTAGCCATCTTATAATTAATATTCTATAACTTAATAATCTCTAATAATTAATAAATTTGTAAGGAACCAACTTGGTTCTATAGAGTATAATTAATAATCTCTTATACTTGCTATTTAATAATTTTTTAAAGAAAGTTCTAATATATTATTAATTATAAGAGAGGTTTTTATATTATATTAATATATAACTATATGAATCTTATAAACACTTTATGATGGGTTAGGTTTTTCTCTATATATGGATAAAATTATTTTAGACATTTTAGCTATGTATATTAAATTACCATATATAATATAACGTTTTAGAAATTTTAGAAAGAAAAAATTTTAAAAATCATTGTATAAGGACTTCAAAATAATTAACAAAAGTTCAATGATCTAGCATAAAATCTTCAGTTTTTTGTTTTCTTTAAATATTAACCTTATACATTTGTATCTATATGTAGCTCATATGGAAAATACAATACATTCAAAGAAATTATGAAAAGAAAATTTTTGATGGATTAATATAGTGATTCTTATATATAATATTCTCTTATAATTAATAAAATTTATTTCCACCAAAGTTATTAATTACAAGAGAGTCTACTATAATTAAGAAAAGATAGAAGGATTTTAAAGTCTTAAGAGTGTTCCTCACAGTGGTATGATTCCTTCTTGGGAAATTCCCCGAAAGCAAGCCGAGGTAGCTTCCGCCCGAAATCGAGGGAAGAATCTGGATTCAGACTAGAGTTTACCCGGCAATTGGATTAGTCCCAATCAGAAGTGGATTGCTTCCAATGGCTGGGCCATCTTTAATTTCCGCGTTAGAACTTGGTAGATCCTCGTAGAGGTCACTTACAAGTAAAGGAATGCCCAGCTTCTTGAAGAATGGACTCAAAAACGGAGGAAGAAAATTGTGTCAAGTCACTGTGGAGTGTGGACCATATAAAAATATAGAAATTGATGAAAAACTCTTGATAGTACCTACTATCGAGAGCTGAACCTTTGGGTTTAATATCCAATGGTTCCATGTCTTGTCTTAAATGAGGACCCCACCTAATGCTTGGAGCCATTGGATCTTGAATCCAACGGTTCAAATCTTGATAGCAGGTACTATAGGGTGTTTTAAATCACTTTCCTAAAAATATTTGGTCTTCAGCGGCTGATACCGAGGGAGGAAAGTGGGCGGGAAAGTGCTTGCAACTACCAAAACCCTTAAGCAAGGCAGTCCTCGTCTTTCCTCATTTTTCGGCACCATGACTTCCAACCTTTATTCCTTTTTTTTTTTTGTTTTAAAACCTAACCACGAGTGAGTAACTCATAAGGAAAGTTAAATTCTTTTAAATATTTTTCCTAAAAACTAAAGTTATATGATTGAATGAGTGAATCTTAATCATGTTTAAAGAGTGTCAAATAGTACACATGACGAGCTAAGAGATGTGCATGTAGTGTATGGGTGATACATGCGCACGCATGCTATCACCCCTTTTTTACTTAATTGTTCCCCACTGGTCACTCAAAGAGGCGATGCCCGATATAACTTTCGGACATCTGAGGTAAGTTGCTCTTAAAAGTAGATAAATGGTGGAACATGCGCAGAGAAAAGAGGGGATGAGTGGGATTTTTTTACACGTGTGAATAAGACATGTGTTACACGTGTTTTTCACTAGCCCTCTTTTCCAATATAAAAGAGAGTGAGTCTAAAGTGATGTTAGCATTATCTTTTTTTTTTATATAAACGCTTTTATTAGAATCTGATATTTATTCTATTCCTAGTTGCTCTCTTCACGACGGATTGATTCCATCTATATTTTTCGTGTAACCTGCTAAGAATCTGATCCCTATCTCGTGCCAAAGACATGAATCATTCCTTAGGTTGAACCCGAAGGGTTAGAATTTTAAACAAAACACTTTTCATAACCGGACCGGGCATTGAACCGGCAGAGTGGCCGGTCCCCGGTTCGAACGTGTATTTATTGTAAAAAAAAAAACTAATTTTTTATTCACTTTTCCCTCATTTTCCCTAGTTCTGACCATTCTTTCACCGGTTGACCGGTTCTTAAAGAGTTCCAATTTTGGGGGTTTTGGAACCTGTGAGGGGACCGGTTCCCGGCTTTTCCGGTTCGACTGGCCGGTCCGATCTGTTTTGATAACAGTGAAACAAAGGAACACGCACATCACCTGTTCTTTAAGAAGAATGAAATCTTCTACGGTTATAACCGGATTCGAGAGAGTCCGGTTACACTCATGAGGTCACCACATGTCCCTTTTGACACCCTTTAACTGTGGTTAAGATTCACCCATCTATAGGGTTCACTACCTATCCTTGGTTTTTAGAAAAAAAAATATTAAAGAAATTTTTTTATCGTGGTTAGAAAAAATATTAGTTTTTTTTTTTTCTTCAAACCAAGGGGTGGGAGAATCTTAACCACTGTTAAAGGGTGTCAAAAGGGACATGTGGGTACCTCATGGGTGTAACCGGACTCCCTTGAGTCCGATATAACATTAGAGGATTTCATTCCCTTCAACAAAGAACCAAATCCTCTGTGGTTCCAGGAATCCTGTTATGCCCCTGAGGTCACCACGTGTCCCTTTTGACACCCCTTAATTAGGGGAAGAGCTACATGGGGCCCAAGAGGTGATATTTTGAGAAAACAAGTGATATGGTATCAATAGGAGGACACCGTAGCCTGGGAGAGAGGTGGAGCTAAGGGACGGGAGCCCCCCTGAAATTTTGGGAAAAAGTCCTATGGTATTAATAGGGGCGTCGTAGCATGGGAGAGGGTCCGAGCCAGGGCTCTAACTCCCTAAACTTTTAAGAAAAATATATTCCTTACAAATGAACACAAATAGATACGATGGCTCTTGAACTTGGACCTAAAAAAAAATTGGGGGCTATGCCTTGGACCCCATTGTTAGCCCCCTACAAGATAATCATGGCTCCGCCCCTGTCCTTAACTGTGGTTAAGACTCACCCACCCTTAGGGTTCAAAATGGGTGGGTGAATCTTAACCACAATTAAGAGGTGTCAAATGGGACATATGGCGACCTCAGGAGCATAACCGGATTCCCCATAATCCGGTTATAGCCCTAGAGGATTTGATTCCTTCCGGGAAATAGACTAGCTTTCCTTGATCACCTCTGTAAAGAGAAGATTACCTATAAGAGAAGGCGAACAATATAAAAAGAATACACATCCAAATTGGAAGCTGTAACCACAGACTTGAATTGGGCCTGTTACGCACCCACCTTCCTGTAGTATAAGCAAGTGATTGGCATTCGAAGAACCGCTTCTCATGGGTCTCATCTTTTCTAAGTTCCTTTTCTTTTGAATTGAATTGAAAGAGGGATCGATCTATTTTTCCTTTTTAGTTGGGAATAATGTCCAGCTCGAGCAGCTCTCAATCACACTACCACCGTCGTTCCTTCCTCCATAACGTGCTTACCAAATCCCACAAGAGATGGCGCTTCGCTTACACTGTTATCTATTCTTCTCGAGCCTTGCTCTCCCTTACCAAAAAGGTTGTAGATAGAAATAAGCACCAACTTCTCTCCGGGATCTTACGCTCTCCGTCTCACACCGTCCTCGATATCAAATCATTATCAAACAGTGCAAATGAGGTTGCTCATCATTGCTTCTTTGACGTTGACCAAACAAGCCTCACAACAATCGTAAAAGAGAAAAACTTGGACTATCTTCGCCAATTCGGAGGAGTTGAAGGTCTAGCCATGGCTCTTGGAACTGATGCAGAGAAAGGAATCCATGGCAACAATGAAGACGTGGCGCTACGACTCGAGGTATTTGGTTCGAACACGTACCATAAGCCACCTGCAAAAGGCTTCTTCCATTTTGTGCTGGAAGCTTTTAAGGATATCACAATACTCATCCTACTTGTATGTGCTGCACTTTCACTTGGTTTTGGCATTAAAGAAGAGGGGCTCAAAGAGGGTTGGTACGATGGTGGGAGTATCTTTGTTGCTGTCTTCCTAGTCGTGGTTGTCTCGGCCGGGAGTAACTTCAGGCAGTCGAGACAATTCGACAAGTTGTCCAAAGTCAGCAACAACATACAGGTTGACGTGGTGAGAAGCGGGCGGCCACAACCAATCTCCATCTTTGATATTGTGGTCGGAGATGTTGTGTTCTTGAAGATTGGTGATCAAATTCCCGCCGATGGGCTATTATTAGATCGACATACGTTGACAGTCGATGAATCGAGCATGACAGGAGAGAGTAACCATGTAGAGGTTGATTGTAGCAGCAATCCATTCTTGTTTTCTGGCGCCAAGGTAGTATTTGGATTTATGGTATTAATTTAGATTTTTAAGGGGCCCTTTGAATACAGTTCCCTTTTTCTGTTTTTAAGAATTAGAACTGACTTTCTGTTTTCAATTTTTTTTTAAAGTAGGAAACACATTTAATATTATTAACTGTTACTTGTTTTAAAAAAAGAAAAAAAACATGTTCGATAAATATAATTAAATAATTTCAATTCATGATAGTGGTAGTGGTGGTGGTGGTGGGTGTAGTGTGGTAGTGAGTGATGGTGGTGGTGGTGGGAGGTGTAGTGTGGTGGTTTGTAGTGGGTTGTGGTGGTGGTGGGTGATGGGTGGTGGTGGCGGTGGTGGTGGTTGTGGGTGGTGGGTCTATGTTTTCCATTTTCATTTTTTGTTTTAAAAACCGGAGGTAACAGAAAATTTTTATTACTTGATTTTCAAAGTGTGGTGGTGAGTGATGGTGGTGGTGGTGGTGGTGGTGGTGGTGGTGGGAGGTGTAGTGTGGTGGTTCGTAGTGGGTTGTGGTGGTGGTGGGTGATGGGTGGTGGTGGTGGTGGTGGTGGTTGTGGGTGGTGGGTCTATGTTTTCCATTTCCATTTTTTGTTTTAAAAACCGGAGGTCACAGAAAATTTCTATTACTTGATTTTCAAAAATTTTGTTACCAATTTTTAAAAACAAAAAGCAAAAACATGTTACCAAACATCTTTTGTATAAAAAGTTTCAATTTTTTGTTTTTAAAAAAAGGAAACAGAAAACGGAAGTACAACCCATTAGGGGTTTAAAGTTTCATGTTTAAGCCCTCAAGATTCTTTAATTTTAATTTCAGTCCTTGGTATGCTAAATCTCATTTTTAAATTTTCCATATTTAAATAAATAAGATGAAACCCTTACTTGTGTTGTTGGGTGGTTTGTGTCTTGGTTTCTTGTTTGAGAATAAGCAAACACAAACACTTTATTTCCAAATGTCTTTCCTCTAGAAACTTTAGTCTCATGATGCCTAGCTATCAAAAATTCATGGGTATATAAACTCTTGAGTGCTTTCATACATATTGGCTTCGTTTGTTTGCAAGTAAATGGTTTTATGACATAAATGGTTTTATGAAAGAAAAGCTTTTATGGTAAAAGATAAATTTTTCATCCAGTTTTTGTTGTTTGGTTGCATTCTTGAAAATGAGGTGGAAATTTTTTTATAAAAAAAAATTCTTATGACAAATGGTATTTTTGATTTAAATTATTTTTAAAGATGTTGATATTTTACGAGAAATTGACTTACGAATTTTTGAAATATAAGTCATTTTCCGAAAAAGTGGTTCTTTTTTCGTAAAACATTTTACTCATGAAAGGTTTTGCGTACAAACAAATACGAATATTTGACATTTTTCATGAATTTGATTTGTTTTCTCCTATTTTATGTCGAAACAAATGGAGCAATAAATCAGAACCCTTAAGGCATATAACCTCCCGCAACAAGCTTATTTTCATGTCACAATGGTGGCTCAAGTATGCAAGTTTTTTTTTCTCTGCTAAACTATTAGTTGACTTTTTGGCTCTACCAATAAAAATATTTTTGAAAACTAAAATGTGAGATTTTTCTTATTGAACTTGAACTTTTAGTAATGTTTTAATATAGTAGAATTTAAAAAATTTTAAGAAATACTTTAGCATTTGCAAGTAATTAAAATTTTGATCTAATCCGTAAAAAATAAATTTATCCTTAAACTAAAATTTTGACTTTTTATTCTTCAAGATTTTGGATCTAGGATAATCTTATTGAATTTAAATAGGCATATAACTTTATTTACATATAAATATCTTAAATAAATAAATGCAAAATTTAAAACCATTTACTTTCATAGAGAAAAGTTCATAGAAGTCCATCAGACGGTTGATCTCACATGAGCATCTAATAGTTGGTTGATGTCTAAAATGACTTCAAGCAAAAGGAGATAAGGCTAACTCATCTAATAGTTGGTTGATGTCTAAAATGATTTCAAGCAAAAGGAGATAAGGCTAACTCAACCTTTTCCTTGAACTGCCTTGCACATGTCATGGCTTGGCCTTGATTAGGCTGCCTAGGTAATGCCTTGGTGTTGGTTTTGTTGCACAAGCTGCCTTGCCCAAGCATAACACATGTCTTACTTGTCCTTGGCCTAGTTGCACATGCCCAAGCCTTGGCCAGCCCATGTCTTGGTTGGGTTTCACCTACCATGATATATCCAAACATGAGCAACTTAGGTTGGGAGTGTTTTGCTTTACTTTGAAAACCAGGTTTAGTCCAATGTCATCATAAGAAGATTCGCTCAAAGGTTAATTAAAGCTATGGCATTGTGGGAGTATTTGCATTTATTATTTTTGAGCATCTAAATGGAGGTTAGGTTCAACCGTCTTCCACCAAGCAATGCAAGTTTGTATGGATAGACCGGAGTGAATCCAAACTAAGTTAAGTTCTGGAGGTAGTGCTTTTCATTGCACATGGAAGGCATCAACTATCTTGATCTTGAAGAAAGACTTCAACACGCACCTCTTAATTGAGTGTTTCACATATCTTTCAATCAATCTACTCGTTGTTGTGCAGTATTTATATATCAGAAATTAAGAGAATAAATCCAAGTTTTATATCCCAATTTTTACTCATGGCACCAATAGGTAGCGGATGGGTACGCTCGCATGCTTGTCACATCAGTGGGCATGAACACTACATGGGGCGCGATGATGAGCTCAATAAGCCGTGATACTAATGAGCGGACACCATTACAAGATCGACTTGACAAACTTACCTCATCTATTGGAAAGGTTGGCTTGTTAGTTGCTTTTCTCGTTCTTGTAGCGTTGTTGGTTCGTTACTTCACAGGGAATACGAAAGATGAGAGTGGAAATCGAGAGTTCAACGGTGGCAAGACAAAGATGGCTGATGTGGTAAACGCGGTGGTGGGTATTGTTTCTGCTGCAGTTACTATTTTAGTGGTGGCAATTCCAGAAGGTTTGCCGTTGGCTGTCACCCTTACTCTTGCTTATTCCATGAAAAGAATGATGGCTGATCAGGCAATGGTTCGGAAACTCTCGGCTTGCGAGATAATGGGCTCTGCTACTACCATCTGCACTGATAAAACGGGCACACTCACCTTGAACCAAATGCAAGTAACCAGGTTTTGGATCGGCCAAGAAGCCATCACAAATGATGTCTCTGATGCAATTGCACCAAATGTTCTTAAATTGCTCCACCAAGGAGTAGGCCTGAACACAACTGGTAGTGTTTATAGACCCACACATGGATCCGAGCCCGAGTTTTTTGGTAGTCCAACCGAGAAAGCCATTCTCTCTTGGGCTGTCCTGGAATTGGGCATGGATATAGAGGCCGAGAAGCGGAATTGTACAATTCTCCATGTCGAACCATTCAATTCGCAGAAGAAACGAAGTGGGGTTTCAATTATGAGGAAGGCTGACAATACCATCCATGTACATTGGAAGGGAGCTGCTGAAATGATACTAGCAATGTGTTCAAATTACTTCGACTACACTGGGAATTTGAAAGCCATGGGTGTAGGTGAAAGGATCGAAATTGAGCAAATCATTCAAAGTATGGCAGCAAAAAGCCTTCGATGTATCGCCTTCGCCTATACAAAAATTCCAGAAAAAGAGTTTGAATACATTGAAGATGGAAAGACCCACCAACAGCTAAAAGAAGATGGTTTAACCTTGCTAGGGCTAGTGGGTTTACAGGACCCGTGCCGACCCGGTGTTGATCAAGCTGTGAAAGCTTGCAGAGATGCTGGAGTGAACATCAAAATGATCACCGGAGATCATGTTTCCACTGCGAGATCTATAGCCATTGAATGCGGGATACTCGGTCCCAATCAAGGCATGGGCGATGGAGAAGTAGTGGAAGGTGTGAAATTTCGAAATTACACGTTGGAAGAGAGGATGGAGAAGGTTGATAGAATACTAGTGATGGCGAGGTCCTCCCCCATTGACAAGCTTCTGATGGTACAGTGCTTGAAGAAAAAAGGCCATGTGGTTGCAGTCACCGGCGACGGCACAAATGATGCACCAGCATTAAAGGAAGCTGATATTGGACTTTCAATGGGGATTCAAGGCACTGAAGTGGCCAAAGAGAGTTCAGATATCGTCATCCTGGATGATAACTTTGCTTCCGTGGTTACTATTTTAAGTTGGGGGAGATGCGTTTATAACAATATCCAGAAATTCATCCAATTCCAGCTCACCGTGAATGTTGCGGCTCTTGTGATCAACTTCGTCGCGGCAATCTCTGCTGGTGAAGTCCCCCTAACAGCAGTCCAGTTGTTGTGGGTGAACCTGATCATGGACACATTGGGGGCTCTAGCTCTGGCCACCGAGCGGCCCACAAAGGAGCTCTTGGAGAAGCCATCGGTTGGTCGTACTGCCCCGCTTATAACAAATGTCATGTGGAGGAACCTCATCGCTCAAGCACTCTATCAGATAGTCATCCTTTTGATCCTACAATTCAAGGGCAAGTCTATCTTCAATGTGAATGACAAGGTAAAGAATACCCTGATCTTCAATACTTTCGTTCTCTGTCAGGTCTTTAACGAGTTCAACGCAAGGAAACTGGAGAAAAAGAATGTCTTCAAGGGAATACATAAGAATCGGTTGTTTCTGGGGATCGTGGGCATAACCATTGTTCTTCAAGTGGTGATGGTGGAACTTCTGAAGAAGTTTGCAGATACACAGAGGTTGAATTGGGGGCAATGGGGTGCATGCATTGGGATGGCAGCGGTTTCTTGGCCACTTGCTTGGGTAGTCAAGTGCATACCAGTTTCAAATAAACCGTTTCTCAGCTATCTCAAATGGAAACCATTTCTCAACTATCTCAAACGGTGAAGTGTGTGGGTGTGTTACCAAAAGAAAGAAAAAAAGTCCCACATAGGTGGGTTCTTTAAGTGAAAGTGTACCTGTAAGGCCCCACTGCTCGAGAGAGTGTGGGTGCACTGGCTTGTGCCGTAGGTGGGTGTGTTTGCGTGTGATATAGTGTGTGGGTGTGTCGTGTGTTACCCAAAAAAAAAAAAAAAAAACCAAAGTGGTAAAGCTTCATCAACTCATTACATTTTATACTGTAAAAGCATACTTTGTAAGCTAAAACTTATAGAACCAATGACGTAGATTTAATAATATGATGCCTATGCTGGGGGGCCATTTCTGTACGGATTTTATTTGTTTTAGTTTTCTTGGGTACAAATGTGGTCAAAATACTATAAGGGATGTCAGTCAATTTAATTTGAACGAAGCTATCTAGAAAAGAGAGTTGTAAAACAGAGAGTAGATATCTAAGAGACCGTCAATAGACCATCAGAAAAGTGTCAGAGGTGTTGGATATTGAGATCGGGTGGCTATAATCCCTCGATCGTACGGTTATGGTTGATGAATAAAATCTTCAAGTGAATCTCGTCATGCATATTCACACTTATGCACATCACATCACCGCATATGTATGATCATGTTTTTAAATGTATTATATGGTATCTATCTTATTTTAATCTTGATGTATTCATGTGCATAGGGATTGTAAGCACCCCATTTTTACACCCCCTTTTAACCAGGGTTAATATACTTAACCAGGGTTAGCTTACCTTAACTCTAGGTCTAACCTCGAGCACATGACTCAATCCCGGCCCAAAGCCCATGTATTTTTCTTATTTGCTCAGGCCTTAGGACTAAGGCAAAACCTTGCTAAAACCTCGAGGGCCAAAATGGCTAAAGCCCATGCCATTAAAGGCCAAAGCCCATCAGCCATTAAGCAAACCCAAGCCCAAACTCTTGTGCAAGGCCACAAGGCCCAAAGGAGCATTACCCAACTATTAGACCTTATCTTGAGTTGGGCGGCAAACCTCACACCTCTTTTACTTTTTTCCCTTCTCATGCAAGACCGCAACCCCATAGTCATCCCATTTCAAAATTGGAAGTCTTTTATGGTAAAAACCATTACCACCTATTGGATAAACCAGCTATGCAAACCACCTCAAAAAAAATACCCATTATGGCTCTCCAATTTACACTCATGCCACCTACCTTCAATGTCTATAAAAACCACCGTGTGCAAGCTTTAAGAGAGGACGAAAGAAATTTCCAAAAAGTTTAGAATCTCTTACCGGAGTCTCTTGCGAGCTGCACACCCAATACCAATCCTTTCTTCAGTTTGGATTAACGGTTCGGGAATAGAAATCAGACCTTGGGGAATAGCCTTGGCTACCCTCACTTGTATGGTCACCTTCTCCTTACCGTTGCAACACCAGCATCTTGGGACATCAATAGAGGGTAGGTCCCTCTTTCTTTTTCTATCCCACTTCTATTTCTCTTTGTTGTTATTTGGATCCTAATCTACAACCCCTCAGGGCCCCCTCCATTATCACAGATTAGTGTGAGGCCCCTTACCTCGTCCCTTTTCAAGGTAAGGGGCCTTCCATGAAGAAAAAAAGAGGGTCCTGTCCATCTTTTGTCTAGCTCATTTCTATTAGTTCTACTCATGCAATCACCTCACACACGTTGCACCACGAGTGATAGTATTAGAGCCCTGTAGAGGGAGAGTCTTTTCGTTTCCAGCCCACCTCCCAACCTGTGAGAGGAGTAGAAATTATCCTATGGAAGGTGTAAGCTCTGCCAAACACCTCGGATATTTCCTTCTTGAGGTTACACCTACCCCACCTGGGAGTTTTGTTTGAAGAAGTGAGCTTCCAGGCCCGATTCTTTCTGTTTTGTTTCCTTTAGTTTTTTTTTTCCTTTTTACAGTATATCCTCTTGTTATTTGTGTGTTTTCGGGTAGGAGTACTCTGGTAAGGCAAAGAGTCTTAGAGAGGTACTGTCTCACGTGGTTGAACACTGTTCTGCAAAACAAGTGGGCAAGTAGCGGCATAATAGCCCGAATCCCAGAATAGTGTACAAGCACGGGATACTTCTGCTGGCCGAGAGTTTCTGAGGTATAGCTGATATTTTTTCTTTTTCTCAGACACTCCCAGACCTCTAGAGGATTATAGTGCATGCCCTCCTAGAACTCACCACTTGCTGCCATGCTTTTTTTTCAACAAGGTTTATGATAGATGTTCTGTACCCATTAGTTGAGTAAGGCCGAAAGCAACCATGTCTTTGCACCTTGAGTCTATTTTGAAAGACCCTTCCACCTTTAGCAACCTTTGAAAGGGTGGTTGCATTTAGGAAGGTGGGCTGTAATGGTAGAATTACTCAATGTGTGTATTCTGGTGATTTTGTGATAACGGTCCACACCTCTACTCAATTAGTGATTACAGTCCCTAGGCCTATTAGACCTTGTATGCCAACCCAAAAGTCCCCCACCAAAGAGGAGAGGCATTCCCTAATACTGTGATTTTCCTCTTGTCTGCATTTCTCTTCTTGTAAACCACCCTAGCCGAAACACACACACATCACACACATACTGTCTAGTTAATGTTAGCATGTACAATAACACGCACACCACATATACTATTTGGGTAATGTTAACATGTAGCTAATACACAGGCGCACATCACATGCACACTGTTTTAGGAATTAATGTTAGCATGCAGCTAATACACAGGCGCACATCACATACACACTGTTTTAGGATTGTTGGCATGTGACTAATGCATACACACATCACACACACACACATGTTGTTTTAGTAATGCTAGCACGTAACTAATATCCACACATCACACATGCACATGTACCTAAAAAAAAAAAAACATAAAAAATGCAAAAGACCAAAAAGAGACCAAATACATGCTTTGCTTGCTTGCGTTAAACATGGTTAGGCTCCCCTAACCATGGTTAACACTTTCTCTAATTGCGGTTAGATTCTACCTTGCACTTGACCAACTCAGTCAGTCAAATCCTAGTCTTCGGGTTAGACCCTTGACCACCCTTGCACACACACACACCCCTTAGCCTTGGCACGGGTTCAAGTGCTAGAACTACGCTCAGTCTGATCTCACCCCTAATGTGAGTACGTCGGTAGCCCAACACGGGTCCGACCCTAATTAACTTTTTCTTTCTTGTGGTTAGAATTAAGTTAAATACATCGACATTTGATTAATCTTGATCTTAACTTTGGCTTAAACCTAGCAAGTAGGGAACCACTTTATGTGGAAGTGTCGGGGTGCCTAACCCCTTCCCCGAACTTAACCGAACCTCTTACCCCGATCTCCGATCGCGGACCAAGCCTTATCCAACATTCCCGGGGACTTATCTCTTCTTAATTAATAAGTGGCAACTCTAATCTTAGTAAGTAATTTTCCGTGCTCACAGGGATCATGATTGATATTGTGAGTTATGGAGTGTTGAATCATCTCTAAGCCAGACTGGGTATCTTGGTGAAGGGTGACCGTTGGATCTTAGTCAAAGGCTTAACAGCTAGTTTGACCAAGCCATTAAGACTCCAAAGAGCCGTTAAAAGCCGTTACTTGATCTAAGGGAGCTATGGTAAATGTGGTTGAATCTGGACCATTGATCCAGATTCTAATTGCTTGATATAAGGGAATAATTATGGAGGAGTCTAACGACTCTCTCTTTGATGGTGTATAAATCCCCTTGGCTAAGGAGGAAAGAATGCAACCAAGAAAGCAAAAGTGGAGACTTTCAATTTGTGTGAAAGATTTTGTCTCTCTTCAGAATATTCCTTGTGTCACTTGAGTTTTGCTCAAGTGGGATCAACCACACACCCAAGTTTTATATGAAATCTCAGTGTGGAGAAATCCTAGCTCAACTTAGATCATACTCTTCCAAAAGGCCATTGCTCTACCTTCTTATCTCATTTTATTGATCGGATCCAAGAGATTAATTTTTCTGCTGCAAATCTCGTATCCCTTCATTAGTATCAGAGCCTACAGGCATCATAATCTATTGTGGAGAAGCATTGAATCACTTCCCTTTAGAGTATCATCCATATTTTTTGTTTGTGTTACTTTACTTGTCCCACACGTAATAGGTAAAATTATTACCTATCCTAAATCAACAAAGCTGTAAAAGTCTCTTTAACCTTTTCTAATGAAATTTTCTCTCATACTTTTGGAGAAAACCTTCTCCAAAGGAAAGTCCTCTTCTTCCTCTCCACTTTTGTATGTTAGATAACCGAAGCTAGCCCGATCAATTATCAAAACGGCCAGTGATCTAGTTTGGCAAACGATCATCTTACCGATCACAGATCTATTTCCTATCGGTCTTCAGTATACCAACCAGTGATCTCAAAACAGCGGGTGATCCCAGCTCCAACCAGCGATCTGAAATTGAGCGGCAATCCCAGTCCGATCGACGCAATTTTTTTTTCGGGACAGTGATCGTAGTCCCGCCGACGTGTTTTACATCTTCTGGGCATACTTTCTCGTGCGACGATTTCAGATTAAATTGCATTCAGATTGAAAACCCCAAATCTACTGTCCGAGGAAAAGAAGGAGCACCTATTCTCTTCATTTTTCGGGATTTTCGAAAAATCATCCAATCAGGAAATCAGGTGCACACGTTTCAATTTAATTTATTAGTTGCATATCAAATATTTAAAAGAAATATGTTCTTACCTGATTAATGATTTGCTAGTAAAATTCATTAAAGGGATTAATTTTTGGATAATATATTATCCTTGAAGCATCTTGAAATTCTGAATTTTTTGGTTCTAGGAATTGCTAAAAATTTGTGTTGCCTGAAATTATTGAGCATATTTTTTTAGAATCTGAGGCTTATTTATTACAATATTCTATAATTTTAGAATTTACAGAAATCCTTAATTTAAAGGCACTTAATTAGATTCTGAAATTTATAGTGATACTATATTTTGATCCTCTGAAATATATTAGTTGATATCCAAAAAATTTCAGTATATAGAATTGTGGTTGTTTTTGGAAACTTTTGAAATCAGAACAATATTCTGACTTTGTATGAAATACAAATTTTAAATACTCTGAAAAATCAGCATATAGATAATCAGTTTAGATTGAAATAAATTTTGAATATTCCTGAGATAATTATTGTGAACATTTGATAATAATCACTGCGACACCAGAAATAAAATCTAATTTTTCCTGGAATATAAATTAGAAAAATTCATATGCACAAAATAATATTTTTGGAATTTGATATATGCTGTAAATGATGCCAATGTTTGATTAAAAATTAAAATATTGCAAAACATAGCATTTTAAATTTTATAGAGCATATTTAGAACATTGTTTGAAAATCATAAAATATTATTAAATCTGTTTTACTAATTATTATTCTGAGATATTATGTCTTCTAGAGCAGTAAGTTCAGAATGAAGTAAGACTGAAAAACTTAATGAGACTAATTATTCAACTTGGAAGAGGAGAATAAGATACATATTATATCAAAGATAAAGTGGAGTATGCAATTGATACTCCTTATCCTGATGAACTTATTCTTAGAGCTGGAGAAGCTACTAGAAATGTTTATGATAAATTTGTGGAAGATGATAAATTAGCTAAATCCATAATGCTCACATTCATGGATCCAGGTCTTGAAATAATATTTGAAGAACATGAAACAACTAAAGAAATGTTCGATGCCATTAAACTTGCTTATGGTAGTGCATCTGAAACATATATTCAATTATTAATAGAACAGTTTAATACTTCTATGATGAAAGAAAATGAAAAATGTAACAGAACATGTTAACAAAATGATAGTTATTGCTAAAGAATTAGCTGCAGTTGGTAATCCTATACCGGATAAGATGCAAGTGTCCACTATTTTGCATTTTACCACCATCTTGGGAATCTGTTGTAATAAAACAATAAACTTATCTGGACAACAAGTTTCAATGAAAACTCTTCCTATGCTATTAGGAGTGGAAGCTCAAAGAAGAGCTAAGAAGAAAATTAATGAAGCTAATATGGTAGAAACCCCCGCATCGTTTTCTAAGACAAGATCATATAACCTTTCGAAAAATTTTAAACATAAGCCTTATAAATCTGAAAAGAGAAATGACAAGAATAATAAGACTTTTGGAAACTGTTATAATTGTGGAAGACCAAGCCACCACAAGATCAATTGTCCCCAAATTAAAAATGACAAACAAGGATCTAAAGACATTGTTTGTGTGGTGTCAGAATCGCTTCTTGCTGATAGCGACTCTGAAGCCTGGTGGGTGGACTCTGCTTCATCAAGGCACGTGACAAAGACTAAAGAGAACTTCATAGAGATGAGGGAGATCAAAACTGGCGATCACAAGCTCTATATGAGCAATAACACATACTGTGAGGTTTTGGGAATCGGAACACTCAAGTTGGCGTTGCCTGGTGAAACAAACCTCATCCTCACTGATGTATTGTATGCACTCGGAATGAGGCGTAATCTCTTATCTGTACCACGTTTAGATGAAAAAGGTTTTGAAATACGTTTCCGTTCGTCAAAAGTGTCTATAGGAAAACATGGACGTATTCTTGTATGGGGAAATAAAATAGATGGCTTGTATCATTTGAAAATTCTCAAATAAAGCTTCTAGTTCATCTACTTATATTGATAAGTGTTTAATGAATGTTAATTTGTTTTATGTCACATGATACTTGGGCATATAAACTATAATGAGATGAAATTATAGACAAAAACTTAAAGTTATGTGAATCTTGCATAGTTAGTAATATAACAAGACAATTTGTTGGTAAAGATGAAAGATCTAAAGAATTATTAGAAATAATTCATTTAGTTAAGAATTTTATTTCATCATTATGATGGTTCTATAAGAATGACAGAAAGTAGAGATGCTTATTTTCTGGAAGACAATTTATAACAAAATAAGCCAAATAAAATGGTAGAAGCATTTGAAATTATTATAACTAGAATATAAAGGGAAAGAAAATCTTCTAGTTATTTAAAAGATCATTATACAATGATAAATGAAGAAATACCAGATGATTCTATATAATTCTTATTATTATATATATACTTGGATTAGTGGGAGTCATTATATAATAATATCTCTTTATGTAGATGACATACTAATGACTGGATTTAAATAGAATCATGAAAATTCTAGAATGGTTGAAAAACAAATTTGAAATGAAAGATATGGGTAAAGAAAATTATGTTTTGGGAATCAAAATTTCCAAAGATAGAAAATGTAGAAAATTAAGCCTAATGTATGCAACATTACCAAATATAAGTTTTGCAATAGGCTTGATTAATAAATGTCATGATAATCCTATATTAGCACAGCTACAAAATGTGTATTGAAAAATATATATGCAAAGTACATGAACCTTGAGTTAATTTCCAATAAGATGATTTGGAAGCTGTGAGATTTTGCAATGCAGATTTTGCAGGAGATCCTGATGATAGAAAATCCACATCAGGATATGTAATCTTGATGGATTGTGCGACCATTACTTGGTCAAGTAAAAGATAAGAATGTGTTGCTAGACATACTATGGAAGCGGAATGCATCGCTTGTAGTGCTACAGCAAACGAAGTTGTATAGATAAAGATATTCTTAAATGACTTAAGAATTGATAAATGTATTCACATTTATTGTGATATTGAGGCCGTGATAAAAACCATTAAATTTGGGAAAATCGATCCAAGAGGTCAAACTAAAGATTTAGAAGGCATGTAGCCTCTATGAGTTTGATATAGAAACATCTCGGGCTTGTAGCCAAGTGAAAGATGTTGGATATTGAGATCGGGTGGCTATAATCCCTCAATCGTACGGCTATGGTTGATGGATAAAATCCTCAAGTGAATCTCGTCATGCATATTCACACTCATGCACATCACATCACCGCATATGTATGATCATGTTTTTAAATGTATTATATGGTATCTATCTTATTTTAATCTTGACGCATTCATTTGCATAGGGATCATGATTGATATTGTGAGTTATGGAGTGTTTGATCATCTCTAAGCCAAACTGGGTATCTTGGTGAAGGGTGACCGTTGGATCTTAGTCAAAGGCTTAACAGCTAGTTTGACCAAGCTATTAAGACTCCAAAGAGCCGTTAAAAGCCGTTATTTGATCTAAGGGAGCTATGGTAAATGTGGTTGAATCTGGACTATTAATCCAGATTCTAATTGCTTTATATAAGGGAATAATTATGGAGGAGTCTAACGACTCTCTCTTTGATGGTGTATAAATCCCCTTGGCTAAGGAGGAAAGAATGCAACCAAGAAAGCAAAAGTGGAGACTTTCCATTTGTGTGAAAGATTTTCTCTCTCTTCAGAATATTCCCTGTGTCACTTGAGTTTTGCTCAAGTGGGATCAACCACACACCCAAGTTTTGTATGAAATCCCATTGTAGAGAAATCATATCTCAACTTAGATCATACTCTTCCAAAAGGCCATTGCTCTACCTTCTTATCTCATTTTATTGATTGGATCCAAGAGATTAATTTTTCCGCTGCAAATCTCGTATCCCTTCAAGAGGTGTAATAATAAGAGAGATGTTTATATACAAAGACCATTGTGGCCGAGTTCTGCTCTGAATCACCTATATATAAAGTAGATGGTTAAATTCCATTTTATATCCTCTTGAAAGTCGCAAGGAAAATAAGAACAATTCAGACAACAGTATCTATTTCTGATGACTGCGATCATTTGAATAGGCTAACTTTGGCACAGACAATATCCCCGGGGACCAACTAAATGGTAATCCAAACCCCTAAATGTCACCTAGTAAAAAAACATCCATTCATGGACTGGTTTTATGGGCCAAAGATGGGGACAGAAGATCTTCCAAACACAAATTGTAGTACACCAGTAGGGTAAGAGAACTCACAGAAGTAAGGTAAAAGAGGACCCATATTCTGTGATCAAAAGGTGAATAACGTTGCCTAGGAGAATAATTAAGATCCCAAACATGAATCTAACTAAACACAGCTATGAGAAAAACAAAACATGAATTTAACAGCACAAACATAAATCTTACCAAGGTGAAACTTTATGCTGTGTTTGGTTGTTGAGAAAATCTGTAAGAGTAGAGAAAAGAGAAGAAAAGAAGAGAAGAGAAAAGAAAAGAAGAGAAATCTTCAAATTTTCCGTTGTTTGGTTGCCTAGAAAATTAGCTAAGAAAATATTTTTCTCTTGTTTGAGTGTCATGATTCATTGAAACTCTTTAATGGGATCCAACTGTGGGAATGTGATCCCAAACCATTTACCCTTCATGGTCATCCTAACATCATGCATTGAAACACCCAAGTTGTGATGGGTATGTTTCCCTGCTACATTAAGCTTGACTGCTTGAGAATGGTAGACATTCAGATAAAATGACTTATAATCTTTAATAGGGTTTTCAATAAGTTGATCTTATACTAGCGTCATGAGCTGATCACGTTCTGTTCATGTTCTGGGTATTGGAAAATAGGGCGACTCATCTCTTGTTTCTGATTAATTTAGCCACTTTTCAAGACTCCCCGTAATCCTACATGACTAGGTAACTTGGGTTGCCAAGTGTAATTCCAATCCACTGGGCCAGTGTATTAAACCCCCACCTTGTTCTTAAACATGGAACCTCTTCTTGTACACAACTAAACACACTCAGGCATTTCGTCGAACAAGGTCTGTCCAAAAATCAAACCAAAAAACAATGAAAGAAAAAATGAAAATAAAATAAACAAAATAGCAAGCTTAAAAAACCAAAACAAAAGAATCAGCTTCAGCACTTCTAAATGTTAGGGTTTCCATATAGAATCAGATTCAACCGTGAATTGGGCGAATTTCTTTTCTAAATCCAGGAAGGAGAAAGAGAACCCTGTCCAGCTGAACAGGAAGGGGGAGAGAGATGAACAGAGGAGGGGAAGAGGGAGAGACTCACACCTCAACTCAATTCGTCGGGAATACAGTCGCCGGAGTACAAAGGAAGAAGAAGAGACGGAGACTTGAACTGAAGTCGCCAGGAATACAGTCGCCGGAGTACAAAGGAAGAAGAAGAGACGGAGACCTAAACTCAAGTTGCCGGAATAAATCGCTGGAGTACAGAGGAAGAAGAAGAGACGGAGACCTGAACTCAAGTCACCGGAGTAGAGGAAGAAGAAGAGAGAGGTGAGACCGAGAGAGAGCCCGATAATATTTTCTTTCACTTTCTCTCTAAAATCCATAATTTTAGTAAAGATTCTAAATCTATGTCTTGAGAGAAAATTTTAAAATTTTTTTTTTTCTTTCGATTTTCTTTTCCATCTCCTTCTTTCTCTGCAACCAAACACAACATTAAGGTCAGGAAATTCAGATTTGTGTTGAAAGAGCGTAACTCTTAAAAACAAGGAAGATTGAATAAACTTATGAATGTTTTAACTCGACTGATCATTTATACTACCATTAGATTGGAGGTGACCTCCCAAAGCAACTTAATTGGGTTATGGTCTTTGTCTTATCCATGAGGTCTGCAGTCCAATCCTAGCTTCATACCATAAGTTACTATATATATATATATATATAGAGAGAGAGAGAGAGAGAGAGAGAGAGATATGATATCCGAACATGTAATCAATTTTAATATCCGGGGTCCATTCCAATAACATGGGTATATTCAAGAAGTTGATAGATTTACATTAGCCAGCGATGGCAGGGACAAGAGATACATACCAGATAAGAAACTGCATGCCTCTTATAATGGATTTCCTTTCCTGGTCTAGAAAACAATAAAAATAATGGTAATCACACCTAAGAAAGTTTAAGAATCTTTTAACTGTGAAAATTTAGAAGTTTCCTTGGTGCAACATTTGCAAAGGTTACTGTTGGATAGCATCAAGGCCACATAAAGCACAATAAAACAAATAAATCCACTTGAAATAGCATGTAAGCTCTATGACTGACAAGATAACTGGATTCTCAATTTTGCAGTAGAAATATCCGTCAACAAGAGATGCTCTTTCCATTTCACTTTACTAGTTTGCTACTGCGACCGTGCAATCTCAGGGCAACTCGATCGAGATCGTTTTGTTTTGGCAGGATTTTAGGACGTCCAAAAAGTTGGGACACCCTAACATCCCGGATATTTACTCATCCCTGAAGTTGATGCAGGACTGAAAATGGGGAAACTTCTCCTGCGGCAGAGCACTGTCTCTTTACAAGTTGTAGTGCAAAACCTTGAAGATGGAATGAACTACAATGTTAGGCTATAAGCTTGACACCGGTGCAAGACATTGCAAACCTTTTGACTTTTTAGCAGGTGTAGATATGGAGATGGAATGTCAGCAGTGACTCATATTAACAACCATTAGCTGTAAAAAAAAAAATTGCGCCTAATGAAAGTGTACTGCTGTCAAGGGATGATTAAGCAATAACAGTTTCTCTAGTTATCTGTATTGTTTTGGTAAGAATTTTCCAATCAACGAAAAGTTTCAGGGCAATTGCCCCCATCAAAGAAGTGACACTTTTTTCCAATCAATGTAAAGTTTCAGGGCAATTTCCCCATCAAAGGAGTGACTCTTTCTGGACTGTGAGGACGTGTGCCACATGATCCACACACATCCAGGAATACAGGTGAACTATCTTTCTGAATAACTGCACTTTCTGGACTGTGAAGATGTGTGACACATGATCCACACACATCCAGGAATACAGGTGAATGATACTTTCTGAATAACTGCATCAGATTTCTTTCATTTTAAATGATGTTGAATACCCTTGATATAAGTTCTTAAGTTTCGGGTACGAAAGGTATTAACAAAAATACAATTAAAAATTAGAGGAATTTTTTAGACTGTTTTATCAAACGATCAAATTCTAAAATTTTCTAGAGCATATTATTTAGAGCTTCTTTTTTTTTTTAGAGCTTATTATATTTAAGTAGAGTTTCCAAACGGAACTGACAACAAAAGTCGGTATACGGTTCGTTTCCTACAGGCTCTTCGTCCAGTGTCCTAGTCACCTATTTCTCTCTCAGGTTGTGTGGTACCATGGGATACCTTCGAAAGTTTTTTTCTTTCTATAGAGATCATATTTGAATAAGATCAACATGAAATCACCTAAAGAATAGAGGCTGGAGGTTAACAAATTATTTCGATGTACCTAGCAACAGAGGAATCGGTTGATCACTAGCTCTTACATTGTCATTTCAAGTTTGAACTCTGGAATGCTTTCTTATCCCAACTTGGAGTTGCTTGGGTCTTCCCTGCTCCTTTTAGGGAATTTTATTTGGTTGCCATTCACTCGTCAGGAACCTCAACTGTTGTACTATGGACTCTGCTCTCAGGGACCATAGTAACAAAGTGGGGGTTGGAACAAAATTTGGCAAAGTAAAAAATACTTAGGAAAAAAATTAATAATTATAAAAAGAAAGTAACATGATACCAACATTACCAACCATATTTATCTAGTCAGAGTTTGAGATTATTCGTATAGAAATTTTTTTTGGAAAAGATGACAAAATTGGCAAAATTAAAAAATAAATCGATAAAAGTTCGGGCAAGATATAAAAGTATATTTAAAAGATTACTAATTATAAGCACACATATTTCATAATTAGATATTTATTTGGGATTCTTTTCAAAAAGTCGTGAATAATTCTTGGAATTCGCAAATTTTTGAAAAAGTCATAATTTTTTTCAAACAATTGTGAATAGTTCAGGAATTAGTCGTTCAACCAAAAAAGTCGTGTATTATTCGAGATTTTTGAAAAAAGCGGAGAACTTTGTTACTATATCATGGACTATCACAAGGTCTATATGGAAGGAGAGGAACAACCGTATTTTAAGAACATGATGCTTCCCCTCACTTCCCCTCACCAAGGTCCAACAATAGGTGTGTCACTGTTGATAACATGGTTCTCAAGTAGGGGGGACATGGAAGACTTCAGGGTGTCCTAACTGTTGCCTGCATAAGAGGGATGTGTTGTGCGAAAGCGTGCAAATAACAGTGTAACGATCTAGAAAACAGTGAACAAATAACCAAACGGAAGAGAGAAATAAACCAATAGAGAGACACGATTTACGTGGTTCGGCAATATGCCTACGTCCATGGGCAGCGGTGATCAATCACTATATTCAACAGAAGATTTTACAATGCTCTCACTTAGAAAAAACCCCCTTCCCAAATCTCCTAAAAAAAGGGCTCTCCTCTCGACCAAAATAAACCCTAAAAAAAATACCTTATACCATTAGGGTTACAACATAAAGAAAATATGGGTAAAATACCCAAAATAGGTCGGGTCAAAATTTCGACGGATTCATGCAACTTCCAACAGGGCGGACAATCTTTCTTATGGGCATGGGGGTTTCTTTTTGGTAATTTGCGGGATCTAATATGTTTATTTTGTCCAAAAAAAAAACACTTGTTTGTGAAAGACACTTTCAGTGTACTTTTCTATCTTTTGCTCTTAGTACTATTTTTGTGATAAATATATGCTTGATTGCTTATAGATACAAAAAATGTCATTTAAGAATATAGCCTGATTCAATTTTCTATGAATCTAAGGTTTAAATAGAAGCACATCCTCCGACCATACTTAGTGAAGTTGAATCCACTTTGATAACAATTAAATGAGTAAGTTGAGTCTTCAGATCATACAGAGTTCACAAGAGCAAGACATTTTATATAAATGGAGTCAATTCATATGTTTTACTCTTCAGTCTTTTTGGTTTATTGTGGTGGAATTGCACTTTTCCCCATCTCCTTTAATTTTTTTCTTCTTAATACAATATTTGCAATTCAAAAAAACAAAAGAGAAAATAAGCTAGAATTAATATGACAGATTAACTCATAGCTAAGTCACTAAACCACATATTGGAGCATTTATTTCTTTAATATTTTCCCAGCCTCAACAAATTCAACCCTAATGTTTTCCCATAGATGGATCCCACAGAAGAGACACAGACAGGTTATTCATAGTCCAAATCTCTTGCTATAGGCATGTATATTGTAAAAGCTATCATCCATAACAACAACATTTCATTAATATTCATTGAATTAGACAACAACATTTCAAATTCTTAATCAAACAAAACCATAAAAACTGAAACTTTAACATACATTGAACAAGCAAGAAATAATTTGGATATATCAAATCTACTCTCACCTCACAAAGCATTGTTCTTCATCTTTCTGGTATCCAACTTTTGTTATTTGTTTAAGCCACTAATGCATGAACAGCCTCTGATTGAGTTGAGTCTCAACCTCTCATTGCGATATTGGAACTGCTAAGAAGGGATCAAACAATAAACCCAGATCATGATAAACATGGTGCACCCATCTTTTACAAAACAGAGTTGCAGACTCTTCAATCAGGAGAGAGCTAGGTTCATCAATACAAGACTGACACTGAGGAGAACAGTTAGGAGTCTTATGGTTCCCAATTCCATCTGCTAGCACAGTATGAAATGGGGAGGGACCCACCATTCGAAATGTTCATCTTCGATGCCCAAACCAACATGATCGGATGGACCCTGGCCAAAGTTTGCACATTGGGTTGGGTTAGTCAAACTCTGGTTGACCCTGGCCCATGTTGCACCCCTATCAGGCTCGAGGAGTCCAGTTACTCCCCTAAGGTCACCACGTGGCCCTTTTGACACCCCTTAACTGTGGTTAAGATTCACCCACCCCTAGGATTCACCTACCTATCCTTGGTTTATATTTTATTATTTTTTCTAACCATGGTCCTTTTTTTAAACCGTGGTTAGAAAAATTAATAAATTTTTTTTAATATTATTTCTTAAAACCAAGGATAGGTGGGTGAACCTTAGGGGTGGGTGAATCTTAACCACAGTTAAGGGGTATCAAAATGGACATGTGATTCCGCTTATAACCGTAGAGGATTTCATTCCTTAAGGATATGTTAATTTCATTTTAATAAAATAGAATTTTTTTTTAAAAAAATATGAATGATTCGAGGCAACCCGGATCTCCATTGATGACTTTTGGAGGAGAAAAGATGTTCTCAAAGAATAAATTATCTTCATGCAACGTACTTAGAAACAGGATAGTACATCCCTCTTATAAAGGCCAGGTGGGGTATGTGATCAAACGAACAAGGCTCCATTCAAGGACAACAAAAATTAACAGGGGAATTCAGCCCAAACGAAACCAATATTTCTTCAAAACAATCACAAAAATAAATGCCATAACAATATCTACGCATGACAAAATCTTAGAGAGCAGCAATTTAATCAAAACCAACAAGAAGCTAGAATCTTGAATTTCAAAATAAATAGAAAAAGGGAAATAAATCGACAGTGACTAAGAAGATGCTGTGCAAGAAATGAAACCCTAAACGACATATCCTTTTCCTTTTTTAAAAAAACAGTACGCAAGCTTTCAAACTCTATGGTAACTCATTGAGTTCATATCTGTCCAATTGCGATCGAGCTCGCACTCACAAAGCCCAACCGGCATTTTTAATTCTGGTTAAGAAGTGGTAACCCCTAATATTTAGATTTTTTAAATATGTTTTTCTAAAATCAATGTTAGATTGAAGGCTAAATGGTTAGTGAATCTTAACCACAATTAATGAGGATTAAAAGGACAAGTGAGTGACTATGATCCCAACCACTTAATAACCTTTAGAATCGTTTAAATTAGGGTTTTTGCATTAAAAAAACCCTAACTTTTCAGCTATTTGTAAATACCCTTATGTTTTGTGATTTTGTATTATAGTTCATTAACTTTTATGACTTTTACAAATCTATCATTCCATCCAAAAGTTGGTCAGCAGATAGGGTTGTCAAAAAGCTGATGTAAAAGGGTACCCGGCCCTGCCTTACCCTCCAAAGCCCTCTAAAGCCCTACCCTTCTCAGCCCTTGGGCCGGGGAGGATTCAAAATCTGGAAGCCCTGCTTCTACAGGGCCGGACCAGGGCTTACCCTGGCCCTGCCCTTTAAAGCCCTGCCCTTCTCCTTAGTTGCTACACGATAGCTAAGGTCTATAAACCATAAAAGTATATATATATATATATATATATATATATATATATATTATATTTATGAAATTACTCATTTCACCTTTTCAAATAGTTTAATATTAGGGTATGAGTAATTTCACATAACCATCATTATAAAACCCCTTGAGGCCTCAACACTCGTTACGAACCCTAACCTTAATCTCGTATGCGAAATCGCCTCCTCGCGTCCTCCTGCTTAGAGGATTTTGATATATAAATTTTGTTCTATATAATTTTACTTTGTTTTATTTTATCAAGTATGCTTGCACTGATAAGGAAAAAAAATTAACTTTGTCATTGTTCTTTTTGTTGCAATGTCGGTCCCAAGCCCGGATAAAAGAAGAAGGTATTCATTTCCATGTCAGGTTGACAGTCGGTGTAGAAAAAAAATTCTCGTCATCTCAAATCAGTAAAAAAATCTCTCTTTCTTGTGGCCCTACCCTGACCCTTGAGGGCAGGGCTAGGGCCCAATCAATCCCGGCCCTTGAAGGGCTAGGGCTGGGCTAGGGCCCTACTCTTATAGGGAAGGGTAGGGCTAGGGTTGACTCCTGCCCTGCCATCTGACAACCCTATCAACAGATGTTAAATTTTCTATAAAATGACATTTTAAACCTTAATTTGATTTTAAGGAAATTTGAAACAACTTTTCATAAGAAAAGTGCTTGGATCCCATTCACTGTGGTTAAGATTCACTCACCCCTAAAATTTATCAATTTAACCTTGGTTTTTTTAAAAAAATTATATTAACTTTAGGCTGATTATGTTTAACCATGATTAAAGGGGGCTCTAAAAGCCGTCATGTATCCCTTTTAAAACTCTTAATTGTGGTTAAGATTCATTCACCCCTAGGGTTAATTCATGCATCTAAACTTGGTTTTTAGAACAAAAAATATTCATCTTTTAGGCTTAACAATGGTTAAAGGATGCGCTACAAGCCGCCACGTGTCTCTTTTGATATGGATTAAATATGGTTAAGATTCATTCGCCCCTAGAGTTCAAGCATCTAACCTTGGTTTTTAGAATAAAAAATATTAACTTTAAAATGATTATGTTTAACCATAGTTAAAAGGAGGCTCTACAAGTTGCCATGCGTCCCTTTTAACACTCACTAACTATAATTAAGGTTTACTCACCCTTAGGGTTCATCCATCTAACCTTGATTTTTAGATTTAAAAAAAAAAAATATTAACCCTACGTCGATTAAGCTTAACCCAATTAAAGGGAGATAAATGGGACACATGGTAACTTGTACAAGCGTGTTTCAGTCCAACTCATTAAAAAAGGTTAAAAAGGTAATTTAATAAAAAAAATTAACAACGGTTAACTAACTTTTGGATGGAAATGTGGATTTGTAAAAAATTTTAAAAGTTAGTGGAATATAATACAAAATCACAAAACATAAGGGGTATTCACAGATAGCTGAAAAAAAATATGGGCCTTCAAAAAAAAAAATTCCTTCAAATTATAACACTTCTTTTCTAAATTTTTTGTTTTCTTAAGGGCTTGGATCCTCTCCTGCTCGCAGAGCATACCAGCAATACTCTACAAGTGTCACATATCTCTATCTCTATGTGCCAACTGAGGCACTATGTATACAAATCAAAGCCTCGGTTCACGCATACATAGGTATGTGGCACCTTCCAAGTGCATGTTGACGATCTCCTCCCCAACAACTATCGAACAGATCCGATTAGCTCAACGACTCGACTTAGCTCAACTCATTTGAGCCAAATTCAAGCTTGCATTTCAGACGAGAACAAATTAAGTGAAGCTCTTATTTGAGCATTAATATTTAAACAAGACAAGCTTAAGCCATACCCTATTTGATTCGCCTCAGTTTTTTTGATGCTTGGTTCGGCTTGAGCTCGACTCGGCTATTAATATAATATATATTTTTAATAATGCTATTTATATGAATATAAAAAAGTTAAGAAGTTAAAAAGCAAAAAATCTGATCTAACTTTCTATTCTTAAGACCGAAGGCCTATTCCCAAATCTTATTTTCATATATGATAGTATTAATTTTCTAGAATTTCTTGTATTATTATTTATTAATTAATATTTTTATTAAAATTACGTAAGATTAAACAAAATGATTATGTGAATCAAGTTTGAGCCAACCCAAGCTTGGCTTGAATAAAGTTCGAGCTCGAACAAGGCTCGATCTCAGTCAAGTTTGTCCAAGCTAAGCTCAAGCCTAAACATTTGAGCTTGGGCATGTTCAAGCCAAGCTCAAACATAACCAAACTCGGATACCTATGTCTTTCTTAACCTAGTGAAGGATATCAATGATAGGTGTTGCACTGCGGTGAGAAAATTTAAAAAGGAAAATTTTTAAAAATTGTGTATAAGGATAACACTCAACTTATTTTAAAATTTTAAAAATTGTGTATAAGGATAACACTCAACTTATTTTTAATATAGTTGTTGGATGTTGAGGTGTATTTCTACATCGTTGTAAGTAGGATTTAACGAAATTTTTAGATTGCTCCATTCGATCCTAATTTGTCAGCATTAATATCTTAATGTTCACTAGACCTACTTAATTATAGATATTTTATATTTTCAACCTACAATTGAATGACTAAGAAATATTTGATGGACATAAATTTTTGGTCACGTGTCTCCTCAGAACCCACCTTAACATCCAATTCTAAAACAAGCTAATATATATATATATATAAATAAAAGAGGTAAGAGGTATTATGATAGCTTACGTGACTAAGTTATAATATGTTACATTGCAATTGATGGACATATGACATGTATTTTTGAATACCGATCATCCAATTCCCTGATAGGTCCTTTAATAGACACATGACAAAAAAAAAGCTTAATATGATATTTTTAAACCATATGAATAAATTATAGTTGATCAACATTAACCCTTATGATTCTATAATCTGCAACTATAAGAATTATTGATTTTTTGATGTCTAATCTAATGGTTTAGACACTTTCATCCAGTCTGATCTTTTGGTACGTGTTCTCAAGAGATTCACTTTAACGCCCAATTCTCGGATTAAAAAAAAAAAAATGTCATGTGTCCTCAATCGATATGGAGCTCACTATAACTTATAGTTATATAGCTTAAAAGAGGGATGCAATATCTCTTTAATAATATTAAATTCTCCAGGAATGTAAGCCCAACTATAAAATTTAAATTGTTTTTCAAACTCTCACTATTGAAGTGACATGTGTAGTTAATGTAACTCTTCACTTTTACACCCGGTTAAAACAAGAACTTTTTCTCGCATTATTACTGAAAAGTTTGGAACTCTAAGACTGGAAGTAGCATTCCCCTGAATTCTTTCCCTCAAGTGAATGGACATTTCTTGATATAATTTGTTTTCAATGACTTTCTTCTCGGGGCATTTTAAATTCTATTCTTTAATGCCTTTATCAACATATCTGCTTAGGGGTGTCAAAGAACCGGGCTGACTTATGGCCTGATCCGTTCCAGCCCGATTACATAATTGGGCTGGGCTAAGTTTAAAATCTTAGGTATACTTATACTTCTAACCGGGCTGGGCCTGGAACCTTAAGCCTGTTGTTATAGAGTATGTTCTGTTTCATTTCTCCACTACAGCTTGAAGATGAAGAGACCAAAATAAGGGGAACTGAATGTTGTTTGTGCATATCATACTCTGTTTGCCTTATAAAGGTTGCTCTAATCTTTTCACAAATAAAAGAAGTTACTTAATTATTAATCTACTTTTACTTTATGGCTATGAAGGTCACTCAAGTACCTTGCTGTTTCATCTTTCTTTCCATTTCTAATAGTATTACTGTAAGATCTGAACATCAATATCTGGGTATTCATCCTTGTCACTGTGAGATCTGAGCAAGCTTGAATAGTTTTGCTCTTTCTTGCTTGGCAATATCAATATATAAGAACTGAACTTTACCTTATGGTATTAGTTGCATGATATATTGCAGTGCTTAGGGTAGTTTCTTGAGTGTTTAAAGATAGTGTTTTGATTCTCTTTTATGGTTGTTTCCTTGATATAAAATATGCTATGGCTTTTGCCTTGTTTTATAGTGATCCTTTCCAATCAAAGATCAACTTGCCAACATATTTACTTGGGCCAGTTTGGATGTCACAGAGTTCACTAGGGCCAGTTTGGATGTCACAGAGTTCATGCCGCCACCGCCACTTTTTGAGGGTTGTTTATAGATGGTGAAAATGCCACAAACTTAGCGCCTTCCAATTACAGAAATGTCACAACCTATGTCCGTAAAAGCACAATAACAGTATAACATGATGCGCATACTTGTACCTTAAGTGTGCGACTTCGAGGTGTGATTACACATGCTATTTACAGAACAGGGCAAGCCTTACCCAGATACCTGTGTCTCTGTACCAGCACCTGGAGTGCTTTATTAGACAGATGAACACAAATATATTGATTACACTGGAGATAAATTAGTCACAATGTTTCTCCCAAACAGATGACCAGGTACTTGATGCTGCAAGTGGTTCTAAGCTGGAACAGTTTCAGGGATTACGCCATTCTGGGAGGAAACCAAACTGTCATAGTATTCAACTAGGACTTTCCACCCGCCAGGGCACATGAAGCCGTCCGGTGGATTTTCTCTGTTCCTTGCAAGTGTTCGCATCTGTAAAATGAAAGCGAGCCTTTCTTAGCAAGTATGTTGCAGATTTCAAATTATAGGAGGCAGAAGCAACTCTAGTTCAGAAATTCTGTAGCACAAGACTTGACCCCATTGGACGATCCAATTATCAACTTAATTTTTTTCCTTTTTAAAAAAAAATTTCTCCAGACCATTGCCCACAACTCTAGAAGAGAATGATATTGACTAGATGGTTAGGTATCATCTAGTTGCCTGAATTTTGGGCAGCTCAGAGAGAGCTTAGGAGGCAGCCTGAATCAATTAGCAAAGTAGAGATCTCGTACTGTTATACTTAAAATAGTATGGTGGTTCACAATTATTCCAGCATGAAAGAAAAAAGGTTGGTAGTTCTTCATGACGTAAAAAATTCGAAGACAAGTTACCTTAGTGCCTGATATGAAAACGAAATCTTGAGGCCTTGAGGGATCAAAGAAAGCCATCTTACTCTGAGTCTTGTCATAGGCAGCTACCTGCAGTGACAAACAAATAGTGAAAACTAGATTTATACAAATTAAAACAACAAATCCCAAGATCGAGAGTTTAATAAGAGATTGGGTGGTTGGTATACCTTGAATGGGAGGATGTTTAGCCGCTCAAGTCCGGGAGCCATACGAAGTACCTTTTTCCCATGATCGGCATCATAGAGGTCTCTCTTCTCAACAGGGTGGCTCATCCCAGCTGGATCCCGACCCACAATGTAGAAGTTGGCCCCTGCATTAATGCGCGCCTTTGCATGCCATTGCACCTCAGTTGGGCCCGCGTAATGCATTGGAGATGGGAAGATTGCTACCACTGTTGTCTCTGGATCAAGAATTCCGTCTTCCAGCACCTGAGGAAACATATTTATCATTAGGCAGAAAAAGTATGGATTCAACAGCCTGCAAGCTTTTAGCAATACAAGATTAATCATTTTCAGAACCAGTATTATAGTGGGTTAATAGATCAAAGAGTATAAGAACCTTCTCATGTTGCTTCATTCGCCAATTAAGTGGTACATCATCGGCCTTTGTGTAGCCTCCCAGTGGATGAAGCAACAGTACAGGGTTCTTGTATCCCATGTCCAAAAGCCGCCTTCTGGTGTCAGTCATGAGTAAAGCATGGCCATTGTGCACAGGATTCCTGAGCTGAAAAGCAAATACTGCATCAGCATTGCGCCTTGTAAATTCCTCACGGAGCTCTGCAGGGGATAGACGGAACCGATCAAGACCATCACTGTACTTGATTGGTTCTATAACCTCCAAATCACCTCCAATGAGCCAGTTTCCAGCATGAGTTATAGCTTCCTCGACATAGGGTAGTCCAGGGGCTGTGGTTCCCCAAGTTCTTGCTATTCTTTCTTCTTTGTTGTGCTTGTAGATCTCGATACTGAAATGACCAAAGCACAGGGAAAGGAGATATAAGCAATCATCGGCAGTTCATGGTTCAGCATATTAGCCCAAATTTATTAATCAAATAAATCAATGGATAGCGGAGGTTGGTACCAGTAATAAATCTGTATTCCCAAGGTTATAGATTGGAAAATTAGGATTATTTACCAGAAAATAACAAAGTTATTGGAAATTTAGGAGGCTTTAATGAGCGAATTTCCTGCTGAGATAATCTGAGTGCTACATCATCCTTAATAACATATTATTCACAACAGCCGGTCTAGTTTAACTCTACCAATCATCAAGCTTCCAAATTTTTTTCATACTTAGGAGAGTTTGACAAGAAACTGAACTATTTTGTCTTATGAACCAGTAAACGCATATGAAAGAGATTTTACAATGAACATCATTCAGGATTCTGAGACTAGGTTACCGGTATTTGGAGAACCAACGGAGGAGGACGCTTAGAAAAGAGGAGCACAAATATGGTGGGTACAAACCAAAAATAACAGTGGATCAACCACACCCATAAAAGAAGAAGATTAAATAGCAGCAACAACGGGATCTTCATAATACTAGTAGAAAAAGTTTTTTCAAAGAAACAAATCAATCAAGGAGAAGGGCAAAGAATCTGGTGTTCTTCTCGATAAGTATTATGTGCTGAACTGATTGCAAAAGAGTCTGACCGGTAAGATGAACCCAATTCATATCCAAAATAAAGAGTAGGACTTTAACCAACTTAACTAACCATCACATTTTCGGCAGATACTCTATTTAAAAGGAAAAGAAATTGGCATGTTGATGATTTACAAATTGAAATCGCCATTAATTGTTATGCCAATTATAATCGTTATAGTCCAGTATAAAATCTTTTTGCAAGACTTGAAGATGAACCAGATGGGCAAATCTTACCAAATGTGGGATGATTTCCAAGTTTCATTTGCTAAGCATTTTTTCCATTTTGGATCCAAATCAAGTTTTTACAACATAGTTCTCCAACAAAATGGAAACCCAATTCTAGACTATTTGGTGTTGCAGCAAAAATTCTTGGTTATAGATACTTTATCAGCAACATGGATGACTGACTCCACCATCTTTTGCTCAAGAATAAACTAATTTAATCCAACAAAATAACAAAGTTCACATAAAAATCTTTACTATTATAATGGGACAGGCAGGAGTAGCCTGATTTTTCTGAATTCCCAAACTACCCATATGATTTAATGTTTTGCTTTAATTCCTAAATTACCCCTTGCTCATCTATCTATTTAAAGAATATAATCACAGCCAATCGCGATTGAACTCAGGGAGAGTTCAATCGCACCAGTGGGTTAACACGTGTCCCTTTTAACTCCTATTAACTGTGGTTAACTCCTTCCCCTAGCTCTCACGTGCATCGCACATGCCACCCGCTATTGAACTCGGGGAGAGTTCAATCGCAACCGCGGGTTAATACATGTCCCTTATAACTCCTATTAACTATGATTAACTCCTTCCCCTCGCTCTCACGTGCATCGCATGTGCCACCCGCTATTGAACTGGGGAGAGTTCAATCGCACCCGCGGGTTAACACGTGCCCCTTATAACTCCTATTAATAGTGGTTAACTCCTTCCCCTCGCTCTCACGTGCATCGCACATGCCACCTGCTAGTCATGTATAACAATATATGTCATGCAAAGAACTTAAGCTTTACAAATGACTTGTTTCCCAATATTTTACTCAATAAACCCAAAATAGTCCAACAACATCAAAATTTTAGCATTCTTCTTCTAACTTCTTTTTTATTGTGCCTTACTCTTAGGGCTGTAAATGGAGCGAATTCGAAGTGGATACCACAATATCCATATCCGATCCATTTACTAATATCTGTTATTCGAATCCGCTCCATTATCCGACAGATAATAAAAAATTGTATCCGTATCCGCAATATCCGTTATTGATTCTATCCGATTATATCATCCGAATTCGTCTGATTACAATAACTAAATTAAGATAATATTCGATAATAGTATTCGAAATATCCGAATTTGTTCATCCTATTACCAAAATTGCATTTTAATACCCTAAAAATCAAATTCTATTCTTGTAAAGATATAATAATATTAGTCGGTCGGATATTTAGCCAACTATACGTATCCGATCCGATTAGTAAACGAATAGTATTTTACTATCCGAATTCGATCCGACAAATATTTATTCGGATACGAATTTGAATCGGATCTGGATAATATCCGACTCCGTTTATAGCTCTACTTATTCTAACAATTTAGGATTTGAACTCAAAATTTTCGCGCCGTTCTAGTCTATCAAGAGCCAAATATTCAGTTAACGAATGTTTCTCAAATATTTTCTCCCCAACTCCTTGCCCATTTAGAACCTTGCACTTGCACCATCTTACTTCTCTCTCTCTCTCTCTCTCTCTCTCTCTCTCTCTCTATATATATATATATATGTATATATGTATAAAATTTTATAATTGCAACATAAACATGCTCAGCAAGTCACGAGACTTCAAGTGTCGGTTTGTAAGTTTCTTCATTTAGCAATATTTATGTTCTTTTGAACCCAAGAAATCAAGTCCCACTCTTTTTGTAGGGCCTCCTAAGTCCTAACAAACTTATTTCTACCGACAGGGGATTTCAAGTCCCACCATTTTATGCGAGACTTAAAATCCCCCATTTTGCTGCTTTTTTTTGAAGTCTACGAGAAATGCAATCCCAACAAACGAGAAGCAAAAGAACAAGAACAAATTGACAATTTCAAGGAATTACGAATTCTCCGCCTCAAATTCCCGCGAAAAGAACAGGGCAAAAATGGGAAAAAATTCCACTTACTTGCTCAGAATTGCAACCGCGTTACCGTCCCGGTCGATTAGAGCAACCTGGGTCGACTCACCGATCCGCTGCTTCTGCAAATCATCGATAGCCAACACAATCGGCACCGACATGTTGACGACTGAACCGTCGTCGAGCCGGAGCGAACCGAAATGAAGAGTTTGGAGGAACTCGGCTTCTCTCATAAAGCCACGAAGTGGACTCGCCCAACCCTCACTCAGAACATGAAGCCATTGAAGATCGATCCGAGATAGCTTAATTCTAGGAATCAACATCGCTTCCTTCTTCTTTTCATCCTTCTCAGACTCCTTCACGAAGAGCTCCACCAGATTCCCTCCATCCGGTTCGATCAAACCGCTAGAAATCCGAAGCTTTTGATGATTTTTCTTGATTCCCTTATGGGAATGAAAGGAAATCGAGAATTTGAGATGGGTATCGAACTGGGTCTTTTGGGTTTGGAGGAATGAGTGAGATGGATTCGGGGTTCTGATAAACAAACTCGCCATGGACGCCATTAAACCTGGAAACTAAGCTTCGTACGTCGCTTGGTGGAGAAGGGTATTTTGGGAATATAAAGAATGGAATCTCCAGGGTGATTCAATGAGAAAAAATCTAACACGACGGGGAATTTATAGGGTAAAAGAGGGGATGTCGGGGGGATGAACCTGGACACTTTTTTTTGTTGTTCTTTCCATTTCGCATCTTTTTGCTGTGGTCCTTTTCTTGCCTTCCTAGTTTGATTATTTTATTTTATTATATTATTATTTTTATTATGTTTTGGGTGCCCTCCTACTTTGAATTCAAAGATGAACTAAAAAGGAGACCTTCTTCCTTTGTTTAACATCATTGGTAGACCTACCCCCACATACCCATCAACTGAACATTGCTCGTTTTCATGGGGAGATTCAATCTAAAACATAGCGAGTGGTTAACACAAGTGTTTTATTTTTTTAGGATGATCTGGTACCTTTTATTCTGCCAATTGGAGTCTATAACACGTAGTTTTTCTTCTTTATGATCTTATACCTTGTATTCTACCATTTGAAATTGCCTTTTTTTTTTTTAAAGGGGGTTTACCCCCCAATATTTGGACCCCGGGGATCAAGGGGCGGCACCAATCAGCTTCAGTGCCATCCTACAACGCTCGCATAATTAAAAAAAGGCCTCACATTCAATAAGGTAGGTCCCACAACGATAGAAGATGGGCCCCACATTTTTTTTTTCGAGACACAATGAGGCAACAGTGCAACAGAACTCCGATTCTTCACTTGATGTCAGAACCATGTAAATTCTTTTGTCATGTGGAATCCTTGTCTCGTGTTTGTTTGATTTTCTTATATTTTCAACATTACTCGGAGACCGTATAACTTGGCATGCAATTGTCTTTGGCAGATGCCAGCAAAATGGTCTGGGGCTTCCATACATCATTTGACATGTGATGATTGTTATTAAAAATTTCTATACTCGGATATGAAAGCTACTGATATATTATATCAATTTTGTTTCAGTAATATCACTACTAAAATTCTGATGACAGTTTGAAACGAAATCAGATCTGAAACTGAATATGATTTTTCAACCTGACCTGATAAAACTTCTGCAAATATTTTGTTTGGACAGCAGCCTTCGAACAGTAATTCCAATCAACAAATGACCAACAAAATCTATAAAACAGATGTCAAATAATCTCAAATAACAAATCGATTAAGGTTGAGGCATGGTTGTAGACCACTCTCCTTGAATTCGATTTTGCTCCCACTAAGTAATCCTCTGGTGTAGTTGGGATATTGGCGTCCGATCTTCAGGATTCAACAACCACGCTATGTTAAGCGTGCACGCGCAAATAACAAAGCTTAATGAACTCGTCTGAGATGAAGTTGCCCAAAGGAGAAAAACTCAGAAATATCAAAGAATACAAAAAGATACCTCTATTTTTTTTTCCTTTTTTTTTTTCTTGTGTATCTTAAGGAAGAATGGTTAGGCATTTTATAGGCTTTCCGTTCCCAAAAAATAAATACCCAAAAATAGCCGTTTGAGTATCCAAACGGATCTTCTTAAAGAAATACAATAAAACCCTTCGAAACATATTACTAACGACTAAATAACCATTAAGAAAATGAACGTTTTTCTCAAAGAAAGGAAATAGAAAATTGAATCCAAACAAAGAGCTCACATGAAGCTCTTACCTCTGAAGCTTTGAGGTCTTCGGAGAAGATGAAAACGTATAAGAGAAAAGGGCTTTCTAGAAAATCCACTCTATAGCTTGTAAGAGAAGAATACTTAAAGAAAGAAAGTATTCGGTGTTTCTCACACCAGGTTTAGACAAATAAGACTTATAAGTTTTGATATTATACTTCTTATAACAGATTAAGACAATGAAACATTGTTTTTGTTTTATCTTATACAGAAAACACAAAATCCCCTACATAAAACAAAAACGAGAAATTTAAAATCCTTAGGGCAGTAAAAATAGAATGCATTGGTATTGATGTCTTATGGACTTTGAATCAATACTTAGTGTAAGCAAACTAGGATTTACAAATATTTGGTGAAATAATTTCTTGAACCGTATACTTTTGGTGTAAATCGGTCGAATCTGCCATACACACTCTATTGAGATCATAAGACGAGTTCTAATGATTTGGCACATTTCGGCCGTGCGCCCTACCTGGATATTCATGAGTGCTCTAGAGAATTTTGCCTAAATTCTCATAAGAAGCGGCCCCACTTCTACACTCACATAGATGAATCCATCAAGTGTGTACTCTAACTAGACACACCACCTATAAAGGATATGGATACATTAAGAGTTTAACTCAACCTCATACTATTACAATTAGCACTATCTACATCATAGGGAGAGAATATCAAATTTGGTAGTGCTCTCAATCGAATGGTCCAGTGACTTGTTTTTACCCATTGAACCTACTTCCTGGGATCTCCATTCACATAGGTTGAGTTTCCATCACTTCCTTTCATGTAATAAGCTTAAGTCTCATCTCCCTCGATGTCTCATTCACTAACTTTTTAGCTAACCCTTTAGTTAGTGGATCTGTCAAATTCTTTTCAGATCTTACAAAGTCTAATGCTATAACTCTGTCTCCAATTAGCTGCTTCACAATATTATGTCTTAGGCGTATGTGCCTATGTTTACCATTATATATTTTGTTTTTAGCTCGAGCTATAACAGCTTGACAGTCACGATGCAATGAAATTACAGGTACTGGTTTAGTCAACAATGGAATATCTGATAATAGATTTTTAAGTCATTCAACTTCTACTTTTACCTTCTCTAAGGCAATAAATTCTGATTCCATAGTGGATTGAGCTGTGCATGTCTGCTTGGTAGATTTCCAAGAGACTACTGCTCCACCTAATGTAAATACATATTCACTCGTGGATTTAGTCTCATTTGAATTTCAGATCTACTTAGCATCTGTGTACCCTTCTAGTACAACAGATATCCTACAAAGTGTAAACCAAAATCAATTGTTCCTTTAAGATATTTGAAGACCCTCATTAAAGTAGTTCAATGATCTTGACCAGGGTTATGAGTATATCTACTCAACCTCCCTACTGCATATGCAATATCTGGTCTGATACAGTTCATTAAGAACATCAAACTTCCTATGACTCTAGAGTATTCTAATTGTGATACACTATCACTCACATTCTTACTCAAATGTATACTAGACATGTAAGGAGTCTTTACAGGAACACTTTCAAACTGATCAAATTTCTTTAGAATTTTCTCTATATAATGGGATTGAGATAGTATAAGACCCTCAAATGTCTTAGATATCTTAATTCTCAAAATTACGTCTACTTCTCCCATGTCTTTCGTTTTGAAATGAGAAGGTAGAAATTTCTTTGTTAAATTAACAACTTCTATGTTGGTTCCAAATATTAATATATCGTCTACATATAGACGTATAATTACACCAACTTTATCTATAAACTTACTATACACACATCTATCAGAATCATTAACAACATAACCATTTGTTAATAAGACTTTATCAAATTTTTAATTCCATTACTTAGGTGATTGTTTTAGTGCATATAAAGACCTTGTAAGTTTATAGACCTTATGTTCTTGATCGGGAACTTTATACCCATCTCGTTGATCCATATAAATTTCTTCTTCTAATTCGTCATTTAAAAATGCAATTTTAACATCCATTTGATGGATTATCAAATTATAAATTGAAGTAGTAGCTATTAGGAGTCTAATAGTAGATATTCTTGTTACTGGAGAGTAAGTATCAAAGAAATCTACACTTCCTTTTGTTTGTATCATTTGGCTACTAATTTAGCCTTAAACTTGTCTATAGAACCATCTGTTTTTAATTTCTTTTTTAAAACTCATTTGCAGCCAATTGTTTTAGAACTAGGTGGAAGATTGACTAATTCTCATGTCTGGTTAATCATAATTGACTCAAGTACTTCTTTTATGGCCTCTCTCCAGAAGGCTGCATCTGGAGATGATAAGACATCCTTATAAGTTAAAGGATCATCTTCCACCAAGAATGATGTTATAAAGTCTGGTCCAAAACTAGACTCTTTTCTAGCTCTTTTACTTTTTCTTGGTTCTAAGTTTTCTTTTATTTCACTTAGTTTTAGATTTTTATTTTGACTAGTGGATGCAAAGTCAACTTGTTCCAAATGAACTACACTAAGCTTAGTTTTCATATGAAATATATTTTCTAAAAATTCAGCATCTCTAGTTTCTATAATAGTGTTAGTTTATAACACATTATCTTCTGATTTTAAGACTAGAAATCTATAGGTTGCACTATTTTCTGCATATCTAATAAATACACAGTCTGAAGTTTTAAAACCTATTTTTCTTTTCTTAATTTCTGGTATTCTTACTTTAGCCAAATACCCCCACACTTTGAGGTATTTAAGATTTGGTTTAAAACTTTTCCATAACTCATATGGTGTCATACCAGTTTTTCTATGAGGTATTTTATTCTGTATATAACATGCAGAAAGAATTGCTTCCCTTCACATGTTAGAGGATAGGCCTAAACTATTTATCATGACATTTACCATGTTTATCAAAGTTCTATTATTTCTTTTTACTACACCATTTTGTTCAGGTGAGTATGGTGCAGTAGTTTCATGAATAATTCCATGAGATTCACAGAATTCTCTAAAGATGTGATACTCATATTCTCCACCTCGGTCTGTTCTAATTCTTTTAATTTTTTTTTCAGTTTGATTTTCCACTTCAGTTTTGTATTTGACAAACATTTCTAGTGCTTCATCTTTACTTTTTAATAAGTAAATTTTTTAGAACCTTGAAAAATCATCTACAAAAGTTATGTAGTATTTTTTACCTCATCTAAACATAGTATTTTAAAGATCTTTCAGATCACTATGTATAAAGCCTAATAATTTTGTTTGTTTTTCCATAGCTTTAAAAGGTTTCTTTGTAAATTTCGATTCAATACAAATTTCACATTTATTAAAATCTGATTTTGATAATTCAGGAATTAATCCTAATTGTTTCAATTTTTAATGTAAGATACTTCACATGACCTAGTCTACCATGCCAAGTATCAAGAGATTCCACAACATAAGCAGAAGAGGTAATAGCTTTATTGATTTATTCATCTATTACATTCAAAATAAAAAGACCATTGCTACAATACCCTTTCCCTACAAAAGTCCCATTACGTGTTAAAATTAACTTGTCTGACTCAAACACTTTCTTGATACCTACTTTGTTGAGTGAGGACCCAAAAACTAAATTCCTCATTAATTCAGGTACATACTAAATATCTTGCAAGATAAGAGTTTTCCCAGAAGTAAGCTTAAGAAACACCTTTCTTTTACCAACAACAGGTGAGGAAAGTGAATTCCCCATAAACACTTGTTCTCCATTTCCTACAGACTCCTAGGTAGCAAAAGTTGCTCTGTCACTGCAGATGTGCTTGGTGGCCCCGGTGTCCACTAGCTAGTCCTTTGCTTTGTTGACAAAATAAACTTCAGACACAACAGCTGAAATCACTTCAGATTCAGTCAGGTTTGCCTGAAGTCTTGAGTAGTTTTTGTCTTTCTTCCTGAACTTATAGTTAACTGCATGATGGCCTGGTTTTCCACACACAAAGCAATCTCTTGTTTTCTTAAAGGTATTGGAATTATTCCCTTTGAACTTGTTTTCAAATTTCTTAACTGGTTTTCTTCCCTTGAATTTTTTCCCAGACTTGATTTCAATCAAATTAGCCTTGAAAGTTATTTCTTTGGCCTTTTCTAATTTATCCCTGTTTCGATTGTTCTCCTCAATCCGAATATGGACTACCAAGTCTTCCAAAGACAAGTCCTTCCTCTTGTGTTTTAAAGAGTTTTTGTACTCTTTCCATAAAGAAGTCAACTTCTCAATTAGAGCGGCTGCCTGAAAAGCCTCATCAATTTTCATACATTCCCTCAAAATCTCATTCACAATGAGTTAGAAGTCATAAACCTGAGGTATGATCGGTTTCTCATCAACCATCTTATATTCTAAAAATTTGTCTACGCCATATTTTTTATTTCTAGCCTCTTCAGTTACATATTTTTTTCTCAGTTCTTCCCAAATATCATTAGCATGTTCCAAATTGCAATAAACATCATACAATTCATTTGACAAAACATTCAACATATAATTTTTGCACAAATAATTATTTATATCACATCTTTCATTATATGCAAATTTTGCAGGTTCATCAAACTCAGTAGATTGTCTAGGATCAGATAAAACGTAGGCAACATTCATTGTTTCAAAAAAAAATAGCATCTTCTGTTGCCAATGTTTGTAATTCAACCCATTGAAAGTTTCCGGTTTGTTAAAATCCTGATTTGGTCTGACAACATCCATTATCGAAAATTGATTTCAAGATTGTTATTAAAAATTTCTATACTCAGTTATGAAAGCTACCGATAGATTATATCAATTCTTTTTCAGTAATATCACTACGAAAATTCTAATGACAATTTGAAACGAAATCAGATCTGAAACTGAATATGATTTTCTAACTTGGCCTGATAAAACTTTTGCAAATATTTTGTTTGGACAGCAGCCTTCGAACAGTAATTCCAATCAACAAACGACCAACAAAATCTGCAAAACAGATGTCAAATAATCCAAAATAACAAATCGATTAAGGCTGAGGCGTGGTTGTAAACCACTGTCCTTGAAATTGATTTCACCCCCACTGAGTAATCCTCTGGTGCAGTTGGGATATTGGCGCCCGATCTCCAGGATTCAACAACCATGCTATGTTAAGCATGCACGTGCAAATAACAAAGCTCAATGAACTTGCCTCAGATGAAATTGCCCAAAGGAGAAAAACTCAGAAATCTCAAAGAATACAAAAAGATAACTCTATCACTGGTTTTTTTTTCCTTTTTTTTTTTTCTCATGTATCTTAAGGAAGAATGGTTAGGCCTTTTATAGGCTTTCCATTCCCAGAAAATAAATACCCAAAAATAGCCATTTGAGTATCCAAGCAAATCTTCTTAAAGAAATACAATAAAACCCTTCAAAACGTATTACTAATGACTAAATAACCATTAAGAAAATAAACGTCTTTCTCAAAGAAAGGAAATAGAAAATCGAAACCAAACAAAGAGCTCACGTGAAGCTTTGAGGTCTTCGGAGGAGATGAAAACGTATAAGAGAAAAGGGTTTTCTAGAAAATCCACTCTATAGCTTGTAAAAGATAAAGAAAGAAAGTATTCGGTGTTTCTCACACTAGGTTTAGACAAATAAGACTTATAAGTTTTGATATTATACTTCTCATAACAGATTAAGACAATGAAACATTGTTTTTGTTTTACCTTATATAGAAAACAAAACAATGATAAGAAGGATGAGAGATATCAAGTGGGGAGAAGTCAAAAACATGGAGATCGAGAAAATGAAATGACTTCTTTTTTTATTGCCACTTGTCGGATAATGTGTGATGCCTGAGACCATTTTTATGGCATCTTCCAAAGACAATCTGATGCCGTATAACTTGTGTTAGGATCTTTTTGTTGCAAAAAAATCACAGCATTCCAAATCAATGGGATTAGCTCATCTGATATAGTACTTTATTTTGGTAGGGTTTTGCTCTTTATAGCTCATATACTACTCCTCTAACATGAATGAAAGTAATGCTGGAAACAATTAATATGCGATAGCTACTCATTAGGCCATTACACATCCTAAAGCCATTTGATAGCACATCTCTTTTGGGGGTAGTGAGTTGGGTTAGATTGGCTATGCTTACTGGAGGATTTCATATTATCTACTATTCAATTTACAGATAGGTATCAATGCCTTACTTTATAGCAACGTAAGCCTAATTTAAAAAAATTATGTACTAAATCTTCACAAGTTTGCACTACTAGCTAACATTACCAATAATCCGAATAAGAGCAAGTCCCTTTGGTGCTTTGCCAGTGACCATATATGTGTAACCTTCTATTAATTTCTTCAAGCTTCAAATAAATCTATTTTGGATGTGGACAAGCTCTATCTCCCATCATAAACTCATACAAGACCCCACCAATCATGATCAAGCTATGTCCAGGCATTTTGTTGATCCCCTGATCTTTCATAAATTTCCTTATCCTCCTCACCTCCCATCTATTTATGCTTGCATACATAGGTTGTAAGAATTTCTAACAGGTTATGATTTGAACAATGCTCATTATCTAAACTTCAGATATAATAAAATAAAAATTCTGGTAAGGAATTTAATCATAAATAAACATTGGTATATCATATATTAATTATGTATTAGGTTTATAAAGTACTTTAATTTTTCTTGATGTGTAGGACTTTAATAACAATACCCTATGTAATGGAATATTATGCTATCGTTCTATCTGCAGAAAGTATCTTTCTCATGAAAAACTTTGGAGTCTTAGAGTTAAAGATCATATGCACTGTTCATGTGAAGCAATCATAATGTTCTCTCTCATCAGTCTTTAATGTCAAGAACAACACCCTTCTCATAATGTCCTTATGACTATTTTCTCAGAATTCATTATTTATGAAAAGTCTGAAACATCCATCTACTACCACCAATACTTAAAAATAGTTTTGACGAAGAAGAAAATGAGGAAAAGCGGGTTACATATTAGAGATAAGTTTAGAGAATACTGAGTGATGTAATAAAGTGAGATGAGAAACACAGTATCTCATTTCATATCTAGGTAGATTTGAATTTGAAATAGATTAGTATCAAATCTTAGATTTGATAATGATTTGATTCGTTTATGATGTGATACTGCTTCTATCTTGAGACTCATGTAATCTCTATATAGTCATTAAGGAGAAGCCATTGTAATCATCCAAGTTATTCAATAAATCAATTTATCTTTCTTGGTATCAGAGCGGGCCAGTCCGACCCTATTGTAAATTCTTTTTGGTTACATTGATCTTCCTCAATTGAGTTGGCCTTTCCGGCTGAATTTTTTTTCTTTTCCTGTTGTGCCTACTTATATTTCATCATATTCACAGTTTCCTTGTTTTTATCATATCTCTCTTTTATTTAGCCTAGCCTCAACCGTTATCCTCCATTGGTAAAGAAGCATCATCGATAGCCTTTACTCTTCAAAGTGATTGATAAAGGTTACCTATTCAAGCCACTGATAAGGATCAATACCACATTTGGCAAATAAAGCCATCCAATCATGTTGCCAGCCCATATAGCAATTCTGATTATTGCATCCGAAAGTTGCTAAGCCTGCCTTCGCCCTCTTCTATTTTTTTTATCACTATGGCTCCACCACCACTTGTTGCATGACTGATCTTGGGATGTTATGTATCTCGTCAAACACATATCAATGTATGCTTTTCCTGCATTAAAAGTCCTCCATCTATGTTATCTTCAGTTATGTTCTATAAGCCCTTGGATGTCTTTATTTCATGCCCATTAGAGGCTCCCATTTTGGCCCATTAGAGGTCTCATCTTTGACCCATGAGGTTAATTTAGGTCCATAGAGACCATTATTTCTAGTCCATAGAGACTAATATTTGAGGCCCATAGAGGCCCAATTTAAGCCCATCGAGGCTCATTTTCATTGATCGATGCAGATCGACTTATCAAGCCCAAGAGGCTTGTATCTTTGGCCCATAGAGGCTCATTTCAAGTCTTTTTAAAGGCTGATTTTCTTGACCCATAGGCCCAATTCAGGCCCGTTAGAGGCCTCTTCTTCATGACATGACAACAAATCCAAGGTACTCAAATGTGGACGCATCATAGCACGCAATTTAAAGCAACAAACATCATGGCATGTAGATCAATCAAGTACACAATGAAGATCCAATGGTGTCAAGTGGAGATCAAGATGTGTTAAGTGGATTTCTACTAAAGACAAACATATGGAGATTTTTCAATCCCCATAGGTTTGAGGGGGAATATTATAGAATATAGAAGAGTATTGTAATAAGGTGAATGAGATACACTACATCATCAAGTGTATCTCATCACAATATTAGATTAGCATCAATCAAGAGTAGATTAGATTTGAATAGGTATGATTAGATTAGGTTGATTTACTTTCCATAAAAATTCATCTTGTTATATCTATATAAACCCTATTTAGGGTCAATGTAAATCATCTAAGTTAATCAAGAAAAATAATTTTTTCTATCATTACATACGTGTGCATGAGCTTGGAGAAGCTACCCGCTCTCCTCATCTTCCCGTCTCACGAAGCTCCTCACATTCTCCTTTAATGAATGTTTTAGTATAAATTATCTTAAAAAAAGATGAAAAACTCACAAAAAATCACGAAAAAACGAAGCTCTCTGCCTGCTGGATCGATACATATCGATACCGTTGATAGACATGGTCGATACACCTGCTCAATACCCATATCAATACATTTTGATACTCATATCGATATATATCCATACCCTTATCAATACATATCTATATCCATATCCAATGACATAACTAGTTTTAGCAATAACTTTTGATTCGGAAGTCCGATTGACTATTATAATATATGAATTTGGGGTGGCTTGATGAGACAGATCTGAGTTGAACAGTCAAAGACGGTTCTCCATGCTCAAATTTCCATTTTGAGGGTTTTCTTGGCACTTTTACAATTCCGATGACATTTTTGTAATATGTGCCTACATATTGATACTCATATTGACCCATATCGATACATATCGATGCAGACCATCTTCAACCTTAGAACACAACCAGTATCGATACGAAGTATCGACCCAACTTGTTGAATATCGATCGCACACTATAAATCATAAAAAAAAATACGAATAAAACACATGTAAAACCATCTAATGTGGGATTTAATGTTTAAAATCATAAATTCCATGATTATAGTTCATTTTTATTTAGGTTAAACTATATATTATTTTAAATGGAAGAAACCCAAAAATGAGTATTTTTCTTCCGTTAATGGCATTTTCTCATAATCGTGATTAGTAGTTTAGAGGAACGAAGCTCTCTCGTAAAAATCTTAATTAAAATGATAGGTAATAAAAATTTTGGGAACTCTTCTTGATCAACGAATGAGCTCCATTGTTGATAAAGAACGAATGAAACTCTCCATGGTTGATGAAGAATGGAGGAGACACAAATGTCTTTCCTTCAAATGATTTGGATAAAATGAAAAAAAAAATCGCATGTGCAAACTCCTTCACCTGTGCGTAGGGGCATTCAGAGAAGAGTTTTAAAAGATGGGTATTTTGAGAACAAAGCCAAACTATAGGGGCAATCAGAAAAAACCCCTTGCAGGAATATACAAAACTATTTAACTTAGGGGACGTTTTTATACACTACCGTTTTTCTATTTTATTTTTTATTTTTTAAAACTGGAAACAACTTTCTGTTTTCAAAATTTTTAAGTAGGAAACATGTTTGGCGTTCCTAACTATTATACGTTTTTTTTTAAAAAAATTGGTAAATTAATGAGTAATCACTTCCTATCCATGGTGGTGGTTGAGGTTGGTGGTGGTGGTAGTGGTGGGGGTGGTGGGTGGTGGAGTGGTGGTGATGGGTGGTGGTGGTAATGTGGTGGTGGTGTGGTGATGATGAGTGGTGGTGTGGTGGTGGTGGACTGGTGATGGGTGGTAGTGGTGTTTTTCGTGGTGGTGGTGGTGTGGTGATGATGGGTGGTGGTGGTGTGATGGTGGGTAATGTGGTGGTGGTGTGGTGATGATGGGTGGTGGGTGGTGGTGAGGGTGGGGTGAGAGTATTGTGGTGGTGGGTGGTGGATGGCGGAGTAGTGGTAGAATTATTGTGGTGGTGGTAGTGGTGAGCGGTTTTGGTGGTAGATGATGGGTGGTAGTGTGATGCTCCTTTTTTTTTTTTTTACCTGTTACCTTGATTTTCAAAAAATTTGTTATTATTTTTAAAAGGGTGTTGTAATGTGTGCCCCAATATTTCATGACTACCCTCCATTAAAAAAATAATTTTTATATTTTAAAGTTTTCTTTATTTTTATATAAATGCACCCCATTCATAATTCAATTACTCTTCAACCGATTTCTTCTCCATTCGTCATCACCTCTACGGTTTGAATTCGTCATTATTTCTCCATTAACCAACATTCTAGTTTGAAAATTTTGTTTATTTAAGATTTTATTAATTATAATAAAATTTAATTATAAGATTTCTTATATGCATGTGATTCTCTTTGTTTGAGCAATAGCTATTGAAAATTCAATTATTTGTTCGACAATTTTTTCTTATTTGGGGTTTCTTTCATTCTAAAAATAGGGAAAAAAAAGATTAATGGTATTAAAATTTTTGTACACCACCTTAGTGTGCTTTGGTTGTTGTCATCAATGGCTCACCAGTCACCTTTTAAATAATGCATTACTCATAAATATTAAATGAGAACATTCTAAATATTTAATTAAGCGGGTGGTGATTGTATTATTTATTCTTAGGATAACATGACTCTTAAAAAAAAGTAGAGTTAGCATTACCCTCTATTCTTATATTTAATAAATTTAATATTGATGTGTAATTATAAATTTTATAAGTTATTTTTTGATTGTGGTGTGCATTTAAAATTTTAAGAAAATAATAGTGTGTATTCATCAATTTTCAAAAATGAGGTGTAGTAATCAAATATTGTGGTGCATCTAACACTAACCCATTTAAAAATAGGTAGTATGATATTTCATTTTTTTTTTTTTTGTTTTCAAATATAGATGTAACAGAAATTACCTCCTACCTTGATTTTAAAAAAAATTGGTTACTAAGTTTAAAAACAAAAAACAGAAATATGTTTATTAAATATGTTTTGCATAAACCCCCGAGGTTTGACGATACACATAGACCCCCTCAATTTTCAAAAAATACATTAAGTACCCTTACTTTTTAAAATAATGGCACTTAGACCCCCTCCATTAGTCGACTGTCAGTCAACTCACAGAAATGCTGAAGTATGCTAATGTCATGTGATGAAGTATATAAAACTCCAAAATTGCCCCTCTAATGTTCAGAAAACACTATTCTTATTCCAAAACACTATTTATTTAATATCTAAAAATCCGGTTCTCACCCATGAAGTCGCCATGTGTCCCTTTTTGACACCCCTTAACCGTGGTTAGATTCACTCATCCATCCTTGTTTTTTCAAAATATTAATTCTTTTTAAAAAAAAAAATAGAGTTTTTTTAATATTAAAATCAGATTTTTAATATCACCCCTTGAGGTCGCCACGTGTCCCTTTTGACACCCCTAAACCGTGGTTAAGATTCATCCACCCATCCTTGGTTTTTTTTTTTAAATATTAATTCTTTTTTGAAAATTAAAAAAAAAAATTAGAGTTTTTTTTAATATTAAAAACAGTTTTTTGATACCCCCTTGAGGTCGCCACGTGTCCCTTTTGACACCCCTTAATCGTGGTTAAGATTCACCCACCCATCCTTGGCTTTTTAAAAAAAATATTAATTCATTTTTGAAAATGAAAAAAAAAATAGAGTTTTTTAATATCTTCCCTTGAGGTCGTCACGTGTCCCTTTTGACACACCTTAACCGTGGTTAAGATTTACCCACCTATCCTTGTTATTTTTTACATATTAATTTTTTTTTGAAAATTAAAAAAAAATAGTCTTTTAATACTAAAAACAGTTTTTTAATATCACCCCTTGAGGTCGCCACGTGTCCCTTTTGACACCCCTTAACCCCGGTTAAGATTCATCCACCCATCCTTGGTTTTTTTTTTTTAAATATTAATTCATTTTTGAAAATTAAGGGGTAAATCTTAACCACGGTTAAGGCGTGTCAAAAGGGATAAGGGGGCACCTCAAGTGGTGATATTAAAAAACTGTTTTTAATATTAAAAAAACTCTAATTTTTTTTTTTAATTGTCAAAAATGAATTAATATTTTTTTTTTAAAAGCCAAGGATGGGTGGGTGAATCTTAACCACGGTTAAGGGGTGTCAAAAGGGACACGTGGCGACCTCAAGGGGTGATATTAAAAAACTGTTTTTAATATTAAAAAAAATATATTTTTTAATTTTCAAAAAAAAATTAATTAGTAAAAAAAACAAGGATAGGTAGGTGAATCTTAACCACGGTTAAGGGGTGTCAAAAGGGATACGTGACGACCTCAAGGGGTGATATTAAAAAACTCTATTTTTTTTAATTTTAAAAAGTGAATTAATATTTTTTTTTGAAAAAGCCAAGGATGGGTGGGTGAATCTTAACCACGGTTAAGGGGTGTCAAAAGGGACACGTGGCGACCTCAAGGGGTGGTATTAAAAAATTGTTTTTAATATTAAAAAACTCTAAATTTTTTTAATTTTCAAAACAGAATTAATATTTTAAAAAAAAAACAAAGGATGGGTGGGCGAATCTTAACCACGATTTAGGAGTGTTAAAAAGGACACATGGTGACCTCATGGGTGAGAACTAGATTTTTAAATATTAAATGAATAGTGTTTTGGAGCAAGAATGGTGTTTTCTGAAAATTGGAGAGACAACTTTGAAATTTTATATATTTCATCACATGACATCAGCATACGTTAGCATTTCTGTGTGTTCACTAACGGTCAACTAATGGAGGGGTCTAAGTGTCATTATTTTAAAAAGTAAGGATACTTAATGTATTTTTTAAAAACTAAGGGGATTTATGTGTATTTTTGTCAAACCTAAGAGGGGGTGTAAATGTATTTTCTCCTTTGTTTTTTTAAAAACAGAAAACAAGTGCAACCGAACGGGCCCTTATATGCATATCTAAACTCCAAAAAAAAATAGCAAGAACCATGTGAAATGAACCCATTTCTCATATCTCAAATCCACCGTTACATCAACTGGGGTGGGTGGTGGGTACTTGAGATTTTGGAGAGAGAGAGAAGTCTGCAAGAGAGGGACTGCATGTTCGAATTATTCTTCCCCGGTGTATGATTGCTTTTGAGTTTTGATACTTTAGTAGTTATCTTGGACTCCTTTCACTCTTACTTTAAAAATAACTAGCGGGTAGCTCATGCGATGCACGTGAGAGCTAGGGGAAGAAGTTAACAGTTAATAATATCGGCAGTGATTCTAAATAGATAGATGAGCATGGGGTAGTTTAGGAATTAAAGTAAAACATTAAATCAAAGGTAAGGAGCAGTTTGGGAATTAAAGTAAAACATTAAATCAATGTTCTATTTTTTTATAAGGGTAGTTTGAGAATTTCGAAAAATTCATCATGCAAGACTCTCGCATTATCTTTACTATTATAATAGGAGAGCTAGTCGTACTGATTTTTCCGAAATTCCCAATCTACTCTCATATAAATTAAATGATTTTTTGCGAATTAATGTTTTACTTTAATTCCCAAACTACCCATTGCTCATCTATCTATTTAAAGAATAGAATCACAGCCAATCGTCATTGAACTCAGGGAGAGTTCCCTATGAGCTAACACTTGTCCCTTTTAACTCCTATTAACAGTGGTTAACTCCCTCCCCTCGCTCTCACGTGCATTGCACGTGCCACCTGCTAGTAATTAAAGAAACATTAAATCAAAGGTAATGGGTAGTTTGAGAATTAAAGTAAAACATAAAATAAATGGTTTGTTTTTATATAAGGGTAGTTTGGGAATTTCAAAAATTTCATCTATGCAGGACTCTCGCATTATAATAGTAAAGATATTTTCATCTCCCAGTCAAATCCTCTACGGTGATAATCAGATTTAGTAAATCAGGTTATCACCCCTAGAAGGTCACCACGTGTCTCCTCGGACACCCCTTAACCGTGGGTAAGGGTTCACCCACCCATAGGGTTTACCCACCTATTTTTGGTTTTGTTTTTAAATATTAATTTTTAAAAAAAATTAAAAAACTGTTTTAAGAGTTTTTTTAATATTAAAAACAGTTTTTTAAATTTAAAAAAAAAATTAATATTAAAAAAAAAAATCAAAAAGAGGTGGGTGAGGTGGGTGAACCCTTACCCACGGTTAAAGAAGGGGTGTAAAGGGAGACACGTGGCGACCTATAGGGTGATAACCGGATTTGCCAAATCCGATCATCACCAGAGATGATTTGACTGTGGCTCAGTGTGATGTTACGTCCCCGAGGCTGCGCGGTCAGTGAGAAACAAAAAGCGGAGAAGAGAGAGAAGCCATCCAATAAAAAGCAAAAGCCAAATGGCCCTCCCAAGTCACAAGCCTTTTACACGTGATAAAGAAGGTGCCAAATCATCTCCAGTGATAACCGGAAGTGGCACATCCGGTTATCACCCCTAGAGGTCGCCACGTGTCTCCTTTGACACCCCTTAACCGTAGGTAAGGTTCACCCACCCCTAGGGTTCACCCACCTATTTTTGGTTTTTTTTTTTTAAATATTAATTCTATTTTTAAAATTAAAAATTTGTTTTTAATATTAAAAAAACTTTAAAAACAGTTTTTTAATTTTAAAAATAGAATTAATATTTTAAAAAAAAACCAAAAATAGGTGGGTGAACTCTAGGGGTGGGTGAACCTTACCCACGGTTAAGGGGTGTCAAAGGAGACACGTGGCGACCTCTGGGGGTGATAACCGGATGTGGCACATCCGGTTATCACTGGAGAGGATTTGCACCCGATAGAGAATAGGACACCAAAAGCAATTGCATGCGTGTATGAGATTCATCACATCTCTCAAACCCATCTTTTGTTTCCACCTTTCAATTCTCTTTCTATCTCTCACGTTATTTTGACAGCTCTCTTTTTAAGCTTCTCTGTTTCTGATTGAGGGCATTTGGCTTTGGTGGATGAAAGTACTCTTGTTTTCTGCCCCCACTAACTTTGTGTTCTTTGGATTTTCTGGTTTATTCTTATTTTGTTCTCTTCTTTCTTTTCGGTTTTTAAATGCCAATGTTCTTCCGCCTCCTATCCATATTTTCTGCATCTTGGTCTTAGACATTCTAGTCTGTTATCAGGCAGAGGGGGTGGATTTTCACTGATTTTATTATGCTTCTTTATATGGTAAGCAAAAGATTGGGTTATAGATGGGATTTTCTGCTATTTTTTCATTGTTCTTTTGAGATGGTATGCTTAATATTTGGGGTAAGATAATGGTTTTTATCTTCTGGGTATTTCTATGTTTTTATATTTATTTAATCCTTCCAAGGGTTTATGGTTATTTGGTTGCTCAGACGGTGAAAGTTTGGGTTTTGAGTAATTGTTAGATTGTATAAGATTTTATGAATTTTTTGGTTTTGTTTGGAAATTAATCATTTAGTTGAAGAGCCGAATTTCAGCTGCAAACTTGGATTTGGGTTTTGTGTTCTGAGACTTTACCTTGAGGGGTGTCTTCGAGTTTCTTTTAGCTGAAACTTGGAAAGTTTTCTTCATTGATTAGGATTTGGGTTTTTATTATCTTTGCCTTCTTCTGTAATCATACACAAAAACTTAAACTGAAAATCTTGTTTATGGGCTTTAATTGGGTTTATTTGATGAAACAGAGGTAAGGTTTTACAAACGAATAGTAATGCTTGTAATCTGCAACAAAGACTGGGCTTTTCTTCATTCCTTTTGCCTCTCTGATTAAAAGCATGATCCATTATCTTTACTGCTTCCATTAAGCTATTAGTTTTTCAATTTCATTAATGTCTCTGACATGTTTTTCCCCTCTGTTTTTGGATTTTCAGTACAAATAACTTCAAACCTGTGACTGTGAGAAAAGGAGAGAATAGAAGACAATACAGAGTGGTGTATCTGGTGAAGTTTCTTTGTTGTCAAGAAAAGTGTGTTCTGCATTTCTGTTTCATACACCATGCCTATAAGACAAATGAAAGAGAGCTCAGAGCAGCATCTTGTGATCAAAACCCAATCACAGAGCTCCATGAATCCAGTTCTAATGGCCCCCAAAACTGCTCAGAATGGCAAAGTCCCACCTCCTCAAGAACCGGAGAACAGTAAACTCCACAATTACACTTCACCTCCTTCGAAAAACAGAGGAAGAAGGAGAGGAAGAGGAGGTCGAAAATCAGACCAAGGCGACATTCTCATGCGACAGAGTTCCAGACCTTGCACTGTGGCTCATAAGCCGGTGTCTGGGCATCCGAGCGAAGCTCTGTCGGCCACAATTCAAAGCGGGTCTATGGAGAATGGAAGTCATTTGGGTGAAATGGAGATGGGTTTTCCTTCTTCAAGCAAATCTCTGAGATTTGCCCCTAGGCCTGGGTTTGGGCAAGTAGGGACAAAGTGTATAGTAAAAGCCAACCATTTCTTCACAGAGTTACCAGACAAAGACCTGAACCAGTATGATGTAAGCTATCTCCATTAATGAGTTATCGTTTTGAAGTTTGTTAATTGAATTTGAGAGTAAATGTAATTGAATTTTTCTCTGGTAGCATTACAAGTGGTGTATTTAATCTTGGTTTTCTTCTTGTACTCTGCTGTTGAATTGTAAAAGAAATCGACTAAGTTCCTGTTTTCTCCTTTTTCTCTGGATCCTTTTTTAGGTAGTATTAATGGAATTGTAATATGGCCTTCATTTTGTTCTTCTTGTAGTTTACTTGTCTTTAATTTTTTTTTGTTTCTGTTTCATGCAGGTTACTATAACTCCTGAAGTGGTGTCGAGAACTCTGAACAGAGCTATCATGGCAGAACTTATTAAAATTTATAAAGAATCTGACTTGGGGATGAGATTGCCTGCGTATGATGGCAGAAAGAGCCTATACACAGCTGGGGAGCTTCCCTTTACTTCCAAGGAGTTCAAAATCAAACTTGTGAATGAAGATGATAGAATCAATGGTCTTAAGTAAGAATTTATTTCCTCTTCTCTTTCTTTCAACCTCTTATTCTTTATCTTTTATTTAGATTTGTGTGCTTGTGCTTTTAGAGTTTCCCCTTCTTCTATCTATGAATTGTGGTACTACAATGGGAATCAAAGATAAACACCAAATTGGAAAAAGGATATATTTTTTTTTGTTTTGTTTTAATTATAGTATAGGTTTTGGGCTCTGTTAAAACCTCCATGGAAGTAGTTTTACTCGACTTTTATGATATTTTCAGAAGAGAGAGAGAATATAAAGTGGTGATCAAGTTTGTTGCACGAGCAGACTTGCACCATCTGGGCCAATTTCTAGCGGGTAAGCGTGCAGATGCCCCACAGGAAGCTCTTCAAATTCTTGACATTGTCCTGAGAGAACTCTCGACCAAGAGGTATGGTTTCTTAGAAGGGTTTATGATTTTCTTAGTCTCCATCAGTAGGCAGTAAATTAAAACAACCCAAATTGAGTTTTTTATTTACCCCACAACTTCTGCATTTTAAGGTACTGCCCTGTTGGGAGATCCTTCTTTTCACGTGATATAAGAATGCCACAGCGGCTTGGTGAGGGTTTGGAATCATGGTGTGGTTTCTATCAGAGTATAAGGCCTACCCAGATGGGGTTGTCCCTAAACATTGGTAATTGAACCCCAATCAATTAATATTACCAATTAAACAAAAAAGTAGTTATATTTTTCTATATTTTCCTTCACTGTGCCAACAATTTTTGTTCACTATTTCTTTCTATAGATATGTCTTCGGCAGCATTTATTGAGGCTCTCCCTGTAGTTGAGTTTGTTGCTCAGCTTCTAGGCAAGGATGTGTTATTGAGGCCATTGTCCGATTCTGACCGTGTAAAGGTACTGATGTTTATTTTGGTGATGGAAGCTCAATTTGTTTTTAGTACTTCATCAAATTTATGATTTTTTTATTTGGAAAGTGCCTAACAGATCAAAAAGGCCCTTAGAGGAGTTAAAGTCGAAGTAACACACAGAGAGAATGTGCGAAGAAAGTATCGGGTTTCAGGATTAACATCACAACCTACGAGAGAACTCGTGTAAGATGCTTTTCTCCCTTGCGCATATTTCCCTTAGCCTGGTTTTTCAAGATCTGAAAATCTATCATTTTCTTGATCTATCAACTAAATCTTTTGAAATACTTTTTTGGTTAGTACTAGAATATTTTTCAAGTTAAGGTTTAATTTATTTAATTTCATCTGGGGCTAAGTAGTAGCAAGAACAGTAAAGAGACTTCCATCCCGGTTGCCCTTCAAATGAGGAAGCAGACTCCATGGTTATATATATATATATATTTATATATTATGAGTGTGTATTATTACTATTAGTCGGCAACTTCATCGTAATTTTGTTTAGGTTTCCTGTTGATGACAACTCAACCATGAAGTCGGTAGTTGAATACTTTCAAGAGATGTATGGATTCACCATTCAACATACACATCTTCCTTGTCTCCAAGTTGGGAACCAGAAGAAGGCAAACTATTTGCCGATGGAGGTGAGGGCTGTCTTTAATTATGAAGTCTCCTTCCTATAACAATTTACTGAGATAAAACAATAACTGGTGTGGCATCTGCATGATAATTGTGATTTTTTAGGCCTGCAAAATTGTTGAGGGGCAACGGTATACTAAAAGGTTGAATGAGAGGCAAATTATTGCTCTCTTGAAAGTTACATGCCAAAGACCCAAGGATCGGGAAAATGACATTCTGGAGGTATGCGTTCTGTTTAAGTGTTAAAGTAAACAAATAACAAAACAGGATTCGTAGTTTGGCCTTATACAATTTTGTTTTTAAAATTTTCTGGTACAAGGAATCATTTATCATTGGTTACTTGTTAGGGTAAGTGGGGTGAGTGGGCCCTCCATTCACATCACCCAAGGGGAACTTCTACCAATCTATTGGGGTTTCCCCTCATTGAGAATTGAACCTAGGACCTCCTAAGTCCTAAGAGGGGCACACTGTCACCATCTTAGCTGGGGGGGCGGGGTTACATAACTTACTTTAACATAACTTGTACTTCTTAAAAACTATTGGTTATAAAGTGGGGATTAGCAGATACTTATGGTGAGAATATTTATGATTCCAATACTACATTTTCCACGTTGAAGCTTTCTGCCGAAAAAAATTATAACTAAAATTGGTCATCTATAAGAAAGAAGATTTCAAAAATTATGCTCCTGAATCTGTAGAGGGATTCTGATATGCCTTGGACTTGTGTGTTTTTCTTCTTTTTAGAATAACCAATCCGTCTTAAAGTCTGTATCAACTTTACCTGGCTTCCATCCGATTATGGGGATAGAAGCCTGGTAAGGGGAGCTCTTTACGTATAAAATAATTGCCATACATTGTTAAGGATGCAATGCAGTAGCGTGTTTTTTTTTTTTGAAGATCTACTAAACTACCTGTGAGCAAAAGAATTTACCGCCTTTCCTTCCGGGCCGGGCCCTACAGAGGAATGACGCTAAACGCCTAAAATAAGAGTCGCCACCTATTTTATTAAGGTAAAATAGGATCCTAAATATACAATGGATAAGGCCAAAGGTCCAAAATGAAATTCTAGGTAAGTGATTCTTGTAAGTTTCAGGGAAGGTGTTAGACACCCTAAGACCCCTATCCGGAGATGGTAACCTACTCCCTATGTCTAAGCCCATTAAAGAAGAAATTCAAATAGAACTTAAGTATGTTGTTCAATTATACAAATTAAGTAAATAAAGCAAGATTAAGGGGAAAAGGGAAACTAATCCTAGGTGAGTTGGACCCATTAGGCTTGCCTACTTATCTGACTTGGCGGGATCAAGCCATAATAGTTTTTACAAGCAAGCATGCTAAGTTGGTTGGTTGATATAGGGTTGATTGAATGTTTTTGGCATTTTGGTTATATTTGAATTTTTTTGGTATTTTTGGTAATATTTGAATTTTTTTGGTATTCTGATTTTTTCCTTTTTTTTTTCATATAGATAGGATTTTGACAAACTTAACTAAAGTCAAATTTAACCCAAGAGACGGTTAAGGAGAGTTTAGGCTAAAAGATCGTATTTAGGACATAAAGAGGGATGTTTGCATTGTAAATAATAGATGGTCTATTGTCAACACCTATTTTGTTGGATTGGTGGTGACAATAAATCAAATACTACCTTTGGTATGAGACATTTTGGACAACATCCTCTTTTAAGTCCTTAAACCATTATTTATCCATTCAAATAAAACATGAAGGAAAAAGAAAGAAAGGAAAAAAGTGACAAGTAGAGAAAATGAAAACTCATCATCTCCCCTCTAATGTAGTCCCTTTACACTATTATGAATGATGTAATGGACCTCTAAATATGAAAATTGGAATGAGGATGAACTTTCCCAAAGAATTTTAGAAGAAGGACTAGAATCTAAATGGAGAAACAAAATGAAAAGAGAGGTATAGTTTTAGCTTCCACTCTCTATGGGCCTACCTATATCCACACTAGTGGGTACATAAAAAAGAAAGAAATATTTACATGAAAGGAAAAAAGAGGACCTTCCTTTCTTTTGAGGTGGGGTCCCCCTACATCATTAGATTGGTGTAGAGAGGCCCAATCAATCTTGAGAAGGAAGAGGCCTTCCTAAATGGTTCTAGAAGAAGATTAGAAACCAAGAAAAAAAGACAAATAAATATGAAGTAAAGAAGAAAATAAAGAATAAAGGGAGGAGTGCCAACTCGGCTACTCCTCTAAGACTTCTTTTCCAATGCTCCAAGAGGGGTTAACTTATAGGAGTTGGGGATTTTAGAGTCCACAAAGGAAGAGAGTTAGTGAAGAACTCTAGGCTTTTAGTCCTAGAATTCTCTACACACTCTAAACTTAGCTTCTTCTCACTTCTCTTCAAGGCCCAAAAGAAATATTAAAGGGTGAGAGTCTTCTAAGGGGTTATGGAACCTAAGAGTTTTTGGATAAAGAGGAGGAAGAGCTAGGGTTTCCACTTGGGATTTTGGAGATTGGGGAAATGACTTATGAGGGTCTTGTATTTATAGAGTTTTCAAGGGGTTGTGACAATTTAGTAATTAATAAAGAGGTTAGTGAAGAGAAGGGAGGTGATTAGTTGGTCAAAATGGGTGTGGTTGGTGATTGAGTAGTCAAAAAGGTGTGTACTTAGTGAGAAGTGATTGAGTGGTCAAAAAAGGTGTAAGAGAATTAATTGTTTTGTAAGAGGTGTAAAAATGAGTTGTAAGAGAGTAGATGAGGTGATTGAGTGGTCAAAAAGGGTGTAGTTGGTGATTGGATAATAAAAAAGGTGTGTACTTGGTAAGAGGTGATTGAGTATTAAAAAATGTGTGCAAACACAAAAACGAGGCTATTTGGGGTTTGAAGAAAAAATAAGAGGTCTTTTGTAAGAAAGTGGAAAGTGGGTTTGGGTTTATGGGTTTTGAATGTGGGTTGAATGGATGTGGGTATGTGGATTAGATCTTATGCATCATGGGTCATGGTTATTGGACTTTGGCTATGGTAATTAGGCTTTGGTTAAAGTAATTGAGCTTTGGCTAAAACAATTTGGTAATTGGGCTTGGGTAATGAAATTAGGTAATTAGGCTTGATTGAGTTGTTTGAGTATAAGTTTGGCCATTGGGCCTTGGGTGAACCTTGGAGCCTTTGAAAAAGTTGGAAGAGGGATAGGGGGTGCAAAAATGAGGTGCTTACACTACCTATTTACTCACACATGTGAATTTTGTATGTACTTGACGAATAACACATTTTGCCTTCTATGCACTTTCAAACACTTATGCAGACGGTTCAACATAATGCTTATGGTCATGATCCATATGCGGAGGAGTTTGGGATCAAAATCAGCAAAAAGCTAGCTTCTGTTGAGGCTCGGATTCTTCCTGCCCCTTGGGTATTCCTATAGCTCATTAAAGCCAACAGTCCGATTCATATAAATATACTCAGTATTTTATTCATTGGCCACCATCTGATGCCACGCTTTCTGCAGCTGAAATATAGTGATACTGGGAAGGAAAAGGATTGTTTGCCTCAGGTTGGTCAATGGAATATGATGAACAAGGTATTGTTCTTGTATGCCCAAAATTTCATGTTAATTTTTTTTGACCTATACAACAAGATACTCCAATTATTGTTTTATAACTTCATGCCCGACACATACATTTTACATGCTTGCCACTTACATCCACATGCCAATAGCTTGTTAGGATATAACAACTCCAGTTAATAACTCCATATGTTGGAAGTTTGAGTCTCATATCTATCAGTTTGGTTTTCCATCACAATAAATTCTGCGTCCCTTCATTGTACCAAATGATCATCTGTCATCCTTGTTTCATCACTTCCTTTCAAATCAGCATAAACGAGTCTGATTGATTTTGCTATGGCTGTTTCTTCAATTTGATTTTTTAAAAATCTATTTTCTTCCCTCAATTTGAAATTTTGTTCCATACTTTCCTTCTTTAACTATAGCACAAGTTTGAAGTTAAGGTAGTAAGTCTCAAATCATTCTTGTTTCAACATACCTATGTCATTTATTGCTTCTACCGTTGATTACTTGGTCTCCTGCTCCTTGTAAAACAGAAAATGATCAATGGGAGCATTGTCAGCCGGTGGGCATGCATCAACTTCTCACGAAGTGTTCAAGAGAGCATGGCTCGTGGGTTCTATAACAAGCTCGTTCAAATGTGTGAAGTATCTGGCATGGTACTTTTCTTTATGTGTAGAACCTCAGTCTTTTGAAATGTGTTTGATCAGGTATTTGTGTGTCTTTTAATAGATTAATCAGCCCTAGGTTTTGCTATTAACTTGAGTTAGCATTGGCTTTTGTTTTGGTAGGAATTCAATCCAGAACCCGTGATTCCAATCTACACAGCCAGGCCTGAGCAAGTAGAGAAGGCTTTGAAGTATGTTTATCACGCAACTATGAACAAACAAAAAGGGAAAGAATTAGAGCTTCTATTAGCCATTTTGCCTGACAGTAATGGTTCTCTATATGGTATGCTATGCACCGGACTTGATAGCCATGATCCAGGAATCAGGGTTTGAGCTTCATTTACTGGACTAATGCCAAAGAAAGTTTAGTGTCTACTTCAAGTTTGATATTTACCTGCATTTTCAGGCGATCTCAAACGGATATGCGAAACTGATCTGGGTTTAATATCTCAATGCTGTCTTACCAAGCACGTTTTCAAGATCAGCAAGCAGTACCTGGCTAATGTGTCTCTGAAAATCAATGTTAAGGTGTGAGCAAGCCCTATGATCATGTAAAGACACACAGATACACATGTTTTTGATTCTACATAAAATTATGCTCCATGTCACTCAAAACACTGATATGGTATGACGCAGATGGGAGGAAGAAACACTGTTCTTTTGGATGCTATCAGATGGAGAATACCGTTGGTTAGTGACAAACCAACCATAATTTTTGGAGCAGATGTGACCCACCCAGAGAGCGGAGAAGACTCCAGCCCTTCCATTGCTGCTGTACAATCAATAACCCAAACTCACATTCCTAAATCCTCCCCTTTAACTAAACATTGAAGACCTTAAATGCTGATAACTATTGGTACGGCTGTAGGTAGTAGCTTCTCAGGACTGGCCTGAAGTCACGAAATATGCGGGATTGGTTTGTGCTCAAGCTCACAGACAGGAACTCATACAAGACCTATACAAGACTTGGCACGACCCTGCCCGCGGCACAGTTAGTGGTGGCATGATCCGGTATAAGGACTCTTGGGCTTTTTGCTTCCTTTTGCTTTCTTCATCTAAATCACATTTTTCTATTTCTATTTCTCATTCCCTATAATGCAGGGATCTGTTGGTTTCTTTTCGGAAGGCAACGGGACAAAAGCCACAAAGGATTATATTCTACAGGTCAAGAAACTGTCCAATAATACTGTATAGTGTTTATGTGATGCTGACACTGGAAGGATGGACCTACTGCAGTTGGAAACCCCATAACTAGCATTATTGTAGTGTTAATTTGATATCATATTATTCGATGCTATATGTTATTGGTGCATGTTAAGTATAAATTAGAAAAAAAAAACATAATCAAGATGAATAGATACATGTTACATATTCAGATGAACAGATACATATTAAAATGGGTTTAGATCATATAAACAACAGCTAAATTAATATAAGAAAATATTGATCATATAAACAACAGCTACATCAATATAAGAAAATATTGACCTTAATGAAATTGTGGGAATCGTCCGACGTACCAATTAATTAATTTATTTTAGATGGGAGTATGTCTGTTACGTAAGTTCCAACTTGTTTATATCTAAGTAAAAGGGATATTTTTAAAAAAATCTTTATCTATAAACAGATATTCCTTAAAAGGAAGAAAGGATATGAACAAAAAAGTAAAAGGGACATGGGTATAGAAGTCCATTGAACCGGAGAGATATGATCTGCATGCATAATAAGATGCACACTATATGGATAAACATGCCTATCTGTGACACTGTAATTGTAGATATATGCGTACATTTATTTGTGTTCATTTTTTTAGTTGCTAAATAGAGGATAATTTGAGCAGGGATGGTGTGAGCGAAGGGCAATTCTATCAAGTCTTACTCTACGAGTTAGATGCTATCCGGAAGGTATTTTGGTTTGTTCTGTTTTATGTCCACTAATTAAAATTATTGAAACCAAATAAAAATGTTGATTGGACCTAATAAATAATTTACATGCAGGCTTGTGCTTCTCTGGAACCGAACTACCAACCGCCAGTTACTTTCATTGTGGTCCAAAAACGACATCACACCAGACTGTTTGCCAACAACCACAAGGACAGGAGCAGCACTGACAAGAGTGGGAACATTTTACCTGGTAAAGTATCAGTTAGACACACACACACACACACACACACATATTTAGGAAAGCTTCTTGAAGATCATTTTTACTTAACCTCATTGTACCTGTTTTTTCAAGGCACGGTGGTTGATTCTAAAATTTGTCATCCCACGGAGTTTGATTTTTATCTCTGCAGCCATGCTGGGATTCAGGTGAACCTGTATTTTCAAGTTATTCTATTAGTTAGGTAGCAATTAGTTACAGGTAATAAGCATGTTATCCTAGAATTAGGAAAATAAGGTAAAACTGTAAAAGAATAACACATTACGAACTTCCAAAAACGAAGTGATCAAGACCCTTTTATCAATACTCTCATCTACAGCCAAGATACCTTATATCTGGTACCACAATGATAATTTATAGAATGGTAAACTATGAAAATTTTGAAGATTATGGTGGACCTACAGGATATGTGGGTTATATGACTTACACTCAGTACGGGGGGAGGGAGATCTTTTATTGATTAGTCTGATCTCCTCCAAAAATCAGCATGATTGTATATGGTCCTATTTATTGATTTAGCAGTGAAATTATCTTGGGACTGTTCAATGGGAAGGTACTTCTTGGATGAAGGTTAGCTCACAAGTTAAATTGGAATTCGACTGCCTGAAAACTTCTAGGTCTTGTATGGACTTATCCTGAAGCAAAATGACAGCTTAGGTGGAAGACTCCTTCAAAATTGAGCCATACATTTGGAAACTTAAGATCCTCTGGCCATTCTGGATTTAGGGCTTTCCCCATCTAAAGTATGCTACACATTGAATTGTTCGGTTTGATGAGTTTGGTGACTCGCACATTAGGTATGGAATTAAAGGGTGAGGGAAAAGTGTCCACTGAGGATGAATAATCTCATATCTTTCCATAAACGCTTCGTGTATAGCATACCACACCAAGATACATGTTTTGAAATACTTACTTTCCTTTAGTTTGCTAAAATGCCTTTGAAGACTTAAGCTCATGAAGCATTATATTCTGGATATTTTGACCAGGGGACAAGCCGACCGGCTCATTACCATGTTCTGTGGGATGAGAACAATTTTACTGCAGATGGAATTCAGTCCTTAACAAACAATCTATGTTACACGTATGCAAGGTGTACACGCTCCGTCTCGGTCGGTAAGTCTATGTTCTTTCTTTTCTAATAATTTATTTTTGATTCATGTCAGTTTATTCAAATCCTTGAAAAGGAGAGGGCCATATTATCCCCCATGAGAAATGTTGTCCCCCACAATTTATTTGAATTATTGACTTATTTATTCTACAAATCAATAAAGAATTTCAAATATGTCCCCAATTTATCAGGGGGTGATGAACATGTTCATGAACCCAAACTTGATCTATCATATAGACTGTAGTCAGGACTCAGGAGCACAGGGTGATTTTAGGACTCCTAGAAGATGCTGAAGTGCCCTTAATGAGAATGATGAAACAAATGCCTGGGACTCGTTATGTAATCCAAAGTACTAAAGTATGTGGATGCCAGTTTCTGTGAAAAAATTATCTTAACTTCCCTTTAGCTTTTCTCCACGGAGCAAAGTAAGATTGACAGTATATGCATGTAAATCCTTTTGGTATGCTGAAACTAGGTAGCAGTAAGATGAATATAAACAAATGCCTTGGGTTCTTTTAAGTAATCAAATTATATTCAGTTGGGGTGATCTTTCCATGACAAATTGATTGTTATGCTGAAACTAGGTGGTAGGAACTTGAACATTATAGTGTTAAAAAAAATGGCTCGAATGTGAGAGTTCTAGAGGGAGCGATTGATCAGCCACCTTTGATCGGGGCAAGTAGCTATCGATCGGCCACTGTGGCGGATTGATTGGCGGTGCATTGTTTTGAATTCCAGAAATCGATTATTAGGGCTGAGACTTGGGGGTATAAAAGGATCCTTTTAACTAGGTCTTGTATGCTTTTGTGAGTGCTTATGTAAGCTTGAGAAACTTGTAAAGGGAGGCCATTAGAGAGTAAGAGAACTCTTGTAACTCCAGAATTGATTCTCATAGTGAAAGCTTCGATCATCATCGCCTGTGGACATAGGCATTTGGCCGAACCACATAAATCGTGTCTCGTGTGGGAAGCATCTTTGTTTGGTTTGTTTCTCCTTCTTTGGTTTGCTATTCTCTTGTTCTCAATAGATCCTTAGGGGTTATTTCCGCAACATATAGTATGCTTGTGCAAGATCATGTATGATCTACCCTTGAGAATACTTGTGCAGTTCCTCCCGCGTATTATGCACACTTGGCTGCATTTCGAGCACGATTCTACACAGAACCAGAAATGCAGGAGAATGGCTTGACGACTGGTGGTGTGGGTCAAGCAGCCCGGATTACACAAGCAGCTGGGAAGTCCAGTGTCCGGCCATTGCCAGCCCTGAAGGAGAATGTGAAGAGAGTAATGTTTTATTGTTAGAGAGAGGAATGATGGGATGATGATGGTGTTGACGTCGAGAAATGTACGGCTTGCAGCCACCATGTGTTGCTCTTCCATTTATGTAATTCTCTCTTTGTATGTATAATGATTCATGTATGATTGATAGCTCTTCCAATTTCAAATCATCAGTGATGATCTGGTAATGGGTCCTAGCCTTTCTCTCATTCTCTGTACATGGTTCTAGCTCAAGGCTCATGGCCCACTAATCTACTAATCACCACTATGAACGGGAAGAAAGAATCCCATTTGAAAATTTAAAGACCTTCAACTGAATGAGGAATGCGAAGATCCAAAGGACAGGGTTCTAATATGTTGCCACCATGTGAAATCAGGGCACCAGGGTATTAGTCAGTATTTTTCAATATGATTAATTGACCTAGAAAAAAAAATTGATGGGGGGTCTGAAATGTTAGCACTTTAATGAATTCATATCCCTCATAGTACTTAATGAATTCATATCCCTCATATTACATGTATTGCATAATTTAGTTCATTTTTCGATCTAAAATCCCCAACATTTTTTCAGTACAAATTTTTTGCTTCTATTCAAAGTCATCTTAGCAAGAATGTGAGCTACCCCATTCATAGCTCTAGGAATGGAATCTAACTGAACACTTCTTGCTGATTTTAGAACATCGATACTGTCTGTTGGCCTACTCTGGGTTTAGGCCCCATTCATAGCTCTAGGAATGTAATCTACCTGGAAGCTCGCCTAAACATTAAAAAAAGGAAAAAGAAAAAAAAGAAAAGATAAGTAGTTTAGGCAGGATAGGAGCAGTGATTTTTTCTTGTTGGGTTGGGTTGGGTTCGCTTCGCTTCGCTTCGACATTTCTCAGCTCATCTATAATCAAGGCCCAGTTCAGTTGGTCTATGGTCCATGTGACTATTGCTTGAGAGTTTTTTTTTTGGTAGAGACACACGGTTAAGCCACAACCTCGGTTAGTAGTTAGTATATGTTCTAAGTTAAGGGTGGGTGGAGAGCACAACACTCTCACCCTCTCGGGAATGGATCCCGGAAGGGCCGGAACCTCCCTCCTAAGGATGGGATACACCTACCACTGGGCTATTCCCAGGGTGTGTTGTTGCTTGAGAGTTGAGGCTAGGCATAATATTGTATGCGTACTGTGAAATAGGACGATTAAAGTCCGCTCAATACCAGCTTTAAACACCTATTTAGGGGTAAGTCTGCCATGTTGGGATGGGCCTGATCTTAGCATGGCCTGGTCCATACTATAACTATAAATGGCCTGGGCTTCCTGCCCCATTACAAATATAAACCCTAAGCTAAATTCCCCCCCACCACACACACACGCCCAAAAAAAAGGGTTAATCTTACTGAAGATATTTTTCCCTTCTTTTGTGTATATGCTAATAAATATGGGTAATGCTAATTTCACTTTCTTTTAAAGTCACTAACACTTCTCATCCTTTAAAGAAAGTGACTTTAAAAGAAAATGGAATAACATTACCTATATATAGACTAGCAAAGCCCCCATACGATGCACAGGAGTATAAAGAAAAATGAAAAGAGAATAACTAAAAAAAACAGTTGAGCTAAACGTGAAAAGACTATTGGAAAATATTGGGAAGAAAAAATTTAGGAATAGATAATTTGAGATTTTTTTGGGATCCAACAGAAAATGAAGAGACTTAATAGGTGAGAATAAAGAGAAAAGTGGGGGGAGGGACACGTCTCTACACACTCTTATCCGTGTGAGAAGATAGAGGATTATAATCTCCTAAAATCTCTTAAATGATTTTTGAATTAAGAGGGAAACGTGTGTGAGAGAAATAGTTAACGATTGAGATTAAAGAGGGTGTCACATGACATTCTTAAAACAGAACTTATAGGATTCATGAGATTGAAAATTAGAGAGCAAAGAGAGGGGGTTAGTAGTGTCACCTAACCCCTGTCTCTTCGCTCTCTAATCTTCAATCTTAGGAATCTTATGAGTTCTATTTTAAGGATGTCACGTGATATCCTTCTTTAATCTCAACCGTTAACTCTCTCTCACACACACGTTTTTCTTTCAATTCAAAAATCATTGGAGAGATTTTAGGAGATTGTAATCCTCTATTTTTTCACACGGATAAGGGTAGAGGGATTTTAGGGATTGTAATCTTCTATTTTCTCACACGGATAAGGGTGTGTAGAGACGTGTCCTTCCTCCACTTTTCTCTCTCTATCCCCACTATTAAGTCTCCTCATTTCCCTCTCTCACATCTATACTATAATTCCCACCATGGCTTTCCTATTGTTTGATCCCAAAAAAACCTTCAATGATATTTTCCTAAATTTTCTCTCATGTATCTCATATTCTTCTCTCAAATTACACAATTCCTTCTAATATTTCCTAAGAGTTCTCTCACGTTTATCTCAACTGTTTTTTTTTGTTATTCTTTTTTCATTTTTCTTTGTACTCCTGTGCATCGCACATGGGCTTTGCTAGTTTCTTTATATTATAATATTATAGATAGATAGATTCCATATATCATATTGGCAAGGAGGAGTGCTACCCTGCTCTCGGCCTTTCCTACTCTCAAGATGGGCCAACCACCTGTCCATTTCATAGATAAAGCACCCTTTTTACATGTTGCGATGCTTTAACTCTGAAAGTGGACTGATATGGTTGTGATCTCATGTTGAAGGTAGGAAGTAAGGCTGTAAGGGGTTAGAATCTGTTCCAGGTGGAGTTAACAACTACGCTCACCTATCTCCCACGAGATTGATCCCGGGACCTCTCTCCTAGTGAGGGGGATACACAACCGGGCTATTCCCACGGCGTGTCATCTCATCTCAAATAACTGAGAGGCCAGTACGTAGAGTAGAAGGAACTTGGCTAGGGTTATATGTTACCTGTTGGGAAAAAATCTGTTTTGGAAAATCTTGGTGTTTTTGGGAAAACAGTTTTTATAAACTTTGACCCAAAATATAAGTGGGACCCACAAAGATTTTGAGGCGGGTCCAAGTGGATTCGTGTTCTCCTCCATGAGGAGATTAACGTGGTATATTTATTTGTCCAAAACAGTGAAGTGGTGAATGAGAAATTCATCTCAAAGTAGGCCACTTGAACATGTATTGTAAGTTGAAGAATGGTAGAGAAAATAGTCCCACATCGGAAAACTATTGAAACCATAGTGTGGTTTATATACCATTACCTTGGAATAAAGGGTGGGCCCTTGGGGCACCCAAATTTTGCGAAGGAGTGAGCCCATGCTCCAAGGTGGAACCAACCTCTCACACGCGCGCGCCGCCGCCACCCCGACCCGGCCCGTGTCCGAGTCCGGTCCGGCTGGCTGGCTGGGCTTGGTTTGGTTTGGTTTGGTTAGTAGCCTTGGCTCTTGTGGGCCTTTAGCCCAAGCCCCTATATTTATTTTTTGCTGGGCTGGGCCAAAGCCCATTCAACTTACACAGCAGTTTAATTATCCAACAGTCATGTCTGTTGGATTTAAACTGAAACCCCAACAGACATGACCCTTCTGGAACAGTCTCCTCCTTTCAAGATTATTTAAGGAATTCTATTACAATTTTCTGGAGTACGAATTCCAGATCTTCTACTCCCTAGTCTTTATCTTCTTCTGCATTAAGTCAATTTCAGAGAGAGAATACTAAACATCAAAGGTTCGCTGTGTCCTTGGGTTTCTAGTGGTAGTACCCAGGACGTGACTGTTGTATCTTGGGAGACAACTTGCCGTCGGCCGTGACCACCTGTGCGGGGCAATATTGTCTTAAGGACATTGAATTCAATTCAAGCCTCAGTCCCTTCAAACAGTAAAGTGCACTGTCCTTTTATTTCTATTCTATCTTAGATTGTGTTCTGTGATTGTATTTCGCCTTCTGTACTTAGCATGTTTTCAGTATAACATACAGTAAAATCTGATGCAATTTATATCCAACATTACCTTCCAAGGCGCTGTTATTACTAGACCTCTTCTGCTGTTGTATACCAATAATAAACCATCTACCTAGGTTTGTGAAGGATAGAAGTCATTGATCTCTCTCAAAGGTGGATGACAAAAATTAGCTGGAAAGTAAAACTTGGTTCAAGAAGTACTTACTGCAATTGATGCACATTGAATGCACATACTGTATCTAATAGTTCATACAAAATGCATACACTGTACCCTCTCATTCAGACAATCAAAAGGCATTTATGGAATACAAAATGTTCTACAGTGGATTTATTTACCTCCTTAATTAGTCCATGGAGGTTATGGGCATTAAGACACACACACCTACAACACCTACGCCTATTTAGTTTTTCTTCTTTAGATCATATATTTCCAGAATACGATCCAATCGTAGTTAGAGTTTGTCTCATCTAGTTTGGATTTTATCAAGCATTAGTTCCACATTAACACATGGATCAGACACTAAAAAGGAGTTAGATATATCGAGTGCCTTTGTTTCTACCTCACTTTCTCCATTCTATTATTTTGCAATCGGACTGCTAAAGAACTTGGTAGCGACAGGTTTAAGCATATGATTTTTTTTTTTTTTTTTCATATTAGCTTACTAGAAACAATCTTCAGAACATTAGTTGGTTACTAGGAAGTCACTTATTTTAGAATTTACTTTCTTTACCCATGTAAGTAGGGTGGGTGTGTTTGTGTGTGGTACAATTAATGTGTGGGTGTGTGGTGTGTTACCAAAAGAAAAATGAAAGTAAGGTGTGGAGAAATGTGGAAGGGAAGTGTTATTGGGAATATTTGTATTCTCTTTGAACCTGTAGGGAGGAAAAAGCTTCCAAGCAATGAAGCAATATATATCTCTCTCTCTATAGGTCCTTTTCCTTAACTAATTAATATCTTGTTTGTTCATATGGCACGGGTTGAACATAAGCTAATTTTATAGTTTTCCAGATCTAGTAAGGAAAGCAAAGCCAAATCCATCTCGTACATTAGAAAGATAGAGGAATGCTAGCCCTACTCTCAGTCAACCCATACTTTCACCCTCTACCAATCACCTGCCCATTTTTTGTGAGAGAATGCTTTAATTATTGTAGAATGGACATGTGGTTGGTGGATGGTGAGAGTAGGGTAGCTCTCCTCAAGGAAACATATGTATAGTCTGTGGGTTCGAATTGGAGCAAACCCAGAGTGCGTGATCGATCAGCCAAACATGGCTGATTGATCGGTGGTCGACGAGTTTAGACGGGTAGGATTTTTTAAGTCATTTTGGAAACTCCTATTTCGTTAGGAAGTTGCCTTGTGTTGGAATTCCGATATTGGAGAAATTCTAAAAGAGTTAAGACTCATTCCTTGCCTATAAATAAGTTTAGGGTGGAGGCTTATAAATATAACTAAGAAAGTAAGAACTAAGAGGAAGAGAGAAAGTCACGGATATATGAGGTGTGGTAGGGCTTTCATGGAAAGCGAGGACGTCTCCCATGGAAAGCCCCAGTGAAGCTCTTGGGTGAAGAAGAGTGTTCTCATGACTGTATTTCGGTGTGCTTTCATGGTGGAGGGTATTGGTTCAATCATGGAGAGTTCGGGTTTTGTGTCTCCTTTCTCCTAAAAGAGGCAGTACTTCGGTTAGATTCGGATTGGAGAAAGTGAACAAAGACGTGAGCTATGTGAGAGTCTTTCAAGGGTTGTGGTAGAGTCTTTAAGTGTATATTCTTTGCTTATTTGTTCTCTTGTAATCTCTCTATTTAGTAGTGAAGGTTTTCTCGACTGTTTCTAGTGTAGACATAACCTTAGATGGGTGAACCACGATATATCTTGTGTATTGTGTATTTGTCGTATTATCTTGAGAATACCAATAATAGAATCGCCTCTTCACTTTCCCCAACATAGTCTAGTAAATTGTATGACAGCCTCCATATTATAGAAGACATATGTCAAGCTTATCTCAGGGTTGGCGAATTGTAAGCTACTGTCGCGGATGACTTTATATATGGTGGTACAACAAATGAATTTTCTTTGTGAGTACTTCTGATAAGTCATTGAAATCCTAATTACGTTTCCTAATTATATAAGAAACAGAAGCAAGTGTCCTGATTATCTTATTCATGAGGATCAGCTCTCTGCTATGAACTAGTCTATCTTTACCGTCAAAGATCTGATTACTATGAAAACATCGATGTATGTAACTAACCAAACTTTCCATAAATTCAGGTGTAAGTCAAATTAATGACCATGAAATGTCATTGTCAAAGTAGATCTATGGTAGCTGAGGTTAATTAAGCTTGCCTACAAACTTAAGAAACCTCAAGTGGACTTGAACATTGCAAATGTCTTTTCAGAAACCCTCATGGAGTTGAAAAATGATTATCGAAACAAATAACATATAGTGATTGAAATTTCGTATTTGTTTTGCAATCCGAATAGTGAATTGGCCCTTGCATGTAAGATAAACTGAAATAGTAGCTGACCTAGAATTGGCTACCTGCACCAGATTAGTAAATAAAATCCATCTGTATATCAATTCCATGTTCAGGAAACGGATGCTGGTGAAGCAATTTTTTGGAATGTCATCGGATATCTGATTATCCCAGATAACTGAACCCTTGAATGCCCCCTTACATACACTGATCTGAAGTGCCATTCATAATTGCTGAAATCTCGTACTAACTGCTGAAGTAATTTGAAGTGATTTTTGAGTGCATCAGATTACTATGTGTGGCTAAAATTGTTGAAGTAGACTAGCCCACAGAATAACTAATACTCTCATTGGTATGTTATTACAATCTTTATAAGCAATTCATTTAAGTCTATAGTGATATTTGTAGCTTCTAATTGTATACTTCAGCTCTGAACTACTACTTTCAATTGATTTGAACAAATGCTGATAAGAAGAGGCTTGATTTTTACATTTGTTGAAACTTCAACTTCTCTATTTGTGAAATCCATATAGGTTTGTGTAAGGATACCTAATGTTCCCATCAAAACACGCGCAGCTAAGGGCCCATTTTCTTAGAAATAGTTTCAAACTATTTCTAGGAAATAGAGAATTATTCCTTGGGAGTGATGCCAAACAGGCCCGTAGCCTGATGAGATCATTCAAATAAAATGGAATACCATTGTTCTAAATCAAGAAAGATAAGGACCTGTAAATTAAAATTCACAAAGCAATCCCACAGTAACAATGATTTTCAGTATCTATACTCACCAAATTTTAAAGGAAATGTTAATCTCTTCCATGCTACTATACTCTAGGATTGTATCAGTATCATGAACTATGTTAGAAAATGTCATGTCATAGGAGTTGACAACGTTTTTTTGCACCAGCTGCCGACGTGATGTAACTCTCCTCCTTTTCTGGTATTTGGGACCATCAATGAAGTGTAAGAGCAGCTGGGCAGAGTTCTAAAAGATAGAAATACATCATGCAACAAAATATCTTCCACCCCTAAAGAGAAGAAACATTATAGCTTTATACCCTTAAACCGATTCCCTCCCCCAAAATAACAAATTTCTTCTGTACTTCTTTGCCTGATATCTCCATTTCAACTCCTATCTACCCACATTTCCCTTGACAAACCCTATGAAGGGCTTTTAACCCTACTAACCCAAGACACTAATGTCACCATAATGTCAAGGTCAAGCAAGATGGCTTTTATGGTTACTCCATTTCATGGAAGGTCCCATAAATGGGCATGTAACAAACCCTAGTTAGTGATCCTCCACCATCTGTTCCTTTATGGATGATAAAAACAAATTAAAACCCTAGAAAGGCTCGGGAGAGTCAGATTGGTGACGTTTTTGTTATGTGGGTACGCACCGAATCAAAAATGTACATGGACTCTAGCCCAATGGAGCTTCCCAACAAAAGGAGGTGCCAAATTCCAACCACCAAGCTAAAGAAGAAAGAGAAAATCAAACTTTGCTGTTATACTTCAATGCATTCAATACCCACTTCATCATCTAACATGCACAGAGAGAGAGAGAGAGAGAGAGAGAGAGAGGTGTTGGAAGAAAATTTTGTAGAAATTAGGCAATATTGTCACATCCATGGCGTAGAAAATTGACTGGGCTACTGCTTACTAAGGAATCCGTACTCCACATATGAAGTGTTAGAAGATGGAAAAGAACTACATATAATGTAATCCCAACCAACCACACGCGCCAGAGAGAGAGAGAGAGTGAGTGTGTGTGTGTGGTGGGGGGGGGGGTTTCATTTACTAAGAGTTTGAAAAAAACACAAGTGGGTTCATACGCTATTGTTCAAGATCCTGAAAATTACATCAAATGGTTGTCCGTTTTGCTTCTACATTGTGAAAACGAAAGTGGGTTTCCAAGCTATTTCTCAGAGACCTGCAAAGTACCTCAAACCGTTGTCTTTTGCTTCACATCGAGAAAATAAAACTGGATTTACAGGCTATCTTTCCAAAACCTGAAGCATATCTCTAGCGGTTGTTTGTCTATTTTTCTCCTATACTTAGAAAGTACAAGTGGATCAACAAATTATTGAATTATAATTCAAATGGTTGTCCATTTTGCTTTTATATTTGATAAAATACAACTGGGTTTTCTTACTAATTTCCAAATACTTGAAATTTACTCTAAATGGTTTTCTTCTTCATAGGGCTTGAAAAAATACAAACTGGTTCACCAAAATTAAAACAGAAAGATATTTTTGGTAACAGTCCTTGATCTCTCATGCTTTCATTTCAAAAATCCTAGTGAGAGATAGAAATCAAAAAACCAAAAAAAGAAAAAGAAAAGAAAAGAGCTGATTCCCAACCAAATCTGCAAGATCGATCTCTCAGCCTTACTTATGTCTTCAAATAGGAGAAGTAATTTCTGCTGTTTCTTTGTTATAGTCTACTTAGATTCACTTAATGCAGTTGCTCTTACCTAGCCATTTTCATCATCACTTTCACTAATCCAACAAAGAAAAAAAATTCACTACTCAATCTCAATTTCATAAACTCTTAACAATTTCAATTTGTAGAAAATCTACATAGTCTATGCATAATAGAAATTAAGATACCAACATGAACACACTCAAACTAGAGAGAGAAGAAGAAGTCTCAAAACAATATAGAACACAGACTCAAGTTTTCCTTTTTTCCCTTTTTTTGTATTCTTTTATGATAGATAGATAGATAAGTCCCACCTCATAGAAACCTTAAGCAAAGAAATATAAATAGAAGAGGAGTGCTAGCCCCAGAAACCAGTATATATAATTTTAAAAAAATGAAAAAGGTGCATACCCAATAGAAATGAACATGAACAGTATAGGAAGGAATATTAAAGCACCCTCCCCGAGGTCCAAGGAGGGATCTCAAAAGCACCACCATGTTAAGACAGAGAAATTCTGTTACTCAAAACCCTAACAATATCTCTAATCGGCTTCTAAGATTCTCCGCGTAACTTGACATAAAAAAACAACAACAGAATACTCAAAACACCAAAAAAAACTATAAAAGAAGCAAATAATCGTACGAACAAAGAAGATAAAAAGCAAATCATGGATACCCAGATGAGCCAAAATCAAGTAGAAGAAGAGCAGATACCTTTTTATCCAAGGAAAACCCTACAAGTCGATTAGCGTTTCTCGTGCTCTCATCAACGGGTGAAACTGCCACATGATCTGATCTTCCCTTGACAGGGAGGGAAGTTAAGATCATGCTGGCAGCTTCAACCGCAATTGGAGCACGATATGAAGATTCAAAGTAGAGGCACAATATATGGAAACCAGTGGTTTATCCTCATCTTCTTCTTCCATTAAAGGGTAGCCAAGATAAGTGTGGAAGAGAGGGATATAAATAGAGGGATGAAGAGAGGAATTAAAGGGGTTTTTATCATCTATTAGTGATTTTGATATTATTAGGGACTGAAAAGGTTCTAAGAGATTGTAAATATAAAACAAAAAAGATGAAAGTGGTCCCTCCAAAGGGGAGCAAATTGAATATTGTCACGCCCACGCCACCACCATGCAGACAGGTTAGTGAAAGTTTCTAAATTTACTAAGAGCTTTTAATGACTTTAGGTGGAGGACCAATTCATGCATCTCTCTCTCTCTCTCAATGAGCCAAAAAAAAGACTGTAAAACACGAGGAGTATATGGGGGACCAATTTGCATGGCTTCTTATGTGTTGCATAAGGTTCACACAAAAAGAAGAAAGGAAAAAGCATATCAACCAAACAAAATCATGTGACTCTCTCTCTCTCTTGATCGTGGTTATGTATATTTACTTCGAGGGAGTGCTAGCCTTAACCAGGGTTTCTTTAGTCATCTCATTATGTGCAAAGGATAAAGCTTCTGAGACCTCCTTTGGGCCGAGACCATGTTCTAAGAGCATGGGATTTTAGGTGGGGCCTACCATGTGAAATAGGTCCCACCTGAAATCCAATGCTCTTAGAGCATGGTCTCGGTGGTCTCTGCCCTAATGGGGGCTCAGGAGCAAAGTCCATGTGCAAAAGACAAAATGCTTTGGGCATGGACCTCTTGTAGGCTCCATTAATTTCCCCATTCTAGACAAAATGCTTTCGACGTGGGCCCTACTTAAAATATTTTGCCTTTAGTCCATATTAGGGTTGTAGCTCTTGTTAGGGCTGCGACTCAGCTGATCAGTTCATATGAACCAAGCTGAAGCTAGCATTTCAGGCTCGAATGAACCGAGCCAAGTTTTTATTTGAGCTTAGAATTCGACTCTGTTCGAGAGAGAGAGAGAGAGATATATATATATATATATAGATATATTTCGAGTCAAGCAAAAATGTTAAGAAATTAAAGAAGGAATCTGATATAACTCTTTTCTCTTTGGACCGATTGATTACTCTAAAATCTTATTTTCTTATATGATTGTATTAATTTTCTATATTTTCTTATATTATAATTTATTAATAAACTTTTTTAAACAAAATAATTATGTGAATCAAACTTGAGCCAATCTGAGCTTGGCTCGACTTGAAGAAAGTTCGAGCTCGATCAAGCTTGTTCAAGCCAAGCTCAATCCTAAACATGTGAGTTTGAATCAAGCTCAAACCAAGCTCAAGCCAAGCTCGAGTATGTTCAAACTAAGCTCAAACATGGCCAAGCACGGCCTCAGTTTGGCTCGAATAATACAGCCCTAGTCATATGTCTCCTAGATAGAGGATTAATGCTAGCCTCATTCTCAAATTTTCAAAAATTCTCATAATCCAATTGCGGAAGCAACACATTTTTGCTTTGAAAAAAGTCTCGAGGACCATACTGTCTTAGGGGTTAACCGAGATCTTGACTTAGAATATCTTATTTTAGGGGATTTTGTACCCTAAAGCAGCGTATTCCAACTCCCAAAACAATGTCTCAATTAACCTTAAGATGGTACGGTCCAAAAGCTTTGCTCTATTGCTTTTCTCGGTTACTTTTGCAAAGAAAGCTATTCATTTAACTAATTGTAAAATACCTACGACAAGCAATAACATTGTCGCTTTCCTAATGGGAGGAAAGAATTTTAAGAGGGGCTAGAAGTCCTCTTTTTTAAGCATTTTTCTTTGTTGAGTGATTTAGCTTTTTCTTTGTAAAGATGGGGGTTGTTGAATGCTTGTCACTTTGCATCTAATTGGTGCCAGTTACACTTAAAAATAGTTATCAATGACATTACCATTGATTAGGTAACACTTGGAAGATTAGTCTGTAAAGTAAGCCATTTGACATAGGCACTTCAAATGAAATTATATATATATATATATAGTAGCATTCTAATAATCCATGCTCATTAAAGCCTTTAATGAGCGGTCCCTAATAATGTGACTCATGAGTTGTTCTAAAATCCAATCGTTGGATGTCAAGATGGGTTTATCAAGAGACATATGACAAAAAAATCAGTCTAATCAGACATTTCTAAACCTTCTGATTGAAGATGAGAAGATTTACTATTTCTATAACCTAAATAGGATCTAGTGAACCTTAGGAGGTTAATACTGATAAACTAGGGTCTAATCAAACGGTCTAAACACGTCCGATCAAACCGTTTTTGTGACACATCTTTCAATGGACCCACCTCCACAACCAATTGTCGGATTTAAAAAAATACTGCAACATGTCATCTTTTGAGAGGGACCGCTCATTAAAAGCTTTAATGAGTATGGCCCATTAGTATCCTTCCCTACATATATATATATATATATATATATATATATATATATATATATATATATATGTGTGTACATATATAATAAAAGTTGTTATTGTGATTTGGACATTCCGTTTCTTTTGATAACATTCCGTTTCTTTTGATGGGTTTGGAACCCTTTAGCAGGTTGTGTAAATGTTGGCAAATCCTCTATCCGGAAGCGAAATAGTGGGTTTCGTATCTAGGCCCACACTGGGTAAGTCTTTTTATTAGAAGACATGTTTTTTGTGTAACTTATAAAGTTTGACACTTTACACTTTGTCATGGTAGTTGGTAGGAAATTTGAGTCATTTTATCAAAAATTTTAATAAACTTAATTCTTATAATGGTGAGATTTCTATGTCTTACCATTTTTTAGATATGAGATTTGAAATCATTCATTTTGTTGTAATTAAATTCTTATGGAAATTGCAACCTAATGATGGAAAACATTGATACATCTAGTTCTAAAAAAATGTGTATTATCCATTGTCAAAATTTGCCAAGTACCGGACTTTATAAGTCTTTCCAAAGAAGGGGCCCTTAGAGCATCTCCAATGCAGAAGCTAAATCTTCCCCATTTTTTCGTCTAAATGGTGAGCTACTAACGGTAGAGAACTATTAGTGCAGGAGTTACTTCAACTCACTCCCTATCTTCTCCCTTCCTCTTCCTAATTCATCACGCCTCCCAATATTCAGTTGTTCCAACGGCCTTTTTTTTTTTCTTTTGTTGAAACAATGAGTATAAAAATGAATAGCGAGTTGATTCGTTCATATCTGTTGACGAGTAGAATCGTGCTCCCTGGAGTAGCGCGAGGTCATTTGGTGAGTCCATTGGAGAATCAAAAAGTGCTTCAACCCCCTTGCTCCGACGAAGAGAACCAGAATAGGGAGTGCGCTTATAAACTTTTTGACACCTTATGAAATTCTCTTCCGGGTAGAGGATTTGCGTTCGTGTAGATGGAATGCTAAGTATACTCCCATTTCCATTATTAATAATAAAACAAAGAGTCATTAGCCTTACTCTTAGGTATTTCTTATCCAAAAATCAACACCATTAAAGTTAGGATAGGTGTTGTTTTTGACTAAAAACAAGGATATGTGTTGATTTTTTATATTGAAAGTAAAGAATGCTAGCACGATTCCATAAGAAATGACTTATGCCTAACTTGACAAAAAAAACTTTTGTTTTATTATAACAAAAAATTAAGAGAGAATTTTTTTTTTTCAATTGTGACCGTATACTTAGCAATCCTTAAAATTTAGGAAAATGCTAGACCACACCGAGACCGTGCATGTGATGCATGAATTTCAAATTTTCAAAAACGGATTTAATGAAATTTTGACATCCGTGTATCACAAGCACAGTCTTGATGTGGTCTCGGCCCTTTACAGTCTCACTAGCAAAGTCCTAAAATTTATTACAGAGCACAAGTCCTCAACCCAAACAACCTTAAATTCCAACCAAAAAATAAAAGGGTGCTGTTAGACGTACTTCACTTTTTGATGATTGAATAAAAATTACTTACTGCACACCTTTAAAACCATTACCCCCCCCCCCCCCCCCCCCGCCCAAACAAAAAAAAAAGGCTATAAAATTTATAATTGCACACCAATCACAATTTAAGAGATTACCTACTAAGCCACACCAAACTTGAATGAGTGAAGCAGTCATATTTTAGCAATTGCATACCAACCAAGATTACTTGAGCATATTATGCAACATTGGTTTGAGGATGAGAGGCATTGATTATAACATAGATCTGCTACTGCTGGTTCTACCTAATAACTAAGTCGAATAGACTGACAGGAGCTTCTTTACTTTCTCATCAAGAGCTGCAACTTGGAAGGCTATAGAAAATAAAGATAAAAGACTAAAAATGGTTCAGATGTTAGGTGAGTAAGAAGCATTACGGCATACTGAGTTCTGGGAGGTGATCTAGTCCACCCAATTGTTTTGAGCTAACAACCACCCAAGATGCGTTTGATGTACTTCTTTGAGGAATGAACTCAGGTTTATGGTAGTTGGCGCTGGGATATGAGAGGAGGTCTAGAAGCACTACACTATCTCAACTAGGAGGTTGCTCCTTTAAAGTACTCTCTCCTAGCCTCCCAATTTAGGCAGAAGGAATTCTTGCAGTCTACTTTAGATGGAGGAAGGAGCAGGAACAAAGGGAGAACGAATAGCAAAGGAATGCGAGCAGAGAGAAAGAAGGGGTTGTCGGCAGATGTGAAGAGGGAGAACCACACCAATACAATTGTAGGGTGCGGTTATTAATTGTAAAGAAAATTGAAAGGGCAAAATAAAAATGGGGGGTGTACTCATGAAAGCTTGGGGTGCGCCTAACACCACCCAAAAAAAAACAACCTTAAATTTTATTACAGAGCACAAATCCTCAACCCAAACAAAAACGCTACAAGTATCACTCAACTTTTTCTTAAACCCGTATATTTTTGGTGGAAATGTTATCATGTATAACACACACAGCCAGACCTAATGTTGCCACTCAGGTGCCAGTAAGTCCAAGCATCCACTCCAAAATGGCCTATCTTAAGGAGAGTTGATGCTCCTTATACACCCCTGCAAAGTCTATTTCCCAACCGATGTGGGACTAAACCCGGGATACACTTAAACCCATTTGTCGCATTTGGTTCGATTTGTGGGCCAGACAGAATTTTCTACTTGTACTATGATTAGCTTTGCATAAACTTTCATAATTTCGTCTGGTTTAAGTAGTTTGGAAAGTTACATGTAGTAGGTTATATTAATCTTTTTTCCCATTCCCACTATATTTTTTCTTCATAATTATCAACGAATGCTGACTCTACTCTTATGTTTCGTACTGTCACCCCTTCTAATATAAAACAATGGATTTTGTATAAGGACACTTGTTGCTATAATTTCGTTGTTTTGTACCCTAAAGTGTACGGAAATATGAATGGGCATAGTAAAATCTACATCCATTTTAGTCCCTTGAAAAATAGAATGGAATATGATACCTACATTCGTATATTCTTAAAACAGTATTTTCTTAATGTAATTTAACAACGATTTCAATAACTAAAATATTAGAGCATGACATTTGTAATAGTACAGTGTTAATATTAATTAACAGTTTTTATTATTTTTTTCCAGTCTTGCAATGGGGTGTTGATTAGGGGTGGCAATCTGGTGGAGGGTACCCGGGCTGGCCCTCCTAAGCATGCAAATTCAGGATCTTTTAAGGCCCGCAGGTTGGGTAGGACCAAATTTTTGAAAGCCCTCTAACCTGAGAGTCGGGCAACTCTACATGCTCTATTACACCATAATATACATATATAATATTATATATGAGATCTATATTATACATATATTAGTTATATATATTTTGCATAATAACATTTTAATTATATCTTATGTTAGTATTGTGTCAAAATGTCTTTATATTAGTATTGTGCTAAATTTAAATATATACCAGTATTATGTCTTATATATCAAAATTAGATACATGCTAATACACCATGCCTTGTTTCAATAGGGATAGTCCCAGGGGCGGAGCCAGGTGGGGGCCTGTGGGGGCACGTGCCCCCACTGAAATTTTATAAAAAATGATTTTTTTTTAATAATCATGGGAATCCAATTGTGATTGAACTCGGGGATAGTTCAATAGCACCCATAAGCCAACACATGTCCCTTTTAATCCCCATTAATTGTGGTTAAAATTTACCAACCCTTGAGGTTCTGTTATATAACTTTAGTTTTTAAAAAGAAATATTAAAAATTCTTTACTAGAGTTAAATAAAAAATATATATTTTTCTAATATATTTTTTTTCTAAAAACCAAAGTTATATTGTTGAACCCAAGGGTATATGAATCTTAAAAGGGATACATGTTGGCCGTGGGTGCAATTGAACTTTCCCTGAGTTCAATTGCAATTGGCTGTGATTTGATCCCACCATGAGCTTAGAGTCTGATTCTGTCTAATTGCAATTGAACTTGAGATTTTACTCACAATGGGACGGAAATCGAAGTGGGATGGTTAATATTTTTTAAAATATTTTTTTCTAAAAATCTAGGTTAGATTGTTGAACCTTAAGGGTTAGTGAATCTTACCTACAATTAACCAGAGTTGAAAGGGGCACATGTTGACCTATGGGTGCAATTGAACTCTTCCAAGTTTAATCGCAATTAACTATGATCCCAACTCCTGAACTTAAAAAGAAAAAAAATCTTTTGTACTATGTTTATTAATTATTTAATCAGTCATAATCATGTACAAGGGACAGTTGCCATAAAAAAATTATATTATACTATTTAATATAGCATAACCATGAGCCTAGGGGACAACTATCCCTAAACTTTCGAAAATAAAATACATCATGTTATTTAATTGTTTAATTGGGTATATATAGCTATAGAGCAAAGGGATTGTTGTCTCGTAAATAATGGGAAACAATACCTGTCAGATATATATGAAATGTATGGATGAAATAACCCAAAAACCTAATCATTAAAAAAAATTTGGGACTACGCTCCTGAACTAGACCCCAAAAATTTCCATACCCACTTAATAATTCTCCATAAATCTATAAAAAATTACTACCATGTTCAATTACCACTTTGTACCCCACTACTAGAAAATCTTGGCTCCGCCCCTGATTAGTCCTAACCCAAAGGGTTGGGGACACCCTAAGTTCCACAAAAAAAAAAAAAAAAAGCTCCGTATCACTGTCAAAATTAGTATTATTACTTATGTTAACACTTCAACAAAATCTAGATTATACATGTAAGATTTATATATGTCATATCTTAGTAGTACATCAAAATTAAATATATGAAATGAAAAAAACATATAGCTAAAACACATTACAAAATATAGAATATATAATATATATAATTTTATTTTAAAAATAGTGGATGAGAAGTGTAGAGACCCCGAATCTTTTTCATGTTTTTACTTCATTGTATTAGGGGTATTATAGTTCTTGTGATGTTTTGATGTTTATTGTATTATATATTTATTTGGTGTGGTGTAAATTAGGCTTAATCAAACTTGTAACGGAGGGATGTCATATCACACCCTAAACTTTAGGAAGCTCTAGTTTTGGTACCGTTTATTGGAATTGAGTGATTCTTGAACCATTAGAAAGGTGTTGGAACCCTCTTCGAAGTTCATGTTTAATGTTTTTCCTTATTTTGAGTTTAAGCCAAGTCAATGGTGGGTTTTATCTAATGGAATTGCAGATCAGTCAACTTTGGGGACAATTTAGTCTATTAATTAAGTGAAATTTACAAATTCTAACCCCAAAAATGTTCGTTTTTGAGAGACGAATCCAACCCAAGTTGAATCGTCAAAATCCGTCGAGCGAGTCAAAAGTTATGGCCAAAACAGTAGAGTAGGTCAAAAAAAATCTGTAGGCAACCGATCGCTCGGTCAAAAGTAGCGATCAATCGATCCAAAACTGATCGATCGGTAGCTATCGACTGGTCAAAAATTTTGTATGGGAAAATTTTCTGGAGAGCGTGTTTTTGACAGATCACCCGGTCATAAACACCAATCGATCGGTAGGCGACCGATCGCTCGGTCATAACCACCGATCGTTCGGTCTTTCGTGATTTTTACAGAATTTTAGTATGGGCGTTTTGGTCTTTTTGTTCTCAGACCTTAGGGCTATAAATAGGGGGTCCTACTCGAAATATTAAAATACTCTACCTATTTCTAACCTAATTTGGCAAAAAGGGGGGGAAAACCTAGGGTTTGAGGGAGAGGGTGCTTGGAGAAGAAGGAGGTTGCTAGAAGATTGAAAGGAAAGCTTGGAGATCGTCCCTTAAAGCTTCTCCAAATCTTCTCGGGAGCGTTTTGAATCCAAGGGAAGGATTCCTAAGGTCGATATATTATCCAAATCAACTCTATTTTAATGTTTTGTGAATATTAATTTGATAGAAATGATAGAATGAAGATTAAATGCATTTTTCCCAAATTTTCTATGAAGTAAGCTAATTATTGATGGAAATGTGGATGAAAATGTGGATTAGATGTGGATAGAATATATGGAGGATGGGATTAATATGTGGATGTGAATAGTGAATTGATTGTATGGATGAATTATGATTTGATGAATGCTTGAAAATATAGAAGGGAAATGGATTCATATTATGCGTACACAAGGTGTTTGTGAAAATGCTTGAAATGATAAATGCTATTATATTCTTATGAAATAGTGGTAAATTGATTATGAATTGCGATATGAATTATGATAAGATATGTATATGTGAATTGTTTGTTAAGTATGTCTAATTATTTGCATGGAAATTGATAGTCGGGAAGGTAAGAACTTAGACGAACATCTCTCAAACCGGGAATTCTCTAACTATTTGGTATGGGACAGTATAGTAGAGTTTCTATGGTGGGAGATCGGAATCTAAGCAATTACCAACTCGAATGTTAATTTCGACACTTAAGCACATATGCACGTGTATGTTAAGATAAGAGTCTCACAAGTCACACATGTGGACCACAAGCATGAGCATGACATACGTATGACATTCTGAATAAGCATAAGCATGGCATGGTCCGTATCCGCCAAGAACGGCATGTCAATTACATTTGATTCTTAGGCATGGTCCGTATCCGCCAAGAACGGCATGTCAACCATTTGATTCTTAGACATGGTCCGTATCCGCCAAGAACGGCATGTCACATCATTGTATGATCTAAATAAGTGCATAAGCATAAGCATCTCACAAGCACGTGGTCTCATAAGCATAAGCAACTCATAAGTGTATTGCCTTCCAAGTCTAAGATTCTCACAAGTACACGAGTCAAGGTGATGATATGATGTATATGCGCACACGTTCTTCCACACTCTGATTATGTTATTATGTTATTGGATATGTTTCTAACTAAGTGCATGTATATTATTATTGTTGGTTGGATTTTATATACACTAAGTACATTTGTACTTAGCCGGACTTTGTCTTGGCAGGTTTAGAGCAGGAGTACACGGCGGAGCCGTGGGTTGAGGAAGCATACGCAGAGGAAGGAGGTGAAGGTGAGCCTTCTGAGGAGGGAGCCAGAGACTTGGGTGGCTACATCTCTTAGTTTTTATTTCATTTGATTGAGAGAGTTGTATTAGACTTGAGTAGATGTTGCTTAGTAGACTTTTTTAGTTGTGTATCAGACTCTTTGGTTTTAGTGGGTTGTATTTGTTGACTATAGACTCGTGCTATTTAGTGGGTTACAGTTGATATATCGGAAATTTTATTATCCTCATTTTTGGAGACTCGTGTTAGTGTGCCTTGCATGTCATGGATTTTAAGCAGGTTAAGTAATGTGGCGATCCTAAAGTCCTATTTTAGCCTTGTGGGATTTTGGGGTCGTTACAAGAAGTAAAGTGGACCTAGCATTGCTCATTATATTATATTAACTTAAGAAAAATATTCTACTATACCACGAGTAAAAAAATACTTTCATTGCAAGACTAGATAAAGGAGGATAATTGATGTTAAGTTAGTATTTGATGGCGGAGTATGGATGTTCTTTTTTCCACTCTTCTTTTAGTCCTCAACCCAACCCTAGCCCTCTTTGATAGAGCTTGGGCCTAGTTAGTTTAGGTCTGCCTGTATTATTATTAAGGCTTTCTGATCAGACGGTTAGGATCATTCCAAAAGTGCGAATATTGGTTTGCTGCCAATGCAAGGGCTGGCCCAACATTTGGACGGATAGCTAGTTTAGGTCTAGATTGATGAGAATTTGTAGTATGTATGGATCATGTTCCACAAGAGAGTTGAGGGTTCTCTGTCACCTCACCTGTTTTATTTTTTATTCAGTTCCAGAGAACTTCCCATTATATGTTGTTTATCCCTTTAGTTTTTGTGCAAGTCACATTCAAACTTTTTAAGTTTTTTTATCTTCTGATAAAAGACAATACAGTTAGATTCTCGAAATGTTTAGAACCTTACAAGACAAGAAATTTTTCATTAGGAATCCCATTAAAATTAACACCGAAAAATTCTTGAAAATTCTTAATTTTTAAAAACCCAAAAATTAAGGGGAATCTCAATAAGCAGATACATGTGGTTTTGTCTTAAATTGTGATCATTCATCTACACATGTGATATTCTAGAAGTTTTATCTTAAATTAAATGGTTTGAAATTTGTTTAAAGAGTGTCTTAGTCATACGCAACCATACGAATAACTTTGACTATTTTGAATCTAACTTGTTCACGTCGATAGCAACGGGCGCACCCCGATGGATAGGAGCCCGACAAGATACAATTTTTCCGAACCATGCATACGAAATGGGATGGGACTCCTATTGATGCAGCGTCGGAAGCGGCGATGACATGTATACGATGCTAAAACTCTACAAATTTATAATCAGTGTTAAATTGTTTATAAGCAATCAAATTTGGTATTTGCTTATTCTAATATCAGGTGTTGTCTGGATTTTAAATGTAGATGGATGAGCTCATGTCCCAGCGCCCTGAGGACAGTGCCAACAGCATTGCCTGAAATGAGATATTAACACAGGTCATGGGCGCGGATACTCATGGGCGTGTCCGTACATACGTGCATGGGGTCACGCCGACTGACATGCGTGTGGCAGGAGCTACTGCAGAGACTAAGCAGTTGCGACGATTGTTTCATGAAGCCCAGGCTCGAGAAGCTGCAACCGAGACTCGTCAGGTGGAGCTCGTGACTATGATACAGTCACAGGGAGCATTGATTTCCACCCTGCAAGGCATCGTGTCCAAAATGGAAGGTTTTATGAGTAGTCTTGGGCAGGAGATCAACAATATGTCCAGCTATTCATCGTATGATACAAACTCTACTATGCCACCAAACGATACCTAGCATTGACGTTGCTAGGAATGACTTTATTTTTTTTTTGGATTGCGTATTTTTTGGCCCATTGCCCTTATGGATGGGATATATTTGTGATTTTATTATTTGAGACGGTGATTTTGTTTATTTTAGTTGTGGATAGGATATTTGTGTGATACTATTAGCCGTGGATGAGAAACTAGTCTTTATTTATGATTTACCTTCCTTTGTTCCCCTAGCTTTTATTATGAATGTTGCATTTAGATTTTGTTTGAACCACAAGTGACAGGTGACAGGTATTGTTTTTTATTTTCCTGAATAGGAAGTACCGACGGTAATCAAACCGTCGGTAATTATTTTTAAAAAATGAAATTGAAATTTACCGACGGTTCTGTTTCATCGGTAATAGACACGGTAAGCAAACCATCGGTATATATCACGTTATACCGATGGCAACACTATTTGTCGGTGTTGTCAGAATTTTACCGACATAACCATATACGTCAGTATATACTCTATACCGACGGTAAGTCAACTGTCGGTATATATAATGTTATAACGACGGAAATTTTGTCGTTGGTATTTTTAGAATTTTACCAACGGAAACATAAGCTTCAGTATCTATTATATACCGACGGGTTTATACCGTTGGTATTACTTAATAAACTGTCCGAGTTATTGCAAACCGTCGGAAGAGGTCCCTTATGATTAAGCCAGCAATTTGAGGTATACTGACGGTTTGTGTACCATCGCTAACAACCACGGTTGATTTTATCCGTCAGTATATGATTTACTGACGCCTTTATCACCGACGACTTACCGACAGTTAAACATCCGTCGGTGATTATTATACCGACGGAAAATATTGTATAACCGATGGTTCTGAGCCGTCGGTAAAAATCTTTTTTCTTGTAGTGGTAGTGTTTATAATTTGTTAGTGTTGATGTTGAGTGGAGGCTAATTAGCATGCCCTAACATCCCCTAAGAAAACCTTTTAACTAAATTCATTTGGGAAACCCCACTACTAGGAAAATGACCTCCTCTTGACTGGACCTTTAAGTTCGTGTCCCTCCTCAAGAGGGGTGGCTCTAATCCACTTTTAGATGACTACACTGATTTGTACTGTAAATCAAATCAGCACCAACTAGTCCTCATTATATGGTGACAAAGAGGACCCACTATCCACTTAGATAATAGACAAAGACTATGCCATGATTTAAGTGTTTGCCCACATTTAATCACCCTCAAACATTATACATGTATTTTATATGACTTATATATTCTTGGATCATTTCCTTGTACCCATTTTCCGTGTAAGGATTAGTTTTGAAGTATGGATTTCCAAGTTTCAAAAAAAGGAAGGTGGTGATTAGGGTTCCATGTTGTTTATTTACACCTCTTTCAACACCTTTGGACATATGGTTTCAGCTGCGGAGCCACCTGGCCAGGGGGGCTTCAGACCACCCCCACACCGCCCCAAATTTTTGTTTTCCATTGATACTAAGGTCGTAGCTTTGGGGACAGGGACGAGGTCGCCTCTATCCCCCTGAACTTTTGATGAAAAAAATATTAAATTTATACTATATTATTTAATTTAGGCGGGCATAGGCATGAGTAAGGACAGTTGTTTCTCTAAAATATTGACAAAAAAAATTTAAGTTTTATATTATATTATTTAATTTAAGAGAACATAACCATGGGCAAGGGAGGCAACTAACCTCAACTTTTAAAAAAAAATTATAAATGGGTACAAACAGATGAGATGACCCACAAACTCAGCTTAAAATATCAAGAACTAAGTCTCCGAACCCCACACTAGTTGATCAAAATTCCAAAAAAAAATTTATAACTACGTAATCATTATGCACAAACCTATCAATAATAATTACTAGAAAATCTTGGCTCAGCCCCATGGGTTCTCAACTTCTTAATACAGACAAAAAAAAGCCGAAGTTAAAGTTGTAATCCTTATGTTCACCACTTTCTGTCAGCTACGTGTTCTTACTTGTTACTTAGCGAGATTTCAAAGTCGAGTTTCCCAAACATCATCATAGTCATATATTCTATAATTTACCCGAAGCTTTATCACCCACTTTGCCTACTTTATTGATGTAGCACTTGAATGGACTTTAGTACATGGGTCGGATATTACCCGATCTTGCCTGGCAGTTTAGCGGGTTGTCCATTCATAAATCGGTTTTGAGAACCAAACCCGACCTGACATAGATAACACAAGACCTGGTTAAACCTGGCGGGTTTGGTTAGCCCCCAGGTTGTCCATCCTTATAGAAATACATTTTAAGCTCCAATCTATATAAGGAATAAAAGTCATATTTTAGGGGGCTAGGTTACTCCCCCAGTAATTGTTACTGCTTAATTTCTTTGCTTAAGGCTTCTTAAGTTAGAGGTCAGGTTTAAGTGGTGGGTATCAATGGACCGGGCTGGACCGTATTGACCTAATTAAATAGTTAGCTGGGCTAAAGCTTCACACTTTAGGCCCAGGCCCGTAGTATTACACTTTAACAGGGCTGGTCCAGTCCAACACAGACCATTTACTAGAAACCCAGAAACGTCCAACCTTTCTATCTGACTCAATAGCCAGGCTCAAGCCCAGCCCATCTTTCATATAATTTTCTTGAGCCTCGCTAGCACTACTCTCAGGCATTACCTACTCACAATCAAAAACAAACACATGTCCTTGTTTTCAATGCAAAAATCAACCCATATCCTTCCTGTAACAGTTTTTCGTTTTTAACTGAGAGTAAAAAATGCATGAGAGTAGGGTTATCGCCCCTTGATATTTTTTTGGAGCAATGCTATGTCCACTTTCGGGTTGTCCACTCTCCCATATTTTTACACAAGAAGACAAAAAAGGATGACACGTTTTTGAAAAAATAGGAAAAAATACGGGAGCAACCGGAAAGTGGACTTTGTGCTCTTTCTTTCATTTTTTATTATCTGATAAGGATTGCCAAAATCCCCCCATAACGGCAACATGGTTTGTTTATTTACAAAAAGAAAAGAAAAAGCACCAAAACTTCATACAGCTTTGGGTGAATTCAATCTTAAAGAGCATGTTATAAATGAAGGTTAGGTCTCGTAGTATGCTCATCCCAATTTGGTCGACTTTCGGACTAATAAAGCTAGGTCAGTAAAATTAAAGAAGAATGCAAATAGATATCAAAGCATAGAATGATAAAAGTAATTAAACTACCAAACTGAAAGATGTTGGCTGCTAATACTTTGACCATTTCGTCCCTTCTTTTTCATTCTGATTGATTCTTTTCTGATTAAGATTTATGGATCCATGTTTAATAGATTATTGAAAGATTTGGGATCACCTTCAGTGTTAACTGGCCGAAAGCCCGCCAGCATTTACTGGATGCCAACAGTAACCCTTTAAATTTTCCACCAAAACAAAATCTATATCTTCGTTACTGCTTCGTTTTGCAGGTAATGCATTAGGGGCGAGTGTCAATGTTAAGCCCGCGGGCTCCTCACCAGTTAACAAGTGATCCTGAGTTATTGAAAATGCTCTATTTCCTTTCAACATTATGGGACTCTTCCACTTTTACAGCTCTCATTTAAGCTCAATTAGATTCGAGAAATTTTTTCATCATGTACTTTGTGACCAGGCCCATGAGCCCATGGTTTGAGAAACAACTTGTTCGAGGGCCACTACGAAAATAGGCTCACATGGAACCTGTATGAATAACCAATGCTGACTTTTGCTATGTGGATTCACTGATTCACAAGTAACTTAATGGAGTTTTTGAAAGACATACATTTACGTACTGGCCAGAAAAGTAACCAAGTGCAAGCTTAGCATAATAAGGTCTTTGACTTGTCAAAAGCTATGTAACCAATTGCAAGCTTATTTTTCTAATGATCAAGCAATTACGAGATGGTGACAGAGAATGAATACTAATAAGTGATTTGAATTTGAATTGATTAGATAAGGTAGTTAAAATTAAAATTAGATTTGATTTGATTAAGGTTTTCTTCTATATTAGGCAATGTTTTAAAACGTGAAGACATATGAGGAGATGTTAGGACCTCGAGATGAGTGAAGCATAATCCTTGAGACGTAAGTCTCACAAGAAAACTTCATGCTCTCTAATTTTGACAAATAAATAAAATATTATAAAATTTATAAAAAAATTCAAAAAGTTATAGTATATATATACACATATAGAGAGATATATATTTATATGTGTGTGTGTGTGTGTTTGTGTACATTATGTGTGTTCATGCGGGCCCAAGCATACACATAGAAAATACAATATAAATTAGTGGAAACAAATAACAAATTAAAAAATGACATTTAAGATCAATTGTGCCTAAAAAACTAATTTTAGTTAATGTATGAGATGTACACCATATACATAAAGCATGCTTCAAAGGCATGAGGCATGAGGCATGTGCCTCATGAGAGCCTCATAGAGTTTAAGCCTCATAGTTGAGCCTCAAAGCATTTTCTTTGTTGGGATTTGAACCACGCGTTTAATCCCTAAACCCTTCAGATCTTGAGAGACTATGAATCATAGAAATCATACAACAAATATAAAAATTGTAAAGAAGAAAATAGAGACAAAACACAAGGATATATACAAGGTTCGGCAACATGCTTACGTCCTCGGGAGCCACACCAATTCACTATATTGAAGATACAGAATGTTGATGATGAAAAATGATGTTTCGACACATAGAAAATATTTCCTAGTCAAATCAGATTCTGAACCAGTCGGAAGCCATGTGGATAAAAGATTATGAAGATTTAAAAGGTTTTATTACCTTAAAATATGTTTTGCTTAAAGAATAGACATTGAGTCAATAGCGTATCAGATGCTCATTTATACTATTTTTATTGTTTAACACTTTTGAGTGTAATAAGCTTTCAGATACTTTGAAGTATGCTATGTTCGAGAATAGGATCTGAACTCCAAGCATACTGATCAACTCATTACGTCTTCGTGGCCTGAAGTAGTTTGAGTATTTCACAGATGATATGATCAAATGAGAAGATTTTTATCAAATGATATGATAAGCTTTCAGACTCAGATAGAAATCTCAAAGGTGGTATACTCCGTCAGGACTAAATTCGTCCTTGGTTCAGTAGAATTAGATTACTAAACATTTTATAACGCTATTATGATATCTTATTCTTCAAGACAGGTCTTGAATCAATGACGTTGCGAGCTTATGCTGATCAGAAACTCGAAGGAATCATACTCCATTGAGACGAAAAAGCGGTTACCAGTTCAGCATCGTCTTCATAGGGATTCGGTGGAATCAGATCATCATGTACCATATTTCCTTGTTAGGGGGTAAAGGTACTGATTACCTTCCTTGTGGGAATGGGCATGTGTGTTCCCCCAATCTCCTATTGCAGTAAAATATGGATTACTTCCTGGGCTGACAGTCAGGAGGGAATTCTGGGATGTATTTTGTCCCATTTCCATGTGGGCTATTAGAGGAAATCGCGGCATTCATAGTCTTATTCTCTTGTATTAGATGATTGAGTTCTGACGGTGGATATCGTATCCACCCTGAGAATAATGCCCACATCCAGCGCTTATGATTTCTCTAGACAAGGTGTCCCAAAGGCTTATGACCGCCTTTGTTATACGATGATAAATATATATATATATATATATGTATGTATCTGGGGGAAGGATTATGAGATGTGATTTGGAGGGATATGAGAGAATTTGTTAAAAGTAGTAAAACTCTTCCTTGAAAAAGTTTACTCATTTAGCCTTTAAAGAATATGTTTAGAGAATTGTTTCGGTCATAGCAATCCGAAAGATTAAAGCTATAACTGAAAGTTGGTTATAGTAGTTTCTATTAGCTGGCAGTTTTTCCTTGATAAAACACGTGCTACTTAACAGATAGGCTCCTTTTAACAGATGTTAGTTACTTTTAACGAATACATCCATTTATTAACAGATAGGCTCCACTTAACAAATTTTGTTAACATTTTTAACAGAAAGACTCCTTTTAACAGAAAACAGCTGGCATGTGTCAAAATTAGTTTGTTGTCACATCAGAGAATATTTCGATTATTAACTATATTTTCTCTATAAATAGGAGACCGATAGAGATTAAAAGGAGACTTTTGACAAAACTTTGATCGAACCGAATTAAGTCTGAACTTTTTTGGAGTTTGCTTTTAGAAAACTTTGCTGACAGTACTAAATTAGAATGATTTTCAAGTATTCTTAGAGAGAAAGGTTGCCAAGCTCATCAATATTCTTCATTGTTTTTTCTTCTCTCCCTTCAGATCATATTCCATTATCTTTTCTTTTCTCTCTTGTTTCACTTTTTTCAGGAATCCTGGAGAAGTTCGAGTTGTTGCAGTGTAGCTGATCTCCTTCCAGGCTTACAGAATAACCCAGAAAGATAAAAGAAGAGGTTGCTAATGACGATTTGTTGATCCTATTCGGCAAATCTAAAATTTCAGATCCATAGTTGGCGGATCCACTTCAGAAATCTAAATCCTCGGATTCAACACAGAATACACAAAGTTTTTTCTCTCTCAGAAAAATTACGGCCACTTCTCACAACTTGTTAATCTAAAAAACACGTATACAACTATATGTTTATGGTTAAACTGTAAAGCTAAAAATACCCCTGCAAAAATGCTAAATATCATTTTTGCCACAATCGTGCGTCGCAGGGGGGCACTGCCCCCCTTGCCAACCCCCCCCCCCCCCCCCCCGGGCAATTTGTTAAAGGTTGTCTACATTCTCAACATTCTTTAAGTCTCGTCCCAAGGCGAGCCTTGAAACGTAAACCTTACACGCTGTTTAAAACACCGATATTAGGGATCTTGATTTTTTATTTAAACTCTTTTGAGTCCTTTTAAATCAGTCAAATCTATCAATAATATCTAGTTTCTATTGTCTTTCATTTGAGTCCCATAAGAGAAAAACTCGAAATACATTGGTAGAAATTTTCATTAGTGATGTGGCTGACAGCCAACTTAACCTAGCCAAATGTGGCAATCCAAAGCGGCGACTCACTAACCAACCAATGGCTCACTCACAACAAACCAAGTTGACTAACTAGCTAAACATGACCCATACCCAAAAAAAAGAGTGATGCATATCAGTGGCGGAGCTTAACCCACTTTTCAAATTCACTGTTATGTAGAATTGTTATACATAAAAACTCATGGTTTATGTAAAATTATAATAGAGTAATACATGTATGGTTATGTTATGCATGAGATGCATCATATCATTACCATCATCACAATTTGAAGGATTTGGATTTAAAATGAGAGTGAAATTGTGATTAAGATTTGTAGGTTTAAGTACACCAACTTATTATCCTTCTACTGTCATGATCGCAGTATTGGGGAAATATTATATTAGGGAAATAATTATGTAATATCTATAAGATATACAAGATCTCATAGATACCATGTAGAGAAACTGATTTATTGAGAATACATTGGAGGATTATAATGTCCCATAGAAGGTTTAAATAAATAATTCAAAACTCTTAACTTGGAAACACAATATTAAAGATAATACACTAAAGATATTAATCCAAGATCATTTATGAGATCTTGTGTCTCTTATAGATATTACAAAATTATTTCCCTAACATAATATTTCCCTAATACGCAGACCCTACCAGCAAGTGTCGAGCCAGGGTTCAACTATCTTAATGTCGTCGGTCGGGTTACAAGCTCACACTACCTAGCTCGGCATATCATTACCATAAATGTACTCTATTAAGTTATAATAGAGAACTTTGGTTAGATTTTAAATCCAAATTGTTAGCAAAATTATCAAACTGTCCCCATAATTTAGCTAATTTTTCGGTTTAAAATATGAGGCACATTTTACAAATTAATTTTTAAAACAATTCTTCAAATATATTATTACAAATTGTAAAAACTGTTAATTTGATTTAGATGAGATGGAAGGCAACAGTGCACATCCTTCTCTAATCTAACATAAATCACTGCAACTCTAAAATAACCTAAATCCGAGATTGATCTACTTTGGATTTCTTAGAAATTGAAATGAAACAAGAGAACCAAGAGGAAAACAATACAATCGTGATTAGAGAAAGGAACAATGAAGAATATTTCGTGAGGAAGAAAGAACTCGAGAACTTTAACTCATCTCTCTTGACAAAAGTCTTTCTCATTTCTTTTAGAATTACTAAAAATATTCTCAAACCCATCTATGTCCAAAACGTATAGATTACATATGGTCACCCCCTATCCCTATTTACATGAGGTCCAAATGAAATCTGACATCCCTAATACAATTAAGATTGTACAAATCTAATATAGACACAATTAGCCACTACCTGGCTGTGTGTGAGTTCAGTGTGTTATTTACATGATAACCTTTTTTTTAAAAAGACGTGGCTGCACGAGCATGTGTCAGCATATTCACCATTAACACAATAGTCACCTAGGTCAAAAAATCACCTAAAAAGATATGGTTTGAAAAGTTTTACTAAATAGGATATGTATCCCACTCTTATACTTACTAGCGTTTTATATGAATAAACAAGTATACACTTTTAGATAATGAAACTGCAAAACATGCCTTTTTGATAAATATATAAAAAAAATCATGACCCTTTTAAGTAATAAAATGAAAAGCATGCCCTTTTAGGAGAAACACCCGCATATATAATCAAAGTTTCAATTATTTTTAAGAAAATAGTTAACGTACCCATGGTTTCTATTTTATAACATAATGGTTGAGCCTCATTGGTTCATGCCCCAGTTTTAAATACTCACATATTGTGGTTAAAATTTACTCCCCTTAAGGGTTAAGCAATCCAACCATGAAACAAAAACAAAAACTTAGTTATAATTTAGTTAAACTTAATTAGGGTTAAAAGAATGTTAAAAGGGAAACAAGAACATGAGGTAAGATATGAAACGGACTAAGGGTCCGCTAAGCACTTATTTTATGTTGAATATGAGGACGTTAAAAATCAAAACTATCAAATATTTAAAGCTAATTTAATCATTTTACACACAGAGTTTGACTTGAAATCTAACTGGAGTTCCTAATAAGGGTGTATGCATTTAACTTTGTATAGACCATGAGTTAAACAAAAAGAAAAAAGAAAAAAAACATTAGCTTGCTTGCGGATGAAGATTCCAGAACTGCGATTTTTTAACAAAGATGCTTTTTTTTTTTTTTGGTAATCAACAAAGATGCTTTAAAGATTTCGATCTTTACGGATCACTGTGAGAATTATCTACTTTTGACAAATGGATGGTCCTTTCTCACTCCTTAAGTACACAATCAGTGAGAAGACAGCTTAATGTTTTAGTTTGACTCACAAGCTGTAACATTCTCCATTGCATAAAGCACTGGCCCCTCCATTGGAATGAAAACAAAAAAGCTCTGGTTGGACACGTATTCTCACACGTGGCAGCAGAATTCTAAGCTGTTAATCTTTCTCCCCGTGGAAAATAGGGACCTCATTCTTTCTTTTACCTCGATAAATAATGAAAAAAAATCAAAGATTTCTATTGATGTGGGCATAGAGCTAGGTATAGAAAATTCTTGGTACTGATGCAGAGTAGTTTTTTTATATATATGTATATATATAAAGTAAATAAACTCTAATCATGGGCTACCAAGGTTAACACTTATACCGCACACCAAGACGCAAACTGGAGTCACACCTCACAACCCTAGGAGAAGCCCATGGTGTGTCGCTAACCAGGGACTTTAGCACCACATATGGTCTCGATGGTCAAAATTCTAAAATAAGGAAAATCCTAATGGTGGCTTCTATGAAAACCATTTTTTTAGTCACATAAATTCCCTGATTTTATAAAAATTGACAATTCGCAAAAATACGGATTCTCACCAGGCCTAAAAGAGATTTTCTTAACAAGCCTAGATAGAACCCGCTTGTTCTAAGGCAACCTATCTTTGTACTTTTGAAAATGAAACTTTTCATTGTCGATGAAATCGAATTAAAACAGTTATTAAAGGTAGTCTTCATCAAATTAATAACCTTTATATAGAAAATCCATAAAGAATAAAGAATAAAGACTCGTATAAACGTTATGAACAAACAAAGGGCTAAAGGGGGGCTCGTGATCAATGTCTGGTGTTAACTCATTCCCTGCCAGCCCTGAACCCTTTGCAGGGCTGTCAAGGTCCAATCCTCAGGACCTCAGGCACCATACATTCATACATACAGCAATCATAAATCAAATGAAATGGACTTGGTTTATACAAGATGAAGAACATTAATCAGAGGGATGGATTAGTGGGGTCTACAATCTTAGTGGGGCGGTGTCATTAGATTTGACAAGTTAGTGGGACTGTGTACAATCTTATTTTATTAATTGTTCAAAAGTGGTGCATACATAACTATATATTTTCTTCCATAAAAGTTCAAGAATCCCATCATGAGGTCCCTGCTCAACCATACATTTTCTTCTACAAAAGTTCAAGGCTCCCAGCATCTGAGCCCTACAACCACCATAACATCCAACAGACCCAAAAAGAGAAGGAAAAAAAACAGTCAAAAGCTTTTGTAAGTTCCATGGAAATCTTAGTTTGGTTGATTAAGAGAAAGAAAGAAGAAATCTCACCCACCCACCAACCACAGTAGCAGAGGGAGAGTATCTGGTACCAATTCCGAAGGGTCTTTTTTATGCAGGATATTTGTGAAATTTTTTTTGGTACAAGGATATTTGTGTTATTCAAACAGTATTATTATCACTTTTCTAATACGTACAAAGAAAACTTTGAAATATCCTCATACATATTCACACGAAGGACAAGAACCTTTGAAAATTTGAAGGTTTGCCAGATAATACAACGCTGGAAATAATTAGAAATTTTCCCAACTCCCACGCATGTTAGAAAACCATGGAGCTTTGAAATTCAAATACAGTACTCAGGAATCGTTATTGGATTGATTGTGTTGCTCCCATCAGTTCAAGCAAACCTTTAAATTTTACATCCACTGTAGACAAATCTTTCGGAAAGAAAAAGCATACAAGATGAGAAAATATATTATGAATTCCTTGGAGATCCTTGATGTAGATACAAAAGCAGAAGACGGTTCCTGTTGCGTGAGCAATAGAGAAATAAAATACAAAAAGAAGTCAGTTTAATGTTGGCATATGAACAACAAATTGGAGAGAATATACTTACAGTGGTTTCTCTCTTTGCATCTCCTTTATTTTATGGAAACAAATGCCACAAGAGATCTAGCTTGCACCAAAGAGGATATCTATGGTACACACAGACCCCTAGATATCACCAAGGCAACCCTAAGATTTTTGAGATCTATGCATGTGCTCCTGGAGGTGCACGCTTAGACACACCAGCCCTTTTTGTGCAAACCTTATCTTCATGGCATTTTTCCATTTTTCTATGATTCTTCAATTTTGAAGAAGGTTGAGAATCTATTGTGCTCCCAAAAAGGGAAGGAGTGAGGCTGTCAGAACATGACCTAGCTAGGGTTGGTATATTTCTTTGCATAACTGTCTTGTTTTTTCAATCCATCCAAAGCTAGATCATGCTGGCAGCTTCACTTTTTCCCTTGGTAGCTTGTGACAACTTTACAACGAACACAGTTGAACTTCCTCCATACATGATGCACCATCCCACCCTAAAGAGGAAAAATACATGAGAAATGGAGAAGTGTAACTCCCAGAGGGATGAAGAGGAAAGGAAAGTGTAACTACATTTGGGAAAATTTTCCTAAGGAAACTTGCAAGGGTGCAACCCTAGGGAAAAGTCCTGCCAAAAAATAAAAAATTGTTGGAAGAGAGAAGCAAAGGAAGATGGTGCAGCTCTGCTAAGCTTCAGTAAAAGAAAAGCAAATGACAACAGAGAAATAAATGGAGAAACATAAGTTATAAAAGAAAAGAAGAATAGCTTCTAAACTTGAAAGAAGGCAAACAACCCAACAGATCAAACTAAGGAGTCTTGGACATGAAAAGGAAACATAAACAGGAAAGAAAATTCCATGAACAAAGAAACCCTAGGGGGAGTTGAAATGGAAGAAGATAGAAAACAATTTGGAGGGGTGTTATTTATAGAGGAAAAGATGAGAGAGAAGAAAAGAAGAGAGAGCGATGGGTCAGTGAGACATCACCATAAAGAAAGGCTGTAAAAACAGTAAGAGAAACGAAGAAGCATGTGAGAAAACATGAGAGAGCAGCTAAGAAGAAGGTATAGGGGGGCTATAGGCTTAGTTGTAATAGAAGGTTTAGGGTTATAGGTGGTGATAATATAGGGCGGCATGGCAGAGAGGGGGGTGGGGGGGGCACCAATCAACAAGGGATTGGAGAGTAGTACGTAACAAAATTTAGAAATGGCTTTTTTTTCTTCGTTTTTTTTTAGGGCAGAAGGGACTGCAATTATTGGGATTAATTTTTGAAAGTATCGATGCAGTTTGGATTCTGCTGTTGAGGCTCTTTCAATCCTTTTGTTTTTGTCTGTGAGATACCGAGATTTTGAAGAAAGCTTTTAGTGCCTCGAGAGTGAGTACTCACTGCGTTCTTCAAATTTCAATCTCTCTTGCCGAGTTTTGTCCTTTTAAGGGTGCTCGAGGGTTCGTAAATTAGTACAAAGTTGAGTTGTAAATAGCTGTTTCGAGTTATATTACTTGAAATGACCCATCAATGCCCTCTTCAAAGATTTAACCTTTTGGGTGTGCGTGTGTTAGGGTGTTGTATTATCTCTTAACAAAACAAAACGAAATCTAAAATAAAAAATTGAACCTTTGGGGTGGACTCGGTTTTGAAAGCTAGACCATTTTCTTAGCATAAATTGAAGAGCGCTGCTAATGTTTTAGCTGGTGAGTTTTTGGCTGAATACTTTAGAGCAGGACTAGCACGCCTTAACAGGAATGGAGTTGACCAGTCGTGGTCAACTCGCATTGCTTTTTCTAATTTGGCCTCGGACGGTCTCTGGCGAAGCCCGAAAAGTGTCTCCATGTGGCTATAAAAAAAAGGGAGAAGTCATTCTAATTTCTCTCCATGATTTTGATTTCTCCCTACTTGAAATCTCTCCCCATTTATCTTGTCATTTTATCGCCATGTGTCAAATAATGTCCGGAGAATTCAAAATCATAGGCTCATGAAATGACTTCTCCAATCACATGTCCCCTATTTTGTGGTTGACCGAGAGGAGTCTTTCAAGAGAGAATTTGAAGCCTTCTAATTCAACAAATACAATCGGACTTCAAGTTTTGGAGGAAATGCTTGCGGTGGTGACAAGCGTGGCTAACATATCACCTCGGTGCATTAATTTAGAGTTAAGTAATAAAATTTCAATTTTGAATAGGATTGTGAGCGTGCGTCACAAAGGGGAAGGGGGGAGAGACGGGAAAGATAGATCCTAGTGTGAGCAATTCGAAAAAAAATATATATATATATTTTAGGTATAGAAATTCAAGTAACATTTTGGATAAACAAAATTGTGAGACGCGTTGGTTATTGAAATATGATTTTTGGACATTTTAAGAATCAAAAAGCTTTAGAGACATTTTGGAAGACTTTAGCGAGACGTTCTTCTTTTGGAGCATTTTGCCAAGAGAACAAGGAATCCGATTACGTCATTGAGGCTGCCATGTGTCCCTTTTAATACTACTTAACTGTCATTAAAAATCATCCACCCCTAGGGTTCACCAACTCATCATTGGTTTTAGAAAAAAAATATATGTAAAAAATTTAACCCTAGGAGCTAGTGAATTTTAACCAAGGTAAAAAAGAGATTAATATTAAAAAAAAAAAAAAAAACCAAGAATAAATGGGTGAACCTTAGGGGTGTCATGTGTCTCTTTTGATACCCCTTAACTGTGGTTAAAATTCATCAACCCCTAAACTTCAACCACCTATCCTTCGTTTTTAGAAAAAAATATTAATTTTTTTAAATCCTGATTAAAATTCACTAAATCCTGGGGTTGAATTTTTTTTATATATATTTATTTTCTAAAATCCAATGATGAGTGGGTGAACCTTAGGAGGGGGGATGAATCTTAACCACAGTTAATGAGTGTTAAAAATGACACATTGCGACCTCAATGCCATAATCAGACTCCAAGGAGTCTAATTATAACTGTAGAGAATTTCAAGCCGAATAGTAATAGATAGATGTGAAATGAGTAGTATGAAAATTAAGTAAACATTCAACAAGTGTTTGTCTTATATAATGATTGGTAGTTTGAGAATTTTGCAAACTTTCATCCACTTTATCAAGGGCTCAATATATATAAGATTAGAGGAGGAGAAGATGAGATAAAAGCAAAGGGTGGGTAGTTTTGGAATGATAAAAGATTTCATTAACGTTTTGAACATGGGGGCATCTTAGTAACGTTATATAGGGATAAAAGTAAAACTTTGTACAAAAATCGCACTCTTTGAACAAGTGATCTCCCAAAACCATAAATCGCATTCTATGTAAATCATAAACCGCGCATCCAACGTAAGATCAACAGGAACAAGTAGCAAGTTGGGAGGTTGGGATTACTAAGATTTAGAGACATGGCCTTAGTTCAAGTCTTGAGAGAGCGCTCGACCCTAGCGCACTTGAAGAGACTACATTATCAGAAGGCCAACAAAAAAAAATCATGGCTAAATAATACCACGTTAAGTAAATAAATAAATGGGAAATGGGAAATGGAAAATGGACCCTAGGGTTAGCTTAGAAGCTGACTCCAATGACCTCGCTCATTGGTCCAACCCCATTTTTTACCATCCATCAACTATGGTTAGCCCCTTAGAGTTAAGCAATCTAACCATGGTTTTTAGCAAAAACAAAAAAAAAATACTTATTTTAATTTAATTAAGCTTAACCATGGTTGAATAGGGGTTAAAAGGGACACGGGACACTGCAGTCAGCTTAGAAGAGGACCCTGGGATCTTCTTCTCAGTCCTCTATATAAATCTCAACCATTTTCCTTGTTCGGTTCTATGTTTTTGGAAAGTTGTTAAAGCCTTTCCACCAGAGGAGAGGTCTTGGTTCAAATCACTTCTTCATAAGTCATGCGAGCCTAAAATCTTTATGAACCCAAAAGAGGAAAAATTAAACTACACACTGTGAAGGGTGATTTTAATACTAGTATATCTGATCCAATAAATATCCGATCAATTATATAATATATATAAATAATATATTTTAAATTTATAAAACTACTATAACCTTTAAATTTTTAAATAAAAAATTATATTTTTACATTTTTTTAATATCAATTTATATTTTTTAAAACATTTTTTTTTTTAAGTAATCAGATAATTCGAATACCATTCGAATTCGAATATTTTGATCGAGTCGGATTCGAGTATCATATTTCATTATCCGTCGGATATTTATTCGGATTCAAATATTCGAATATATAATCGGATACAAATTCGAATATACCACTATCTGCTCTGCATCTGCTTCGGTTATAGCCCTATCGGCCAATCTTGAGTATAAAATCTCCTGATAGGAAAGTGTGCAAGTTTAAAGGGGATGTCTCAAAATTTCTGTATAAAAAACATAAAATTTTATAATACCTTTTTCCTTAGTGAGGGATGCAGGGTGAGAATTTAGTTCACTAGCTATGTGAATTAATTTTGTTTTTTTTGTCATAAGAGATGTCACACCCTATCATTGGAGCAAGCTGCATGGTGTTTCTTTATTTTATTTTTTAGTATAGAGGTAAAAAATTGTGTGGTGGTAAAATCAAACCTTGAAGTTCATTGTTGAACAACCTATAAAATATGTGAATCTTCGTTCTTTTGTTGAGACTTATAAAATTTGGCATTTTATAAGTTTTGTCATTTGACAATATGCATTTTTTTTCTTTTATTTCTTTTATAAACGTGGGGTGTTCGAAGCTCAAGACTACGCCTAATCCCTACATACTGCTAGGGGATATCCTCCCCCTGGCAACCGATAGCGCGGGTGCGCCCAAACTTGATCTCAAGACCTCAGGGTCTACGATTCGTCTTCTGATTACTAGGCTACACCCCTAGATGATAATACGCATTTTCTTTTGAGAACTAGATGTTTTGTAATTTTCATCCTTTTTTTTTTGTTTAACTCTTATCATTTAGACTCACTCACACACAGTTAGGCCAACACGCACACACACAACCAATTAATTCAAATCTTACAAAAAAAAATTTCAAGTCTTGAAATCTCACATGCTAAGTTTTTTTTTGTTTTTGGTGATGCACATGCTAAGCTTTTTTTTTTTTTGTCAGAGTAACAACACCACAAGGCAAAGCTACAAGTAAAGCAAAGAAGACATATACTCACACACACACCACACACCCTTAACCCAAATAAGCTTCACCAAAGCACTCCTCAAAATGGGTACCAACCGATTGAGGCAAGATAAAACTTATAAGGGAGTAAGAACTCAGATAAGTATATGATGTTGGACTAAAGACATGAGGTCTGGTTTTTTTTTTGTCAGAGTAACAACACCACAAGGCAAAGCTACAGGTAAAGCAAAGAAGACACACAGCACACCACACGCCCCTAACCCAAATAAGCTTAATTGTGTTAGAAACTTGACCAAGTGACTCAAATTTCCTAATTATCATAGTAAGAAGTACCAAGCTTTTTAAGTCTCGGCAAAAGTACGGAAGTTATTTAGATGTCATATTCCTTGAGGTTCAGTCATGTCTTTAAGACATGAGTATCTAAGCCATTTCCATTGTTGATAATCATCTTCAAAGCAGCTAAAGATATTCCTATCTAAGAAGAGTATTTGAATAGATTGGTTGGTTGGTCGGAGAGGAGAGGAGAGGAGAGGTCTCTCACGAATTCCATGAACTAGAATACAGATAGGTCTGAGCCAATACCATTGTACACCCTTTTGGGAGTGGTTGCTTGGACTCACCTTTATGGCACCTTAACAGTTATCTGAGGTCTTATCTTAGGTCTGATTGCGATTGCGATTGCGATTGCGTGTGTGTGCTCGCGTGCGTCACCTCTTACCAAAAAATTCCCATGTAGATCGAATTAGCAAGTGACCCTGTGTGCTCGCGTGCGTTACCTCTTACCAAAAAATTCCCATGTAGGTCGAATTAGCAAGTGACCCCGTTACCAAACATCTCATTCTGAATATTGCCCGGAAATGTTGCCTACGTATGAGGGCGATCTTGGTATCGAAGTATCGAACCCAACATAAGAAAACTCCTTAATAAATTGTGAAAAGTTTTTCCATCTTTACCAAGTAGCCCACTCACAACTGACCCAAATTTGTGCTAATAGTCATGACATTTATATATGAGAAAGAGATTAATTTTCATGTAGAGCTCCGCACATGCGGAGCTCCCTTTTTACACTGTCCAAGGGCAAATGTGTAATTATTAATAATTACACATTTGCCCTTGGATAGTGAAAAAGGGATAATTACACATTTGCCCCTGAACAGTGTAAAAAGGGAGCAGGGAGCTCCGCACATGCAGAGCTCAACCATGATATTTAACCTGTTTGAGGAATAGGTCTCTTTTGCAAGAAGCAAACTATTGCACCTCGCCCCACACAAAGCCCCCATTTAACTGCCTTAAATTCTGATTAAGAAGTTTTAACTCTTGCGATTATTTTTTTTCCTTCTAAAAACCAGTGTTAGATGCTTCAATTCTAGCTAGGATGAATAAATAAATAAAAATTAAAAATCGCATGGACACTTGTAGCCTAGGGGTAATTTGACCCACATTCCAGTGGGTTTTCTAAGAGTCTTCCAGATGAAATTTAGCTTGATGAAGTGATAATCATCATCTGATCTATAGACGACCTCCTTTAAGATATTTCGTCCATTCTTTTGCCCGTTCAAAAGAAGATTCGGTCTATGAGTACTCCTAAATATACTCCAAAATCCTAACCGTTTATCTCAATTACTAAACATTTAGGATTACATCTGCAGGAGAGGATCCCATCCAGTGGTTTTAGCAGAGAGGTGTGGGCATGGGAAGAAGGCATGGAGTTGAACCAAACCAGATCCAAGACCCATTCATTCTAATGAATTGGCCCCAACACAAAGCTCAAATGGTGAGATCAAAACCAAACCGCTGAACGATCCAGTTCTAATGGGTTGGACCCAAAACCACTATAGACCTGGGTTGCTAGTTTGGCTAGCTAAACTCATTGCCACTTGTGATTGAAGTGGCATTTGCATTTTATAACATGAGTTAGGCTTGATTTGTATGATTTAGACACGGGGCTGGGCCTAGCCTAGACTGAAAGTCCATTAGTTAGAAAGGATAGCAAGCTACAGTGAGCTTGGGGAGAGAATAGATAGAGAGAGACCTATAGGTGTTTGAAGAAGGGAAATGTTTGGCGGACCACATAGCCGAATGCCAGTCCTCATTGGTCCACGTCCCCCTTCTTAACACTCACTAACTGTGATTAAGATTCACTCACCCTTGAGTTCATCCATTGAACCTACTTTTTAGAAGAAAAAAAAAAGATAAAACGAATATTAACCTTAAATTAGTTAAGTTTAACCACAGTTAAAAAGGGGACACAATAGAAAGACATTCCGCTAGTAGCCAAATGCGGTCGGCTAATCACTGCTCTTTGAAGAAGTGTAGTAGTAGAGTAGAGTCCGTCAAGGGAACCAATTTACTCTTTCCCTTGGGATGATACATTGCATAACTACGTAGCAGCTCAAGCCAACTAACCAACCAAAAGAAAAAGAGCAGAGGCAGAGGATGCAGCTACTGCATCCATAAATTAGGGTACCACATACTTTTCATTTGCCAGTTTTAACACCGAGAGAGATTAAAGAGGGAAGAGAGAAATTTGAATGCACGTCCATCCCAATGATCCCAAGTTCCCAACCATCCTTTTCAATTCCCTATAGGAAATGCAACAAACATTTGCTTAAACATTAGAGGTCAGCGACCCAGCCCTGGGCAGAGCCAGGATTTTCTTGTATGGGGGTCTAACAATACGGAGTGAGGGTTGGGGCCTACCCCTCAATTATTTTTAAGAAGTACGAGGGCCGCCATCTCGTTTGTTTGTGTCCACCTATGCCCTCTTAAAATTAAAATAAGTATAAATTTAGCTTTTCTTTTTTTCTCAAAAGTTCAGGGGCTCTAGCCCCCAATGCCGCCCCTATCCCACGCTATGCCTGGTTGATATACTACTAAAAAAAAAAAAAAATTCAAGTTTTTTTAATGTGAAGAATATGCAATTTTTGGACTAGATGAGATGGCATCTGGCAGATGCCAAAAAATGGTCTTGGGCTTCCACTCTTCATCCAACATGTGGTGAAAAGAAGGGAGAGTTATCAGAAGTGGGGAGAAGTCAAAAACATGGGAGAAAATGAAAATTATTTCTCCTCTTTTTATCACCACATGTCGGATAAAGTCCGAGATCATTGTTTCTGGCATCTGCCAGAGACATTACAATGCCAGCTGAGATTGATTTGATTTGTTGACGTGAAGTTCAATTGCTTGAAATCAGAATGAATGAAATTGTGGATGAACAGAGCAATTTTATTGTTTGTAACTATTTAAAGCTGTCGGAAAATCTCTCTATGATCACTCTTTGCAGATATCCTCTCTGACGCAGAAACAAGCAGATTATATACAAATTTAAAGGAAAACAATTCTAAAGAATTTTTGGAGATTCAAGGGCATCATGATCTATGGTAAGTTTGAAACAAAGACTGCCATCCAACAAACATATTCTAAAACCAACTTTTGTATCAAAGAAAAAGGACCTGCGCTCATTTCTTGTGATTACAAACGCTTCAATAAAAGATATCTAAGAACTTGAATAAGATAAAATCACAATACTCATAACAGGTTCCAAAAACATTAATCTCCATCACTTCATCCATACTAGCAAGGAAACCATAACGGTAGTCAATTAAGATTTGGAGCTCCTTCAATATCATCAGGACAGTTGCAGTTACAATATCTACACGTGCATCGGGCAGCACTTCGACAGCTCAAAATACATATTGCACAATACACTAGAGAAAAAAAAACCTCATTCAGATTCTACAAATAATATGCTGGTGGTAAGAAACTCCAGGATAATGCTCGTACAGATGAAATAACTCAGGAGGCAACTAAATCTAACTGGTGCCGTACAACATATATTTTGGCAAACCTGGATCTTGACTCCATGGGAAGAATGCTAATAAAATATTACAAGATCCTACATTAGAAGCTACAAAATTTGGGCCTGAATAACAATGACAAGTATATTATTAGCATGTAACGACAACCTGCTCTTGCTCCTAACTCGTTGAACTGGAAAAGCTGAGAGCACGTGCACGCAAAATGTCATAAAGGTGCTCTGCTGTAGGACGGTCAGTCGGATTTCCCATAGTACACTGACAAAACAAATCAACTAGGAATCTCAGTGTTTCTGCTTCAGCCTCCGGTTCTGATAGCTCTGAGCCTGATCTGGCCATTGTGGGCTCATCTGATGATCTCAATGCCTCCAGCTCCTCTGTGAGTCGTGGTCGTTCACCCATCTGTTTAAATCAAAGACAAACGATGCTCTTTATCTCCAGCCCAAAACTCATGTTCCCTTAATATATACGAAATACATAGCTCTCTTCTTTCATTGTCACATGCAGGTAGGTTAGGTAAAAGTCAAGCTGAATCAATTATTTTAAAAACAGCCAAAGATAGTGATCCCACTATCAATATCCAAAAGAGTGCCAATATTTATAGTGAGCAGCGCCCACAATAACGTCAACCTATATATCAATATAAGTTATAGTGAGCGCCCCCATTTAAAAAGAACATGTGGCGGGTTGTTTTTAAAATTCAATCATTTAATGTCAAAGGTGGACCCCTTGGGAGACACATGACAAGAAATAGGTCAATCGGACAGTTCTTGACCATCCCATTGAAGGTCAGAAAATCAGGGATTTCTATAACCTAAGGTCTAGTGAACTTTAGGAGATTAATGCTGACAAACTGGGGTCTAATTGAATGATCTAGAATCGTTCGGTCGGCCTGATTTTTTTGCCCCGTGTCTTTCATGGGACCCACCTTGACATCCAACAGTAGGATCCCCAAAGGACATGCCACGTGTTGAGAATCGAAATTTCAGAGAGGCCGCTCACTATAACTTCTAGTGAATTGCTCTAATGAGAACCATTCTCTCTCTCTCTCTCTCCCTCTCTCTCTCTATTATATATATATATAGCATAGTTACCAAGTGCAGGAATGGGGTACGGGTATGATACAACAATGATCGGTTCGGAAAGTACAGATGTTATGCAGCAAATAACGATGAAAAATTAGAAAATAATTAATAATTACAAAAAAATAGCGATCATGATACTAACTAATAATAATTGGTGAAGTGGTGGGGGCCGGAATCCAACCAAGTAGCTGAAAGTGTGTTGAAGGCATCATTTTGGATTGGGACTACGAGGCTGCCTTTGCACCTCTGGAATGAAAAAAATTTGTCGGGCATTGGTGATGCATGTGGAGGAACTAGGTGTATTGATCCTCGATCTTTGGCTTTGGAGGATCTTCGGCAAGCGCGCATCTGCATTGTTTCGACGATCAGAGGCAGTATTCCTCGATCTATGCGGATTCCTGATCGAGGTGGATTTCATTTGATCGTTATCTCAGTGCTGAAGCTTGAAGAGATGGGGAACTCCGGCAGCTTGGGTGATTTCCGGTGCCGGAGCGGAGAGGAGATTTCAAAATCCTTACCTGCGAAGTTCAGTACTGACATGGATGAGGTGGCACCAATAGTTTCAAAGTCACGTGGTCTGGAGAAGGACAAGATTTCAATGGCGAAGTCGGATCGTCTGGTCTTGTCGAGGGAACAGAGGCCTTCTTTCGTGTTTGGGGGTGCAGGTGGCTCGAGCAATCCCGGTGGAGCAGCGTCAGAGCTTCGTAGAGACCATTTGCAGCCATCAGTCAACCTTGAAGTAGGTAATCCAGGTCCAGAGTTGCACAACAAGGGGAATAAGCAGAGAAAAAGGAAGAAGAACCTGCAGAGAGCAGTACGGAGGAGAAAGAATAGGATTCTAATGAGTAAGATTTCTAAGGTAGGGGTGCAGGGATATTACTCAGTTGTAGACGTTAGCTTGGGCAGTGGTTCAAAGCCCAGTAGTTCGAGGCCTCAGGGGGTCAGCCCAGAGAAGGTGGATCAGGCTGAAGCCCAAGTGTTTTGCAGTTTGGGCCCGGGTGGTGAGGAGGCCAGTTACGAAGCCCATATCTGTAGGGAGGCGTATGCTGGGGCTAAGGCTTTGGGCTTAGTTGATTCAAGGAAGGGGCCCATGCATCCTAAGAACTTCGGATTAGAAGTAGAGGATCCGTTTGGGCTGGACCATCTTTTTCGGGGGGGCTGGTTCTAAGAAGAGGAAAGGACCACCATCCTTAGTCAGTGATTTGAACCTAGGGTTCGATAGGGGTAATGAAGGTGCAGGGGGGGAAAAGGAGGAAGATGGAAGTCCTGGCTCACGAGTTCTCGAGGTGGAAGGGGGTAGCATGGTAGGGGAGGAACCAAAGCAGCATGAGGTCGTTAGTCCTTCGGCAGAGAAAAGGACAGGCCAGGGTTGTATCCAAGAAAGGAAGTGCAGGAGCAGGTCAGGGTTGTGAGAGCCACAGGTTCTCCTATGGGAGGTTCTCCCCTTAGTGCTGAAGAGTGGAAGAGTGGAGCTATTGTGGAGGGTGATCCCTCGGATCCATGGAAGGAGGGAGTGGATTTTGCAATAGGCCCCAAAGAGGGGGCAGCGGAGGCGGTGGCCGCAGGGGACGGAGGATCTGGGTGTAGAGAAGGATCAGAGGGACGGGACATTCCTACTTGCGATCTTTATTCGTTGTCGTGTAAAGTCGGGAATGTTGTTTCAGATTCTCCCTCGGTTGGTAGGTCAGGTACGCCCAATCCCTCCTCTTCCTCTACCCATCTTAGTCTATCCCTGATCAGGGGGATGGAGGGTAGAGAGTCCTTTCAGTTCTCTCATTTCGGTTGAGTGTCGTTGGTTGAGTTCTGTAGTTAGTCGCTCTCCTATTTCCATAGAGGAGTTGGAGGATTTGGGGACAGAGTTTGGTAGTAATCCAGAGGCAGAGGTGGCTACTCAGAGTGCAGGCTCGAACAGGGGTATCGGAAGTGGGAGTGAAGTTAAGGAAACTCAATTGAGCCCAGAGGAGGCCTCCAATTGGGTGGTAAGTCAGATGGAGGGGGTTAGTAGATTCTTGGGCATATCAATTGAAGGGAATGAGGAAGAGGCAAAGGAATTGTTTCAAAAGTGCGAGCGGAACGGGGTCAAGGAGGTAAACGGGGGTGCAAAGACCTCGGTGGGGAGAACAGGGTTTGCTGCGATGGAGCGTAGGAGATTGAAAAATGGAGTAAACTATGATAGACATGCGGCTCAGGGGGCGTCTTGTGGTCCCAGGCTTAGTGGGGGAAGCAGAGTGGCCCGATGAATGAGTTTTCCATCATGTCCTGGAATGTGAGGGGGTTGGGGCAAGTTGAGAAACAATTGGCAGTCAAACAATTTGTGAGATATAAGCGTCCGGCGTTAGTTTGTATTCAGGAGACAAAGTTAGAAGTTGTGCAGGAGGTTCACATCCGAGAGTCGTGGGGTAGGATTGCCCCGAGTTGGTCTATAGTTCCTTCCTTAGGCGCGTCAGGAGGAATTTTACTTTTGTGGGGCAAAGCTAAGGTGGAGGTGCTAAATTCCGAGCAGGGGGCCTATACGATGTCCATTCTTTATCGGTTGGTGGGGGAAGATTTTAGTTGGGTGTTCGCTGGGGTCTATGGGCCTTCAGGTGGGTCAGATGACAGGCAGTTCTGGTCAGAATTAGAAAATGTTAGTGTGAGATGGGATGGACCATGGTGTTTGGGAGGAGATTTCAACTATATCCGATGGGCGGTAGAAAAGAAAGGGGGAAGTGTGATCACGGTAAAAATGAAGATATTTTGGGGCTTTATTCCCAGGCACGAGCTCGTTGATTATCCTCTTCGAGGGGCCCAATTTACGTCGTCTCATTCGGTTTCTAGTGGGCGAGCTAGACGGTTGGATAGATTTTTTGTGAGTCCGGAATGGGAGAATCATTTTCCGGATGTTGTTCAGGTGTCTCTTCCTAAACCTATTTCAGATCATTTGCTGATTGTAGCAGGTAGATTCAGGGGTGGTCCGTCCCCGTTTCGATTTGAAAATATGTAGCTCAAAGACGAAAGATTCAAAGAAGTAGTGGCGGAAGTTTGGAGCGAAGAAAGGGGGTGGGGATCAGCTAGCACACGGTTCAGTATGAAATTGAAAGCTCTAAAAGCTAGACTCAAGGTGGAATAAGGAGGTATTTGGGGATGTTCAGCAGAGACTAGACAAGTTACTACAAGAGATAGCGGTGTGGGAGGAGTTGGCAGAAGAGGCAGTTTTATCAGATATAGAAGTCCGGGTATATGAGGAAAAGAAGATGGAATACTTGAAAGTGTTCAATTTAGAGGAGATCAGTTGGAAGCAAAAGACTAGAACAAGGTGGCTTAAAGGGGATCATAATACCAAGTTTTTCCATTGTACCGCAAATTTTAATAAGAAACGTAACTTCATTTCTAAAACCCGGGTGAATGGTGTGATGGTGGAGGAAAGTAGGGACATTAAAGCTGGAGTTGTTTCTTACTACAGAGGGTTGTACCAAGAAAGGGAAAGTTGGAGGCCGAGGCCGGACGGGTTGCCATTTGCAAGTTTGTCCCAAGACCAAAGCGCCAATTTGGAGGGGCCCTTTGAGGAGGAGGTTTTAGGCATGGTTCAAAAACCCGAAAATTCGACTCGACTCGAAAGTTAACCGGGTTGAGTAACTCGGAAAGCTCGAAAAAAAATCGACTCGGTTTAACTCGGAATATATATGTCATAACTTGAAAAAACTGGGTTAAAACAACTCAAAGTACACTAATTTTACAGCCTCAAACCTAAAAAGTAGGATTAATAGAACACATAGAAGGTTGTTTTTGTGGACCCAAAACATATGATGCAAAAACAATGTGACATTCGAGGTTAGGTTTTAAAAAATGATAAAAATACCCTTTTGTGACTCGACCTAGTCTGGCGAGTCGAAAAACTCGGCTTGACTCGTCCGAGTCACTCGAGTAACTCGGCAAATAGTGTCTTCTTCGAGTTTTGAGGTGACTCGACTCGAAATTCAGTCGAGTCGAGTAACTCGGCCGAGTTACTCGGGTAACTCGGCCGAGTTACTCGGGTGACTCGACCGAGTTACTCGGGTGACTCGACAAGTTTTCGAACTATGGTTTTAGGTACCATTCGTGGTATGGCAGGGGATAAGGCTCCAGGCCCGGATGGATTTACCATTGTGTTTTACAGGGCTTGTTGGGAGATTGTGGGGAGTGCATTTATGGAAATGATGCAGGAGCTTTATTCTTCAAGGTCTTTTGATAGAATAATCAATTATACGTTTGTTGTATTGATCCCGAAGGAGGGGGCGGTGGAGCTTTCGGATTTCTGTCCTATTAGTCTTGTAAGTAGCACTTATAAGATTCTTTCTAAGGTGTTGGCGGTTCGTGTTTAAAAGGTAATGGCTTCCCTCATCTCTCCTAATCAAGGAGTTTTTGTGGCGGTCCGTCTTTAAAAGGTAATGGCTTCCCTCATCTCTCCTAATCAAGGAGTTTTTGTGGCGGTCCGTCTTTAAAAGGTAATGGCTTCCCTTATCTTTCCTAATCAAGGAGTTTTTGTGGGGGGCAAGCAAATAATTGATGGGATTCTGATAGCGAATTAATGTATTGATGCTCGCCTTAGGTCCAACTCTCCTGGTATTATATGTAAGGTGGATATGGAGAAAGCGTATGACCATGTTAATTGGGGATTCCTAGATTATGTTCTTGGCAGAATGGGTTATGGGTTAAAGTGGAGGAAGTGGGTGTGGAGATGTATTTCTACTGTGGCTTATTCGATTATGCTGAATGGTAGTGCGGTTGGGTATTTCCCCGGTTCTAGGGGGTAGAGGCAGGGTAACCCGTTATCTCCGTTCCTATTTGTGTTGGTATCCGAAGCTTTGAGTATTATGTTGTCTAGAGCTGAGGGGGAGGGATTCGAGGGGCCATTGGTTCAGCTCAACTCCATATCTCGCATCTCCAGTTTGCAGACGACACCCTGGTCTTCTGTAGCGAGTCGCGGAGAAATTTGTTATATTTGCGGTGTCTTCTTCATTGCTTTGAAGTAGTTTACGAGCTGCGGGTTAATTTGGCCAAGTCTGAGATAGTAGGTGTAGGAAATGTGAGCATCATGGATCAATTGGCAATCTGTTTTGGGTGTAGAGTCAAGAGTGGGAATGCTCCCGATGATGTATTTAGCAGAATGGAAGGCTCACTACTTATCTAAAGGCGGCAAGTTAACTCTTATCCATAGCAAGCTAAGTAGCATGCCGACCTATTACATGTCCACGCTAACCATTCCTAAATCGGTGGCCATCGTGCTAGAGCGGTTGCAGAGAAAGTTCTTGTGGGATAAGAAGGTGGATTCTTTCAAGTATCCTCTGGTGGCTTGGAATCTTATTTACCGTCCTAGGGAAGAAGGGGGGTTAAATCTTAAGTCTTTGGTTCGTGTATGTAAGGCCCTGTTAGGCAAATGGATTTGGCGATTCGATACAGAACGGAGTAGTTTGTGACGGGCGGTGATAGTAGCTAAATATGGAGAGCAGTCAAGGTGGGTCCCAAACAAGTGAAGTTTTCTCATGGGTTGAGTCTTTGGAAGAGGATCATGGCGACGGCTAGCTTGGTGGTGCCGAAATTCCGCTTTATAGTGGGTCAAGGGACAAAAGTGAGATTTTGGAAAGACGTTTGGTGTGGAGAATCGAGGCTGCAGGAAGAGTTTGGGCATATTTTTTTGATTGCCACAAATAGGGAGGCGGTAGTTGGAGACTATATGGAGAGGAGGGGAGAGGGGGTGGTATGGTGTCCGGAGCTAAGAAGGGACTTGAATGATTGGGAGATGGAGGAAGCGTTGAGATTGTTGGCGAGATTAAATGTGAATTCTCCGCAAATGGATACAAGAGACAGGAGGGTTTGGGGTGGTTGCAACAATGCGCGCTTCTCAGTCAGATCTCTGTTTCAGTCTTTGGGACCGGTTCGTAGGATTGTGTTCCCGAAGAGAACCGTGTGGAATCCAGGCATTCCTTCCAAGGTGTCTTTTTTCCTTTGGAATGCAGCCTTAGACAAAATTCTCACTTGTGATCACCTACAGCATAGAAGGTGGAGGTTGGCAAATAGATGTTTTTGTGCCTCCAATCAGAGGAGTCCGTGGATCAATTACTAATGCATTGCCCTATGGTGGGCAGCATTTGGGGTGTCTTCCTGTCCCTCTTGGGGTGCAATGGGTCTTCCCCGAGTCCTTCCTTCAATTCTTAGCGTCTTGGCCGAGGGAGAACGAGGAGGGTGTATTGGAGGCAGTGTGGGCGGTGTTGCCAGGAGCTGTAGCTTGGACAGTTTGGAAAGAAAGGAATCGTCGAGTGTTTGAGAACACCTCAACGGCTCAATCGCGTCTTTGTGAGTGGGCCCGGTTGACAGTGATGGAGTGGGTTGGATTGAACCATGATAGGGAGGAGATTCGGGTGGTGCTAGGCTGAGAATTGGTTTGGGGGGAGAGGGTAGGCCAGGGGTCCAGTAAGGGACTATAGACAGTGTTTGAGCTTTGTGTCTTGTAAACTCCTTATTATTTGTGGTCCTTGTATCCGGGTCTTTGATATATATTATTGCATCTTTACCGATCAAAACAAACTAATAATAATCATTTAATACGAAATATGCGTTTAACAAGGCAAAAGTACGGGTATTATATGCGTTTAATACGAATGCGTTTAATACGAAATTCGCATATTAAACACATATTATGCAACAATACGCATATAATACGTAATACGGCAAAAGTATGCCAACTATCGAAAAGGCCATGGTGCTTGGAGTGGAAATCCAAGAAGATGAGCCTAACTCTGTGAGTGACTCGGAAGATAAAATGGGACAAAAAGTGCAAGGCATGGATGAGGACATCTGTGACCTCACTCATCTCTTCGAAACCATGGATCTGGAAGTCTGTCTTTTGGAAAGAGACGTCGACCCCCCTAAAAGAATTATACGGGTATAATACAAATACACGGATTTGGTAACTATGCTTCTAAGAGATGGTGTTCAAAACTATAAATAGAACATACCTGAAGTAAGTTATGAATTTCTGTTTCTGATAGCCCTGCATAAGGGACTTGCAGCGTCAACAACTCAAAAAGTAAGCAACCGTACGACCAAATGTCCACTTCCTGCAGACAAAATTACACACTCATAACTCTAAGTAATCCAGAAGACGACACTAATAAACAAAACTAGTCAATCAGAGGACTCATCCCATCAGCGCCTTCAAATTTAAGAGGAAAAACTACTAGCTGATGGCATGCATATTACACATTGTTTGTAAAATGACAACATCCAACAATCATGAAATACAAGTAAATGATCACAAACACAACATGGGGTTCTCTCATTTCCACATAGAATTTATGACCTTATCCCAGCTAGGGGGGCAAAATATCACTGTTCTACATAATTGAGTATTGAGCTTATCTCAAGAGGTTATGATAGTGAGCCATACACTCACGAACACAATGATGATACCCATCCACATAATTACCAAGTACGGGTACAAGTATAATACGGAAATGATCCGTTCAGGAAGTACGGGTATTATTCGACAAAAACACGGCAAAAATACGGGAAATTTAAAAAATAATTAATAATTATAAATAAATAAAAATCATTATATTAACTAATAACAATCATTTAATGCGGAATATGCGTTTAACACGGTAAAAGAACGGCAAAAATACGTGTATTGTGCGCGTTTAATACGTAATTCGCATATTAAATGGGTATTAAACGACGATACGAGTACAACATGTAACACGGCAAAAGTACGAAGTTTTAAACGGCAACCCCCCCTAAAAGTATTATATGAGTACTATACGGGTATAATATGGGTGTTTGGTAACTATGCTCATCCACAATAATGTGAACCAACACTCCCATCAATGGGTGTGATGCACATCATATTACATATGATAATAACATATATAACAATATTAGCATTAATAAATTTTGGAGGGCTGCTATTTGAGCTTGATGGGGAACTCTCTAGCCTCTACTACTACAAAAGTACTATACCACTTAAACCCTTGGATCCCTCTTATATCTAAACTCTATATACTATTACTACTTAAAACTCCTCTAAACATAAGTCTCATGCCTATGCATCATAGTAACTATAGCCCAAGACTTGTTTTCTTAGCTTGATGGGTTTCCATAAAATGATGTTGTGGAGTTGGGGATTGATCAGGTCATTATTTAGTACGGGTGGGGTTTTGATCAATTGTATTTCTCTTAGTTAGCTCTTTACTTATGTCTTTTTGTTGTTATGTGGTTCACTATTTGTAAATTTGTTCGTTACTGTTACTATGTTGAAACTGCCTTTACCGATTTAAAAAAAATGTTTGCTTTCTTCCTTCCTACTATAACTTCATTTACTCATCATATAAATTGAAAGTATTAAGAAAATTACTATCTGAAGGAATTAAAATATGACATCAAGTATTGAAAATACCAATCACCAATTTGAGTCAAACTCAAAACTTACTAAAGGATAAACCTACCAATCCGTATATGTTCCGCCTATGCATTGCCCGGAGCACCTCAGGAGCCATCCATCGAGGTGTTCCAACACATACTTCAGGTGGAGGTATTCCGAGATGAGCAATACAGCATGTATGTACAAGAGACCGAAGAGGGATTGCTCTGTCAAAATCACAAAGCTTGACAATAGGAGTGCCATCACTTCTCTTGCTATCCAAATCAATCAAAATATTCTCACTTTTTATGTCTCTATGAATAATGTGCTTAGAATGCAGCTCCAACAATGCACATGCAACATCTCTAGCAATAAACAATGCCAACTCCACTGGCACATGCTTCTCACCAGCTTCCGATAGCTTCTCCACATATTTCTGTAACATAATGGGCAGAACAAATGCTAAGCATACATTAAAGTTTAACTGGACGAAGCAAGTAAAAGCTATATTTGAATAACTAGATTACCTTTAAAGGACCTCCTTTTATGTACTCCATCACAATCATGGACTGTAATAAACGATGCTCTTTACTTCCATCTACTGAAGGAACCCACTTAGATACTATCTGGTGCCCGTAAATTTCCACAATGCAGGAATGTTTCTTCAGAGCACCTAACATTCTTATTTCCCCTAAACAAGTATACTCGAAATTCTTCATCTCCTCAAATGAAGACCCGCATGCTTCTAGAGTACGCACCTGCAGCATGCAACAAGACACACAGCAAAATGACCAACTGAAGAATAAAACACGTAAATCAAACACCCAGACTGCCAAAAGGAGCATGATAGTAAAAGCAAGATCTCAGATCCTGAGACATAAAAATCAAGAATAAAGTGAATAAGAATTGCATTGCCAACTAAATGCATTCCAGCATGTAAGCAGACCAATTTGACGACTGAAAGTACAGAGAAATTATCAATGCCCAAAATAATAAACTCGGTTAAAATTCTAAGGCTTGGAAAAAATCACACCTTCGCCGCAGCCTCAACTGATCCAAATTCGCACCGGAGGAGAGAACTTGATGCTGCCTTTTCAATTTCATTGCATGTTGACATAGAAGGAAAGCAGCAATCTGGACTAACATTGTTTTCATTTGTGAAAGGAAGATTAATCCGGCTTAGAGGAACATACCTGAAATAATCAGCTTACCCATCAGACATGCCTCTCACGCTACCACTCAATTGTGTAGCAGTTATGAAACTCTTAAACAAAGAAATGTGTTATTCACACAAATGAAATGTCAGACATGGAGACCTGGAAAACACAAAATAGCATGGCTCTATAATCACAGATTGAAATCCTTCTTTTAATATGATTACCATTAAAGAATATAAGATGCAGAAAATGTATCTATGCATACGAGTTCAGAAATTTTTTTTAAAAGAATATTAAGATAATTGACAATAACTGAGTTGAAGGGTGTTCAACATGAATCATGAACTGAGCGACAATTTACAAAATGGATTGTAATATAGACAGCAGGACACTGCATGAATCTGTATGTGTCTCAACAGTCAACCGCACATACAGAACTTTACTCCCTAATGCTTGTATAATTTCTCTGGTTTAATTCTTCGCAAAAAAATCCTTATAAAAAATACATAGATAAGGTGAACAAAACGTTCATTACTGATTAACAAAATCGGATGTAAAGGCACATGTTCCACTGCCACAAAAAAATGATAACCATACCAGCAGACAGCAAGCAACATGCAACCTCACAAATCTTTAACACGGATATCACTTTGTTATTCTTTTCTTTCTCCAAAAACATTATACTTTGGACCAACTGGCAAGTGATAAAAAAGTTATTTCTACATTCTATTTTAAAAGAAAAAAATATCTCAAGAACCTCAATTGGTTTCAAGACTGACTTCAATGTTAGATGGCCACCATCAAGAAACAAAATAACAAGCTCATTTCCAAATGCAGAGCATGAATAGCAACGTAGAAGATAACCATAGGCATCAAAAATAAAAAAAGATGAAAACAAAGGACCTGCAAAAATATTCTTGATCCGTCTCTTCTCTTATATCATGTGGACGACATGCATCAACAATCACGCGTACCCATGAATTGCCTCTCTTGAAAAGAATGACGTTCCAGGCATGGGGTAAAAAATCTAGATAGCCCCTCACAAGCTCACAAGGAATTGGAGGCTCCACATGATCACATAGGTACTACAAGAATTGAAACTCATAATGGTTAAAAGTTAGGTGTAAATGCATACAACTGAACAGATAACTGCATATTAAGACACAAGCCCAGTAGAAGAATCACCTTCATAAGCACCGCTCTATGTCTACAGACACCAAATTGCAGAGTCCCTATAGGAACAATGTTGGAATTTCGTTTTGCCTTGATAGATCGAAGAGACTTCTCACAGAGATCAATGAACACAAGATCTTCTAGAGTGTCCACAATCTGTTTGGTCGCTGTCTTATTATCATCATTGTTTCCAGTCGGGCAGGTACAGACAAAAGGCTTCCGATAATTTGAACCAGAAACAGCTTTTCGTGTCCTCTCAATAATAGTACTTCTATCACTGCCACCAAAGTGATCTGAAACAAAAAGAGCAAGCAATGATGCAATCTGCAAATTATCAACAACGGTCTGATCCCTTTCTTTAGAAGAACTGCCTGCCTGCTTCAATCGAGACACCAATTCTTGAGCAGACAATGCAATTGCATCTAACTCCTCATCCCGTTTTCTGAATGACAGAAACATATACAGTAAGTTTATCATTGCATAATATAAAAGTTGAAGAATCTTATTATGTGCTTACCTGGTAATTTGAAAAATGCTCCTAACATTTCATCCCAATACTTGATTTGTAAAATTCCAAAGATATGAGCATGTGTATATATACGAACCTGTCCACAAGAATTACTTCACGTGAGTCAAGAGGGAAACTCTGCTCATAACTCTGCAGTGGCATGAAAGGGCGATCACGTCCTGCATCATAAAATCCATCTAGAATACGGTCATTGATGCTACATAATGATTCATTGCTGTATTTGCAGGATAAATTTGGGTGATCATCAACTGGTCTCCGAAACTTGCTTGGCTTGGGATTATCAAGATCCCTGTCTGAATGCCTTTTTGATTTCGGACTATTTTTACAAGCCTCTGAAGATGAGTCCTCATCATGGTCACTAATTCCATTCAATGCAAAGGCTGGAGATGCATCATGCTCCCGACATTCATAATCACAATCGTTATCTGCCCCAAGAGAGTCAACGACAACGCATGAGCAATTTTCTCCAAAATACCCCTTACTTTGATTGATGGTGTCATCCTCACAGTTATTAATCAAAATGTTGTCTGCTTCTCCGGAAAGTCTTTGTGTATCATCATCATCAAGATCCACTACAATGACCGATGCGCCCTCTGCAAGAGATTCAGAGGCAAGCGCAGGTAGTTGTTTGCGTTTCACAGCTCCTTTCATAGCCATTTTCTTGTCATGATTTTCACCTCTCCACTTCCTACTGTTGTTTAAATGCTCTTGACGAGCTTTCTGTTGAAAATAATCCCGACGCTTCCACCCCTTTCTCATCCTCCGTGATGCAGAACATCTACTGCTTGATGAGGGCTCAGATAAGAGACTGGATGAGGTGTTGGGAGAGCCTGATATCAATTCATAATAATACAAATTCAATCTCATAACCATGCATCTAACCATAAACATAAAGCAATCTATGATGTATAATCAAATGGATATTAATGTCTAACCTTTACAAGGAAGACTTTTATCAATCTCCTGAATGCCAGCATCAAATACATCCATCTCAACTAAAGCGCTGATGAATTCATCATTGGATCTGTCTTTGCCATTTCCTTCCAAATTGCAGCATATCCATGAAGGAATTTGACAACAATTGAGAAGCTTATTGTACTTGGAACAATAATGAAGAATTAAGGCAACAATTCACACGTCAGGTTCAATGAATTCACACGTGGATACCCAGAAAGTATGAAAATTTTAAGCAAATGAGCCACAACCGTCAGGACAAAATTCACCAGGGGTACAAAATAGTTATTATAAATCAAGTTTTAGACTAAAAGCAGAAATCAGTCAGCTGCAAGATTGAAATATAGTGCCAGAATCAAAAACGTCAACACTACCGTCATTATAGATTTGTGTGCAAACTACATGTTGTAGAGCCCCGAATTTATCATTCTTGACATTCGTGGTGTTTATTAAATTCTATAGAAATATGTGTTTAATTTTAATGCAATTAAGCCTATAAAATTAATGTGAAACGTATGAATTTTAAAACCCAAATAAATCAATTAATTTAAGTTGTTTTTAGAATTAAATTGCATGAAAAGAAAGATAGTTTAAAAGTAGCAAAAGGCTTTTTTTTTTTTTAAAAGGAGTTGACCGGCGCACTGGCCGATCGATCGCCGGCGGCGACGATTGATCACCCGACGCGGTGATCTTTGCGAGTTTGCACAATTTTTAAACTTTTTGAGTCCCTAGGGCCCCTAACATTATAAATAATCGTTATATTTGTGGGTTGAGGATTTCTAAGGTTTTCTAAACCTAAAAGAGAGAGAAGTTATTTTGAGAGATCTAAAAAAGAAAATCAAAGGTTTTGTAAGGAGAAGAGCATGAAAGCTTATATCAAGCCCATTCGCAAGCGCTTGATCGTAAAGAAGCGATCAGGAGAGGTAAATATAGATTTCTTCCTACCAATATGATGATTTTTAATATAAACAATGAGAAATAGTTGGAATTAAAGAAAGAAAGAAGATCAAACATGTTATTTTATTAATCCCTAATGAAAGTTGTTTATGATTTTAAGCAGTGTTACCTAGGCACGTGGTACAGGTGCCAAGTGTCCAGGTGTCTAGGGGTGTTCGGCACGGCAAGTTCTGAAAATCCAAATACGGCGGCACGAACATACATATTTTTAAAAATGATTATATACTAAAAATGAGCTACAAGAGAGAAGAGAAGAGAGAGATGTACATATTGATTGTTGTTGTTGCCGCTACTCTCTAGTAAAATTTCGTCTATGTTTCCAAAAAAACAACACAAATTGACAAAAAAAATCCTTGCAATTGTATTTTTAAAATGATGTGGCATACTTGAAGCACCATGCGCCTAATCATAATGTTAATGTCACCATGACATGGTATAGGCACGTATCAAGGAGTGTCGTGTCGTGCCATGGAGTGTCGTGTCGTGTCCAAGTGTCGGCACGGCAAAATTTGGGAAAACTGAAGTGCCTAGGTAACACTGATTTTAAGAGATATCTTCTTATGATGTTAGTATGTAAATCAACAAGGAGAAAGGGAAAAATTGTGTGGTTTATACATGGTGGATGATGGAGGAAGGGAAGACTGTTGGATTGGATGAAATAAGTATGAGTTTGATTAGAAATTGTGATGTGTTATAAAATTAGAGTTTCATGAAATTGGTTTTATCAAAATTATATACCGAAATTTATGCATGATTAATAGAATAGTTTCATTATTTTATTGTTGAAAACCTTATAGAGCATATTTTTATATTGATCAATTATGAGAAATTGCATATGCTTAAATTGATGTATGATTTAACAAATTGCATGATGATAGATGTTACTTAAATCAAACCGTGAATTATGATTGTGTGACTTAGGGGTATTATGATGGCAGTGTTAGTCGTTATGATGAGCCTTTGAGAGCCCTTGACCAATAATTTTGGGTGTAATTTAATTAATGGCTATCATTGTTTCACTCACACTCATTCATGAAAATAAATATGTGCAAGCATGATAAAAAGCAAGATCACAAGTATTACACAAGTATACAAGCACACAAGCATGACTGTATGATTGAGTTTTGCACTACCCGTGTACCAACAAGACTAAGATCAAGGCAAGACAAGTCGTATGCACCGGATAATGTGCAGACAAGCCGTATACACCGGACAATGTGCAGACAAGCCGTATACACCAGATAAAATGTAGACAAGCCGTATGCACTGGATAATGTGTAAACCATGTGGTACCTCGGTAAGTAAGGTATATGTTAATCTCTATCAAATATATGGGATAGAGTTATCTCAAGTTATTGCATAGTGCATGTTATTGAATACACTCACGAACAAGATAGACAAGTAAGATAAGTAAGAAAGATAAGTACAAGTGAATATGTATAAGGATTGATTAGAAATTATGCTTCCGTACTCTGATTTGTTTATATGCTCACATTTATTGTTAAATCATGATTTATGTTTAATATTAATGTCATTATATTGTTAAATAAGAGTTTATATACGCAGAGTAACTTGTTACTCAGTCAATGATTTTGTTGTCAGCAGGTTGTAGGTTTGATATTTGTACATCAGGACCTTGGGAAGAGAAAGAATACAAAAAGGAAAATTCAACAAGTGATTATCCTGAGAGTGAATAGAATCTGGATCGTTGGCTATTTTTTTTGGAATTAAATTAACAGTATTTAAATTTGGAGTTGAAGACATTGTAATAGATTAAATTTTGGATTTATGGTTAGGTTGGATTGATAGTTGAGAATCATGATGGATGATTCAAATTATTTATTATGTTTTAGTTTTAATTTGAGATATTAGATTTGATTATGGTTAATTGAAGAAAATTTTCAGGTTCATATTTTAGATTACCTTAAATGTTTTATGACAGGATGTTATGATGGTTAAGTCACGGCCAAGGTCTCACTTTAACATAGGTGAGATTTTGGGGCGCGACACATGCAGGCACAAAAAAATATATAAATCATTCGGCAATATGAAATACTTGTAATGAGATGCAAATATCATAATATCCAAAGGACTAGGGCACAACAAAACTCATGATAAACAATAAAAGAACAAGAAGGCAATAGAATAAATTATAGAAGTATTTCTCCAAGGAAGTTTTCCAAAGGGGCAAAATACAGTACCATGCCTCCACTATTTAGACATGAAACATAAATTAAATCATTAGCAAATAGTGTGAAAAAAGGTTTACACTTTACACCACCATTATCTTTTATGAGCTTTTGTACAAATTAGACGCTGGCATATATATATATATATATATATATATATATACTGATTCCCCGAAAAAAATAAACAAAAAAAAATGCAAAATGAAATGCAGATAACATGATTTCCAAGCAACAGGAAAACTGCAAATGCCAAGGTAAACATTAAAAGGTGATGACATGAACAAGTAATCACCCTAGAATTTAGTCCATGCAAAACATAGAAAATAAGATAAGTTAAGAGGACTATTTAAAAGTTAAAACATCAAAATTATCACTTTTTGGTTGTTGGCCAATACCTGAAGATTTAGGTTCTGGAGAGAATGCATTGACATAAGTTTCAGAGACCCCAATGATTTCAATCTATTATTTGACAGGTCCAAATTTTCCAGCTTTTGTAGACAATACAAATCTGAAGGTAGTTCCACCAGCTTATTATTAGCAACTTTCAATGATTTCAAGGCATTCAAAGAAGTAATCTCATTAGGCAAACTCTTCAGCTTATTGAATGAAAGATCTAGATACTCCAATTTATTAAGGCAGCCAATTTCTGGAGGAAGGTATCTGCAGAAAAATATATACATTAATATCAAATACGTTTCCAACACTTTAATAAAAATATTAGGTAAACACTTAGAAAAAATTTATACCTTATTTTTTATATTTCATATAACTTCTATTGGCAATATTTTCGGAATCCTCAAAACAAACTAATTAAGAACTAAAGAATAGTTTTATTTTTAACCCTTCATGCCAAGGTATTGCCTCAACCATTATTAATGTTTTATCATGGTTTCATCAGAAAAGAAACCTCCCTACTTAAACTTGATCAGCTCAAGCAATTAGTCAGTTTTTTTATTGAGTCAGCTTCTACACTATTATCCAAGTTAGATGATTAGAGTGAGCATGCACAACTCATTGAAATATCAAAGAAATTTCAAAGCCACTCTAAATATCATAATAGATCCCATCCTTTGCTGCCATAGACCGAGCCCTACAGGCTCAAGTCCACTTGAGCTACTTCCCAACTTATTTAGGGCAAATTCCAAACTCAACTTGAGCGAGTATCCGCTCAGCTAGTGTATTCGATCAAATAAACGTATTCGATCAAATAAACTCATAGGATTAGTTGAAACAAAGATGATAATGCATTAAATATCACAGACGAACAACTATATACAGCACTACAATATCCCTAGAATCAGAACTCAATAAAAGATTTGGTTAAGAGAATAAGCTGGTTCCAGTTTCGATTTGTCTAACCATGGAATTAGTGAACCAGCAAATAAAGTACATTGATAAATTGTTTGCAAAGATGAATAAACAAAACAAATTAGAAGGCTGTTGTGTGACATCAATGATAGACATGAGATTTAGTACAAAAAATTGCTTGGAAAGCTATAATTACAACAGTTTTAGAGGTGGTTGTGTCTACAAACCGGTATCTGTTTCAAAATTGACACCCTTGCCTATAACTAGGAGAAATAGATAAAATCATAAATTTCTGTGTTACTCCTATAAGCACGTTGCTTCCAATTATGGATAAAGTCTGCTTACCATGAGTAAAGGAAAAGAGTTTATGCCATTGAAATGGTCCATCTTTGTCCATCGGGGAATAGGAAAGACGAAACTCATCAAACTTTTAAGTGAACCACGACACTAGATGAAATTGCGTTCAGCCTTCTGCTAGTAGAAGGTGCAAAAGTTTTTAATCCTATCCTACTCGAATCACTGGCCCTTTGATTTTTTTTCTTTTTCGGGAAGGAAGAACTGTTAAGCATAAATAACTGCTTAAGATTGCAACACACATTGATCAACAACATTATATTTTGAATCAGATACCCTCTAGTCATCTTGTCCAAGTTCTAAATTCCAACATAAATTGATAACTGGGTCCAGTCTTAAGCTCAAATTAAGATTGCTCAACGGGGTAACTCTTACAATACAAAATCCTCTTGCTTCTTCAGTTCTTCTGTCGTGAATTTTAAAACTTTCTTATTTCAATCTTCCACAAAGTACACTTTTTTTTTATAAACGCTGAGTAACAGAACATATAACAAAAATTTACCTGATAGAGAAGTGGCAAACAGAGAGCCTTGTCAAGCAATTGAGGCCCGCAATCTCGTTTAATATCGGAAACGCTGAAGGCCGTGGGGGAACCTTACACAGCTCGAGCTCCTTCAAAGCTTTCAAGTTATGCAAAGGAATCCCTGAGAGCCCCGGCGAAGATATCTTCACCTGCAAGCATTCCAGCTCAACCAAATTCCCAGACTCCGACGGAAACAAATTTATCTCATTTGCGAAGAACTTTAGGGTCTTCAAGCGCTTGAGTGCTCCGAGTGATCGAGGAATCAAATTAAAGACATTTTTGTACAAGTATAAACCCTTGACCGAATCCTCCGAACCATCCAAGAGTGAAAGCTCCAAGGTTTTCCCAGATACGTCAAAAGCTGGTTCGTCATCCAAATTTTCTCCACTCAAACCAATCTCCGAAGCTTTGATTGCTTCTCCATCGTCATTCGAACCCTCTCTATCAACCGAACCAAGTTCGTCCGATTCGGTTTCTTGCATTGCGAAAGAACCCCCAAAACCACCACTTAGCCGAGAAAATCAAAGGCAAAATCTATACACCAAAAAAAAAACCATAGATTTGGGAAAGGGAAAAAAGGAATTTCTTCTATGCTGCTAGAATTAGGGTTTTGGTTAGGGTTTCAGAGGGATGAAAAATCCAAGGAAAAGAGAGAGAGAAAGTAGAGAATAAAGTGAGAATTTGGATCAGTATTTCATAGAGATTGATAAAACAAAAATAGAAAAAGAGAGGAGAAGAGAGGAATGAAAGAGTTGCAGAGAGGGAGAAGAAGAAAACCGCTCCTGCAAGTCATTGGAAACCCTAGATAGATCATGGATGCGGACAAAGATTAAATAAATTAAAAATAGAAGAAAAGGAAAAGGTTGAAAAAGATACCGGAAACCGGAAACCGGAAACGGGGCCTTGAGTTTTTTGATTTGACAATACTCCTTAATTACTTTTTGTGAGCCTCTTCTTGTAATTTCTAAGACATTCTTGGGTAAGTTGAAATGTGGGTACGAGAGCGGGATAGGTCATAGACTCATAGGTACAGTTAATAATCTTTTAAGTCTTAACCAAAGAGAAATGCTAGAATTACTTGATCAGATTATCATAATACCCTACACGTCAGATAGATTTGAGGATCCAAGTAGACTAGGCTCCTCATGCAATATTCTCTAATGAGTCGGCCGTAGCGGCAACGGATTACCTCTGGTGCAAGCCCGAGGCCCAGCTTCAGGCATCCATTCATTGTGTGCCACATAAGAATATAAAGTCATAAAAAGAGGGAGAGATATCAATTGAGGAGAAGTCTAAAACACACGGGAGAAAATGGAATGACTTTTCCCCTTTTAATACCAAATGTCGCAAAATGAATGGACACTATAGGCCAAGGGAGAAAATAAAATGACTTCTCCATTTTTTAGCGTCAAATGTCACACAATGAATGAACGTATGAGGTTAGGCCTCGGACGTGCACCAGAGGTAATCCAATTTCATCGTATTCCCAAATGTACCCCCTAATCAGCTTAATCCTAATTATTTATAGCAAATAGGACTATGATTTGAGTTGGTTTATTTTATCTTTTTTAATGTCAAATCATAAATGTGAGAGTACCCCTAGATTAATTCTTTTATAATAATCTCAAATTCTAAATATTAAAAAAAAAAAAAACAATAACCCTTAATATTGAACTTGTATAATTAATATTTTTATATATTATAGATTTAATATTTTTTAAAAAATATTCAAGTTTTTATTAAATAAAAATATGTTTTTAATTCACACATAATAACTATAAATAAATGTAGAAGGTAATATCACTACATCTCAATTGTTGATTGCATATAAATATTAAAACTTGAGATTACTTATTACAAGAGGTTTGGCTGAAGATTAAATTGGAGCAACTCAAAAATGACAACGAATTTCCTCTAACAGATGCCCGAGTATTACATTCGTGCATAAGCTAAGCTCTTTAGTTGACATGTGTCGGGAAGAAATAGAGGGAGAAATCAAATATTTTGATTTCTCTTTCTATTCCTTGTCACCCAAAGGGTTGGGGACACCCCTGATTTCCAAAATAAATGTATCAATTAAAAAGGCTATATAAAATTATAATACTCGAGCATTTGTCAAAAGAAATTTGTTGCCCTAAAAAATGTCTTTATAGTTACAAGGGTAGTTTGAAAATGATATGAAAGAATTTGTTGATAAAAATATCGGATTGTTATTTCCAAAGTACGCTTGCATTAGGTATATTTTTTTGTTGCTCTTGATCAAATGTCTAAAACTTATATTGATATATATATATATTAGTAAAAATGCACGTGTGTTGCACGTAAAATATATCACCTGATTTAATTCGATGAAAAATTCAACAAAATTTTGAATAAAAAAACTAAAATAGGTAAATCGAGATGAGTGAGTTCATGAATTGAGGAGGATGCAATTGGGCGGTGATCAGAGACTCCTATATAGCGAGTGATTCACATGTGAGGCCATAGAAGGTAAGAGTAGGAGTGATAATTTCAAATACAATGGAAACCTAAGCAATTAGTGTACATATCTAAAACACTTTTTTATTTGGAAAGTATGCTATATTTTCGTCCATCCAAATGAATGCAATAAACTTAGTGGTTAGGTTCATCTAATTAACAATGCATGTAAATTGAAAATTATACATAATAAGCCTCAATGATCTCAAGTATCCACATGTCTTCCACTAATATATATAATTCTTAACGGAACAATCACAACACATACCTATTTCCAACGCCATAGATCCTACAATCTACCATGTATAAATCTTTGCACGTAAGCATTAGACTTTTTGATTGCTCTAAGATATTAATTTTTTTTTTTAGTTGTATTATATATATATATATATGTAAAAAAGACTTTGCTAGCTCCACTCTCCCATATTACACTATTCCCTATTTTTATAGTAATTAAATACTAAAAAAATTAAGAAGAAATTGGAAAAATATATACATGAATTGTACCCAAATTCAAATTGAGTGAACCGACCAACCAGGTAACATATGTTAAGACCTTGCTGCCTAGGAGCCCAGGCTAGCATTGGTACCATTCATAATTATTCTATTAGTAAACAAAATATTAATTTACATGAGAATGGAAAACTATTTCCCTACTAATAATAATGAAAAGAAAAGAATTAATATGTGCCTGCCAGGAAAGTACAGTAGAATAACCTTCAAGCTCACTGTGGATCCAAGGTTTTCTTTTGTATATAGTTTCAATTAAAAGATTAAACATCAAAACATAGTTTTTAGTTTAATAAAACAGAAAGTTTTGCTAATAATGGGTTGTACACAGTAGAATTTGAAGCCACAAAAGACTCCTTATGAATACAAAATTCTTTTGACCCTGATTTTCGTAAACACACAAATCGCAAAATTCTCTATGATGGTTTCCTTTTCCATGATCACTCTACTAATTACTATTTGATAAAGATATAGATAGAGATAAGAATGCAGTTAGAATAAGATTATGATTAGTTAACCCAATCAATGCATTGCCTATTTGGGATCTGATCAAGATTCCAGTCTCCAAGATTAACATGTATTCTTGTGTTTTATCCATCGAAAATTTACATCTAACCATGTAAACTCAAATAACATAAAATCCAAACACCCTATATATGAACTTATGTTCAGACATCTAACATGACACATGTATTATACGGTTGGAAAACATATTTAAAAAATACTTTAAAATATATCTCATAATGGAGCAGCACAATAGTCAAGCAAATCCATTGTTCTATATATCAAAATAGTGATAAAAGTGTACCAGCCCGTGCAAATAGTAAGGAGAGAAGATAAACCTACAAATGCCAAAATCACCAAATCTCTCAACTCTAGAATCGTTCAAACAAGAAAAGAGCAAGTGAAACTTTACTAATTTTCCCCATATTGGAACATATCTTTTGATCACTTGTTTTTTGACAACAGCTACACCCGCAGCAAATCCTTTAATGGCAATAGCAATAGCAGCAACAAACGTTGGCCTAGAGAGCTCCCATTCCCAACCCCACAAAAACGTTGTTCATCAAATCATCAATTCCCCTCATGTGTATAATCCCGCTCTCCAATCCAACGAAGATCAAACCCAAAACTCCTCAAGAAATCAGTGTTTAATTTGAATGTGTAGAGTTTCACTTATATTATATGTTATAAAGATTAAAGAGTAGTAGTGGTTTCCAATAAGAAGACTTTAAACAGTTTATATAAAGCAAAACATCTAATTTCATACGCCCCACAAAATAGAAAATATAAGTTATTTAGATTATACTTTTAAATAAAGGATGAAGTTCTCTGGAGGAAAGGGAGTTCTTATGGAGAAGGAGTTCTTGTGAAGATAAGAGTGTTCTACGTGAGTTGGAGAATGAGTTGTTTGGAGATGGGAGTCCCCTACGTGAGCCATACTTCTTTTAAAAAGGTTTTAATTTTTTTTTTTTTGAACTTAATAAAGTTAGGTTATTTTATAAGTTATTAATAAAATAAGGGTATTTATGTCAAAGTAAAGTTTAGGTTACTCCTTGTACTTTTATTAGTAGAATGATATATTGGTTAGAAGAAAATAAAACACACTCACACACACCCTTTAACACAAGTTACTTGCAACCAGACATGACAACCCTCTCAAAAAAAAGAGGGAGGTGATGCTTTATAAGGATACATAAGGAGGCCTAACCCACCAATGTGGGACTAAGTTTAGAGGTATTTTTAGTTAGTTAATCTCTTAAAACTTGTATATTTATAGGGGGCGTCATTACCCGCACACACCCTTCACTCTCCCATTAATTGTGTTTGAGACCCAGGGTTTCCATTATATAACGAAATGGCCGGTCCTCATGGGTCCATGCCCCACTTTTAAACAAACACCAATTGTGGTTAAGATTCACTCACCCCTAAGGTTAAGAGTTTCAACCTTAGTTTTTAGAATAAGAAAAAAAATAAAAATCTTAATTTTATTAAACTTAACCAAAGTTAAAGTGGTGTTAAAAGGGACACGACATGGGGTAAGATAAGTAGCGGAACTCATTGTGTTTAAGCTTTATCATTTTAAGGTTAGTATTAAAAAAACTAATATTCATTAATCCTAGGAGTGAGTGAATCTTAACTACAATTAATGTAGGTTATATGGGACACGATGGTGGCCTGGAGGGAAGTGCAAAATGAAATTTTCCCCAATTTGATAAAGGGTGTTAAAAGAGACACGAGGACACAGGTGAGTTATGAAACGAGCCCAAGGGTCCCCTTATCACTGCTCTATTATATCAGGGCCTTGGATTGTCTCTGAAGAAGCCAGAAAGGACTTGTCTCGAGGTTCCATAGAATAGGGGACAAGTGGTGGAGAAGTTAAAATCATGGGGCCCATGATTTTGACTTCTCCACACATAGTAAGACATGTGGCGATAAGTGTGTGAGAATAAGGGGGAGATATATCAAATTGGGAGAAGTCAAAATCATGGGGAGAAAATGGAATGACTTCTCCCCATTTTAATGTCAACAGTCGCACAATGTATGGAACCTCGAGAGCCCTTTCTGGCTTCGCCAGAGACAATCCAAGGCCTATATGCAGACATTACTGTCATTCCCAGCAAATTTTTATCTTCCCGTGTCTCTGACCAACGTACCGGCAAGCTTGCCTTTATGTGATTCTTGGACCATATGCTATGGTTTCTTTTGGAGACTTGGTGATGATAATAGGAATTATTTGGCCAATGCCAGAGCTGTTCGATTGAAGAAATGCGGTAGCTTTAGGACCTGTTTGGCCCCCTGATTCCAGCCTTGCTTAGTGAGGAGTTTACGACTTTTAGTAGCCAGTACCTGATGGGAAGGGCAGGACAGCCACATGAGATAATCAAGAATCGCATGCCTGTATCTTTGGTCGGATAAAGTAAGCTCTCTTGTATCTTCGGTTAAAGACGACAGGAGTAGAAAAAGATAATAACATTAGAGGGTACCGGTAGTCCTCTACTTAAGTCGCCGTTGTGTCCTCGTGTCCTTTTTAACCCTCATTTAATCCTGATTAAGTTTAATTAAATTAAACTTAAGATTTTTTTTTTCTAAAAACCAAGGTTGAATTGCTTCCTTAGGGGTGGGTGAGTGAATCTTAACCACAATTGATGAGTGTTAGAAAGTGGGGTGTGGACCAATGAAGACCAACCATTTGTCACATAAATGCAATGGCTGGTAAGCAAAGCATGTTCCATAACAATATTATATATTTTGGGGTGCAATTAATTGTGAAATGTAATGAGGGTGGTCATCAATTGTTGGGTAAACGTGTTACAATCCCAAATAGATAAATACTTAAGTTGTGCCCTTCCCATCAGTCTGTGTTTTTGAGATCAGTGGTTGCATCTAGGTTTGCATCAATTGGCATTAAAGCCTAACACAACGTCTCGGGTTCGAGTCACGGAAAAGGCTACCTAAGGATAGCTACAATAAAAACCATGAGAATTGCCCCACCTCAGAGTGAAAGTCACCGTGAAAAGGGCTATCTAGGGAGGGCTACAAATAAAAAATAAAAAAAATCATGAGAATTGTCCTGCCTTAAAGTGAGAGTCACCAAGGATGTCGGCCACATAAGCGTGGTCGTATGTTACGATCCCAAATAGATAAATACTTAGATTGTGTCATTCCTATCAGTCTGGGCTCTTTTGGGATCAATCATTGCATCTAGGGCTGTACATTGGGTCGGCCTAGCCTGTGGCTCGCATGACCCAAACTGAAGTATGGAGGGTCAGGCTAAAGTTATATGAGTTTGAGTTCTATTTTCATTAAGTGTTTGGGTTTGGGTTGGGTTTGGTTGAACCTTACTAAAGTCTGATTAACCCCAGTCCAAAATTTAACATGTTCTTATATCCAAACCAACTTATTACCACCAACATGACAAAAATATAAAACTCTTACTCCCAAAATTTAACATAGTTCTTAGTTGTATTTTGTCCAATTTTTTTATTCTTGTCTCTTTTCACTTATTTTCTCCGCAACCAAACATAGGATAAATAGATCCCACAAGATCCAACTAGGAGAGAATGAGGGTATAACCAATTCGATAAATTTGACATAAAATGGATTTAACCATTAGCTCTAGTTTTGTTACATCGATGGTACCTAAGATGGGTGGGCACATAGGGTATTGAAGTATGAAAGTCTAGGTCTCCCGCCCGTGTTAGCTTTAGCTCTTCTTCTTCAGCTAAGGGTCATCCGTAGCTTCTTTGCTTTGTGCGAATCCCCTGTAACGGATTCATGCCGTTTTGCAATCTTTAGCTTTATAGAAAAGCAATTGTAACAAAAAAAGAGAATCCGAGTCGTTATCTGCTCAACATTCCTGAAAGGAATGGAGTAAGGGCAGACCAGCTATGAGTTGCAAACCCCCCTCGTTACCGTACGTGCAACAACCCCCCCCCCCCCCCCCCCCCTTTCCTTGGATTGGGACGCATACATCGAGAATCTAGTGTGCAATTCATTTTGATGAGATAGATAGATTGTCCCCAATTAGTCATATAGGTTACACAGAATTGCTAGAATAAAGAGTAGGTTGAGTCTGAAAAGTATTCTGTCGTGATAACTATGTTAAGTTAATTGCGTATCGTACAGTAAAAAAAATAACCCCTTCCCTGAAAATTGGGATAGATTTACCAGCAAAGGCCTTTGTAATCCTACAAGAGACATTCCTACTTGCTACTTCAATTTTATTATCATATATTCATATTGGATTCAAACATGTTCCTCTAAGAGGCTCTAATATTTAAAGTAATATTAAATAATACTAAAAATAATAATTAAAGAGAGAAAAACTATTCAGATTCAAAGATGGTGTAGTATTGTGCACCTTAAACTCATGACGTCTAGATAGCCAACTCAACTACGTACCATTCATTACAAATATATAAATTGAGAAGCTATGCCCTTCTGGAAAAAGGTTGAAACAAGCAATTTGATCAATATAATAAAAATTGAGATAGACTAGCCCAAACCTAACCTAAACTTATAATGTCGTACATAGGCCGGATTTGGGCTTCATGTATTTTTTTTTTTTGATTGGTAATTTGGGCTTCATGTATTGGAATGAGTTTGGATTTGAATTGGGGATAAATAAGACGGATTGAGCCCAAACTGGCTTCAGCCCAACCCAACCCGCCCATTGTACAACCCCTAGTCTAGGTACGCATTAGAGTGTAACACCACTAGATATATTACTTACACTTTTTTTTCTAGACTTCTATACGTGTTTTGTTGCGCAACACTACTACTACACGTGTAAACTTATTACAATGATTACATTTCCACCAAAAACTAATGACATTTGCATTTTGATCCAATTAGGTTATAAAGTATAAAATTATTTCTTCCTCAAATGGAGGGACTTTTGACCCCCCTCTTTTCTCTTCCTTTCTTTCTTTTCTATCTTCCTAAAGAAAGGGTTTTGAACATCATACCCGTAAAAACCATGTCTTAATTACTGAAAGAAGAATTTATTATGCAGTATTTAGACCGAAGAAGTTCTTGAATGGCAAGGTAAAGTTGTGTGGATTACAGGAGATAGCTTCCACTCCCCAAACTATTTAAAAAATAATAATAAGTTGAGAGTAATGTATAAACCAGCTTCCACTCCCCAAATTTTTTTTTTTTTTTAAAGTGGAGAGTAATATATAAACTAGCTTTCACTCCCCAATGATGCAGTGTGCGCCCTATGCTTGTCTAGTTTCAACATGTATCAGCAGCTTATAGTTGGTTTTTCACCTAGTCATCCTCCTTTCTTGGCGCATTTCCAGGCTAGCCCTGGTCTACTACTCTTACCTCTTCATGCATGAATGCAACCCATCATTTTTCTTGAGAGGAACAAACTGAACCCAAGCAGGGTTTGGATAAAGAATTAATAGCTGACCCAACAAGACACAGACGAAATTATCAAACGAGTATCATCACTAAATGAAGCTCTCATCTGGCAGTGTGCAAGACAGCAGGTGCCCATCAGAGTCCCCCACTCAAGAACTGCTTCAGGTCACTTGTAAGATGAAGAGCAGTATCTGGATGCTTATGAGACTTGAGTACCTTGTGCAGGACAAGCCTGTATTCTGGCGCCTTCCCACTCAGACTGAGGATGCTGCTGAAAGTTTTTTTTTTCTCCTCTTGTGGGTTTCAGGGCATGCACGCCCGCCCCCGCACGCCCACATGCTCGCGCGTGCGCGCGCACACACACACACACACATATATATATATATATATATATATTAGAATTCAATCAAAGAAATTTGAAAGATGGTTAGTATGAAATTTAAATTAGGCCAAATTCAATTAATTGACCTGGGTTGTAGTTGTGAGCATCTAACATGTTAACCCTGGTGAACTAATGCAAAATGAGGTGTGTATATATTAGCGCACACACTTCAGACTACAACAATGATTTAGTGAAAATCCGGAAGAGTTTTGTAAAGAAAGAAGTGGAAATCAGTGGGAAAAAAAATTACTAGAGAAAGACAACATTGCACAATAATAATATTGGTAAAACTCAGTAATAGCTAGAAGACAATGAAAGAGCATCTGCATGGAGCTAAGTTGTCGCTACTGCTTGTGAGATGCACATATTAGTATTTACTATTTAGTAATAGTATTTCCAAGAAGAGACAATTAGTAAGGGTACTCTTGAGCTGCAAAACGGAACAATCTGACTTTTCAGTTCATCACAAACAAAAGAAGATATAGAGAAAATAAAGGTAATCAACTGCTTCCTTATTGCACTAACTATGTTTTTAAGGTAACAAAAGAATGCTGTAGAAGCCAGGCCAAGGTCAAAAATTCAAGAAGGCAAAGAAGCTAAAACAAGACTATCATAGAAGAGAAGTACAATTGTGTTTGCTCAAGAATCTGCCAAGTGATTCACCAATTGGTTGGTTAGTTGTTATCTGACAACTTTGACATTTCTTATTCCTTCATAAAAATTCCAGAAAAAATTAACCTGGCAGGCTTTCAGGATGTCTATAACTTCCCAACCCTGTGTTTTCTTATTTGATAACAGTTATATGATGCTGTAACTACCCTAGTCCTTATCTAATTTCACATAAAAGACTGGATTATTATAGCTTGCAACTGACCACATTGTTTAAAAATCATCCTGTCATAACAACCAATTACATTTTGGAACCCTGTAATCCCTAAACATAAACTAAATGCAGACAGGGAATCAAGAATAAAAAGCCGTGGTATTATTAGATGGAAACTAACAGACAAGAAGAAAATCTATAGTAAAAACCCCAAGAAAGGTGGGACATTTGACTAATCTCCTATTAGCAGTAAACATTATAAATGGTTGAGTACAGAATCCACTCCCTCTTATGCCCGGACCAAACCAGTGTTTAGAGTCCTGCCTTTTTCATCTTAGTATTACGAAAGCATCGTCCTAGATGACTTTGACAAACTTAAATGTTGACAGAGTACTACGCAAGTGAAAAATTTCTTGATTTTGTTTTTGGGTTATAAATATAACGTATCAGGCTGGTTTTGCCTCATTGGTTGGGATTGTTGGGTTTGGGTTCTAGAGAACAAGGGTAGGTTTTCAGTGAGGTCCTTCTTACAGCATTGGCAATCTAGGCCTAATTTACCTTTTTCTCATCAGGGTGTTTGGTACCCCACAATACCGTCTTAAGGTTTGCTTATTCTTCATGGGCATTGGTTTTAGATAAAATCCTTACTTATGATCACCTCATGAATAGAGGTTAGTGTATGGCAAATAAGTGTTTCATCATTCATGTGTCTTCTAGCTGAGGAATTTGTGGATCACCTGTTACTGCATGGCCCAATTGCGAGAGAGGTTTAATCTTATTTCCTCTCACACCTCGGTATCCTTTGGATCTTTTTCTGATTCCTCCAGAGTTTCTCATCTTGTTGGCTTTCAGTAGTGTTTTCTTTGCCCGCAGGCATTGTTTGGCCTTTCCTTCCGGGGGCGATAGCATGGCCCCTTTGGAAGGAGAAGAATAGGAGAGTTTTGGGGACGAGGATTCTTCTTTGTCCATTCCTCAGATCCAGACCAGAGTACGCCTCTAGCTGCAGTATGGTGTTCTGTAGGGAGTATCAATGGACATCCCTGGGTGTTTACCTTTCCGCCTTAGTATCTTGTTGTAGCTAGGGTCTTGTTTTGCTTTAGTGTTCTTTGTGAACTCTTGTACTTTTGCTATCACCTTTTATATATATGTTATCTTGATTACCATTAAAAAAACATAACGATTCCAAGAAATTCAAGTCATTCTAAATTTTCATTTGTGAAGAAATGATCAAGTAATCGTTGTGTGGTGTTATTCTTTTTATTTTCACTGTATATTGTTTATCTTAATATATCAGATTGTTCTGAAGTTATTCATATCTAAACATACTGTTATACTATCATGACTCATGAGATATAAGGCAGTAGATGCATGTCAGTGTTCTGCAGTTCAGGTCCATTTATAGGCAGGCTCTACAGATCTCATTCATATCAAATAATCCATATTTAATATCATTAAGATCGAAAAAGCAATATTAATAAAACATCGAAGGCCAAAAATGAGAAAGGTATTGAGTATATGATCCAAACAGGATCAAATAACCAACAGAAGATAAACATATTCGAACAAAAACTGACGTACATTGAGTACCTTTATTAATACCTCAATTATTGTGGCATTATTTTCTGTTACAAATACCACAAGTTTCCAGCTTTTCATATCAAACCTCAGCATTCTCGTCATTGGCATCATATTCAGCATCAACATGACCATCATTGGTCGTCATCATCATCATGGCCATCAACAACATCACCTGACCATCACTATCAATGCCCCAATTCTTCTCGATGTCATATCATACTACAACAAGAGACAATCCTCTGAACCATGACCAAAGTGTTCTTAAATTTTATGTCTGATGATACTACTGAGAGATCCTTCAGAGGAGGGGGGGTACGTAACTTACAAAGGTGTATCCGGAATCCCATTCTCATTAGGTGAGGTATGGTCATTTCCTTCACGATCATCCGCCTCTGTCTCACTAACCATTGTTTGCTTTACAGCAGTGACTACAAGCTCTTCAACCTGATCTTTTTTGTCAAGCTTCCTTACAGTTAGACGCTCGAGCCCACCACTAGAGGAGATATCCTCAACTAATGGGACGTACTTCCCCTCAATGAATCCCATCGAATTCAAGGTACTGACAAAGCGGTACGTGATGCCCTGCTTTGGTTGGATATTTCCAGAAAGCTTTGAATTTATGGCAGAAATTTTACCTTCCATGAGTTTGTCTTTGAGGTCCTTCTTAGCCATCGGGGTGAATTGACTATCCAATGATCTTGCAGCAGCCAACCAAGTAAGAACAATAACTAGCAATATCCCTCCCAGGTAGGGTGTCGAGTTTGAAAGGGAACCGAATGTTAAAATGAGGAACTGTTGAATCAAGGCACCTCCGGATTTCCCTAAAGGATTGCACACAACATCAATTGCTGCTTTACCTTTGACCTGGCAGGCATAAAATCCAATCTATTAGCATAGTACAGTACTGTATATATAAGATCCAAAAATTTTGAGGCTTCATTTGCAGTTTCTATTTAAGTAGAAGGCTGCACACCTTTGTATCTTCATCCAAAGGGATGTAAGCCATCTCTTTACAGGGATCAAACAAGCTGTACTTGGCACTCTTACTAAAGATGTTCTGTATAGCTCCAACATAAACTGCTGCAAGAAGTGGAGTCAACCCGAGCGTCCCAAAAAATGGAGTCAGCAGATCACTGAATAAAACCAAAGAGAAAAACCCAACTCCCGTGACAAGTAGAACAGTGGGTGTTATTGCAGCTGCTACACCCCATCCGAATTTACGGAAGATAAGCCGACTGAGCAGCATCATTGTGAATGTAGCAATACCAGTGCAGGAAGAGAAATCACCCATGAATGCAGAATACTCATTCGGGCTGGGAAACTAACAAAGGAAATTTATTTGTGTTACCACAAAGATGAAACTTCTGTTACTATAGAAAAGATATATTAATGCAAAGATAATGAAGGAAACCTTGTTATAACCACTGCTATGGCCCAGTGTAGTCAAGGCGTCTAGGTGATGCCTAGGCGATAAATTTAATATAAATATATATATATCAAGTATATATATTATTATATATAACATCCAAAAGACCAAAACTCCACATCCACATTCCACAAAAACATAAAATAAAAAGTCTATCACAATCATTCATCACATAACCAAAGACATGTTGACATAGTGGAGTATTAAACACTTCAAAATCTGGGCCAAATACCCAAATTCGTGTCACTGTCCATGTTACATGTATTATTTATTAGGCAGATTCCCCCTATGATTGCCCGAGGGGTGGCAAGGGGGGCATAGCCCTCCTGCGACGCCCAGATTGCGTCGAAAACGATATTTTTAGTAAAAAAAACGATTTAGAATCTTGTTACTTTTTCATTACATGTTTTTTATATTTTTTTTCTATTTATTGAGATTTTTTATTTATATATATATATATATTCTATGGGGTTCGCCCGCCTAGAGGGGTGCCTAGGCGATTGAGGTCCAAAAACGTCCAGGCGACGCCTTGACTACACTGCTATGGCCCTAACAAATCACAAAGAAGAATAAGGGAATAAGACTTTGACTTACCTGAGCCTTGAGCTTGGATTTCCATGTAACTTCAACAAGATTGATACTAATCCCATATGCAACTACCAATGTTGCAAGATCCCTCACATACCTCGATGATAGTAAGAACTTCATGCTTTCAACTGTTCCCATCTTCTTCTTCTCCTGTAAACAAATAATAATGTTGAAAACAATGTGAAGACACAAGGTTAACATTTGAACAGAGATCATGAATTCAAAGAGTAACGAAAAAAAAATTCAAAGGCTTCCATAAACTAACCTTCTTCTTGCGACCAGCACCCTCTGTCTTAATAGACCTGTTCATTCCCCAATATATAGCACATATAACAAGTCCTAATGCCACCACAATGCTCATCATTCCTTTGAGAGATAGAGCCCATCCATCAACCCCGGGTCCTAAATTCTTGCGTAAGTTGGAGAAATATTTCACAGTTCGGCCTGAAAAAACAAGAGCAACATTTGCTCCAAGCCCAAACAGTGGATAGAATTGAGATGCTTCATCCACGGTTGTGATCTGCAACCCCATTAACACCAAAAATCCTTTACAGAGAACTAACTTGACATTGAAAGAAGTATACATGATCGAGACCAGTTTCATCCACAGTCATCAACTTTTCTTAGATAAAATAAAAAAGATATGACAAAAAAAAAAAGACTACATGGTATACAAACACAAAAAAGGAACCAGACATTGAATAAAATATGTCAAAGGGTAGAATTGAATGGCCAAATAAAGGTTAATGATTTATAAGCCAAAACCAGTAATAAAAAGAAAGACACAGATAACTATTTTTTCTATAAGAAACCAGATGGACTTAATATATCCCATCAAAAGCGTGGTATAGGAAATCAAACCCAATTAGCAACCTATCAGAGTTACAGTTTCAGTTACGCCAAAAGGCATATATCAAACAATCAAATTGATTGAAACACATTCTGTAAGTAATGCAAAGAAACACATGAACTCCATAATACTCACCAAATTTAACAAAATTTACCAACAATAAAAGCCTAATTATTCCCCACCTAACCAGTACAACCGCAGAAAATCAATTCCACACTAAGTTAACTCATCAGACAACTTATAGCAAAATTCTCCAAAACAGCAGAAAAGAATCAACAAAATGTTACAGTTTTTTACCTGATTAGCATAGCCCCAGAAGAGCAAAGAAACCACGACACTACCCCAAAGCTCAGCCATAACATAGAAGAGGCAGAAACTCCATATTCGAAGAATGGCAATTGGGCCGAGAAAGCTCGGGCCAAGAAATCCGAGAAGTCGATCAGCCAATCCAACCGGATGAATCAGATTAATGTTCGGATACAAAAGAAAAGCAAATGCCCCAAAGAACGCAATGAAGGGAACCATACAAGCGTAAAAAAGGGATTCCTTTGATAGAACATTCGAGAGCTTGTTGTACACAATCATAAATCCAATAGCAGTCGGCAAATTCACCCAAGTCTTCAAGAACGGAATAATCTCAGCACTGCTTCCCTTAGCAGTAACCACAAGGACATCCTTCGTGTCGCGAAGAATCGTGTAATTGAAAAGAATGCAGAAGAACATAAGCCCAAGAGGAATCACCTTCTTCAGAGTAGTGATTTCCACGCCCAGGAATTTCTCAGGAAACTTCGACGGAGTATTCTCGAAAGCAGGAGCATTAGCTGCGGCAGAACAACGAATCCGAGAAGCCTTGGGTTTCAAGGTAACTGAATCAGAACTGTGAAATGCTGAGAGTGAGAAATTTGAGAATCCGTTGAATTTAGCAGAGGAAACCCTAATTTCGCTGCGGTTACTTGAGTTGAGCCTTAGGGTTAGTCTTTTTGAGCTGTGGAAATCGAGTTTGGGAAGAGATGGAGAGGTTCTCAGAAGAGCTTCCATGGCGATCTAAAACCCTAGAAATACGAGTAGCGAAAAGCTAAGATTTGGATTCCTTCACTTCACCTCCAAAAAAAAAAAAGTTAAAACGAACCCTAGAAGACAATCGCATCATTAGGAGCTAAAAATCTTCCAAAAATTTTCTGCAAACATTGTCGAATCATTACTCATTACTTGAAACCCTAATTTCTTTGCCTTATCTGCTAGTCTGCAAACGGACAAGACAACAACAGAGAGTAAATTACTGACGGTCGGGAAAAGTGGACAAATATCTCATTGACACGCATCTGGAATACGAATATCCCGTACTGTTGGATCAAGAAAAATATGGAGATCAGATCCTCAGATATTCTTAATGCTGTTAAACACTGGATCGTCTTCAGTGGATCATCTTTTTTCCAAAATTTAAAAAAAAAAAAAAAAAACCGAAAACACCAAATATGTATACTCTCGTTAGAGAAATGCGTCACAATCTTCTCATACGCAAGGTAGTGGCCACAAGTGTCAGCCTATCTCTCTTTATAAGTTATAAGTTAGCAAGTGACGTGTTGAACTTATATTGCGTCTGTGGTGACAATTTGATTTAGTGCATATGGGATGGGGCGTACAATGGGTGGATTAGGTTAGGCTAAAGTAGTTCAAGTTCAATTCATCTTATTTATGAGTCAGTCTATTAGTACTCCCAATTATACTTTCAAATATATTCCCTAATCTTAAAAGTGTATAACCAACCACTAAGAATTAGGATTTCAGTCGGCTTATTTTATCTTTTCTATTATCACATCAACTCTAATCTTAACTGTTTATTAATTAAGGTAAATGGTTAGGATTAAGGAGTATATTTGGGAGTACACTTTGGCCGTATCCCTAGACTATTTCCTTATTTATTGTCATGCTTAATTGAAGCTAAACTCATTCCGGTACATGAAACCCAAATCTATGATATTGTAAGTATGGCTTGGGTTCAAGTCAGCTCATGCTCAACTCAATATTCAAATTTATACATGTAATCCAATGGTGTACCTTAAAACATATAATGATGTTTAAATGAGAGATTAAAATTGCAATTCAGATTCTACGAATGTGAAGAACTAAGGTTTCACTTGATAATATCTAACTCAATAGCTCAATCAAATCTCTCTTTACTTGTAGAAATCAAAGAGGTGGAGATAGAGGGAGAGTATATCTAATTGTTGAACCAAGTGGGGAGGGTAGATCCATATGTAAAAATTGAAGAGGTAGAGAAAGAGTGAAAATAGAAACAAAGCCCAAATCTAGCCTTGGATTTTGGATGCAAGACTAACTGACTAATAGTTTCCTTATGTGGGGCAGCTTGGGTATAAGAAAGAGGTTGCAAAATTTCGGGTTAGGTTGGGTTAATTGGGTTTTATTAAGGTTTACCCAAACTCAGCCCAAACTCAAATACTTAATGAAGATAAAACTCAAACCCAGCCCAAACCTATGAAATCTTAGCCTAGCCAACACTAATTTGGGTTAGGTCATACAAACCGCGAGCCAGCCCAACCCAATGTAAAGCCCTATATATGGGGCTAGCACTCCTCCTCCTAGTAATACTCATGAATATATTTCAAATTTTAATTATTTAATTCAAATAATTAAGGGTTAAGATTAGAGCTATTGCGACATTAGAAAATAATCAAATAAGTCATGCCAAATCTAATTTTAACCCTTAATTATTTGAATTAAAAGGTTAGGATTAAGAGTATATTTGGGAGTACTTGTAGATTCATTAAAACAAAAACACAATTCATCTATCCATATTTGTAGCAAAAAATAAAATAACATACTATGGAGGGCTCTCAATTCAGCCCTTTGATAAGAGGGCTCGGCCCGATCCGACCCTTCAAATCCGGCAAAATAGAGGGCCTTCTATCTTCTTTTAAGGTCCTAGGGTCGTACCGAACTATTTTTGAAAAGTTCTCTTACTTGAGGGTCAAGCCCGGTAAGCACCAAGCTTGGTTGACCCTCCAGTACTTCATATGTCATACCATATATAAAAAAAACTATCATTATAGTGTAGTCACGTTTTCCTTAATTTGTTTTTAGATATAAGCTTCTATGTGTATGTGTAACAATAAGTGTATTATTTTTCTAGAATCTTCTTGTAAGTTGTAAAAAAAATTCATTTTTAAAAATAAAATCATACTAATCTAAAAATTTAATTGTAACAATTGAAATGTGTGGTTGTAATTTCATCAAACTCCACTATAAATTAAACTAACCCTCTAGTGTAATAGAAGTGTGTATGAGGTAGTAATTTTCATATTGCAGTGTTGGTCTCAAGCTAGAATAAATAAGGGTTACATGTCAAATTGACAATCAATGCAGGATAGGGCTTGGGCTTAGTCAGTCCAGGCCCTTCAAGGGCTAGGGCCTCACCATTGTGAATGAGGACCAGGCTCAGTAAGTCATAGGCCCTACCTTGGCCCAGCCCTAACTATGTTGTACCTTTCGCTGGGTGGGAAGGACAAGATTAGGAAGATCACTACCTTTCAGCAGGGGCCTCGGATTGTCTCTGGCCAGAAAGGGCTCTCGGGGTTCCATACATTGTGCGACACTTGGCGTAAAAATGGGGAGAAGTCATTCTATTTTCTCCCCATAATTTTGACTTCTCCCCATTTGATATCTTATACCCTTATTCTCACACACTTATCGCCACATGTCTTATTATAGGTGGGGAAATCAAAATCATGTCCCATGATTTTGACTTCTCCACCACATGTCACCTATTCTATGGAACCCCGAGATAAGCCCTTTCTGGCTTCGCCAGAGGCAAGCCAAGGCCTTTGGTAGGAAGTTGTGTGCAGTGTACTAAAAGGCTTTGGCGAACGCATTTAGTGCTTAGGGTTGACATTTTATGAACGAATCAAAATTTCAAGTCACTCCAAGGGTCGTAGTTTTATTTGTATTTGGTAACATTTAATTTTTACGTTGAGATAGGTTGCTTAAAGATTTATAATGACTTGAGATATTATCCAATTGTTGTTAGAGAGGAGACACCACATACTCTTGTTTGTGCTAATTAATTAGGTGTTATAGTTATGTATGCAAATTAAGGTGTCAGTTGGCTCGCACAAGGCATGAGGTGCTCTTGAGTGGATGTTGCGGGTATCCAACAACAATCAGAGAGGATCCTGTGTCATTTATAATTAAATGATATGAAGTCAACTGTTGATTGTCCAGTTTTGTAAAAAATACATGAATTTGAAATAAGATACAAAAACTTGTTTTTAAAATATGAAATTATTCGTAGGGATAAAGTTGTCCGACTTTTTAAGTTAATTTTTAATGCTCATGATGGCTAGAAGTAACTTAGCTCCATTAAGCTTGAATAATGGAGCTAAGTTACCTCTAACCATTATCGTCAAAGACATCTTATATTTGAGTTAAAGTGTCTCCAGGGCAGAGCCACATGGGGCCCAAAGCCTCCCTTGATATATTGGGAAAAAAAAAATACCCTAGAGTATTAATATTGGCCTAGCCTAGGAGAGGGGCCAAGCCGGAGGAGACATGGGGGCTAGCCCCCCTAAATTTCTGAGAATTTTTTTTTTTTTTTACATACGATCACAAACAGATGTGATGGCCCATGAACTTGGCCCTCAAAAAAAATTTATGGGGGCTACACCCCTAACCCCTATTGTTAGTCCTAGCTCTGCCCCTAAGTTTCTCCCTATGTTTCTCCAATATTTCCTTTAGATATGTTCCTAGATCAACCAATATTGTAGCTCACAATTTTGCAAAACCAAGCTCTTAGAGCTTTGTATCTTTAGCTTTATTTAATTCACACCTATGTCCTTCTTGGAACCTTCCTTATAATCTGCGTAGGGTTTTCTCTTAGGACTTTGCTACTGAGACTCCCTTAGGGCCGAGACCACCGAGACCATGGGCCTCACCTGAAATCCCATGCTCTTAGAGCATGGTCTTGGTGGTCTCGGCCCTAAGGGGGTATCAGAAGCTTGATCTTTTCTCTTAATTGAAACTAGCGGGTGGCACATGTGATGCACGTGAGAGTGAGGGGAAGGAGTTAACCACAGTTAATAGGAGTTAAAAGAGACACGTTTTAACCTGAAGGTGTGATTGAACTCTCCACGAGTTCAATCACAATGGAGAGTTCAATCACAATTGACTGTGATTCTGTTCTTTAAATAGATAGATGAGCAAGGGATAGTTTGGGAATTAAAGTAAAACATAAAATCAAAGTTTTGTTTTATGTAAGGGTAGTTTGGAAATTTAAAAAAAAATCAGGCTATGCCCGCCTCTCCCATTATAATAGTAAAGTTACTAATCTATATCTATACTATATACTATAAAAATATGATACCTAGGTGGCATCCTCTTTGATCTCCATTTTAAGATTTGTGATGCCATATCATCAAATAGTGGGAGCCATAAATACCATCTCTTAACTTCCCATTTTCTCTCCCCATTATTAACTCTCTCATGCCCCAAGAGATTCTTGTACTCAACAAAGACCTCCTCTCTCTCTACAACTCCCAACTCCAGGGAAGTGGAACTCATAAATACCCTCTCTTAACTATCCTCTTTATCACTCTTCATTCTTATCTCTCTCCCAACGATGACTTCAACACTTGCAGATACAATGATTGAGTATTTAGAAATGGGAAATAGTTAACGTACTTATGGATTCCATTTACAAACCTAAGGCATCCGGATGCCTTAGGTTTGTAAATGGAATCTATAGGTACACCTATCACTACTCTTTAGAAATCCATGATTTGAAAGCTTCCTGTTTGACAAGAATTTAAAAAAAAATCTAAAACTTTTCACATGTTATAACTTCTCGACTACTCTGCATCTCCCTAATATATAGATCTCCTCATTAAATAATTATTTCACGTATTATTTTTAACTCATTATAATTTTGTAATTTTTTAAAAAAAATTGTTTGCACGGGTTCACACCCGTGCATTGCATGGGTCTCTGCTAGTTAAGTACTAAAAAAACAACTTAGCTCCACTGGGCTGTATTAATTAAGGATGAATTTGGGAGCTTGACAATCAAGGTTTGTTTAAATGTGGAAATAACATATTCCCAAATAAGGTAATTGGAAACTTTTAAGTTAAATTTTGACATTCATGCTAGTTTTAGCTTACCATAAAGTGCTTTCAACTATCTTAATTAAGCATGAACGTAGAGAGCTTGACAAGCAAGACCCGTTGAACATACAAGCTAGTTCGTTTATATGTGCAAAGGAAAATAATCACCTCCTCGAGCCGAGGAGGTGATTTATTGTCTCTCCCCCTTTTTTGTGCCACGTGTCCCTTTTGTTACTCTCTTTAATTGTGGTTAAGATTCACTAATCCTTAGAAATAAAGCATCTGACCTTAATTTTTAGGGAAACAAACTAACCATGATTAAAACTTGTTAACCATAGTTCAAAAGGGCTTTGTGAGCGAGGAGGAATAGTCCCCTCTTCATGTGCAAATAACATATTCCCAAATAAGCTTTAGCACACAAGCACATTCAAGTATCTTAGATAAGCATGGATAACTTGGGAGCTCGAGTGGCAATACCTATTAAGCACTAGCTAGTTTGTTTTAATGCCCAGATAACATATTCCCAAATTAAGCTTAATGACATATTCCCAAATTAAGCTTAATTGATGAAATCCAACATTTAAACTATACTCAGACATAAAGTATGAACCAAACAGTGTTGTGATTATTTGACAATTGATTTCTGAACAATTAATTCTTATCACAGTTGATATTAGATAATAGAATCCGATCCAAACGGCCTAAGCATTCCCAAAATAACATTCATCAATCCACGTGAGCTGCAACATAACAGTATGGGAAAGTGAAGGGATGTCCTCAATGGCGGAAGGGACGCAACCGAAATACCCAACGCCTGTATACATTTGCTTAGCTTTCTACTTGGGGGGTGGACGACATGAATCTTGTTATTTCATTTTGTTTTATCAAAAGTTAACTTTGGTTAAACCTTACTAATGCCATCATTAGTATTTGTTGATAAGCCAAGACCAGTGACATAAAGAGATCTGAACTGCACCGTCTCGGTCCCGCCCAAGTGAATAGGATTTTGGTTGTAGAGGCCATAATCTAATTCTCTAAACTAATCTGATTCTTTTATAATCGTTGTTGCAGGCCTCTTACATTGGCCTATTGTAACTAACCCATCTACTTTACTTGTTATAATTGTTTTTAGTTTGCAGTTCTAAGTTCTAAGTTCTAAGTAAAAAAATGTTTTTGAGTGTGCAATTATAATTGTTTTGAATGTGCAATTATATTGGCTTCTTGTTACAACAACCAATGTAGACCGACATTCGGCCATGTAGCCAAATATGCGGTCCGCTATCTATTTCCCCAAAGTAAACTAGTCTGTATTAGAGAGATACTTTAATAAGTAAAACAACTCAATTTGGAGCAGCTAAATTGTTTTGGAAGCCAAACATAAGGTGGGTATTGGTCTGGAAAAAAAATTACTTAATGGACGATCAAGTGCTAGGCTAGTTTTTTTAGAGGCCTTTATTTTTTCGGGTAATCGTTTTAGAGGGCTCTTGGATACTATAATTTGTCATTTGAACTTGGGATTTCCTCGAGCTTACACGTATGCACGGCAACTAGAGTCTCCCATTTTTATACTTTTTTCAGTGGGAATACATTATCAGTTAACGTACCGGTGGTTTCCATCCATTTTTGTATGGAATGGCCCGTCCTCATTGGTCCACGTTCCAATTTTAAATACTCACTTACCCTAGTTAAGATTCACTCACCCCTAGGATTAAGCAATCCAACCATGGTTTTTCAAAAAAATTATAATACCAAAATCTTAATTTTAATTTAGTTAAGCTTAACCAGGGTTAAAGGGGTGTTGAAGGGACACGGGGTGAGATATGAAACGGATCCATGGGTCCGCTAATCACTGCTCGAATACAAATGGATGGTTAGCAGCTCTAGAGTTAATGCTAGCGGGCTCCCACCAGCTACTATTGAAGGTGATCCCATATCATTTGTCTATTCTTGGATACTTGCCCTATTTATTCTTTTCTATACTTTTTTCTCCCATTTGTTTGGTAATTGATATCAAAATGGGTGGTCCGAATATGGCAACTCTAATTGCAATTCTAAGTTTACAACTTGAGATCCACCTCCATTTATGAACCCTAATTATACACCAAATGAACCATTTAATTTATTCACACCTATTATTTTTGGCCCTTGTACTGAAAATTGAGTTGTTCCAACTGTCTCATATTTAAACTGTTTGTCTCTCAAAGTGAAGGCCGAAAAAGACAAGCATAGGTGTATATAGGCCAGACTTGAACTTGCAATTTTGTATTTCTGAATAGGGCCAGCCTAAGTCCAACCTGTTTTCAAGAGGTTTTTGTAGCCCAACTTCAGTCCATGGACACCCTCAGACATGAATAGGGAGTGGAAAAAAAAATGCAATTTTTCAAGACTGAACTTTCCGTGTGACAAGCAGAAAATCTTTTGACAGGAAGAATGATTATTTTCACTTGTTCACATCCGAGAAAGCAAAATTCAGTTATACTTGTATTTTTTTAATCAAACTGATATATATATATATACTAAAAAAAAATGCATATATACATCTTTATCACATCTTTGTGTGGTTCTGAATTTTGGATAGCAAAGCACTTTCTAAAACAGAATTAAAGGTGGGATCACTTGGGAGTCTGGAACTGTTATTATCATATTACATTTGGGTGACCTCTGCCTTATTTATTACAGTAATGATACCTCGAATCGTTTTAGGGAGAGGTCCTCCACACTCTCAGATTTGTATCAACATATAAACAGAAAAGAATGAGAAGAATACTTTCTTTTACTATTTCATCTATTTACACATTCGCCAAGGAGCATTTTCTGACATGTGTGTTGTGTTTGAACACCTGCTACAGAACATAGCAAACTCCCTACACGCTCAACTCACCATTTTGATCCTGATCAGCTCCCTCTTCAGCATGCACATCCTGTTTCTGAGGCATATAAATAATTATATCATCAAATTTCAAGCAAATAGACAACATCAAACAAGGGCAGCATTGGAGCAATCAAAAGAATAGACTAGAATTACAACTTTACCAAGTTGCAACTATTCTCATTCTACAATGCAGCAAAAAGAATTCTTCTTACTCGTCAGTGGCATGGTTGTGCCTCTACAGAACAAGATTATTTTATTTTTACTGTTATTTTACGTTGAAATCCCTAGAGACTGAACAGTGATACCTCAAATATAATCTGGAACATAATTCTAAGTATTGGTTTCTTGAGGAATGCAAGGTAACGTAAGATGGTCTTCTGAAAAGGGATTTTGAGCCATAGGAAGTGCAAGTTATAGTAAGAAAGTTAAGGGAAAATGCTATCCAAATTGGCCTATTTCCACACAGGTGAATTGGGCTGCTTTCGATGCTAAATGAACCCTGGCTATCAATACAGCCTATAATACTGTACATATCATAGGAAAAGTGTAATGATGCGACTACCGGATGGCATTGGTTATCAGTTGCCTAGTTTTCCTAAGGTTCATGTGGCATCCAAGTATGTGAGGGTTTTATGCCCTTATGTATATTATAAGATATCCTAATTAACAATACACTTAAAATTGAAATATCCCCCAAGTCGTGGAATCCTATTTGTATTCCCTGAATCCGACACCTTGCATCTTGCTGGATTCCGACACTTGTGTCCATGTCTATGCAACTTAGCACCGTATCCACGGTTATATAATTCTCAAAAACTAGATAAACTAAAATATAGTATCATGGAGAGAGAGTAGAAGAAGTAAAAACAATTAAACATTTAAATTTTAGAACTCCAGTCTCATAAAAACTGATGTAGTTAAAACTTAAAAGGCAAAAACATTATTCAATCGAAAGGTAGTCTTGGATAATTTAAAGGATATTAAGATACTTACTTCTACAGGGAGATCAACAGTGAACAAATTTATGGCACCAGGATTAAAACTGAAACTGCTGAGCATGTAACACAAAAAGCAGAAATCAGTAACACCCATTGGAAGGAACCATGCTAGTGGTAAATTTTAATTTAGTAAAGACACTCATCACAGTGCACTGAAGGTTATGAGAAACTAAATCATTAGCACATTCAATTTAAACAAAAATAGGTCCTAAGCTATCTTCAAATTGAAATGGTCATGTTGTCGTCGTACTTTAGATATAGCAGAGGAGAGAAGCATTAGCATGGAAATCATAGTATGGCTTTTGACACCAAGGTGTAGATACAATATTGTCAGAACAGAGCTAGTCATCCAAAGAAAGAAAATTATACAGCATTAATACCAGCGAGACAGAACAAGCTGCCACACGTATGGAATAAAGAACTCCTCGGGATGATTCTCTTGCTCGTATGTGAACCGCAATTGTGTAAACATCTGCCAAAATAAAATTTTCAAAATCACATGTCAAAGAAAAGGCATGTAATTTGCCAAGAAAATAATTTAACCAGTATAATGCTGGACCAACCCGGTTGCAGTGGGAAGTAGGCAAGGGTTGCAATCTATGTTTTAGAACCCAGACCGGACAAGAGGATTAGATCAATAGACCATGGCTCAACAACCCGAATTGCCGATCAACTCAAAAGTTAGTTGGGTCGAGTAACTCGGAAAACTCAAAAAAAAAAAAAAAAAAACTCGGTCCAACTCAGAATATGCTTGTGTGTGTACCAATTAGGCAACTACCAATTTCTTAGCATTTTATTCAAGATTGAACCAAAAATAACATTTTTTTTATCAGTTCGAACCAGAAATAACTTTAAAAACCTGGTTTAAAAAAATCGAAAGTAGGCTAATTTTGTAGACTCAAACAACCTAAAATCAGGTTTAATAGAACCAATAGTAGGCTGGTTTTGCAGCCCCCAAAACATCTGATGCAAAAACAATGTGACATTTGAGTTTAGGTTTTTTTAAAAATAAAAATAAAAACAAAAACAAAATACCCTTATATAACTCGACCGAATCTGGTGAGTTGAAAAAATTGACCAAATCACCGGGTAGCTCACCGAATAGTCTCCTTTGAGTTTTGAGGCGACTCAACTCAAAAATCAGTCGAGTCAAGTAACTCGATCGAGTTTTGAGTCGACTCGCAGAGTTTTCAAACTATGTCATTGACCCATATTACAATCACGGAAAAACTGGCAGCCCAGACAATTCAATCAGAAAATCGCTCAACCCAGGGGGGGGCAGATGTAAGGATGGGGACAGGAGGGAGAGAGAGAGAGAGAGAGAGAGAGAGAGAGAGAGGATAAGCTCAAATAAATTATAAGAATTTTTACACATGTTTACTTTATGATGTAATCACCCGGTCAGCCCAGGAGGTTGCACTGGTTTGACCAGTTGATCCAACCCTACCTATTTTTCCGAGTTGAGCTTCGGGTCATGTTTGTTTAGCATTGGTTGGGATAAGGAACACATATGAATTATGATGATGATAATGACTGGACTACCCTTTCTACCATAGAAATGATAAATTGCATTTTACCTTCATCCCTTCACCTCGCCAAGATCGGCAATTCATAATTATGACTTGGAGGACTTTCTCCACAGACCATTCACCGTCCATTCTTTGGGCATCCATGCGACTATTGAAGAAATCTAGTACCTATAAAAGGCCGAGGGCATTATAAAAAACCGGTACAGACTGTACAGTCTCAAGAACATGGACTTATTATAAAGATGTCAAGGAACCTTCTACATGATTAAATCGAAATATCACCAAATACAAAATATTATGGTTTCATATGAAAGGAGCTGAAGACCAGAGTTTTGAAATCAATGATCGAATGCATACAGTATAAATATTTTCAAGCAGCTCGTTAAAGCGTGGATGATTCTTGAAAGGCTCAAAGACCTCCTGCCGATGCATTATTGCATATACAACCTGCCACAACACAAAAATGAGGAATAAATGAAACATACGGTTCATATCTGTAAGTGCATGTCTACAGTTTCATCTAGTACCAATTAGTGAACCAGATAATGATACCTCGGGATTCCGAGGCAGGGCATATGTAAGGATTGCATTTAAGATTTCCAGTACAATTCTTAAGAAGTCAGTATAAATATGCAGCTCCATTGACTGCAATAAATATAATTTAATTAGCTAAAAAAGGAAGAATAGAAAATGATGATAGCCATACAACATCAAGAATATGATATCTACAAGCACATCAAAAGACAAAGACCATAGAGAACCACCATATCTTCTGCAATGCTGCCTCCTTCAACTGAGTTAGTTTTTGTTATAAACATCTTATCATTTCTTAGCTCTGCTAATTTGGTGTACCTGGATCCAATATCACAAATTTAAAATCCATCAAACATAAAGTAACTTAACTGGATTTTTCAGAAAGATTCATATCATCACATAGAAACAAAAGCTCCATTGAAACTATGTCAACTTGTCAACATACTTTTTAAGGAAAGAAAAACTAAGAAGCTGAAAAGAGGTAACATACTTGCATGAGAGCATATCGAAAAGGCTAACAAGTCTCTGTGATGCATATGCACTCAACCTGTGGACGTGGGGTGCCATGTTTGCTAAAGTTGCAAGACAATTTGTATGGAGGTAAACATCCTGTCACAATTTCACAGTTGAAGAAGTGATGACATGATATATATTGTAAAACAAATAATAAGTATGTGACTGAAATCTCCAGACCTGGTCCTTCACATTCTACATCTGCATCATTCAATAGGAGGATCGGTTTGTATCAATGTTTTAAAAGGAGTGTGAGGCCTAAGTCTCAAGGCTCGCCTCGAAACAAGGCTCAAGGAAAATGCCTCAACACCGCTTAACCTCAAGGCTTACGTCTCAAAGTGTGAGGCTCACATGAGACACACACCTCACACCTTGAGGCCCACTTTCTGTCTAGGACTTGCAATTAGAATGTAAACCAAAAATAAGAATCTGGCCACATAACTTAGATTTAAGTTACATTTTCTTTTTGTGACTTCTTTGCAAGTTTCTATGAGAACTCAAAATCTTCCATGAGTGGTGGCTAGACATCACTTATCTTTCAATGTGTATAGGAACAAAAAAGTAAATTTAAATTGCAGAGTTTGCTTGCTTAGATTTTTTTATATATGATGATTGAATCATTTATATAGTACTTCATGTATATATATATATATATATATATATATATATATATATATATATATATATAAATCTTTCATTATTTTCTTTTGAATCTGTTTGTAATTTTTCTCATTTCTAATTAATTTTTAATTTATAAAATGAGGGAGCATGAGGATTAAGCATCACGCCTCGAGGCTTATGCCTCATGCTTCTAGAGGTCCTCACACCTTTGCCTTTTAAAACACTGGTTTGTATTAACATTCAAGATCCCTAAGTAAGCATCTTGCTTCAGCACTCTCCACAAAACTAACAGTAAAATTATGAACAATCTACTTAGTTTGATATTCCAAGCCATACCCGCAGCTTAGATAGGTTATACTTCACAGTCCTTATGAGTATTATAACCATCAGAGAACCAAGAGACGTTTGATGAAGGAGGCGTTCTTGATACCATGGAACATTAGGCAGTGTCTGCACAAGCAAATAAAGCATAAGTACAATTCTTATATTCTGATAATGTATAATACAGGCCTATTGAGGCAATTCTTACCAGCTTGTGAATGCTGCCATTGAAAGATGAATCCTGACTAAGTATGAGAAGGATAATCAACAACATGTAGATTTGATTAGATGTCCTCTTAGAAGCATTGTAAAGCGTTTCCAGAATGGGCATAAGCTGTTGATTTCATTGCACATAAACACATCTCAAATTAGTCTATGATGCCATTAAAGTTCATCAGATATTGTACAGTTGCTCAAATGGTTGAGAAAATCCTTAGAATATAACCGAGATCAAGGGAAAATGAGCTACTCAAATGCATCACAGCTTCATTCTAAATTGACTAAGCCGAACTAAATCTTATACAGTAACATGTGTTCAATGTGAAAATGACTATCTAACCTAAAAACACTTAGACAGCACAGCCCACAGTTATGCTAGAATGAAAATCTAAGATATGACGTGTAAAGGAAATTAAAGGTTCAAACGACAATTTCTCAACAAGGTTCTGTGACTTCTGCCCCAGCTTTTATATGAGGAGTAACTGTACCAGTTCTGAAATTCAAAGACCTCAATCAACATAAGACATTGTAAGTATAGCTTCATACCAGTGTATCCAAATCAGTTCGCACCAAAACATACTCTAAGAAGTCAGAGTTTCCATGCACCAATGAGTATAGCAGTAAAACAGAACTCTCATCAGCCAAGCACCTGCAGTGTAAAACCTGTTAGGACATACTCAAAAGACACAATGAAAGGCAGCAGGAAACCAATAAGAAATACACAAAATAAAAAAAGTTAATAAGGAAAAAGAAACTTACAGATCAGTGCAAATACATGACTTATTATACCATGTTGGCCAAATATAGGTAAGGATTAGGGAACTGATATGCATATAGGTGACCCACCCAAAACTTTGCTACCATTAAATAAGATTATAGGCATTAAACCATAGTAACAAAATTCTGCATTTTCTTAATCTGCAAATAATTCACTTTTTTGTCAAACAATTAATTCACAAATTATTTGCGACTTTTTGGAAAGGTCGCAAATTATTCGTGACTTCTTCAAATACTTGCAAATAAATATTTAATATATGAAAATATCTGGTTATAATTTTTCATAATTAGAGGGTTACTTTCAGTCATCGTTTCCTGTTGATCTCCCTCTTGAGCACGTCGAATCGTGAGAGCGAAAAAAAAAACTATGTAAAATTGTGTTTCATATTTCCCAATTTTTACGCCTTTTCCAATTTTTTTCGATTTTTACCCTAGCTGAATAATTCCTGACATGGTGACCATAGTTAAAACTTTTTTTTAATAGTAAAGGTAGATGATATAAAAGGGGAGAACCAAATAAGATGTGGACTCTACACCCAAGGGACTAGGTGCGGACTACTAAAAGTCTCCTAGGTCCATAAAACCACTTAAATGGAATGAAACCCACAAATCTTATCTCAAGCAGTTTCTAAATACAAGACTCTAAATTCAGAGAAAGGGATCATAACAGAACATACAAAAGAACACAACAAAAGAGAGAGGAGAAATCAAAGCACGCATACAAGGACTCAAAACTCTACAAAGAAGAGAAAGGCCAAAGAAAGAGCCATTCTTCCTCTTTACCATAGCACCTCCTTAACCGATAAAGCCCTAAGCGTGGAAGGAATGAAAAAGTTACCAAACCTCCAAAAGAGATCAAGTAAAAGCCAAAGCCCATTCTTTGTCAGAGAGGAGTTACACATTCAAAGCTTTTAAAGAGCCAAAAACATGCTATTTGACCCTTGTCTTCATTATCAACATTAAATCTACTTCATCAAAATACTCACTGTGAATCAAAAGACCTCGTTGAGAGTTGTATCATTTTCAATGCTATACTACATGTTCATGTATAAAAAAATTAGAAAATAAGCATACGCAAAAACATCAACTGTTATAGGTTTGCTATCATGGTGTCACCCAAGGTTCTAAATATCGATATCGCTCAACATGTCGGGCTGTGGAAAAAAAGATATATCGGAGATATATCGTTTATCGGTGATTTTTAGAAAATTTGAAAAAAAACAAGGTAAAATATGGAATTTTACAATGAAACTTCAGGAAATATTAAAATAGATGTTAATACACCTTTTAGAATAAAAACATTTAAAAAAAAATAATGTACATAAGAGATGCAATGAGAAGAGAGTAAAGATGTGCGTTGGCGAGTGACGATAATGTATGATTGATTCATGCTTCACCCAGTTTCTCAATAAGATGTGCTCTTACCTCTATGTTAATTGTAATATAATCAATTTTACTTCATTTGAACAAATATGTAAGACTATTTGATTTTTTTTTTTAATGATTATCCATGATAATTGTTTTAAACTTTTGAAAATCTTATGAATGCACATTAAATTTGATAAATAATTGAAATTTAATTTAGTATCTAAACCTATTTCTATCTGTAATTGATGAGCTTGATGTTTTTACAGGACTGAATCAATATGGAAAGAAGAAGAGATGGTTAAATTATCGGAGACCCTGCATCAAGAGAAAAAGAAAAAGACTGTAATTTTAGTTGGCTATGAAGTGGATGTAATTATGCAAAAAAAAGATGTAATTTTATGTAAATGTGCGGGATTCCTATTTGATGTAAATAAGCAGGATGTAAATTTTATTTTGATTTGGATGTAATTATGTAAAAAGAAGAGGATTGTAACTTTATTTGACTGTGAAGTGGATGTAATTTTATTTTTAATGTAAACAAATAGGACCTCTAGGTCTATTGAGTGTTGTTTAAGTGATTAAAAGTTTAATGTAATCAAGCAAGTCCTCTATGCCAAAATACAAAGTTTTTTTTTAATTTATTTTTTTAACAGGTTAGAAAATATAATTTTAGTTTTTTTGTACAAATTATAGAGGATTTTTTAAATAATATTTTATTAAATACATTGTTAATCCACTGGCTCGATTAATACTATTTTATACTTTTAATAGCTTAATAATTTGTAAATACATTGTTATATGTAAACCTTTTGCAAATTAACTCATTGTTTTCCATTAGTTAGACAAATACACTAAAAATAAATAAAAAATTTAATGTGTCTTTGAATTTCTTTTAATCGTGAATCCATGATTAAGGTTCACTAACCCTTACAATTAAAACATCTAACCTTGATTTTTTAAAAAAATAAAAATTTAAGGTGTCCCTTTTTAACTCGTTTTAATTATGGTTAAGATTAACTAACTCTTAGGATTATCTAACATTGGTTCAAAAAAAAAAAAAAAACCTATCTTTAACTCCCTTTAATTGTGGTTAGAGTTTACTAAACCCTCAGGGTTAAAGAAACTAACCTTGGTATTTAAAAAAAATTAATGTGTCTCCTTTTAACTATCTTTAACTATGGTTAAGATTTATTAACCCTTAGGATTAAAGTCTAACCTTGGTTTTTAGGAAAAAAAATTAAAATTAACGTGTCATTTGATTAACCATAGTTCAAGAGCAATTAAAGGGACTTTTTAAGGCTATAAAATCTTGTAAGGGCATAATAGTCATTTGATTAACAATGAGTTAATTTGCAAAATTGTTAAAGATAACATTGTATTTGCAAAGTGGGGGAGAATGTAGCAACTGATATGCAAAAATCCATTAAAACAAATAAAGGACTGAGTGAAGCTAGCATAACTCTTGATAGGGTTTAAATCAAACTCAGGAGTGAAGCTAGCATAACTCTTGATAGGGTTTAAATCAAACTCATTCGATGATTCAGGAGCAAACCCAAAAAACAAAAACAAAAAAACAGCGTTGCAGACAGAGCTCGAAAGGAGGAAGAAGGGGGGGAGGAATCTTGGCGTCTGGCGACGGCGAAGGCGAAGGCTGCTGGAGACGGCGACGGCGACTGGAGACGGCGACGGCCACGGTACCATCTTCTTCCTTCTTCTTTCTCAAATTTCAACCCCCCCTTTTTTTTTCCTTCTAAAACAAAATATTCAAGTCTCAGTCCTCAAATCTCAAGATTATTTACAATTTTCATGAAGATTTGTGGGATTTTTCAACTTTAAGGACATTGAATGGGACACCACGGTCGATATCGGTGAGTTATCGCCGATATATCGTCGATATGGCCGATATATCGTCAATATCGCCCGACACTGTGTAAAAATTTGTCAACACCATATAGATGTATCGGTCATCACCGATACCGATAAATATCGGCGATATATCGCCGATATTATCGATATTGCGAACCTTGGTGTCACCAATCATACATCTACCATGCACCTTCAAATGAGTACATGATACAGGCATAATCTGCATCATTCCATGAAATGTATATCTTCTGTTCCATTTTAAGCAATCTTATCAGAAGTCCTAAAGATCTAGCATATATATGCACAACAGATATCTAGGATCACTCCAGTATCCTATGAGTTAACAGAAAAGGACTGTTGCCAAATACAGAACAGAAAAGTGTTTTGCAGTATCCTCCAATTGCAATAAAAATAAGTTTAATCTTTTGACCCACAATATATTTACGAAATAATAGAAAATAAGAAGGAACAATTGATACTCGTGAACAGAGAATAAACAGGTAAACTTACAAGAAAAAACCAGGCTTAGCTTATCTTCAAATACTGGAACAGAGGAATGATTAACTAATACTCACAGTCCAAGGGTGTCAAACAGCGAAGAAAAAGGTAATCTCACAAGTGGTCCATTTTGTGCATTCCCCTCAATATCTACACGATCAACTGAAAGCAGAAGATTCATTTGTACAGCAAGCAATGATGATTGAATGAACACAATGACATTGCAATGAAAAGATAAAAGAAATATGATCTTACATTCAATATCCTTTGCATTTTCTACAGCCTTGCAGTAAGGGTTGTCCAAAAAATATGTATCTTCTTTCGTAAGAGAATTTGAAGTGGCACTGCCTTCACTGTTATCTGTTATGGACTCATCCCCCACAACACATTTTCGATAATGGGTGAGAGTAAGTAGCACAATAAGACTATTGTCTGTTAACGGGCTTCTTGATCCTTCGCCACTTGAACTGACAAAATAATTGAACGGGAATAGTACAAAATTTGCTGCAAGTCAAACATAAAACATTATCAAAAGCTTTCTGTTAGAAAAAAAAAATCCACAATATTCTAAAGGACCAGAGACTATGATAGTACGGGATCATCAATGCATCGCAAAGAAAAATCAATATAAAGAAGTATAAGAAAAGTTCAGACCCAAATAATTCTTGGATTGTTTGCTATTTTGATTATGATGCCATAAAAACAATGTGTCAAATTAGAGCATCACATGAAAGATAGAAAGAGGGAATAATATGGAGCATGGTATCAATACCACTATGTTGTGCAAATAGATGCCATGAGAATGGATCATAGAAACAGTAATGACAATTGAGTTCTGTGAAAATTTCTGTCAGGAATAAGAAACAAATGCATAAACTTGGTTACAAGCAGAAACTTGTGGCTTGGACATAACCATTGTTCAACTCAGTTTTCTTGAAGAAAAAGAAATCGATCAAGGCATTAGATAGTATCACTTAGATGATTTTCAGTCCATAACTGACATGTCTACCGGTTGAAGATGTGTAAAAGGAAACTAGAACTAGATTCCTTGAAAGCAACGAGCACCAAAATCAAATAAAACTATAAAAACACCGTATACTATACCAGCTGCAGAACTAACTTTCTGTAGAACCCCAGGCTGACCTCCTCCAGAAAAAATGGAATAAGATGTACCATTTAAGGGAATGTCAGGCCGGGTAATATAATTAAGTAGTAGTCTGCGAACAACCAAACCAACCAAAGAACTTTCCTGCAAAATAGAGTAGAAGTGTGAGACTCTAGCATAAACTTTCAAAGATTCTGGATCCACTAAAAAGGCTTACATCCTTTTTGTCACCTGAACCATTGCTGCATCAATGAATGGGTGCACATCTGTAGGCCCCGGAGATGGCTCAGAAAGAAGCTGACTTGACATGGCCACGAGAATGAAGTTAAGCAGTTCATAATGGAGGAGGTATGTGTGGGAACTTGGAACAAAAAATATGAAACAAAATCAGGAGCACAATAGGAGATATTACACATGAATGAAATCCATTACGAAGAATTCTGTACATACCTCACAGCGGATGTGCCAATAAAGCTAAGCACACTGCGCATAACAAAACTTTCAACGTTTTGATCTGCATAAAACTAGCTAAAAATTAAGGCCCATAATTTTGTTCATTAAGTTAAAGGAGTGTTTCAAAATGCGTGAAAGGCTTACCCCTCAAGACTCGCCTCGAGGCAAAAGGCTCAAGGAAAATGCCTTGAGGCTCACATCAGGCACATGCCTCACGTCTTGAGGCTCGCTTTATTTCTATGGCATACGCCTCATACATTAACTAAAATTAGGGTTCTAGCCATATGTCTCGGGCTTAAATATCAATTTTTTAATTTTTTGAATTTGCTATTTGTTTCAACGAATAAAAATAACACTTTATTTATTTGCGGTAAGCCATTGAAAATGATGATGATGATGATGATGATGATGATGATGATGTTTGTTTCAACTAACACCTAATTTATCATGTTTAACGTATTTAGCCTTTTAAAACCCTTTTGAGTCTAATTCACACTAATTTTCCTAGTACACATTGTAAAGATTTGAAGCCATTGACCTAGAATATAATATGACTTCATTGCAATTTTTTGCCAAAATTCTAAATCCACCTCATAAATTGATGATTGAGCATCATCTTCAATATGTATATGAACAAAAAAGTATATCTAATTTCAGCATTTGCTTGCTCTTCTTATATTTCTCTTTTGATAATTAATATAGTATTTCCCGTGGGTGGATCCTCGCGCGCATTCTTTTATTAACTTTTTAAATCTTTTTGCAATTGTTCTTATATTTTATTTATTTATTAAAATGAGGGAGAGTGAGACTTTCTTGTGAGGCTTAAGCCTTATGTCTCATGCACCTTGAGGTCTTCACACCTTTGCATTTTAAAACACCAAGTAAAACACGCAAATATAATCATCTAACAAACACATAAAAAGTAAAAAGTGGAGGGAAGAAAACTGGAAGAGTTCAATCAGAAATATGAGTCCGAACATGCAAGTGAAACCAAGAAAGCCTCGATACAGATTACATTAGATTAGAGATTACATTTTCACAAACTCGAGACTCAACAGATAAATAAGGCAGTGAAATTTAAAAACCAAATAGTAGAATAAATTGGCATTTTTCAAGAAACTGTCACAAATAAATTTACCCCTGGGGAAGTCATCCGGTGCTGCTTCACCATCATCGAGAGAGAGATACAATTCCTCAAAGTTATCACTTTTGGCATTTTCAAAAAAGTATTTCAGAAACACAGATGAAATGTATGTTGCATTGACAGCCTTTATATGAACTGTTGACGGTCCACCAGAAGTTGAAACGGACTCTTGCAAACAACGTACAAGGTGGATCAAAATCTTTGCAAGATGCCTTGTGTAATAGTTGTTCTGCACTGCACCCAAAAAAAAGAGGAAAAGGAAGAGGAAGAAAAGGGAAACAAAAAAACAGAAACACGTAATGAGCATTCCTATGGCAACAGTTATTTCACGAAAAAATTCTGCACGCCAATAAAGTTTGAAAGGAATTGTTCTGGAAAATGTAATGACCAACAAACAAGCTACAAAGAACTTAAATCAGCAAGTACATTTTTTGCTTTGGTTGTACACATGATCTCTTGAGAAAATAAAACCACATTGTTATGTCCATCCCCTTTACACCTTGAAAATACAAAGCAGATGAATGTCACGTTGAACCACCGCAAGGATTTAGAGGCTGGTTTTCAAGCTTCATTCTATCCATTTCAACAATAGATGCAAGGGTCCACAAAGAACACAAGCAATTTCATGTTGACAATGACATCTTAATGCATTTGCATGAAAAGTATGATATCCCATGCAAATTCTACCCAACGTAACCATTTCAGATTTTTTTTTTAATTTCTTTTTATTTTTAGTAGGTAAGTTTAGATTGAATCCGTGACCTCTCGGTAACCAATCCTAAATTATTTTACAATGACTGTCTGCAAGGAACACCAGCATAGATTTCAAACAGCATCTACTGAAGTGAAAGATGAGTTGCAACAATTTGTCACATGAAAATATGAGTAAATTACTTATTAGAATATGAGTCTTATTATAAAGAATGGGGCATTTTAGTCTTCTCATTTCTCAAGTCATTACAAGTATAAGAATAGATGGGGCAGCTGGCCCAAAATCATTCTCTCTCAATTCTTCTCCTTTCTTCTTTTATTCTTCCTCTTCCTCTCCATTTCTTTCTCTTGTTTTATGGGTTGAATGATTACTTGGTATCGGAGACATTAAGATCCACAAACTTAATCATTTAAAAAGGTAAAAAGGGGAGTCGGATTCTTTAGGTTATGTCACTAGGGCCGTACAGCTGAGATAACCAGTCATACAACCATGTATAGGGTTGTTATATATTTTTTGGTTATTTTTTTTTTTTTTTGGGGGATAATTTATGGCGCTGTTCCCAGACCTTTTTATGACTGTTTTAACTGATTTCTGTTGAGTTTTCTACAAAAAGTTTTTTTTGCATTGACGCAATGATCATTAGCTTTTTGGTTTGTATGTCCTAATAAACATTTTGGAGGGGAATCCTTTTCTCGGGCTGCAGAAATTTATTCCACTCAATTCCAATTTAAATTGAGTGAGTGGGTTGTTTTCCTCTGAATTATTTATTTGGTACTCTAGGGATTTGGAATATTTCTGAAGATCAAGAATCAATTGAGATATTTTTTTGTGAGTCCGAAGTCACTTCATATGGTTCCGGTATGCCAGGAGTTGATTCAAATCTAGGTAGTTATGGATTTATGATGATTGAATGCCCAAAATACTACTATAAAAATAGACGACATGAATTACCTTGAATTGTTGTAGTCAATTAGAATGTACATTGGTGGAAGGGGTAAGTTAGGTTATTTGGTATAACAATCCCCAAGGAAGATGGCCCAAAATATGAGAAGTGGAATACAAAAATCTTATAGTGATGTCTTGGCTATTGAATTCTATGCAACCACCGATAAATCGAAATTTCTTGTCCCTGGATAAAACAAAGGAAATTTGGGATAGAGTAGCCAGGACTTATTCCTAGACAAAAAACTTAGCAAGGGTGTATTAATTGCGGCAGGAGATTACAGCTCTAAAACGAGGGGAAGAGTTTAGCAGCATATTATTCAGTTGTTCAAGGAATGAGGGAAGAGTTGGATTACTATCAGTTACTTCAATGGAATACGGAATACCCCAAAAGCAAGTTGAGCAAAGCAAGATTTATAATTTTTATTTTCAGTATTGAACTCTAATTTTTTAGTAAACTAGAGTTAAATCCTAGCTAGAGATGAACTTCACCCTCTAAACTTAGTTTACTCTCTAGTCCAGGGTGAGAAAAGCAAGAAAAAAGTTATGCAGAACATCAGATCATTCAACCCATAGTTGTTAAAGGCATCGCCTCAGGTGGTCGCCTAAGCGACCAAACGCTATGCTGGGCTCTGGCCACCTCAGGCAGTCATTATTAAAAATCTGATATATGTATTATTATTATTGTTTAAGAATATAAAATTTATTTTATTTGAATATAATTGTTTGGTAAACAAAAAATATGCTTTTTTTATATATATTTCTCATATCTTTTACAATATAATTTGTTAAGATTTGTATATCCAACAAAAAATTGTTTGTAGATTGAAAGAAGAAATAAGAGACGAATGATGTCAAGTATGTTTCTCTCATGTTACTTGTTCTCTCTGTCAATGGGTGGACCAATTGGTCTCTCTCCCTCTGTTTATTGGTAGACCATATAGTCTCCATTTGTTTTTTTTTCATGAGTATTAAATTATAGCTAGCTCAGGCGGCCCAATAACAAATTAAGAGTCTTTAAATGCCCCAAATTCCTTCTAGAACCTACAAAACCAGTGTTACCTAGGCACTTCAATTTTCCTAAATTTTGTCATGCCGACACTTGGACACGACACGACATTCCTTGGTACATGCCTTGGTACATGCCTATATCGTGCCATGGTGGCGTCAACATTAAGGTTAGGCACGTGCTGTTTCATGTCATGCCAATTTAAAAATACAATATATTGGATTGTAATGAATTTTTTTGTCAAGTTGTGTAGCTTTTTCAGAAATATAGAGGAAAAACTTACTAGGAGAGCAGCGACATCAATGACGATCAATAGGTAAGTCTCTCTCTTGTTGCTCCTATATATTCTTTATATAAGGATTTTCTTATAACTTTGGTATATACTGCAAAAAAAATAGGGAAGTCTCTATCTTTGTTATTATTTTTTTTAAAATTGAGATAATATATATTATATAAATATATAATAATTTTATAAAATCTATATGTCTGTGGCGCCGTAGTGGGATTTTCATAGTTTGTTGTGCCGAACACCTCTAGACAGCTAGACACTAGGCACCCGTACCACGTGCCTAGGTAACACTGCACAACTTTCATAAACTCATATTTTAATATTTTACTTATCAATATTATTTTTATTACTTATCTTGAGTATAATCGAGAGAAAGAAAGAAATGAAAGTAAGAGTTACGACATCTCCCTCTCCTCCCTCTCTTCTTTCTCCCCTGTTCAGCATCACATTTAATTATCAGCTTATTTTTATACTTTTTATTGATCGGTAAAAGCCAAAATATAATAAAATCAACCAAGGATACAGGCAAAAGCAGAGGCGCCAACACGGAGTTTATAAGGAAATAAACTCGAAAGCACCAAAGCACAAATACAACAACCTGCCTCCTAACCTAGGACCCACAATCCCAGCTGTTAACCCAACAACGCTCGAAGATCATCCCCATTGACCCATAAACCCGCCCACTCCAACACTACCATCCGAGTCCTAGCACACAAATGGGACTGAGAGGCTGGAGCATCCTCAAAGACTCTGTGGTTCCTCTCCTTCCACAACATCCAAGTTATGGCTCCCGGCACCAGTGCCCAAATGACCTCCCAAGCCTCCTTCTTGCTTGGCCGGAACCAACTATCTAAGAATGCTAGAAATGATGATGGGAAGACCCACACCATCCCCAAGCGAGACAAGAAGAAATCCCAGATTTTGGCCGCAAATCGACAATGAAGGAGCAAATGATCTACTGTTTCTTCGGCTTCGAGACACATGAAACACCGGTTAGCCATATTCCATCCTCGATGCTTCAAATGGTCACAAGTGAGAATTTTGTTCAAAGCTGCATTCCAGAGAAAAAATGAGACCTTGGAAGGAATGCCTGGGTTCCACACTACACGATGAGGGAAAGAACTCAAAAGAACAGGGCTTAAGGACTGATAGAGAGAGCTGACTGAAAAGTTTCCGCTCTTATTGCCTGGCCAAATTCTGCAATCCCTAATCTCCGAACTCAAGTGTGTGGAACTTAAGCGAGCCAACAACCGAGACAACTCCTCAATCTCCCAATCATTTAAGTCACGTCTAAAGGAAGGACACCAAATCACCTCCTCTCCCCTCCTCTCCACATAGTCACTTACTACTGCCTTTTTATCATTGGCGAGCAAAAATAAAGAACCAAAATCCTCACACAACTGAGAAGAGCCGCACCACTTATCCTCCCAAAAGCGCACTTCATTTCCTTGACCCGCCCTAAAGCTGAACAACGGCACCACCAAACTAGCTATGGCCATGATTCCTTTCCACAGACCCATACCATGAGAACTCCTGACCAGCTTAGGAACCCAGCTCGACTCAGCCCCATATTTGGCCACGATCACTTGATGCCATAAACTAGATCTTTCTGAACCAAACCGCCAGATCCACTTTCCTAACAAAGCCTTATTCATCAAAATCAAAGATCTCAGGTTCAACCCCCCTTGATCTTTCGGATGACAAATACTCTTCCACGGAACTAAAGGGTATTTGAAGGAGCCCACCTTCTCCTTCCACAAGAAATCCCGTTGCACCCCTTCAAGCACCCTTGCTACAGATCTAGGCAAAGTTAAGGCGGACATGAAGTAGGTAGGGAGGCTACTAAGGGTACTTTGGATTAGAGTGAGTTTCCCACCCTTTGAGAGGTAGTGAGACTTCCACCCAGCTAGCCTTCTCTCGCATCTCTCAATCACCGGCGTCCAAACCTCCTTGGCTTTAAAACGACCCCCTAATGGCAAACCCAAATATGTAGATGGGAGCTCTCCCATTCGACACCCAAAATAAACAGCCAACTGCTCCATATTAAGAACTTCCCCAACGCGAACTATCTCGGACTTTGCCAAATTAATCCGAAGCCTAGACACTGCTTCAAAGCAACGAAGAAGGCATCTGAGATACAAAAGCTGACTAGGGTCCGCATCACAGAAAATCAGGGTATCGTCAGCAAACTGAAGGTGGGAAATCCTCAACCGGGAAGCACCAACCGAGAACCCCTCAAACACTGTCCCTTCCGCCCTAGAAAGCATTTTGCTCAAAGTCTCAGTGACCAACACAAACAAGAACGGGGAGAGAGGGTCCCCCTGTCGGAGACCCCTCGAGCTAGGGAAATACCCAACTGGGCTACCATTCAGAAGGATAGAAAATGAGACCGAGGATATGCACATCTTCATCCAGTTCCTCCAAATTTGCCCAAATCCCATTCTACCCAGAACGTAATCCAAAAAACCCCAATTTACATGATCATAGGCTTTTTCCATGTCCACTTTGCAAACAATACAAGGGGAGCGGGCCCGAATACGAGCGTCAATACACTCGTTGGCTATCAAAACATCATCCAAAATCTGTCTACCTTCCACAAACGCACCTTGATGAGGGGAAATTAAGAGAGTCATCACCTTCTGAAGCCGGGCCGCCAACACCTTGGCTATGATCTTGTACAAGCTACTTACAAGACTGATTGGCCTAAAATCCTTCAGTTCCACTGCCCCTTCCTTTTTCGGAATCAACACCACAAAGGTATTGTTCAGCGCACGATCAAAACGACCTGAAGAATGAAATTCATGGAACACCTCCATCACATCCCGACCCACAATATCCAACATGCTCTGTAAAACTCGATAGAAAACCCGTCTGGGCCGGGAGCTTTATCCCCTGCCATACGACGAATAACCCCCAAAACCTCTACCTCCTCGAATGGCTCCTCCAACCCTGACCTATGCGCCAGGGACAGGCTAGCAAACTCTAACCTATCCACCCTTGGCCTCCAGCCTTCCTTCTCTTGATACATCTCTTTGTAGAATGAGATAACAGAATCAGCAATATCTCTGTTTCCTTCCCTCCACTCCCCATCCACCTTTAACTTCGTGATAGTATTCCGTTTCCTATTGAAATTTGCTGTGCGCCGGAAACATTTTGTATTCCGATCCCCCTCCTTAAGCCATCTCGCTCTGGCCTTTTGCTTCCAACTAATTTCCTCGAGGTTTAGCACCGACATATACTCCATCTTCTTAGCTTTTTATTCAGTCTTATATTCTCCCTTCTCCTTTTCCTCTCTCTTTCCTGTTGGACTATCTATTTTTTATCTCTCACAATCCCTCTCTCTCCCCCCCTTTCAATAGTCATTGTAGACTTAATTTTTATTCCATTTTTTTTCCAACACTTGAAATCCCCATTTATTATTCTTAGAACTGTCTCTAACGATGGTTCTATCAAAGTGCATCTTGACAATGATGTAATTTATATGAATATAGGACCTCTTATAAAAGAAAATGCATCATACATAGATCTCATATTAGGAGAATTTCTACAACAAAAAGTTCATCAGGTGAAGCCTCAAGCGTCCATAAGGTCTGTCACCTCAAGTTGCTTGGTCGCCTTGACAATTATGATTCAGCTTTTGCTTCATCTACTGGTACCAAGAATGACAAAGGTGAAAATTAGAAGGCCAAACCTCCGATTGACAAAGATAAAGTCAGATGTAATCACTACTATGGTAAGACCCGACATCCCCAAGAGACATGATGGGAATTACATGGGAGACCTCCACGTGCTAATAGAAATGGCCAAACAAGTCAAACATCTCAATCTTCTGCCAATAATGCTACTTTGGGATTTTTTTTTTGTTAAACCTTGGGATCTTCAATACCTTCTAGTTCCACTACTTCAAGTGCAGATCTATCTGTTTCTAATTCCTCATCAACAGACAACCTCTTTGCCACTGATCAAGAACACATATAATGCCTGCTAATTCAACTGAAAGGACCTTTTGCTTCATCTTCCTTTTCTTAGTCAGGTACCCATATGTTTGTTAACCATGTATGTCTTTCTTTTTTGAGTCCTTTGATTATCGATTCAAGATCTTTAGACCACATGACCGGAATGTCTTATTCTTTTCTTATGAGTTATTTTCTTGTAAAGAAAAAGTCAGAATTGCAGATGAATCCCTAACCTCAATCTCAGAAAAAGGAGACATCTAAGTTAATAGTAACCAAGGTTCTAAATGTTGATATCGCTCGACATGTCAAGCCTCGGAAAAAAGATATATCGCAAGATATCGTTTATCGGTGATTTTTGGAAAAAAAAAGACAAAAAATGGAGCAAAACATGGAATTTTACAGTGGAATTTCGAGAAATGTTACAATAGATGTTAATACACATTTGAGAATAAAATTTTTTTAAAAAATAACAATGTACAAAAGAGATACAATAAGAAGAGAACAAAGATGTGTGCTGACGAGTAACAATAATGTATGATTGATTCATATTCCTAAATCATAAATAACTTACATAAAATGTTTAATTCATTTCTCAATCAATCATAAATTCATAATTCAAAACAATACAAATATACATAATAATTCAATCCACCAAAAGAACTACAATCACCATCAGAAGGAGTTACGCGGAGGCTCAAAGTCATCTTTGTCCTGACTAGGCTGGCGATAGTACTATTTCTCTACATACGTACAATATTGTAATCAGCTCATCACATTATGATACGTGGATGTATACTCGTGTACATAACATCGGTAGTCATCTGGACCAAAATGTAGCAGCACCTTCATCGGTGGATACTGTGGGTACTGAGGCACAGCTACCACCAGCACTAGGATATGGATATGTATACTTCCATACCCATATGGAGGTGGTTCATACCCTAAGATATATCCATATGATACGACTCATACCCAAAAACATATCCATATAATTCTTTCAGAATTTAAATTTGGGAGTATTTTAAATGGAGGGTACCTATAATATACTTAAATGTTTTTAAAACTTGAATGTAAGTCTTTTTCTATTGAACTATTCGTTGATTTTTTTACCTTGTAGATGAAATAATTTTTAAAGACTATAATATGAGACTTTTCGCCGGACTTTTGAATTTTAGTAATGTTTTGATATGGTAGAATTTATGAAATTTAAAGATTTGAGAAATACTTTAGCATTTAAAAGTCAAAATTTTGACATAATCCCTAAAAGACGCTAAAAAGTAGATCTTGTTCTTGAACTGGAAAGTTGACTTTTTATTCTAAGAATTTGGATTAAAGATCATTTTTATTGAATTCAAATGAGGGTGTAACCTAAAACCATTTACTTAAATGATATTTAATGTAAATAAGCTGTAAATAGAATTTGACTCTATTTTATTGCTTAAAAACCAACATTCCTAAGAATATTGCAAGATATTGCATGATATCAACGATATATCGTTGATATTGTGCGATATAGTGTAAAAGTTATAATACCTCATGCAAATACGTCAGGGTGGACTATTTATCAAAAAGAATATGTCGGGGTGGTGCAATATCGACATCAGTGTTTTAAAAAACGTGTGAGGCTTACGCCTCGAGGCTCACCTCGGGGCAGGCTTAAAGAAAACGCCTTGAGGCTCAACCATGAGGCATAAACCTCATGAGGCTCACCTGAGGCACACACCTCATGCCTTGAAGCTCGCTTTATGTCTATAATGTACATCTCAATACATTAATTAAAATTAGGTTTCTAACCACAACTGAGACTTAAATGTCGTTTTTTTAAAATTAGTATTTCCTATGTGTACGCATGCGCCCACACGAACACAAACAATGTGCACGAATACGATTATATATATATATATACTATAATTTTTCATTAACTTTTTGAACCTTTTTGCAATCTTTATTATATTTTATATTTATTTGTTAAAATGAGAGAGCATGAAGCTTTCTTGTGAGGCCAATGCATCACGTCCCTAACTTATAAAACATGTATCGGAAATATCGAGCGAAATATCGGATATATATCAGGGATATTTTGTAAGAAAAAAAATACACGTAAAAGATATTTTTTACCCTACGATATTGGAGATATATCGAAAATATTGGGGATATATCGGAAATATTGAGGATATTTCAAACCATGATAGTAACTTATCTCTGTCATCAATCCTTGATGTTCCCACTTTTTGTTCAAATCTATTGTCAGTAAATAGTCTGACAAAATCTTTGAATTGTTGTAATATGTTTCCCCACTCGTTGTGTTTTCTAGGATCTGGCAACGAAGAGACACTTGTCAATGATTGTGAAGCAGCATGTCTCTATCTTCTCAATATAGGTACCTCTTCAGCATATCAGTCTACTCAATATAATTATGTTGATCGGATTCAATTATGGCATACCCGATTAGGTTATTTATCGTTTCAGTCATTAAAGTTGTTACACCCCAAGTTGTTCAAGTCTGCGTCAGTCAATAATTGCTAACTGGCAAAATATAATAGAATCTCATTTGCTCCAAGTGATAATGAAAGTCTTTCCATTTCAAATTGTTCACTCTGAAGTGTGGGGTCCTTCCTCAAATGTCCCTATGGATGGCAATCAATACTTTATTACTTATGTGGATGATTTTTCAGCTATACATAGTTATACTTGATGAAAACAAAGGAAGAAGTAGCTTCTATGATAAAAGATTTTCATAAGATGGTATTGACTCGATATAAACAAGAGATCAAAATTTTTCGATCAGATACGAGAGTATCTAAAGGGTTGTCTATAACAGTGACCATGGAATTCTTCATCAAAGTTGTTGCACATATACTCCACAACAAATTAGAGTGACTAAAAGAAAAAATCTGCATCCCCTTGAAGTTCTTGGTGGTTTACCTAATTAATTGTATGCCATCCAGAGTGCTACAGTTGAAGTTTCTTTATCAACCCGGTCCTAATCAGTCTTTATTTGTGGTTTCTCCTCGGATTTTTACTTGTCTCTGTTTCATTTATATACCGGGACCAAACCGCACTAAGTTGGATCACCAAGGCTCTGCGTGGAATATTATTGGGGTAGTCCACACAGAAAGGCTGTAAGCAGGGCCGGCCCATCCATTAGGCCATCAAAGCCTTTGCTTTAGGCCCCATTAAAAAATATATATATTAAAAAGGCCCCATTTAGAATATTAAAAAAAAAAACCCATTTAGAATATTAAAAAGGCCCCATTTATAGTTAATTTTTTTTTAATAATATCAAAAAATTAAAAAAAAGCTCCATTTAGAATTTTCGCTTTAGGCCTCCAAATGACTTGGGCCGGCCCTAGCTGTAAGTACCTTGATCATGTCTCTGGCAAAAGATTTGTTACCATAGATGTCACCTTTTCGAGTTTGGTCCGTATATGATTTCTCCACAAACCTCTCTTCAAGAGAGCACAATGTATTAGATGAGATGCATCCTCTACCTGCTCCAGTTCCAGTCGTTCTTAATGCCGGTCCTCAAGTTCCAGTTGTTCCCAATGTTGTCCCTTATCCTCACTCCACTTTTGAGGAGGAACAACAACCTACAGGCTTGCACCAGGCGATAGAAGGATGTGACTGTTGCCCATCTACCAAACCAATCGGTTTCTTTGGAGCAAGGTTCAGGTATTCCTATCCCATACTCAGCTCCTCCATATTTATCACCTGATGATAATTCTAATTCTGATCTCTCTATTGCCTCAAGCAATGGAAAATATTCATGCACATCTCTAAGTGTTCATGCCCATCTCATGCTATCTCTAAGTTTGTTTCATATGCGTCTTTATCACCTGCATATCGTGCATTTGTGTCTTCCATTTCCTCTTTGTCTATTCCTTCCAGGATTTAAGAAGCAGCTGGTCATCGAAAATCACAAGAAGCTATGATAGAAGAAATGAAAGCCATGATCAAGAATGGTATGGGAACTTCTGAATTTGCCGAAGGAAAAAAAAAACCAGTAGAATGTACATGTGTCTTTACAATTAACCATAAGGCTGATGAATCCATTGAAAGAAAAATGTATTGTGATTTCAAGAAACCATATTTAACACAGAAATCAAACCAAGCTAACATGAGAATCAGAACTTATCAATGGAGCCATAATTGAGCATTTACTATTTTCAAAAAACTTAGATACTGACCGAAAATCTTGCAAGCTTGATGAACTCGGTCAGGAGGCCATTGAAGAGTGAGGGGAAGCTCGAGCAGTTTCTGCCAGAAATCTGACGAAAGAGGAAACGATTTCTCTCCTACAAAAGTTCCGATTAGGTATTCCGCCGTCTCTTGCGGCCACGCGTTCTTGCGCGGCGTAGAAGGCACGGCTCCCATTAAACCTTAATTCTCTCCTCAGATCAGAAACCAAATCCAGAGATCTTCCATCTGTGATTCATGAACAACACCGACATTGCTGAAGAAGATCAAAAAGAAGAAATAAAACGAGCTGAAATCGGAAGGCTAAATAGAAATGAAGATCAAAATTTAGTTCTGTTGATCCAGAACGATTTCAAAACCCTGATTCTTCTCTGCTCGTCACGAACAAAACAGAGGAGCGAGAGAGAGAAATAGCGGAAGCTTTGAAATTAACGTTTAGAGAGAGAGAGTTTTTGTTACTTTGGATAATGATTGATGGTAAACGTAACATTTACTTGACGAAATTACCCTTCTTCTTTCGGAAAGTAAGGGTATTACTATTTCTCTTTTAACTTCTTCGATACGATTTGCTTTTGATTACTTGGTTTGATTTCCTATACAGCGAACTACGACATTAAGTCGCGTCACGACCTCCATCACCATGGGTGTAGAAATCTGTGGCTCTTAAAGCTCTTTTGAGTGTGACGTGTAGACGACTTTTGGTCGACACGTTGGAAGCTCGAGTCCCGACGGTCCATAATCTGGTAGATTAAAAGAATATTTCTAATCTGACATCAGAAGTAGATGAATCAGAAACCGTACACGTGGCGTGATGAACCGTTGTTTTCTTTAAATGGCCCAAGGATATGGAAGTTGTACCTGAACGCGATTGCGATGGAAATCGGATTGTCGGCAGCCTAAAGTTTGCAAGGATAAGGATGTTGGGGTGGGTCTTTTGAGGGGCCTTCTTCTATTGGTTCGGATCTGGATCCGATAAGAAGGATTTTAAACCAAACCCGTCTATTTTAAACGGTTTTAAAAAGACAAATCGGTGCCCGACTCAAACTCAACCAAAGCCGATCCCGTTAATTGTTTTAGATAATGAATAAATAATAATTAAGTTAATTATATTTTACTCTATTCTAAGTTTCTAACACTATGTATTAGAATTTATGAAGGAGCTCCATACTTCACCCCAGTATAAACGGGTTAGAAAATTCGACCCATGTGTACAAAACCCTCAACACTGAACAAGAGAAAAGTCATACCTAGGATAGGGAAGGTGATTAAGAAGTCACAATTATTTAATGAAATAAAAATTAAAGAAAGAGAAAGAAAAGACTGGTTCATGGTTAGACCTCTTAATTCTTTCAAAGAAAGAAACGCAATATACGATATTTTTCATTCGATTTTCTACGTATAACATCTTCATCAATTTATAATATTCAATCTGCCAAAAAATGAATATAAATCTACATTTTTCTAAATAATATAAAACAAATGATATAAAAAAGGATAAATTACACTCACCTCCCTTGAGGATTGGTGAAATTTCAGAAACCTCTCCTCTAGTTATTGAAATTACACTGCCCTCCCCTCAACTTTGGTTGTTGTAACATATACCTCATTCCCTTCAGTTTACCGTTACTTTATAGATAGACTTTGATGATGTCATCATTTAAATATTTTAAAATGTCTAAATTATCCTTTTTCAACACAAAATTAGTTAATTCAATAAAATAAATGATAATTGGTTTCTAACCAAGGTTAATAATATCAACTTAAGGTTAATATATAATTCCAAAATCAAGTATATATATGTTTTTTCTAAAAGTAATTATTAGATAGATGACTTCTAGGGGTGAGTGAATCTTAACCATAGTTAGTGAGTATTAAAAGGGACACATGACAATTTATAGAGATCTTTTAATTGTGGTTAAACATAATTAACCTAAAGTTAATATTTTTATTTGTTTTCTTAAAAACAAGGTTAGATGGATTAATCCTAGGGGTGAGTGAATCTCAAGCACAATTAGTGGGTGTTACACGTGGCAGCTTGTAGAGCCCCCTTTAATTGTGGTTAAGCATAAGCAACTTAAGGTTTTTTTTCTAAAAACCAAGGTTTGATGGATGAACCCTAAGGGTGAGTGAGTTTTAACCATAGTTAGTGGGTATTAAAAGGGACACTTGGCGGCTTATAGATATCCTTTAACTGTGATTAAACATAATTAACCTAAGATTAATATTTTTATTTTATTTTCTTATAACCAAGGTTAGATTAATGAATCCTAAGGATAAGTGAATCTTAACAACAATTAGTGGGTGTTAAAAGTGACACATGACGGCTTTAGAGCCCTCTTTAATTGCGGTTAAGCATAACCAACCTAAGGTTAATTTTTTCCTAAAACTAAGGTTAGATGGATAAACCCTAGAGGTGAATAAATCTTAATCATAGTTAGTGGGTATTAGAAGGGACACGTGGCAGATTGAGAGTTTATGTTTTTCTTTGGTTGAACTTTCAAACGGTAAAGACGTGTTTCCTCAATCAAGTAATAGGGGTATAATGAGAAAAAAGTAACTTTAGTTAAAAGTATTAATATTAAGAGTCTTGACAAGGGAGGGCAGTGTAATTTCAGAAACTAGAGGGGAGATTTCTGAAATTTTACCAAACCTCAGGGAGGTGAGTGGAAAAAAAATATCTATTATAATGTCTCTAAGATAGATTTATCCTTAAAAATATTCATATTTGAAGTGAACCGTAATAAAGACTGTGCGGTGTATACCTTCTTTTGAGGGTGGAGCTATAAGCTAGGCTCCAGTCTCATACGGAGAAAACTCTCAATGGATTGATTTTGTGAGGTTTTCTAAATAGGCTTAGGATTTTAAACTTGGTCCCAAATAACCTTTGATTTTTCAATATTATTTTTCTGGGATCATACGCATGTGAAGCTCAAGTAAATGTGGTGTTAACAATTATTGGTAAAAAATGCCCCTTGTGGCGGAACGAGGACAAGGGGACAAGTGCCCCTAAACTCTTAGAAAAAATATTTTTATACTATACTATTTAATTATTTAACATGCGGATCCTAAATAAAGAGAAATAATATCCATAACAAAGAAATATAATATTCATAGGATACGTATGAAACGTACGAATGAGATGGCCAATGAACATCCCCCGTATCCTTAAAATAAATAAAGGGGACATAGTATTTTGTACCACTTAATCATTTTCCACAAAATCTATCACCAAATACTAACATTATCAATCAACCATCACTTCCATGTTCCCATTGAAACACTAAGAAGAAAAGAAAAGAGAAATAAATTAGAGCGAAGAGAAGTTAGGAAGAGAGGAGAACATGTTAGAAAGAAAAGAAGAGAAGAACCTCTCCTGCCATTTTGTTTATCTTGTTTAATTGAAGAAAAGAAGAGAGGTTACGCTATCGACATTTTATAATCTCTATTTTCATTTTAGCTTGAGTTCTTTATGTTCATTCACGAGTGAAAAACAACAAGACGAGCATTGGGGATGTTTTTTTTTTTTTTAATTTATTTATAATGATGTGAAGAATGTTAACCAATCCATCAATATTTTTCTCTAAAAATGAGAAAATTGCATAAAATGATCAATAAATTTTGTAATCATTAGATCAATTGTTAACAAATATCAATCTATCGATAGAGATTTATTAGACATTCAGGTCGGTATTTTAGTCATTCAAATCAATATTTCAAGCAGTCGGATCAAATTCAAACGGGCTACTTGAAATATCAATTTGGCTATCTGAAATATTGATCTGAATGTCTAAAATTACAATGAAAGCTTACGTATGGGATTTTTTGTGGGAAGAAAAAAATATGCTGTGTCTAGGCAACAAAGACACCATTTATTTCTTGATCAAACAAATGATGTGCCCTAACCGAGAGAAATGGTATCTGTACTCTTTTTTTCTATTATCTTTGCTCTTCTTCTCTTTTCTCCACTAACTATGAACCCTATGGTCATCTCCCTCTTCATCTCCTCTCTTATCTCCTATCTAACAGCTCTCCCTCTCTTCTGTTAGTGTTTTGATTGGAGCAGGGGCATTCTCAACCAACAATTATTAACACGTGTGCTTGGAGCTTAACGTGTGCATGGGCCTAGAAAACTAATGTCGAAAAATCAACTTATTTGGGACCAAGTTTAGAACCCTAAGCCTATTTAGGGAAACCCCCCTTGTTTTTAGCTCCGGAGAGAACTTCCAAGGATTTGAATTGGTTATAGTTCCTTGAAGTGGTAGGACTTAGGAGGGCTAGTCATAAGTCAATCACTCACTAACAATCACACTACTAACCAAAAAAAAGGCGAAAAGTCTCAGATTTGGGCAGCGTACCAAGTCGGGTCAGAAATTGGCTCCCTTATGGCCAATTAGCTAAGTCTGTTTGAGCCTAATTTCAATAGAAATCAATACGGAGACTGGAACATTTCTTAGTTGGAACTAGAGTAGGCCAAAATGGATGTCAATGTCACATTTGAAATTCGAGAAAAACTCAGCATGTGGAGAGCCTTTAGAGACTCTGGCATGACCATTTCATACATGACAAAATAGTAGCTTAGTTGATTACTCCTAGTTAGATTTAGTCAAATTCTTAGTTGTGACAAATCCTGGATTCATGTCATATAACTTTGCGAAAAATTGGCAGAGACTGCAAACTTGACACAACCCTCCCTTCCGGGTTTGAGATAGGTAATGCAGTACAACACATGGTAAGATGGAGTATTTCCATAACTGCTTATAAATCAGCAATATAAATACTCCCAACATATGCAAAAAAGAGGCAACTTATTGTAAATAAGAATTTTAACCTCCCCTGCAGTCGTAAACTAAATTACCAATTGCATGCAAGAAGTTATTGCTTTTGAAATAAAAAGCAACCCAAGAAAATTTTACAACCACATGCAAGCTGAATAACAGATGAGAAAAACAAGAAAAAAAAAAAGGAAACAAATTCTTGAACTGCACATGATATGTAACTTGTGAATGAAACTTTATTAGGTATCGGATGATCAGTTATATTGTCAAGAAACCACATTCTCATGTCGACAATTGAATTAATTTGCTTCGACAAAAAATTAAAAAAAAATTATATATATATAAATAAATAACACATTGGTTGATGTCTTCACGGCATCAACATTCTCTGTAATGTGTAACCAAATCCACTATCTGACTTCAGCTACTTCTGTGCTCAGGTAATCAACACTATTTCATGATTAGATGGAGAAAAAAATCCCAAGGTGCTATCAGCTAATTGTAAGAAACTCATTGATGTCTTCAATGACAGCAATATTCTATTTGTTGTGTGTACCCTCTATACAGAGCTTATCATGTTGAGTGCATCCAATTTCAGCTACTTGCATGTGCAGCTAAGCCACACTATTTCACGATTATTTCGAGAAAAATTCCCTAGATGTTAAGCAGTTTCTCATAAACACCGTACATGCCGCCAACCAAAGTGTAGGCCGTGCATCTTTTCTATCCTAATGAAAGAGATAAAAACATCACAAAAAAATGGGTTAGTAGCCACACTAGCAAAAGGTGAATTTATGCAGAAAAACATCAGTAGTCATGATTTGAACAGCCTTGGCTTGCTGGGTTTTTTTTCCCTGCTAATTCAGAATTCACTTCAACTGTTAATCATTCTTGGCTTTTGAGTACTAGAAATCCCTTCAATCGATTTGAAAAAGCCTGGGACTATTTTTTTCCTCTTCATTTTACTCTGCTATTTCAAAAGCTTCTCTCAAATCAAGTAGGAGAATAACATTCTCCAAGTCCCTTCCTATGGTGTGGATAGTGTTTTTTCTCTTTTCTTTTACTCCGCTATTTCAAAAGCTTCTCTTAAATCAATTTGCCCAGCTTAGGTTTGCCATTTTTGTACCTTGTTATTTCGGAAGCTTATCTCTTCAATCACTATGGAGTATGGATAGTTTGGGGTTTTGCTGTTGTGATTATTCCAGATGTTTTTATCCAATTCAACTGCATAGTTTAGGTTTGCTAAATTTCTTCTTCTTCTTAACGGTTCACTGTTATGTTTTAATATAAATTACTGATTTCATGTTAGTCTGCATCTTGTTTACTAATATTGCATGTTAGTTAGATGATGTCTAGTTTGTTAGAATTTTGCTAATTGTCAAAACAGTTTTTTTATAGAACTAGTATTCATGTGTAAAGGATTTCATCATCTATAATGAAATCCAAACCTTTGATTGGTTAAAACCATTGTTACAAATCTCCCGAGAAATACCCAATTCCTTCCGAGAAAAACTGAAAAAAACATCTAAAGTTTAAAATTTCATTTTTATCACAATATTTTTAAAAAAAACTCGTTGAAAATATGATTTTCTCTTTTTATCCCGTAAATATCGTGAGATTTAGCCGAGATTTTAAAAATATCTCGAGAAATACACCATGTTGTTGGTTTTATGAATTTATAAATTGGTGATATTTATTACTATTTATTAAAAATTTTAATAATCATTGCTAAGATTTAGGCAAGAAATACCCAAAAAAAATTAGATTTTAAAATCTCCAGAGATAAACTTCGGCCGATAAAAACCCGAGAACAAGATTTGTAACATTGGTTAGAACTAGAAGAATACAAAATTGGTATCCTAAGGATTTAAGGAGTCCAATAGTAGGTGACCACCTTATGGCTGATGGTGGGTGCTTGGGAGTGCATAATATTTTCACCTTAGCATAACTAAATCCATTACCCTAATCACCTTTCAGACAATCTCCTAATCACAGTCTCATTTTTGCATATTTTAGATACATTGATAATTTGTATCTAATAATTTTAGGCTTCCCAATCATACTCAATATAAAATAATAGTAGGTAGTACCTCCTAAATCCATTTTCCTTCTCAAGGTAATCTGTGGTCCTGGCCAAAAAAAAAGAAATCTTTCCAATACTTTTATCTTTTCTCTATAGATTGTTTCAAAACTCTATTGCTTGCAAAGGTACTAGTGTTACCTAGGCACATGGTACAGGTGCCAAGTGTGTAGGTGTCTAAAGGTGTTCGGCACAGTAAGCTCTGGAAATCTCAATACGGCGGCACAAACGTATAGATTTCTTAAAATAATTTTATATATATATATATATATATATATATATATATATATTATAACTCAAAATAATAGAGAAATTAATAAGAATAGAGAGGGGGACAACTTGTCCTCATGAAAAAAAAAGTATATCCCAAAGTTCGAAAAAAATCCTCATATAGAGAATAGAGAGGAGAAAACAAGAGATAGACGTACATATTGATCGTCGTTGATGCCACCGCTCTCCCAGTAAGTTTGCCTCTATATTGCCGAAAAGGCTACACAACTTTACAAAAAGTTCCTAGCAATCTAAAATATATATATATATATATATATATATATATATATATATATTATATTTTTTAAATGACATGACATACTTGAAACACTACGTGCCTAACCATAATGTTGACGCACGAACCAATGAGTGTTGTGTCGTGTCAAGGAGTCGGCATGGCAAAATTTGGGAAAACTGAAGTGCCTAGGTAACACTGATAGCCTAGGTAACATTGATAGATATACTAAGCGTGGTCTTCTTTGAAACCCGAGAGTATTCTTCAAATTTTATTTTTTTGTAGCTAAAGTGGCAATTCCAATAGCTTAATAGTAGTATAAAATCACAATCCTTTCTTATTGCAGTATAATTAAAGTTTACATCCAGACACTAGGTTATATTATGGTCTTATATCAATTAAGGTTGAATATTCGTGCGAATATATTTATGGGATGTCTGTTTTCTTCATTATTTTGTCTTATTTTATTTAAATAAAATTTTATCTTAAAAGAACAAGCCCGATTATTTTCCTAATTGCTTCAGATATTTATGTTTACATTACACATTTATAATAGATCTTACATAGCCCTTTCCAATTAATTGTATATCTAATCTATACATTCTTTAATAAGTAGGAAATTTTTTATTTTCTTCATTGTATACGGTTTGAGAGATAATTTTATCAAAATTTTATACTAATAATTTTATATGCATTCTCAAGCACAACATATGTTGAATTTTTAGTCCATCTTACATGATTATTAAACAATGACAAGTTACCACTCTCTTTGCTTATAATTTTTTTTTTGGAGAGAGAAGAAGATACCCCAAAAAGTGCTTAAACTTTGGAACTGGCTATTAGTGAATAGGAAAGGTTACCTGACTGTGTATACATGAGCTTCTGAAGTCCAAAGGCTGACAAATCGATGCTTCTCTCTCCATCATACCTTTCCTTTAGGAGGGTCCGAGGAAAAACAAAAGATCTCAATGGAACCACAACGGCTGCCATGTTATCCATGCTACCGTTTTCAAATGCAGTGTTTACTATGCAATCAGCTAATGAGTAAATGCTTGAAGAAAAGAGTTCTGATGTTTCATTTCCTTGTATATGTACATCCCGCAATAGATCACAAACATCCTGAGTGGTCAGCTTTTCGAATACGCCATCAGATGCAGCCACCAGGTATGTATCATTGGCTGTTAGAGTTTGCCAATCTGTCACCTCGGGTACAGATATAACGCCATAACTGATAATAACCAATAGAAAGATTAAATCAGAAAAAAAGTTTAGTTCTAGAATCAAAATTTGCGATTAACTGTGATGCAACATTTCTTAAGGTTGTTAAGACTGAAAGAGGCAATGATGGTAGAAAATTGGCCAAAATAATGATTGAAAAAATTGAGCGTGACGTGGTCTCACATGTTACCAGCTCAGGTAGCAAGTCATATGATTACTAGACTTGAAAAAAAAAAATTGACCATAACATGGTGTCAATTGTTACCAGCACTGTAGAAGTCCATATAGTCAAAAGGAGATACAAAACTGAACCGTATTCCTGGGTTGAGAAGCAAACCTTTTATAGGACACGTCACCAATAGAACGGGACACAGCTAGCCCACCATTAACTCGATGAACACCACTCCACTCAGAAACATAACCGCCAGCGGCTTCCACTCGGGATCTTTCATCATCTCTATCTGGATGATGATCTCTGGTCAGTTCCCTAACAGAAAAATGTGCCGATCCATTGGAGGCCGCTAACTTAAAGTTATTGCATTCTTTAGTGGGCATTAGAGCCTCATTACGTCTTTTCCTCCTGTATAACCTCGCTAAAGAACCTGTAATTTGCAAGTGCCATGGAACTGATTAATGTTCACCTAAATTTTGCATGGAATCCACTATAGCAAAAAATAAATGTAATAAATAATACTGCATGTAAGAACATGCAACAACATAGTTACATAGACCACAAAAGAATAGAAAACACAATCATAGTCCACCACTCAAGTTGGGACATGGGATTAACATATGCATTAAAACGATGAATAAGCTAGATTTCATGCCATTCCAAACCTTTAGCCTCCTGAGGAGACTGGATTTTTTCCGAGCATAGTAGAGCCTTCGAGTCCCCAACATTGGCAACTAAAATTTGACCATCTACTATAAGAACAACAGCTGCTGTAGATCCCGAATGAAGATTGTTTCTGGAAGCTTCCTACATGTCAAAATTTAATCGAAGTCATCATAATGGGGAACGCAATGGAGAAGACACAAAGAACAAAAAAAAAAAAGAAGACTTGCCTTAGAAAAAGTTACATCGATATCATAGATTGCCCTCAACAATGACTCTTTCAATATTTCCATGTGAAATGATCCATCAAAAATTTTAGGCAACATCAGCTTAGACCTGTGACAGCATTAGCTGTTATATTTCCTAGGTCCAGAGATCAAATGTAATGACATGATACTCATAAATAATTTGATATACCCGAGTCCTTTTAATGAACAAGATATGTTACTATGGTATACACATGAACAAACTGACCGCAACAAACTCAATACACTGACGCTTCTGAAATAAGTCCATATCCAGTTCCAACGCATAAACAAAACTAAGGAAAACACACCTTCCAAGGTTCAAATCACTGTGGTCTGATTCTTCATCCCGATTAAGTACTTGAAAAACCACATTCGGTTCAACCTGATATGGCAACTTTCCCATGGATTTCTTCAATGCAACAGAATATGTCCCATCAAGAAGAAATGACGTATGTAGAAAAAAATACTCCAACAGAAGCTTTGAAGCCATCTCACTTGCTTCGGCACCATTATGACCATCAAAAACCGCCACAATTCCAACAACAACCTCCTTAACCCCTGTTCTACCTGCTCCAATATCAAATTCTATAGATTAGAACGATCACTTCATGTGTAATTTAGAAAATTATCTTTTATCGATGATGACACATTATTAAAAGAAGCAACTAGAAGATACAACTCCAACAAAATCTGTTTGGAAAATGAATTTCACTCATAGATAAACTTATCTGTTCTGCTGAACCTAACAAAACCAATACCTTAATCAAAAACTAGATTACCCTGAGAGAGTTTTCTGTTCTTTTATCTTATATTTTGTTGCTTGCGAGCTTTTCGATTGATCAGATGGGATATCATAAATGAGTTTAATCTACTTAACCTTCATTTACTCATTGAAGTTAAGGAAAAGAAGGAGGAATTGAGTTTTTATAACAAATAAACTCCTCTCACAACCAAACTTAACAATACCACAACCTCTCATACAATCTGGATCCTAAATGAGTCGATGTTCATGACATCATCGTTACCAATTTCCTAGTGGCCCTTATCCCAAATATTTGAGGTGGGCAATATGAATCTTGTGTCATCTTTCTACTCTATTAATAGCATAGTAACAAAGTTCAGGTTTGGGAATTATTCGGCAGGGGTTAAGTTTAGAAAAAATCGGCAAATTCGGAATAGGTTCGAGATAAGTTCGAAAAAAAATAAATAATAATTATAAAAAATATATATACGAAAATGAAACCAACTAATCCATTTAACAACCTGAATAGCTAAACTACATAATAACTACCAGAGAATCACCAATTCAAAGCTCTAACATTGCATTTTAGGAGTATTTTAAGTCTATAACTTCAACAATCCATATAAATTACATAAGCAATTGCACGTAGTTTATAATTTCAAGAGTATTTTAAATCTAACATTGAAATACAATTGCAGGTCTCTATGCGCATAAGGCAGAATTATTAGATGCATTACCTTGCTGACAAGACAAGGAGGAGATGTGAAGAAAATTCAATTATTGACAATGATAATGTGACTGCAAAAAAACAGAAGGCATTGTTGAAACTGAAATAAGAGGTAGCCAAGGAGCTGAAAACAAAGAAATAACTGAAAAAAATTAAAGGATTTTTGCTGGGGTCCTACGAAAAAATCAAATCTAACAAAGAAAGAGCTGAAAACAAAGAGAAAAGGTGGAAATTAATGATGGCAACCACAAAAGAGGAAAAAGAACAGGGTACATTAAGAATAATGGCTTCAAAAGGTCAAGAAAGATAAGGGTAGAGAAGAGCAAGAAAACCATGGGTGGGAATAGGGATTTTTGTTTGTCGTTCACAAAGCATGGGTTCGGTGGGTGGCTAAATTGAGCATAGAGAGAGAGAGATGGAAGAGAGAGAGGCTTGCCGGAGGAGAGAAACGTTGCCGGAGTATGTTTCGTCGGAGTATGTTTTGCTAGAGAGCTAAGCCAAGTTGAGAGACGAGAGAGGGGTGGGGTCTATGGAGCCAGAGACAAGAGAGGCGTGGGGTCTGTTTCGTGCCCTAACCCTCTTTCCTTTGCTTTATAATACATTAAGGAAAGAGGAAAAAAAAACTTAACAGCCGAACTATTCCTGAACTGGCAAATTGCCGTTTGCGAACCTCCGAACTATTCGTTAGTTCAAGATTTAAGTGCCGTTCTATTCGTCAGACCCTCAGAAACGAACTATTCGCGAACTTTGTCACTAGGATTAATAGCTATTCGCGAACTTTGTCATTGGGATTAATAGTCATGCATGTAGTCGAAATGTCAAATTGTGTTATCAAATCTTTCCGCACTATTTCCATCTACGTCAATTTTGGCATTCTCTCCCCCTTTCAGAGCCTATCTCACTAGTCTCGTCATTGGTCTTTTGTAGATGTGTCCAAGCCATCAAAATTGACTCTCCCTCAATCCAAAGAGATCCCGCCGTACTAGACACCGCTGAGGCCGCCAACGCCGGCATAAAGCTGATTCACATCATAGGCATGGTGTAGGGCAAGAGGGTTTGCAGGCGATGGGGAAACCCCTCTTTCTCGAAATGGCTATTGAGGAAAACGTCTCGCATGGGATTTTAACCACTTCTGGCTCCGAAGGAAATCCAATGACGATTAGGGAGACACGTGTCACTCAGGATTTCCGTTTTCAACGCACTGACTCACTATCTGTCATTCCTTTGAGGTGCAACCCTCTGGCGGATCCAAGGGCCGTAGGAGCCTTAAGCCCTATTCGCTTAGGGCCTCCAATTATTGGGCCCATCAGTCAATTTGGGCCTGATCCTAGGCCAGGCCAACCTTCTTCCGAACTCATATCAAGAGGCATGCCTCCAAGTCCACTCGTCCAACCCGAACCAGAGAACATCCAGGCAGATCTAGAGGGTACGAATCCTTTCCTCTTAGATCTTGTATTTGAAAAATTGGGGTTATTCACCACTGTGTACCCACGTAAGGAGGTTTCAAGCGCAAGGGAAACCCTAAGAGGGTATTCGTGGGTAGTTGGTTCCCTCATCAATGGGAGCTCATCTAGCGACGACAAGATTGCCTCGCTCTTCTCTGGCCTGTCCAGTGGTCCGCAGATTGGGGTGACGCAGGTGGTGGCTCATACAATTGTTAAAGAAGTTGTTGAAGATGTTGGGGATAGCCCCATTTCAGTCAGACCCTCCCCAATTCACGTAGATTATGGCGTGGTTACGCTATTCAACAACAACTTATCCTCGCTGACTGTTCTGGGTGGCTACGAATCACTGCTGCCAGCCCCAACGAGTTTTGACAAGCTATGTACCGTCGTAGAGGATCAATCAAGGGCGTCCCGTGCCATCAAGGTCGACCCGAGGGAGGGGTCTAGAGTTGCCACTATATGTAGCTCTCCCGAGTCAGATCAGTGTTGGTCTGGAGGTCAGATAGAGTTGGTACAGGGTTCAAGGGTTAAGACCTCCCCTATTGAAGAGTTTGCAAGTGGGGGCGATATTCCAAAGTATGGGGAAGGTTCCTACCTCGCACAGAGTAGTCAAGTGTCATTCTGTTTTGCGGAAGCAGCGTCTGGAGGCTGTTGTAAGAGCCTCTTCTCCCCTGATCCGACCTCGAATCAAATTCAGGCCCTCGAACAACCCGAGCCAGTGGTAAGAGACAGCTCAAGGCAACCAAGGTTACCCTCTCTGCCCCTCTCAAGTACGCCTACCCCCTCTGCCCCATCCCCCAACCCTATTTAATCTTCTTTGAATAGGGTTGGGAAATTGGCCCTTCATTGTTCTATTAGTTATAGTTCTTATTTATATTTGCAAAACCAGGGAAATTTGACACTACAGCCAAATGAGAAACAAACGAGTATAGTAAGGTCGGTGTCACTGCCCTGCCTGACCAACCTCACTGAAAATAAAACTAGATCACAATCAGGGCTTCAAGGTCTTCTCCAAGATGATCTAGCTGGAATCTTGGATCAGAGGTCAATCTCTCCCCAAGTCGATGCAGGTGTCTCCTCCGGAGTCCTGAGTAAAATGACAAGCATTAGCAAGTTTCTTGGCCTCTCAATCAAGGGCCATGAAGAGGAACTTCAGAGATTATTTCAATCTCTTGAAGTAGTAGGGGTAGGTCTGTGGTCAAGCCTAAACCAAGGCATTCTTTAGGTCTGGTGAGGAGATCAATTATGGAGTTGAGAAGGTTGGAGTGTGCCGTCAATTACGATACCTTGAGTCGTAAAGTCATTCCTAGATCTAAGAGGTTGGGTCAGGGTAGTGATGAATGTTAGACTTGAGTCTTCTCTCCTGGAACATTAGAGGTTTGGGTTGTCCTGCCAAACAAGCGAGAATCAAAAAGTTCATTCTTTCCAAAAAGCCATCAGTTCTCCGCATTCAGAAAACCAAGCTTGATTCTATCCATCCCCAATTAATTCGGGACATATGGGGGAATGGTCCCTCAGACTGGCTTAGTGTGGACTCATTAAAAGCATCTGGGGGCATTTTGCTTATGTGGGATAGGAGTAGAATCGAGGTATTGGATTCCGAAGTAGGGGTGTACTTGATCTCTATTCTTTGTTGCCTATTGAATGAGGGGAATATTTGGGTGTTCTCCGGGGTCTATGGCCCCTCTGGGTCCATTGCGGATGCCGAGTTTTGGCAAGAACTTGATGATGTGAGTGGTAGGTGGGATGCCCCTTGGTGCATGGGTGGTGATTTCAATTGCATCCGCTATCCTCACGAAAGGCGAAGAGCTCAATCACCCACAACCAAAATGCAGAGATTGGCAAGTTTCATCTCTCGTCATAGCCTGCTCGAATCCCAAGAAGCCAATTTACTTGGTCACAATTACCGTCGAAACTTCTCGCCAGCAGATTAGATCAGTTTCTCTTCTCTAATGGTTAGGAGGACATGTTCCCTAATCTTGTCTAATCATCCCTGCCTTGCCCCACCTTCGATCATGTGCCGATCTTGTTGGCCTCCGAGAGTGTCATGGGTGGCCCCACCCCATTTCGTTTTGAAAACATGTGGCTCCAGTCAGAGCCACATTCAGCCCTCAAAGCAAAACTCAAGATATGGAATAAGGAGGTTTTTGGGGATGTGTCAGAGCACAAAGCTTAGGTGTTACTCAACATTCAGTCTCTTGACTTGATAGAGAGCAATCGGCCCCTCTTCGAAGTGGAGAGTCGAGCCCGAGAGTCCCTAAAATGTGATTACTTGATCTGTGCGACTAGAGGAGATTAGTTAGAAGCAGAAGTCTAGGATCCGATGGTTGAAGGAGGGGGATCGTAACACTAAGTACTTCCACCGTATGGCCAACTTCCGTCGAAAATCAAACCTTATCTCTAGTCTCTTGGTCCACTGTGAGTGGAAGATGGACTCGAAGGCCATTGAGGATAGTGTGGTCGACTTCTACAAGGATCTATATTTGGAGAAAGTATCCTGGTGTCCAAAGCTAGACGGACTTCCTTTCGACTCCATCACCCAAGCCCAAAGTGAGAAGTTGGAAAAACAGTTCCGGGAAGAGGAGGTGTTGATTGCCATTCAATCCTTGGCAAGTAATAAAGCCCCTGGCCCAGATGGATTCTCCATAGAATTGTATAAGGCGTGTTGGGATATTGTGAGGGTAGAGCTTCTAGCAGTGTTATAGGAGCTCCATGCCACTGGATCGTTTGATAGGATGATCAACAATGCATTTGTGATCCTGATTCCAAAGCGGGCTGGGGCCCAGAACTTGAAAGATTTCCACTCGATTAGACTGGTCGGTTACGCTTATAAGATTTTAGCAAAAGTTCTGGCCATCCATGTCCATAGTGTCTTGGGGTCCATCATCTCCCCCTCATCAAGGCGCCTTTGTGCAGGAGAGACAGACTTTAGATGAAATCCTGATTGCAAATGAATGTGTGGACAAGTGTCTTAAGTCCAAAACTCGTGGCCTGTAGTGTAAGATTGATATGGAAAAGGCCTACAACAATGTCAATTGGGAATTCCTTTTATATGTGTTGGGCAGAATGGGATTTGGTCCCAAATGGAGAGCATGGATCAAAGCCTGTATTTACTCCGCCTCCTTCTCGATCCTCTTTAACGGCAATTCAAAAGGCCTTTTTCATAGTACTAAGGGGATAAGGCAGGGAGACCTGTTATCTCCAATAATTTTCATCATTGTCTCGGAAGTCATGAGTCGAATGTTGACCTGTGCGAATGGGCAGGCGTTTACAGGATTCTTCGTGGGTAGGGAGCAACTCAATATCTCTCATTTACAGTTTGTCGATGATACCTTAGTGTTTTGTGGTGCATCTTGCTCTCATAACTTATCAATCTTCGGTGTATTCTGAGATGTTTTGAGGCAGTGTCAGGTCTTCGTGTCAATCTGAGTAGAAGTGAGATCTTACCTATAGGAGATATTCCCCATCTTGACCTCTTGGACAGCTATCTCGGGTGTCAAAAGGGCTCCCTTCCATCCACTTATCTAGGACTGCCTCTGGGGCCCCCGTTCAAGTCCAAAGTTGTTTGGGCCCCGGTTATCGAAAGATTTTCCGCACATCTCGCACGGTGGAAGTCCTGCCTCCTATCCAAAGGAGGTAAGCCGACCCTGATCAAGAGTTCACTGCGGAGCCTACTCACTTATTATCTTTCCAGCCTTACTCTTCCTCAATCTGTCGCCTTGATCCTCGATTGTCTCCAGTGAAATTTTCTGTGGCATGAGCGAGGTGAAAACCGTAAATATCATTTGGTAGATTGAGACCAAATCTGTAAACCATTAAAGGCGGGGGGCCTTAACCTTGCTCCACTAAGTGTGGTCAATAAGTCGCTCCTAGGTAAATAGGTTTGGCGGTTTGATGAGGAGCTTGAGTCTTTGGCGGAGAGTGATTGTGGCTAAATATGGGCTTGCATCGCTGTGGTCGTTAGGGGTTCCCACGGGGTGAGTCTCTGGGTATCATGGTTATAGCAAAGTCGCTAGACTCTTTCATTAGGTTCAAGTTGGGTAATGGGAATGATATCCAATTTTGATATGATGTATGGAGTGGTCAGTCGAGGCTCAAGGATGATTTTGGCTCCATTTTTTCATAGGCACTCAATAAAGGGGCATATGTAGCTGAGTGTGTCGAGCGACTAGGTAACAATATAGTCTGGTGTCGTAAGTTGAGGAGGGCTTTGAATGATTGGGAAATTGGGGATATGCAGCGTCTTCTGTCCCGGTTGAGTTCTTCCGTCCCAAGATCTCAGCTAGAGATTGTAGGAGTTGGTCCCGTAGCAACAACGGTCGATTCTCAGTGCAGTCCCTCTTGCGGTCCTTTGGCCCTGTACTTTTGCGTTCATTTCCTCATAAGGCTGTGTGGGCTAACTATGTCTCCACGAAGGTATATCTTTTTTCCTTTGGTTTGCGGCTCTAAATAAAATTCTAAATACGGATCAGTTGAAGAGGAGAGGGTGGAGCTTGGCCAACCAATATAATTTGTGCCTGAATACGGAAGAGAATGTGAATCATTTGCTCTTGCACTGTTCGGTTGTCTCTGGGATCTAGGCTTGTTTCTTGGTTCGGATGGGTGTGGAGTGGGTCTTCCTTTTCTCCTTTCTGCACTTCTTATTTGGATGGCACCTGATGACTTTGGTGGGCGCTGAAGAATTCATCTGGAATGGCCGTGTTTTCGACAATTCTTCATCATCTCATCAGAGGATCCTATCCCGGGTACAGCTTTCGATTGTGGAGTGGAGCTCCACAACCCCGTCGGGGCAAGAAGTTAGGGAGACCCTTTTATTTTGAGACAGTTGATAGTAGTGCAGTCTTTTTTTTTTCTTTCCTTATTAGTCCTATGTTGCTTTTCTCTTAGTTTACATCTCTGTAAACTGATTATTAGTATATATATTATATCTGATTTATTGATTAAAAAAAAACTACTCCCAAATTCTTTTAAATGTGCTCATTTATGATCTTATCTTTTCTAGTCTTTCCACTCATCTGTCTCAACATCTTCATCTCAGCTACACTAACTTTTTGAACTTGTCGCTTCTTGGTTATCCATGATCCAACACTCTGTTCCATAATGTATATGTTATAACTAGTCATATTATTTTCTTGTAAAAGTTTCATTTAGTTCGATTAGAATGCATTGATCACATAGCACATTAGCACTACAGAAACACTTTCCACTTGAGACACGCAGCCCTAAATTTGTGGACAATATTATGAATAATTGTGCTTCGACATCAAAATGGGTTACTTTAGGATATCTTTTGGACATCAAATTTAAGTACCCGTATAAAAAAAGTTGTATGCCAATCAATTCTCAGAGGTAACCTTTTTTCCCGAAAAAAACTGTTCTAGAATCAGGATCATATCAATTCCCAAGTCCCACCAAACGTGTTTCTGTTCCCACGGAGTGATGCCAAATGACCCTAAGTCAATGAATACCGTATGGAGATTTTCTTCTTCTCCCAAAACCTCCATCAATTGTCCAAGTAAGATGATTGCCTCAATAGCAGTCCTAGCATAAATCCAAATTGGTTTTTCAAACTCTATTCACTTGTCCTTTTTTGTGATTGGTAATCAATTAGTCATATTATATAAAGCAATCAAGGATATAAAAAGGGAGTTCACAAGAGAGTAAACTCAAACAGATTAAAACAGGAAAAAAAATATGTTTTACATCAACACATTAGCACAATACGGTGCTCGGCCCAACTTTCTACCTCACAGTACTAGACCAACCAAATTCTCACCCTCCTTTCGAATAGAGCACCAAAATAAAATTAGGTGTCAAACTTGTAATCATGGGATAGCTAAAGTGGTAGAGGTATCATCAAACACTCTCATGTTCCTTTCTTTCTAAATGAGCCATTAAATAATTCCTAGAAAAAAATACCAAATAACTGTCTGAGAAGCCTCCAAACTCACCGATGAACAATAAGATAGGAAATCCTGAAAGGTAGAAGGGAAGGCCCAACCTAACACACCCCAATTGAAAAACATTTTTTTCTTAAATATCAGAGGCAAGAGGATACTGGATAGTGAAGTAGCAGCTGGTTTACTGATTCTACTACTTGATAGCACATAAAACAGCGATTCACCATCTTCCACCCTCATTTTTTCAAGTGATCGTACGTGAGAATCTTACTTAGAGCTGCAATCCAAAGGAAGAAGGATACGTTGGACGAAATTATAGGATTCCAATCAACCCACTGAAGTGGGGGGACAAGGACCTAAACAAAAAGAAATTACAAATGATCTCATTGTAAATCAATTGTTGTTGACCCTAGACCACAGCCTAACATTCTTATTTTGTATGCATTGGGAATTCATTCAAGCGCCTTAAGAGACAAAGCATATCTTTCATTTAGCAATCATTCAACCAACGTCTCAACTCTCAACCTAAGACATCACACCACGTCACCAACAACTCTATCAAAGTATTCTGTAACTCATGCTAATCTATCTAGGGCAAGAAGAAAAATATTCCCAAAATCATCTTTTAGACGCAATGAGCCACAAAAGATATCATACCAAAACCTGACCTCTGTATCATTACACATTTTATAACTAATATTGCACAAAACATCAATGAAATACTCACAAGTCATAATACCTTTTCACAGCCCCAAACCATGGGAATTCCTCACTTCCTTTGACTCCTAACAAGACTTCTCCACATACTTAGTCACAATGACTTGCATTTATAGGATATCCCTCTCCTCCTCAAATATTTACAGCCACTTTCTCAACAAGGCCTTATTCACTTCTACCAAGAATTTCAAATTCAGGACTCCATCCTTCACAAGATGACACACTTTCTCGTACGCAACTAGATGATATTTCTTCTTCCCACTTTCTCGTTCCACAAAAAGTCCATTTTCATATTCTCTAGCTCATTAGCGTCGGAACATGGGATGGTCAAAATGGACATGAAATATGTAGGGAGACTGCAAAGGGTAATTTTACTGAGTGTTGGTTTCCCTAATTTAGATAGGGATGATGATTTCCACATCGATAATCTACTGGAAATCTGTCTCACAGTGGCCCACAGCGACCTGAACTTAAAACTAGACCCAAGAGGCATCCCCAGATATTCTAATCCCAATACTCCTCTCTTACATCCTAGACAGGACACTAATTTCTCTAAGTTTTTGGAACCTCTCCAACCCCCCACAATCTCGCTCTTTCCCAAATTTATTCTCAGCCCCAACACAGCTTCAAAACATCTAACCAAATACCAAAGATAAATCCATTGCACAGAGGATGCATTATATAGAATTAGCGTGTCATCCACAAACCGAAGGTGTGAGATACACAATTCAACGTTCATGTAAAGCTTGAAATATTACAAAACCACTAAATTAATTATAATATTGGTTTCCTTGTAGGAATTTTATCCTTTTCTTTACTTTTCTGGCTGGTATTCCTAAATAAATTTGACTTACTCAAACCCCATTATAGCAGTTGCTCTAATAACAGAACTTTTCTATTACAAACCCTCTAAAAGGGAATTTCTCATAAAATCACAGCTTGGGACACCAAGATCAATGAAACTACAATTAATTTTTCTATTCGTTTTCCAATATACCCATAGTGGGTATAATCTATCTATTAATTAAAGTATGACTTGTACACCCATCCTTGAAAGAATTCAAATATTTGATTGTTTTAAAACTAAATGATAAGTGCCCTGACCAATACTCCTCAAAAGACCAGCGTGATAAGGGGCGGAAGATCAATTTACATATTCAAGGCACGTAACACTAAACTATGAATCAAGTCCAAACAAAACCCTAACCCTAATGCATTATCAATTAGGACAAGAAAAAAGTTTGTGCTTACTTGGAAACGGGATCCGAATGTCGAGAGCGCACAAAATGCGATCCTCCTGATACTTCCTTCGTCCCTGAAGTGTGGCAGTCTGACAATCGACCGTCGGATTTGGGAAATCGTCCGATGAGAGAGTCCAGCGAGGGCACTTTGGAGATTGAAAAACCGCCGGAGCACCGCCTTCTTTATAAGCCATCAAACATTTTGAGGATTCCGATTCTCCATCAAAACATGGAATTGTACAGAGAAGAAAACCTAATATGAAAAGAAGAATCCTGAAATCTACCGTCATAATGTGAAGATTGGTTCCTGGGAAAACAGAAATCGAAAAGTGAAACGAGAGAGAGAGAGTTTTAAAGAGGGACTTCGCGCGTTATTTAGAAAGGAGCGTTGACGGAGTAATAGTCTAACAGACGCCATTAGAGAGTTGACTCGGGTGGGTTGGAGTTTCCAATTTGGTTTTCCGGAACTTGTTCGGGTCATGCTCAAGTTGAGCCCTAACGAATGAACAGGCCTTCAACTGAGATCCACCACATTTATAAATGGGCCTTGGAGTCAACACAAATTTAACCTGCAGAGAGTACAAAGTACAAACCCTTTCTGGCCCTACTAAAAAGGCAGGCCCTTTTGGAGTGAGTGTGTGGGTTTACTCTTATGGCACCTTAACGATACCCTTAGGTCTGCGTGTGTCTAAAGTGTGTGTTACTTGATACTCTTCCTACCAAAAAAGAAAAAAGGTGTAGTGTTCTAACTTTGAGATTAACTATGATCAGAAGAAGCCCCGGGGAGCAGAGATTAAGGGAACATTCTGGAAATGATAAATAAATAATTCAATTAATAGAAGTACACTTCTTTTATATTTGTCATTATCAAACTTCTCCTACCAAAAGACATATTTTTTTTATTATGGGTGACAATCGGGCCAAGTTTGGGCTGCAAAGCCCATGCAAATGTGTGGGGCTTCCGACGGGGTCTATTCAAAAGTACTAAAATTTGCAATCCCTATCTTGGATTGCTCCCCATTATCTGCAATTGGAGCTCCGGTTCATTGTTAATTTCTTTTAACTTTTTTTCTTTTCACATGTGAAAATTGTTTGCCGCAATGAATGCTAGTATCACCTTTTAACATAGTTAACTCACCTTCAACCTTAAGAAGATCGATGGGTTTTGAGTATGGCCCTTTGTGTAATGGGTCGGGAGAGCTATTATTTAAATAAAATTAATTGTATTTTTAAATTTTTTAAAATTTTATATATAAGTAAAATTATTTTTTTGGGCAAAATGTGCAGGCCTATACAGCCACCACATGACCCTTTTTAACACCCACTAACTTTGGTTAATTCACTCACCTAAGGTTCATCCATCTAACCTTGGATTTTTAGAAAAAAATATACATTAATCTTACATTGATTAAGCTTAACCACAGTTTAAAAAGGATCTACTAGCTACCATGTGTTCCTTATAAGTTTTAACACTCACTAACTGTAATTAAGATTCACTCACCCCTAAGGTTAATCTTGATTTTTAGAAGAAAAAAAAAATTAACCTTAGTTTTATTAAGCTTAACCACAATTAAAGAGAGATGGATGGAGAGCGCATGGAAATTTGGGGGAGGGGGGGCATTAACTCAGAATCTGAGGGCACTCTATATAAAATTTTAATACTATTGGTTTTTTTCTTATAAAAAAAATCTACCTAAGAAAAATGGATTTTCCAAAATTTTAGGGGAATATGCCCCCCTCCCCCACCCCCTGGTTCCGCCCCTGCTTACACTGCTTATATCAAGATTATGACAAAATAATATCACTCGGTTCAGAGCATAATGGATTGTGTACCTTTGATATTATGGGAAAATTATTGTAAGCATTCAATCTTGTACCCGTAGGATCTACAATACCCATTAAGCTTGAGAAATAAAGATTGGCCAAAACTTTTTTTTTCCTTCAAAAATACCCAAATAATCACTTATTGACAAAAGTACAACCAAACATGATCTTCATTTTTTCTTTTCTTTTCATAACACTACTTATTTGGTAATCAATTGTGGCTGCAATAATCCAAACCAAACCGGAGCATAAATCATGATGATCATTAATGCCAGTCCAATAACTACACAATGCCACTCTTTCCGCTGCATTGCCATTCCTAAACCTAAATAAAGAAAAGGGTTGCGTAAAGAAAAAGGTCTAACAGCCGGGGTAAAAACAAAAAACTCACCAAATCCTATGATTTGAATCTTGAATTGTTTAAATAAACAAGCAAATTATTTAATAGTAATAATAATAATGAGCAAGGCACCTTAACTTAGAGGACTTTATGCTTATTGCCGGATCGGAAGGCACCAAAGAACTGGGGACCATGGTCCAAAAAGTATATTTGTATAAGATCACATCAGTTTATTTCAAGCCCAAGAAAACTCATAGGAATATAAAGCCAACATGATACAACTGTGCATATATCCAGAATAGTTTTTTGTGGTTTGGGAAGCTAAAACAGATTTCAGGCAGCAGCACCAACAGTACGGTTAGTGACGTCCTTCTCCACAAAAGCTTCAAGATACTCCTTCCTGAAAACACAGACCTTTTTCTAAGACTGAAGGAAGCCTCCACTAAAACTCAATTGGCCATGAGTGCAAAGTAGAAATCTCCAGAAAACACATATAATGGAAATACCATAGAAATTACAAAACCATTAATTACCTTGCAGGAAGATTATCATGAGGGCGGTTATATGGTGTCCACACTGGTTCTCCAACAAACAACCTCATCGCCTGCAACAACATGTCATGTAAGAGACATGGATAGTTTTCTTAAGAAAGCATTGTGTACTCACATTCACAGGAAATATGATATATTAGGAATTTAGGACAACAAACAATGCAGAGTCAGTCCACCAAGAACCATAAATACAGTTCCACCTATGACCTAACCAATAAGTTAAGGGTGGTATTTGGTTAGTATCATGATAAGTGGTGCAGTTACTGCAGTAGCACGGTCAATCTCAACATGAATTAGGTAAAACCTTTACTTAAGCTCCTAAAGAACTTAATAAAATCTTACTAAAGGAAATTTTGCTGAAATCTAATGAATTTTGACACTAGAAACTATATTTTGGTCAGTTGCAGGTGTTAATTCCACTAGTGGCAATTCTTGTGGTTACAGGGACAAGTATAACATCTATAAAAGATTTTAGAGATAGATGAATAGATAATCTTGAGTTAGTAACATTACACACTCTCCTAGTCCCAGTAAACACCCAAGAAGCCACCCAATCATAACCCTCTGATCAAGTAAATTATTTATTAATGCTTTTCCTTTTTGTCGCTAAAAGCCTCGGTGCTCACCCTTTATCTAGCAAATGAGAAAAGCACCATCAATGATGTTTTCTGCCTACCTACTTCATTCCGTTCTTCAATATAGTATTTAATACATTTACTTTTTGTGTTATCCGGCATACCAGCTAATTTCTACTCTGTTGTGTTATCAGGTTTACAAATTACAAACTACTCGTTTCTTTGTAGTACATGGATGCTTGTGTAGTAGTTGAGAATAGCAAACAAGAACGCAATACCTTGATGTAGTTGTTTGAATCCAGAGTAAAACGGTGATAAATTCCAGCAGGCAGGACGATCATTGCCCCTTTCTTCACCCATACACGGATCCAGCATTCATTTCGGTCCCTCACATCAAAATAACCTTCACCAGAAAATAGAAATCAGAAGGCCTGAATTGATAGGCACAACAGTATTAGAAAAACCTAAACTAATCCTACCACTTCCTGCCACACAGTAGCGGATTTCCTCATCAGTGTGAAGATGTTCTTCAAAAAAGTTCTTTATCTTCTCCTCGTAATTCGGAAGCTTTTCCGGGCACACCTCGCAAAAGTCCTTTATAAAAACAAATGAGACCCTTTTAAACTAACAATCTTTGTGCAGTTAATTGAACCACACATACAGTATAGCATAGAAGCATAAAACTTCCACGCCCTTCAAGCAACACAGAAGTACAGGTAAAGAAAAACAAATTAGCAGTATAACAAACCATGTAGGAATATCCACGAGCTTCACGAATCTTCTTCAATTCCTCATCAGTTTCATAATTATCTGCATCTAAACGCCAGCTGAGCACTCCAAGTTCTGCAATGTTAACATAATTTCTCCAGGCAAATTAGTTAAAAACTTTATCTATTATGGTTTGGCAATGTAATGATAAATATATATATATATATATATATATATATATATATATATATATATATATGCAATGTTAACATAATTGCTCTAGGCAAATTAGTTAAAAAACTTTATCTAATATGGTTTGGCATTGTAATGATATTTTACATTGGAGATGTGTACCTGCAAGTTGGTCCAGGGACACAAATTCCTTGGGATCCCGGTGATGGGGGAGTCTCTGGTCTTCCTCACCTTCATCCATGTACCAAGCTTGGATAACTTCCTCCCTACCATCCTGATGAAAATAAAGTTTGAAAAACCATTCCATTAATGCATATTGCCCTTATTTCATTTTGTTGCAATTGTTTTCAGGGATGAAAAATATAGATTCAATAAAACAAAATTCCAGAGTCGCCTAAGATTATAGTCATAAGGCTGTATGTACCCATCCTGTGTGTGCTTACGGTGAGGGAAGTGGTCCATCTAGTCATCAGGTGCAGAACTCATATCTCTATGGAAGCAAAAAAATTAACATACAAAATGGAAAGATGTGTCCAGTGTTTTGTGAAAAACATCACCCTATCAATGTGCTATCAATGCGTAGTCTGCATCTTGTTATCATAAGGCAAGCTTCTTCCACCTCCCCTTCTAAAGTCAACAACTCAATTGTGTTTGTCTATGCCCTAACTAGGAAATCAAGTAACTAACAAGCAAAAGAAAATATCCATGCAGCTCCAACTAATTGTTAGGCTCTCCATCCCATCTTGAAAAACAGAGGCTTTTCATTTATTTTTATCTGGGAGTGCATATATATACTTACATGAACCAAATGATATATATATATATATATACACATATGAATTTACACATACCAATATTTCAAATCCATTGGATGAATGATTTGACATCCTAAAGCTTCCCACCCACCTTTCTAAGTTATTCCACTGTCTCCTTTGTGTTGTTTCTCATTCTTTTCATGTAATCAAGTTGTGTGGCATATACAAAACCTCAGCATAGATGATTAAAATATATTCTCTTTGATTGATAATCAAAATATTAAAAAGAAGAAAGATAAGTACAGGAATTAGATCAAAGACCTTGGAAGTCAAATGACTCAAATTGTCTAGTTGGCTCATGATCCATCAAAAGAAGCAATGGATCTATGTCTGTTTCGCGATACTATACAGTATACACTCACTTGAAGGGAATCAACTGGATCCAATCCAATATAAGGGGGGAGGGTGGTTTTATTAATGGGATGAGAAAATGGGACTGAAGATGCACACACAATATAAGTCCATAATCCCCCCAGAAGGTAATATTTTCATCTATTTAGTATTGCTTTGGCAGCATGGCTGAGACTGAGAGGAAAAGAACGGGACTGCAAATCTTGTTTCCTCAGTTTGATCTAGATGTCACCTGATCAATAAAAGACTTGGAATACATGACTCTGTCCTGCTGATACAGCTTGTCAATTTATTACCCGGCATAAGTTAGAAAAGGACTAAGACTGTCAATACTTTCTTTATTTTAAGAATCTGGAGGTTCTCTAAAGAACTGTATATCCTTGCGCCTAGGACCCAAGGAATAATAATGGCAATGAATGGGCTATTAAGACTTGCTATTCTCTTAAACTACTTGTTCAGTGTTTACTGATTGAGGCTTGCATTGGATAGCTGAATGAGGAATCAAATTATTAGTTGCTGTAGAAGATACTTTGTCTGCAAACTCACCGGTCTCTAAGTGCTCAGGCATTCAATCAAAATATTAGATTGGATGTACTATTGGATTTAATAGAATAGAAGTGGAAAAAGATTCCTTCTATTTAGTAGCCCTCGGTAAAAAATGTAATAGTTCGATCCTCTGTGAAACAATCGGAAAACAGTGAGGATGATGCAAATGGAAGAAAGAGGTATGTGATAAATAGTGATCTATCTCGAGTGTATATTGATACCTTCTACTTATGAAAGTTATGAAGGGAAACAAAAGAAACAATAAGTCTTACTATTCGTACATTTTCCACTAGTAAGATTTCTCATGATATTTCCAAGGGTGTCACAAGACTCACAACGTATCTTACTTGTGCATAATGCTTCCAAATTCAACTTGAAATCATATAGGAACTGTTATAAGGTGATCAATTGGATTGGTTCATTATAAGAGTTTGGTCATAATCACCTCTAACTTTGTGCCATTGAATCAACTATTATTAGTGTGAAATAATGGAATAATTCCTTCATATATATATATATGAGAACAGAAAGAACTGTTTCTTCAACCTTGAATTTTAATAATTCAAAAAATTCAATTAAAAACTATTATAACAGGCCAACTCCTCCTGTAGATCTTCAGTTTGAAGAAATTCTAGGATTAGCCAATTGTTCCTTTGATGGATCTTTGTTGTACAAAGGATTTACACTGAAGCTCCGTTTGTTTCAATGTAAAATAGGGGAAAACAAATGAATTTCACGGAAAATGTCAATTGTCTTAAAGATATCATGCGCAGAAAATGATATTTTCCGTAAAATTCATTTGTTTTCCCCTATTTTACATCAAAACAAACAGAGCATGAGTATCAAATCGTCAATTTCCTTCATAACATCCTGACATACGCAAACCCTTGTAAAATCAAGGGTAGTCCTGAAGAACGTATAATTCATATGATTTTGATTGTTCTTCGGAAGCCCAAAACTATCAAAATCATATTGAATTGAATTGTACATAGTTAATATCTAAACGGTTACTCATCAACAAGCTAATTAGGCCTACTGCAAGTCACCTTGAAGAAAAAAAAATTAAAATATTAGTACTCCCATGGGCCCAATGTGATAAACCTCCGAATGCACACTCAGAGAAGTAAATCAAAAAACAAAAAAAAAAGAAAATCTGACACTCCACTTTCTCCATTTGATGGATATATTCGTTTTATTTCTTTCTGAACAAATTATGCTATGATTTGTCACACTTTCTATAAATTCAATTCCATAGGTCGTATTGCAAACATTTCCAAATCAATCGCAAACTAAAAGTTAAAAAAATCCAAAAGCCATACCAAATCTATGTAGATCAAATATTCTCACTAGTCTTTACCACATAGTTACCAAAGTGAGAAGTGAAAACAAGAAGCAAAGTGAGAAGCGAGGCTCAAAAAATCCTTAGGAAACGGGAAGTGAGAAATAAGATATAGGTGCATCTTTCTCATTATATTAGGATGACTTTTCATACCTTTTACATACAATACTTGTGGAGAAGTAGGGGTGCAGGTTTCAATCCAACAACAACTACACCCTAAGCTTTAGATTCGTGTCTATCCAATCACTTCCTACATAAATAGCCCTCTTTGACTACTGGACATGATGGAAACAAGCTTCCTGGGAAGCAAGTCTCGGAAACAAGCTTCTTGAGAAATGAGTCTTGTAAACAAGCTTCCTAGGAAGCTAGCTTCCCACCTTGTACATAGCTTCCCTACAACTATGCTTTACCAAGTGCTTTGATATCGATTGTTTGCAAGAACGTGATTGAGGGATTAATAAAGACATGAGAATTTAAGAAAAGGAAAAAAAAAAAATCACAAGACAAGATTTATGTGGTCCATCACATGAGTGACTACGCCCATGGGCGAAGACAATCCAATAGCCTCCACTATGCAGAGATTACAAGGTACAATGGTTTCCCTGATCTCAAACACTAAGAGGCGATTCTCCATAAGAGCCATTGAGATACCTGTGACCCCACCTTCCCTAAGAGCCATCTTCTCACCCCGAGAGCCCTACTCACATCACATATTCTAAAAAATACAATAGCTTATACCATAGGCCTATTTATATAGTCTCAAAAACCAAGTCCTTAACCAATAAGGAAATCTAGATTATATTTCCACAAGGAAACCCCTTATAAAGATAAACACATTGGAATAGAATTCAAGACAATTCTAACAATTTGGACCACTAACAAGCTTAAACAAGACCAATCTGACTTTCAATTTTGCTATGCACCAAGAAACTAAAATTACAATGACTACGGTACAGAGCACAGACAAATATAACCCATTACAAAGAAACCAAAAAAAAACATCAAAGACAATAATTAAATATATGTGGGAAGACATTGAGATAGATGCTGTCAATGAAAGATCAATGATAATTCAGATATAACAAACAAACTAAAAAAATCGTGAAATATTCCAAAAAAAAATCTACGTACAAGTTGCGGACAATTTCTGAATCTATTGAACTAATTTTCAGCAATCACGTAAATTTAAGAGAAAATAAGAATATCTTATTGGAGAATCATGTAATTGGTTAAATGAAAGGAGCTGACCAATACCACATAATTCTGAAAAGAGTTCAATAAAAGCTATTTAGGCTCAACATTAGATCTGGAAACCCTGTATTGCTTCTTGATTTTCCAGGAAATAATCGAATCTACTAGAAAAACAGAGAAGCCTGTCGTCGTTTATTCTAGGGTTTTATGGATTTCTAGAGCAGGTTTATCGATCAGGGCAAAAAACAATAGCGCATCAAATCGCCGCTTATTTATACAGAGTTTCTGAGCAGAGAGCGAGAGAGAGATTTAAGCTTTACCTTGCATGAGGCCTCCATCTCTGCTCGATAGCTGTTTTCCTTTGAAATCCCTCTAAGCTTCGAGGCAACGCGAGATGGCCCTTTTAAATTAGCTGAGGGAGATTCGTGGTGGCATAAAATTAGAGAATCTCTCAAGTTGTAACCGGATTCCTTGGAGTCCGGTTATGCCCCTGCGGTCAACACGTGTCCTTGTTGACACCCCTTAACTGTGGTTAAGATCCACCCACCTATCCTTGGTTTCTAACAATAAAATATCAATTTTTTTAATCCTGATTAAAATTCACTAACTTTTAGAGTAAAAATAATATCAATTTGTTTCTAAAAACCAAGGATAGAATCCTAGGAGTGGGTGAATCTTAACCACAGTTAAGGGTGTCAATAGGGACACATGGCAACCTCAGGGGCATGATCGGAGTCCAAAGAGTCTGGTTACAACTTTGAGAGAATTTTGAGTCAGTTAACTTTGAAATTCTCTACTGTTATCTTTTCTTCTTTACTATTATAATGGGAGAGGCATGTGTAGATAATTTTTTTGAAATTTCCAAATTATCCTTATACAAAAATAAAATGTTGATTTAATGTTTTACTTTAATTCTCAAACTACCCATTGCCTTTAATTTAATGTTTTACTTTAATTCTCAAACTAACCTTTGCTCATCTATCTATTTAGAATCACAGCCAATCGCGATTGAACTCGGGGAGAGTTCAATCGCACCCACGGGTTAACACCTGTCCCTTTTAACTCCTATTAACTGTGGTTAACTCCTTCCCCTTGCTCTCACGTGCATCGCCAGTGCCACTAGCGAGTTCAATCGCACCTACCACTAGCGAGTTCAATCGCACCTACCACTAGCAAGTTCAATCGCACCCGCGGGTTAACACGTGTCCCTTTTAACTCTTTATTAACTGTGGTTAACTCTTTCCCCTCGCTCTCACGTGCCACCCGCTAGTAAACATTATAAACAGACTCCTTGGAGTCCTGTTACGCCATTGAGGTCCCTACGTGTCCCTTTTGACACTCCTTAACTGTGGTTAAGATTCACCCGTCCCTAAGACTTCACCTACCTATCCTTAGTTTTTCGTAAAAAAATATTTTAAAAAATTAACACTAGGAGTATTTTAACCAAGGTTTAAAAAATAATATTTTTTTTCCTAAAATTTAACTCTAGGTAAAAATAGAACTTATAAAGCTTGGCACTTTATCCTTTGTCATGGTTGTAGTTAGATAATTTGAGTCACTTTGTCAAGGTTTTTAACAAGGTTGATTCCTAATAAAATTTTACAAACAAATAGGCATAATTCATCTCTAATGCTTTGTTCGGTTGTTAAGAAAGTAAGATTCGAAAAGAAAATTAAAATTTCTATCGTTTGGTTACCAAGAAAGTATAAGAAGGCAAAATAAAATTATAATTTTTTTCTCATGTTATGGATTTGTAAACTTTAAAAAATGCAAGGATTTTGTAAAGAAAATAAAATGAAAACATATCGGTGTTTTAATTCAAACCCCTCACCTCTCTTCTTCTTCCTCAACCTTCCTCCATCTTGGTTCGTTTCCAGCCCCAAACCGGAGATACTAATTCGAGTTGAGCTTGCTGCAGAAACTTCTGTTTCCTTATTGGGAAAAGAGGCTACCAAATTCAAGGGATACTAAATCCATAGAAAGCCAAAGTGATCGCATGTTTATGGCCCGGTAACTAACTTGTTATATGTAGCAACTGGAGAAGGAAGGGGTTAAGACTGATGAAAAGAAAATGAAAGCTAGATAGCACCCCTATAACTTACGACACCTCATCTGCTCTTTAATGGCTTTCTCATGCACCATTTTCAGTTGCTCTCATGCATCACTTTCATTTGAAAACCTAATTGTCATTGGTATATTAAAATTACCAACTAGAGAAAGGCAGGGCAGCAACTCTCCAATCCCTGACGGAACCGAACTATAAAGGAGTAGGCCCTTCCCACCTATAGGAGCGAGTGAGATTGCTTGTTGCGCGCTTAAGACCTTCCTGGACTTCAAGTAGTAAGACCTCTACTTCTTATTGTTGTCTTGGTGTTGTTAGCAGTTGACTTGTAGCTCTAATAGAGAGGGTTATGGAGAGATATTGGATCCACTTTGTTTAGAGATGCCACAAGTGCATAAGAATTTGATCCACATGTCGCCGCCTTCTTGGTTTGATGTTGCCTATGCCTATGATATTCCACAAGAGGTTATTTATCATGGCCAACAATGGAAGAAATTTGAGAAGAATGAGCCAACGCTCTAGTAACCCTTCTGGAGCTCTTTGATCAACTTGCACCTCTACGCTGGTTGAAGGGTTGCATGAAGGTAAGATCTTATGATTTGTCTTCTGCAACTGACCGCTTCCCTCTTAAGTTCCAGAGGACAGTGATCGGCTACTCCAGTGACCATGATTCAGTACCTATCTCTTCTCTCTCATCTCTACTAGTCTCTCATCTCTCTCTACGTGGTTCAGTTCAGTCGACTCTGGAAACTCATCTAACTCAGTATCTTTCTCTCCTATTTCCTCTCTCCTCTCTTTGTGTGGTTTAGTTCAATTGTTTGTTACTCTGGCAACTCATCTAATCTAGTACCTTTCTCTCCTCTTTCCTCTCCTCTCTTTGTGTGGTTTAGTTCAATTGGTTTGTCACGTAGCTTTGCTCCACTAGTCTAGCTCATGTTCAAGACAGTAATATGGTTAGGATTCCACTTAAGTCAAGCTAGCTCATCGGTTCAACTCAACTCAATTCGTTTAAGCCAAACTCAAACTAGCATTTCTAGCTCAAACAAATCAAGCCAATTATTTATTTGTGCTTGAATATTTAAACAAGTCAAGCTCAAGCTACTAAATCCTGTTTGATTCGCCTCGTCTTGAAGCTCGGCTCGTTTAAGGCTCAATTTGGTCTAAGCTTGATTCGGCTCGAAATATTACATATATAATATTCGTTGGTAATATTATTTATATTAATATAAAATAATATTTTAAACTTTCTTTATTATAGATTGTAATAATTGTTATTAAATAAGTTTAAGAGATAATAATAACAAAGAAGTTAAGAAGTTATACTTATGTTATGTTTGGATAAATTTTTGGCCTGACTTGACTTCTTTCTTTATGAGAATTAGGAGTTGTAAAAAATTACATTTAATTTATTGTTCATTTTTTTTTTACAGAAATCAAAAGTGCATAGAAGTTCAAATTTTGATTTTTAAGGGAAGCTGACAAAGGTAACTTCCACTCAAAGGAAAGGTTTCAGTTCTTGAGAAAAGTCACCACATTCTCATTGACTCACATTTTGCAAAGAATAAAGTTAAAAAGTCACTTTTCTGATAAATTTAACCAAACAAAGCCTTAGAATCTCTAATCTAACTTTTTACTCTTTGGATCAAATGACTACTCCTAAATCTTATTTTTATATATGAATGAATTAATTTTCTATAATTCTAGTATTATAATTTATTATTTAACACTCTTAGTCAAATCAAATAAAAATTAACAAATAGTTATGGGAATCAAGCTTGAGCAAACCCGAGCTCAGCTAGACTCGACTAAAGTTTGAGCTTGAACCGAGCTCCATCATGCTTGTTCAAGTTATGCTCAAACCTAAACATTCGAGCTCGAATCAAGCTCAAGCTGAGTTGAGCATGTTCAAGCCAAGTTCAAACTTGGCCAAGCTATAAGCTCAACTTGGCTGGAATACACCACTAAATATGGTATAGAGATCCTATAGTGCACAGACCCTGTAGGTGACAGTTTATCACCACGTCATATGTATTTGAAACATTTCAAACTCCCATTAATGGTTTTGGTTCTAACCGGAGAAAAGATAAACGAATAAGTGAGGAGATACCTAGCAGTGTATCCCTTCGGCCATACATTGAGCATCTCCAACCGTGCTCTATAACTCTCTAAATATAGAGTTTTTGTTGGAAAATCACCGTGCTCTATATTTAGAGGAGGTCCTCTATATTGTTAAAGTGACCCTCTACGTTTAGAGAGTGGGAGAGAAAATAGAGATGGCCTCTATAACACTATTCATGATCTTACAATACCATTTGTGTTCTCTTTTTGTCTTTCAATCTTTGTTAAAATACGGATTGTGTACTTTTACCTTTTGACGCCCCTTAACCGTGATTAAGATTCACCCACCCATCCTTGGTTTCTTTAAAATATTAATTATTTTTTAAAATAAAAAAATTATTTTTAATATTAAAAAATTCTAAAAACAATTTTTTAGTTTTAAAAAAAGAATTAATATTTTAAAAAAACCAATGATGGGTGAGTAAACTTAACCACGGTTAAGGAGTGTCAAAAGGGACACATGGCGACCTCAAAGGTATCCACCCCTTGAGTTTTAGAGTAGGAATAGTGATTTAAAGTTTCTTTTCATTAGAGCATATAACTTTAAAGTGAGCCCCATCTGTTCTAAATATAGAGGAGATGCCGAAATATAGGAGAGTTTTAGAGTATTGTGTTGGAGATGCTCTTATGGAGCTGGAGTGGAGTTGTGGACTCGAGAGTCAGGTGGTTGATATACGGAATCTATACTATTTTATATAATAATAATAATAGTAGTAGTAGTAGTAGTAGCAGCAGTAGCAGTAGTAGTAGTAGTAGCGTAGTAGCAGCAGCAGCAGCAGCAGCAACAGCAGCAGCAACAGCAGCAACAACAGCAGCAGTAGTAGTAGTAGTGGTAGTACAGCAGCAACAACAGGAGCAGAAGTAGTAGCAGCAGCAGTAGTAGTAGTAGTAGTAGGGAAGAAGATTTTCTTTTGTAAAAGTTTTAGGTGACGTTTGGTAGTGGTAGTGGTAGTGGTAGTGATAGTAGTAGTTGTAGTAGTAGTAGTAGTAGTGGTAGTGGTAGTGATAGTGGTAGTAGGGAAGAGGATTTTCTTTTGTAAAAGTTTTAGGTGACGTTTGGTAGTGGTAGTGGTAGTGGTAGTAGGGAAGAGGATTTTCTTTTGTAAAAGTTTTAGGTGACGTTTGTTAACACTGGTTTAAAAAGAAATGTTTATTTGAAAATTATGTTTAGTTGGACTTTAGATTGTTAAGTTGAAGATTAATTGTATGTCTACATTTTAAAGATTTTAGGGGTAAAAACCTCTATTTTAAAAAGTAGATTCATATATCTACTTTTTAAAATAGAGGTTTTTACCCCTAAAATCTCTAAAATGTAGACATGCAATTAACCTTCAACTTAACAATCTAAAGTCTAACTAAGCATAATTTTCAAATAAACACTTCTTTTTTGACTAGTGTTAACAAACGCCACCTTAGATTATCCAAAATGACATTATAATCAATTTTGTATATCTTAAAATATTTTTACTAATCAACTTTTTAATTTCTTAAACTATATTTCCCAATTAAAAAAAAATTCCCATAATATCAGTCAATCACTTTTCCTACCACCTCTATATTGGTTGCTTAAATTTTGTATTTTTTAGAATACTTTTGTTAATAAAATTTTATAGTTTTCAGAATATCAGCACGGCCAACTTAGTATGAGGTCAAATCCATGCTATCTAAGCTTCATTTGATCTTGTATATTTTGCTTGTGGGGTGATAATATTTCTCACCAAGATAGCCCTAATTGAATTTTATGGTAATCTACAATTCATTACGTATTTGACATTTTAGATTTGTATGATGTGGTGGGTCATTCAAAAAAATTTATAGAGCGGTCGAGATGACGAGCTTGTATGATGTAATGTCCATTCAAGAAAATTTCTATCAATGAGCGGTTCAGATGACGAGTGTATTGTGCAATCCTAGCCTAAATCTTTATTTCTAATAATACAAATTAGTGATTTGCAGTGATTATAAATAATTAGTGATTATAAATAATTAGCTTTGTCTTTAAGAAAAGTTATTGTGATAAAAACAAAAAATATACTATTTTCATATATTTCCTCAATAACTGAAAAAGAGAAAATTACTTTAATATTAATTTCCTCTTTAATCTTTTAGATACAATCAAACGATGAAAAGTTTAAAGATTTTTCTTCATTTCTTTTCTAGATTTTATCTACAACCCAAACATGACATAAGACCATTTCCAAGGGCACGATAAACTGGATGGCAAACCGGGTTTGCTATATCACGTCACCTAAATGCAGCTCCAACGGATATTTCCAAATTTGCTACCTCCCTCCCTCCCTTCCTTCACGACAAATTTGTTGAGAATTGAGCAATACAACAATTGTTTTTCTCATTATAAAATAAGTGAGTCCTATAGAAGCAAAGGCCAACGACTATATACACAACAGCTCTTGCTCTTTCTCCAACGACAAAAAATAATAAAATAATATTTATTACCTAATTTGCTATTTATCTTTAGAGTGACAAATTTACAAATTAATAAATGGAAATAACATATATGTATATGAGGTAGCAAATGACACATTTGCTACCTCTATTTGTTATTTATCTTTAGAGATGGTCTAAGATTCCACTGTTTGACAGACTTATAAAGCTTTAACATTTTACCCTTTGTTATGATTGTTGTTAGCGAGATTTGAGTCACTTTGTGTTTTTAACAAATTTAATTCTTATCATCAAAAAATTATAGTCTTAATAATTTTTTTCTGTGATTTAAAATTCATTTATTTTACTGTGTTGGAAGTTTTACGGTCCTTAGAGATAAAACGCATATCAAGTCTAATTCTCAAAAGAAAATGTATTATCTAATGATAAAACTTACATACGGCGGAGCTTACTGACCCAGGAGAAATTCAAAACGGTAAGAGCCAAGCAGTGTGTTTAGATTACCTCTTGAACCAAAAAATACTTATTTTGTGCATCTTTCATTTATGAATCCCCCCAACTCACATTCTTCATGATATATGAATCCCCCAACTTAATTCTTTATGAATGACTTTACTTTTTCAATTGATGATGGTAGTAGAATGATTCATTCAATCACTAATACTAACAAAGCAATCCGCGGCCAAAGAGCAGCCACGGGCCCACAGACAATTCATACCTGAATCATCCAAATCTACTTATTATAAAATTCAAATAAGGAGTTTCAATAAAATCTTTTTAGTCCCAAGGGTATATGTTCTTAAATAAAATGTAGCGTACACACACAAACTAGTCAAAGTCAATGAGCCTCAATAGACACCCCAACCTTCTCCGTCAGGCTCCTGACGTACCCCTTCCTCGACGGATGATCTTCCTGTGGACGGTTATACGCTGCCCACACCGGCTCTCCCACAAACAGCCGCATCAACTGCAATACACACACCCACACACAATCAATCAAAAAACTCTTTTAATCAAAACAGAACGGCCCACTATCCGCAATGGAACACCACAACATACAATAGTTCCTCACTAATCTTACTTTTACGTAATTTCCGGTGTCTAAGGTGAACCGGTGGTAGATTCCGGCCGGCAAAACGATCATATCGCCCTCCTTGATCCAGATGCGAATCCAACGGTCATCCTTGTCTCTCACATCAAAGTACCCACTCCCTTCCAAACAGTAACGAATCTCTTCGTCCGCATGGATGTGCTCTGTAAAGAAGTTGTTCAGCTTCTCCTCGTAATTCTCCATTCTCTCAGGGCACAAGTCCAGAAAATCCTGCAATACCCATATTTGTAAATAAAAAAAGTAAATTATAAGTAATTATTTTATTAAAGAAAAGAAAAGAAAAGAAAATATTAAAAACCATGTAGTTATATCCCCTGCTCTCTCTGATCTTCTGCAGCTCCTTGTCATTCTCATAGTCATTTGGGTTCAAATTCCAGTATAAAACCCCCAATTCTGCAATACCCAGTTCATCAAAATTAAAATTTATACAGTAAAATAAATACTTACCCATATTGATAAAAATTGAATTAAAAAAAAGAAAAGCTAAAAACCTGCTAGCTTGCTTATTGAAACGAACTCTTTTGGGCTTCGATGATGAGGGAGTCTTTTATCCTCGTTGTTTTCTTCCATGAACCATGCCTGAGAAAAGTCAGAATTATTTAGCACAAAAGCGAAAAAAGAAACGGTCTGAAATGAGCAGAACAAGGTATAAGAGCTCGTTAATAGAGCAGTAGAGCAATACCCACCTCGATTGCCATGAGTGATGAGTTACAGTACTCTTTGATTCCTCTCAGCTTTTGTTTATGAGGTTTAATAGACTCTGCAGAGTGCAGGCCACAAGATATAGGAGGGTCCGTATTGTCGGATCTTGATTCTCGAAGTTTCCGTTGAACATTTCCTACATTTCAATGCCACATGTACGGTCAGTTTTTTCTGTTACTTGTGGTTGTGATGTGTATGAAAAATATTACCTCTCCATTTTTAGAATAATAATAATAATAATAAAATATTATCCTAAGTATGTTCGGTTGTAGAGAAAATAGGCGAAAATTTAATTTCTAGGACAATTCTCTTAGTTATGTTTCGTTCAATTTTTATTTTTTTTTCACTTATTTTCTTGACAACCACAGTAGACTCTCTCGTAATTAATAACCTTGGTGGAAAGAAATTATATTAATTATAAGATAATATTATATATAAGAATTACTATATTGATCCATTAAAAATTTTATTTTCATAACTTCTTTTGAATGTATTATATTTTCTATATGATCTTTATGTAGATATAAATGTATAAGGCTGGTATATGATAATTTCAGTTTGGTAAAGTTAACCAATTTTATTAAGAAAAGAATAAACATCATTTATTTTAGGAAGAGATAAAATTCTTTTTGAACTCTGATTTTCGTGGGATTCTCCAACTGTTGTTAATTATTTTGAAATCCTCATACAATGGATTTTTTTAGCTTTTTCTTTATAAAATATATAAAATTTATACTATGTATATGATAATTTATTATACATAGCTAAAATATTTAAAAATATTTATCCTTTTCTCTTCCTAATACCTAAACCATCATAAGTATTTATAAGATTCATATAACTATGTATTAATATAGTATAAAAACATCTCTTATAATTAATAAAACACTAGAACTTTCTTAAAAAATTATTAAATAGCAAGTGTAAGAGATTATTAATTATACACTATAAAACCAAATTGGTTCTTACAAATTTATTAATTATTAGAGATTATTAAGTTATAAAATATTAATTATAAGAGCGCCTACTATAAGAGTTAAACATCTTAACAAAACACATCACGTGTTGCCTTGTGAGTGAAATCGCTACTGTGAATCTGTGTTCCAAACTCCTCAAAATATCTTGCAATTGAATAAGCATAAGAACTACACATGGAAGGGATGGAAAGGGCACTTTAATCATTTGTTTTCGTTGCAGAAAACATTTAATGGGGGCTCTCAACTTTGTATTTCCTGAACACTATCATTTGAAAATGTTGATTATTTGATAATTAATTTTTATACAATTGATTTTAGCTGATAAAATTCAATCCAAACGCCACTTTACATAACCACTTTTGCAAACAAATAATAAAGAAAAAGCCAGTTTAAAGTGGATCGTGATACCCGAATATGTAAAAGAATGTGAAAATTTTAACTCTAAAAACTCTTTCTATTACAATACTAGTACAACCGATAATCCTTTATGGGACGTTTGGATCGGATTCTATTAGTAAAAAATCAATTGTGATAAAATTGATTTGTGTAGAAATTAATGGTCAAATAATTACTTTTACAAATAATTCAAATTTTTTTTTTTGTGGATATGTTATCATGTAACACACTCTCTAAACTCACACACAACCAAACCTAAGGTGTCCGCTAAGGTGCTACAAGGGTAAGTCCAAGCAAGAATAAGAACCGAGTCTCTCAACTTCGTATTCCCCGAACACTATTATTTGTAAAAGTAATTATTTAACAATTAATTTCTACACGATCAATCTTATCACAATTGATTTTTGACTAATAAAATCCAATCCAAACGCCACTTTAAGATTTATGCTTTAAAAAAATGTTTACATAATATCCAAAAAGCAAAGCTGGGTTAGGATTTAGGCCTTTTGCAGGGAATCCGTGTTTAAATATATAATCGCTTTTTACATGCATGTTACCAAACAAGTAAATCTGCTGAGTAGGTCGGCAGCCTCGCAAGCTACCTGAGGCATCCCCAATATGCTCATCAGCTCATGCGTATGCACCCTATAGGGGTTACACTCCTACAGTCCTACCATTGGATCGTCTCCACAAAAAAAACTCCTACCATTGGAAAAACTACACAAAAGGTTTTTGGAGTTGGTATAAGTTCTTCCTCAAAATATGCACATACAGGGGTATTTTAGAAAGTTAAAACAAATGCTCTTCATTAAAATTTGTAATTCTCAAACCACCCCTAATACAAAATTTGTAATTCTCAAACCAAAGTCCGGCTAATCGGATCAGATCCGGATCTGTTCAACAGCCCTACTGGCTACTTGTGGGCATGGTCTTCAGACTTTTATTATTAAGACAATATTTTTTTTCATAAAGCTACTTCAAATTATAAAATATGGCATGAGATAGATTACCCATATATATAATAGCATATATGAGGGGCATAATGTATAGCTGCAAGAGGCTTCACATATCACCAAGTCCAAGTGTCCTTTCCTATCAGAAGCAACATATCCATGAAGGTGACAATATAATTCTTGAGAATTACAGGTAGCAAGATGTGTGAAAAACCCATGGGGTAACTTACTCTTTTTGAGGGGTATCTTGGATCCGGTTACTGGGCAGGCAAAAATGTGCATAATGAGAGCAGGTTGAATGCAGTTCCACCGGGCTTCCTCTTTTCAGTCTTGCACTTCTATTTTCAGGGTGCTGATCTTCAATGCAGATCTCCTTCATGTAAGTCCCGACATGGCATCAACGATACAGCTCTGAAAGTTGCAATGCGACATTACCTACACAGTGTCATCAAATTCAATCTTCTTGGATATCTGCAATGCAACAACAATAACAAATTCATTAATTATATCTCAAATTTAGTATATCACCTATCAGTTTGGATGAAGCTTGCATTAAATGAGAACCAGAGTGAAATCTCTACTAAATGTGGTAGGAAAAAAAAGAATTTTTGGGTCCTCCACTCCACGGGCCACCTAATAAATAGCAGGTGTTTCCAATTTGTTTCTATTAGAACTCTCAACCATCCAATACAAAAAGAACAACTCTTTTAGATGATAAGTACTGTAGAAGACAGCAAAGACAATATGTATACAGATTCAGCAATGGTTGACACAAGTTTTAGGCCAAATGCAATAGAATACATCACTAAACATAATGGGATTGGCAGGGGTTCAGCTATAAGCAGACTCTGAATAAAATACAACCCCACAAGAGCTATTCATTGATTACGTTGCACATGTTATTTGACTCTTGACATATTTCTGCACCTCCAGAAGGCACAAAAACATGTCCCTGGGGGTGCAAAAGTAATATTTCTTCAAAGTTTCAATTGTTGGTCTTGTAGCCTATTCTGAAGAGATTTATAGCTGCAAGCAGACACTACTAATGGTCTTCAGCATTAGGTATCTACATTAAAGGTGATCCACACCACTGGTATGGGATAATCAAATGTTTACACCAATTGGATATCCCTAACCGCATAAACCAAATTGATGACATTAAATGGTAAAAGATGTCATAATGATTCATCTGGAAAAAAAGAAAAGAAAAAGGACTTCTGTGGTTAGGTCTACAACTGCAGCTGGATGACACATATTTCCCCTGCACCATAGGAACACGGTCTATACAGTATAATGATGTAATGGCCCAAATAGTGACAGCTAAATAAGCACCATATATGAAGAGAGAACCCTGTTATTTTCCCTGTCAATCACTCACATTTTTTCGGACTTGTGTTTGACATCCACAACACAGGTACAAAACCTTTAGGCAGGATCATAATGACCATACCCCAAAGTTTTGTACATTCCGTAGACTCATTTCCAAACTGTTCAACTAATTTTACATAGTTTTTCTTTTTCAGTGGGATCAATGGAGGGACTGACGCTATTCACCTGGTTTTTGACCGAGCTGCACCGGATGGGCGTGTGAGGCGGTCTGGGTTGGGGCGAAGAACAGGTGCTGCTCCGGCTTGACTGCCCAATTGGGGTGTCACTCCTCACTTGATGGCTTAAGAAAATCTCCAAGCTAGAAGAAGTTGGTCCCCCTATCTTTCTCTTGCTATTAAATCTTCCCCAAGTAGGGATGTAAGTAGAAGAGGAAAGAGGATTGAAACAGACAGTTGAAGGAATTTAAATCTTCACTCGTAGAAGTAAAGGAGTTTTAACTTTTAGTAGAGAAAACGTATAAAATATAGGGTCATTTGGGTTTCCATAAATAGTATTTAGTCATTTTAACTGTACCTGTCTTTTTTCTTTTCGAGGTATCTTTGCAATGATGCTTTTCTGCCTGTCGGAACCTCTACATGAACATAAAACCATCAGTATGATAAAGCAAATATTATCAAAGTGTAGCAAAGTACTTATTATTATTATACAAATAAGCAGCAATGCTCTTTTTTTTTATCGGTAAATGGCATAGATGTGATATAAAGAAAGTAGCACCTACATCGGAAGGTTTAAACCAAGATAAAAGAAAAACAGAGAGCGGAAGCAAAACATAACACAAAAGACACAACCATCGAATCACAATGCAAAGATATTCCCCCAGGGATTCCCGCCATCACCCCCTGTAGAGCCCCAATCTGGGACAAGGGAGCAAACCCTAGCCTGAATCCGGGTTGTAGGCAAGGACAAGTCCTCAAATACCCTCCTATTGCTATCGTCCCTAGGAGGAGAAGCCAAACTACCCCCGTTGGCCTTGGAAGCGACATTGACAACCAACAAGATAAGAAGCTCCGAAAGGATCTGGGAAAGACCCAAGGGGTGCGGAGGTGAGACAGGAAATAAGACCAAACCTCTCTCGCCACCAGGCAATGGAGCAGTAAGTGGTCCACAAACTCCTTTGCTATACGGCACATGAAACATCTGTTGGCCAAACACCAGCCTCTATGCATGAGGTGATCACCAGTTAAGAGTTTATCTAAAACCACTGTCCATAAGAAAAAAGATACCTTTGAGGGAACTGAAGAAAACCATACAGCCTGATGGGGGAAAGGTGGCAAGGGTGTCGATTGCAAGGCTCGCAAGAAGGATTCCACAGAAAACCGCCCTTTGTTTTCCACGGACCAAACTTGACTATCTCTGGCGATAGAACTAGGGATAACCTGTAATACTTGGGTCAAAGGCCCCAAAAGGTTCTGAACCTCCCAATCAAATAGATTCCTCCTCAGTTTAGGCATCCACACCGGAACCCCGCCGGACCAATCTATTTAGTCGGCTACTGAAGCCTCCCTATCAGAGACAAGACGAAATAGGTTGTCATACAATTGCCTAAGTGTGGCTGGGGCCGCACCAACAGTCTTTCCAAATACTAACATGCTCTTCGTTGCCCACTTTTAGATGGTGAAGGAGGAGAATTCCTCCCAACCCTGCAATATAGCTTTCCAAACCCCAACCCCCAATGGGCCCTACCTTACCTTGAGGCACTACCTATTAACCTCCCCATGCCTCGCGACAATCATCTCCCTCCACAAACTACCCTCCTCTTATCCAAATCGACAAAGACACTTCCCCAAAGGGCCATATTCACCCTGATAAGAGGGGGAATGTTGAGACCTCCGCCCCTTTTAGGTAGGGATACAACCACCAAGTGGTACTTACTTGTGTCGACCTTCTCATCCCATAGGAAGTCCCACTTAATTCTTTCCAGGGAGGAGGCAATTAACACTAGAATCTTGAACAGGGAGAAGAAATATGTTGGTAAGCTGCTCAAAGTGCTTTTGATCAGAGTGAGTTTCCCCCCTTAGAAAGAAAAAGAGATTTCCAGCCTTGAAGGCGTTTGGAAAATCTATCTATGACCGGGCTCCAGACCGATTTTGCTTTAAATGGAGCTCCTAGGGCAAGCCTTAGGTATGACGTAGGGAGGCTCCCCGTCCTACATCCTAGGCAGGCTGCCAGTTCCCTTAGGTGGGGCACCTCACCCACTCCAAAGATGACACTCTTTCCCAAATTTATCTTTAGACCCAACACTGCTTCGAAGCAACGGAAAAGGCATCGGACCAGTGCCAACTTCGTGCAAGAAGCTTCGCAAAATAAGAGGATATCGTCTGCAAATTGGAGGTGGGAAAGCTGTAGATTGCCCCGCCCGATGCTAAAACCTTCCCATATTGAGGGCGAGACTTTCTGGATCATTTTGCTCAAAGCTTCCGATGCAATGATGAACAAGAGGAGGGAAAGTGGGTCCCTGTAGACCTCTAGAGCTCTTGAAATAATAACCATGAGGGGACCCATTGATAAGCACCAATGTCTGGACTGTCCCAACACACGCCCTCATCTAAGCCTGCCATTGAATCCCGAATCCCATTCTACCGAGCATGTATTCTAGGAATTCCCAATTAATGTGATCATAGGTCTTTTCCATATCAGTGTTGCATAGGATGCCCGAATCTCCCTAACGGAGACGGTCCTCTAGGCATTCATTCGCTATGAGAAGCCCATCTAGGATTTGTCTCCCCCCCCACGAAGGCACATTGATATGGTGAAATGATCGAATTCATGACCGCTTTTAACTGAAGTTCTAAGACATTGGCTAGGATTTTGTACATGCTTTCCACTAGACTAATTGGACGGAACTCAGAGATCTGTTGGGCGCCAGCCACTTTGGTTATGAGAACCAGGAATGTACTGTTGATGACCGGGTCAAAGGAGTGGGAGACATAAACTTCCTGAAATACCTGTAAAAGACCTGCCCCACTACGTGCCAACATTTTTTTTTATAAAACTCTATGCAGAAGCCATCTGGCCCTGAGGCTTTGTCCCCAGTCACACATCTGATCGCAGAGAAACCTCCTCTGAGAACGGGAGTTCCAGGCTATCTCGCTCAGCATTAGATATGTTGGCCAATTCGAGACTGTCTACCTTAGGGCAGAAAGATCTATCCTCATAGAAAAGGTGCTCGAAGTAATTCACCTCTTCTTGGGCAATCGCTTGCTCGAACTCGAGATGTAGATCGCCAATGCAGTGATTAGAAATAAGGTTTCATTTTCTCCTAGAATTTTGCCACCCGATGGTAGAAATGGGTATTCCTATCCCTCTCTTTAAGCCACTACACTCTAGGTTTTTGTTTCCAAAACACTTCCTCAGAGTGGAGGAGCCGTTGAAACTCGACCTTTCGGGATTCTTTGGATTGTTTGTCCAGATCAGAGAGAGGGGCAACCTCTTCCCATGCATCAATACAGGTTATCTCATCCAGGATCCGCTTTTTCCTTATCAGAATTTGGCTAAAGACCTCTCTATTCCATGCCTTAAGGCGAACCTTCAGGGCTTTCAACTTTAGACCGAAACGGGTGCCGGCTGGGCCCCAAATGCATTATGCGCCAAAGAGTCCTCGACTACTCTAAGGAAATTAGGTTGATCGAACCACATGATTTCGAATTTGAAGGGACGAGGCCCGCCCTAGATTTTTGCTGGGTCCAACATAATTGGGGCATGATCTGATGTGGATCTGGCCAGTGAATAAGAGCGTGCATCCTGATACTTCTCCTCCCAATGAGTACAAATTAGAAATTTGTTGAGTTTTGAGCAAATTGCACTCTTGGAAGTTTGACCAGGTGAATCAAGCCCCTAATAGTGGACAATCTAGGAGAGAGTTCTGGGAAATGAAGTGTTCAAATGCCCTCATGTGACGGGTGAATGGGCCCCCATTGGATCTTTTTTGAGGGGATCTGACACAATTGAAGTCCCCCCCCCCAAAAAAACACCATGGGAGGTCCCAACGAACGGCTACATTGTCTAGTTCCATCCAGAATCTAGTCTGGTCAAGGTAAGAAAACTGCCCGTAAACTCCTAAGGATACCCATTCAAATCCATTTGACCGAGCTTTGCAGTGGATTGAAAGGGAAAACTCACCCTCCTCGCTCTCCGTGACCTCTAGAAAATCAGTGTCCTAGACCATAAGAATCCCTTCGGCCGCCCCATAGGCCGGAACCGCCTTCCATAGATGGGGTCATTCCCCCAAGCCTCCTCAATGACATAATCTGAGAGGGGGTTCATTCTAGTTTTTTGGAGGTAAAGGGTAGAGGGTTTGACGGATCGAACCAACTCTCGTACTGCTCATTTCTTATTCGCCGATCCCAGCCCATGAATATTCCACGAAATGAAGCGGTTGTGCATCATTACGTGAACAAAATACCCCTTACCTCCTTATCTGTTCCTCGTGCTTTGCTTTTAGATTGTGGGAATTGCACGGAGGTTGAGAGGCGCCAAAGTTCATTAACTAACCTCTTATTGTCGACACCTTGGCTACCTGGGGATGTGTGTCCCCGAGATGAGCCCCCTTGAATTTCCAAGGACATGAATAGAGCCAACACCTCTTGCTCTTGACCCTCATAAGATAGACCTAGCCCGAAAGTAACAACTTTCACTAGAACCCAATCGGATATCGGCTCCTGCCCTCCCCGACCACATCTATGCCCGGACCTCTTGCCATGAGAAGTCGAAACTGAGCCCTGGACCCTGATATTGAGGACAACCTATTCTTTGTGGGAACCTCTGGCGATATTGGGCTATCGGAAGCCACTTGACTCACAATTATCTCATCAAGCTGAGATATCAAATTTTCAAGAGATAGTGGTTGAATGATAAATTCTTGTAACAATGACGAAGTCTCGATGCCCCCACTACCAGCTCCATCCACGGCTCACCATGTATGGTGAGGGTAGTAAGAGGAGAGGGTTGGCATTGTCCTGTCCAGAAGAGACCAAAGGTGAAGAGGGTTGGGTAGAAGTTCCTTGCTCCCCTAGGCCCCTAGAATTATTGCCACCGAATCTCGGCATTGCTTCCGCAAAATAAGTGGACAATGCAGGAGCCGCCTTAGAGACAACAGATTTACCATATGAAGAAATCATGCCCTGTTATGGATTTGTCTGAGCTTGCCCCTTCGAGGTGTATGTAGATGACACAACTGTTGTCCCCATGTTTGGTAACCCTTTTGACTTAGGTGTGGGAGAAGCCTCGCCCGCCATACCGTCCCTACTCTCGGCCTTAGGCTAGTGATCATCAATGCTAGGGTCATCGCATCTCCTTTCCTAAGTGGAGTCGAACAAGGGCGCTATCTGCTCTAGCACCGGTTCATCCCTTTGAGAGGCCGAAGAGGCAGATTGTGAGGGGAAGATTTCCTCCCCCAATGTTTCTTGCAATAAAGATTGAAAAGGTGTTTGATCGAAGCCCGAAAGTTTCTGTTTCATGTAGGGTCGAGACTCCTGGTCCTCTACCCTTAATCTCGACCATGAGGCAACTCCACCTCTATCAATCGGCGAAAACAAATTGATTGGCTATATTGTCGCCGACCGCGAGCCTCGATGCCTCGCCAAGTCGGGATAGCTAACCTAAGCCTTCCCATGAGCACTAGAGAGCTCTGGTTTATCGTCAGAAGGTGAGCTATCAATTGGGCTCTAGAGAAGAAGTATCAACGAGACTGGGATCACCTTTAAAGGACTGCTAGAACTTGCTACTACTGCCTTAGTGTTGTCGTAAGGCCTTGAGGTCTCAAGGCCTCCACTTAATGGGCCTAAGTTGGGCTCGCAACGATGCCCCTCTAATTCCAATGGGCTGGGGTGATGAGGGCTGTCACTTAGGCCACCTATAGGGCCCAAAGGCTGCCTTATATGAGACTGATTGCATCTTGTGTGCTCCGTGTGATCTGGATAAGGGAACTCTCGAGCACTCCTCTCCTCTCCTCAAAACCCTCATCCACTGTAGAGACCTGACGCAAAGAAGGACGCGATAGTGATGTCTCCGTTGGTATGGCCACCCATTCCCTTTTTGCTCTCTTTCTCTTCCACCTCAAATTTCACTTCTGATTTTTCCTTTTCTTTTTTCCATTTTGAAAGTAGTCTCGTACCTCATCAGTGTAGGGTTCCACAGTAGAGGGATGTCTGCCACTCTTTGTTGAATCCCATCTAGACTTCTTTTCTGACCTCGTTGGCTTTGTGACTTGATGGGGTTTGGCTGCAAAGTGCTGTTTGTGGTGGCGTGATAATGTTTTTTGACAACCCCGCCAACAAGATACTACCTAGACTCTTGTCCCTGCCTCCCTCTGATGCCCTAGTTTCATGTAGTAGGTGTTTGGACGAACTGGCTAAAGAAGATTTGCGATGCTCCCAAGCATGATTAGTTTCTGGTAAGTCTGTATTAGCCTCTAATTGGCTAGATTTCTCCAAACCACGTGTGTCTTCCTCTCGGTGTTTGCAACTCCTCTGCCAGAGCTCCATGGATTCCGACGACTCATTGCAAATCCCGCATGCCTGGTCATTCCATAGGGATACCTCTATTGGGTATGAAATGGAATGAAAATCTACGACAATGAGTTGTGGGATTGAGCACACATCCCCTCTGACTTTGATTTTAGTCGCAGATAGGTTGGACATCTCCTTTGTAGCTGGGTGGATGTCTATCAATCCTCCACATATCTCCCCGAGTTGCCCCATAATTGATGGCACCCATAGATGAAATAGGAATGCCCTTCAAGGCAAACCATCTAGATGTTAGTAAGCCAGTGTAGGACCGGGCATTTGACGCAGGCCACCACCTGTGAAAGCCCATTGTGGCGCTGCTACCTAGATGAAAACATAGGTTATTACAGATTCAATAAATTGTGTAACCGGCCTTGGGATGTAGAATTGCTCAATAAGGGTTGAATGGGATGATGGTGATTTTTGATTCCTCTGGTAGTGTACGTTCGAGCATTTGCACCACTTCCACCCATATCGCCTTTGTACCGGATTGATCAATGGTGCATACCACTACGTTAGACCATAGGCTAAAAACTCCGACGTCCAAGTCTACGACAACTCTGCTTGTGCCATCCGCCTTCTCGATATGGCTTTTGAGTCCCTTCTCCAAAGTTATTTGTGGAAGCCTCTGAACTTTTGAGGAGTGATTGGTGTGGACACGAGGTTAGAATGAGGATAGAGCAGTCAGTAGAGCCTTCCAACCAGCACTCCTATCACCTTTGGGAATCAAGACTCGACCTTTAGCCCCTCCTCCCAGGTGGGATTGAAAAACCAGATATTCTCTCCTATCATTACTTCTCTTCTCCCCTAGAATAATGCTTTCTTTTCTTCTAAGCTTTTTGAACAAATATCCTTTCGCATCCAAAAAAATTCCTTTACAATGAATACCATCCATGCAACAGCCTCTTCCTTTGAATCAACCTCCAGTAGTTCAAACGCCTTCATCTCAACGGCGAACCAACGACATCTTTGTTGTTTTTCCATCTTCAAGCTTCAATGGGACATATGCAAATGTATGATTGAAATCAAAGTAAATTTGATGGGATCAGCCCCTTAAAGTTTACAACAAGAGAAAAAAGAGTAATGGGTACAATGTGGGGCCCATTGATAAAGGTAGGCCCGTAGGCCTTAAGACTTATGGTCTTAGGCCCAAGAAGGCCCATGGTTGTTCATAAGGCCTATACATTGGGCCTACAATGCTTTTAGACTAGCAATTAATTTAAGGTGTTTTTAGAAGGTTTTTATCTTTTTGAAAGTTGTTAGAATTCTCTAAAAAGTCAAAAAAAAGTATTTGAGGAATCTCTAGAATGTCAAGAATTCTCTAGAATGTCAAGTCTTTAAGAGTTTTCTAGAAAGTTAAGAATCTTTAAAATTCTCTAGAAAGTCAAAGGTCCTTTAGAATATTCTAGAAAGTCCAAGAGTCTTACTTGGTCCTAGAAAATCTAAGTCATTTAATGTCTTAGCATTCATGTAGAATGTTCTATAAGTGCCTATAAATAGTGGTCCCTATGGCAATATAAGGAATTCAGAATTGAAGTGAATGAAAGTTCATCTTTAGTAAGGTGTGACTCCTTGCATTGGTGGTGTAACTCCAGTGAGACTCTAACCTTAGGTAATCCATAAAAGTAGTGAGACTCTACTTCTCTTCTCACTTTCCCATTTTTTCACTTCCTAGTAAACCTTCCATTCCCTTTATTAAAATCCAGCATCATTCTTCCTTTGTCCTACATCAAAATTGTGCCCCTATTAAACTATTTTGATCTATCACTTTCCTTTTGGCGATCAAATGAGAGAATGCAAAGGGTCCAGAAAAATATGAAATAGTTACAATTCTCCACTAGGGTTCATCCTCAAAAGCTACCAAACCTTCCCTCTTATACTCATTAAGACTTCTATGTCATTATTCTTATTATTCAATGACTTATGGTGTTCCTAATTTAACTTATTGCTCGGATGATGACATCAATGTGCTTCTCTTTTAATCGAATTATCAAATAAAGGAAAAAATAAAAAACTTCAAGCATTCTTGTTGTTTTTGAAAGATGTTTTAGGGAATCAAATAAAAGGCCAGCTCAATTCTATCCAAAATTGTGTACACAAAATGAAATTTTACTTCTCTCGTTAAATTTTCCCCTTCTATTCATCTGAGCATACCTCCACAACTTTCTCCATTTTTCGCTTATTGGGGTAAGATTCAAGTGGTAGCATTACTGATCGTTCTTAGGTAGAACCTTGTTATTCACTGTCCAGGAACTGTAATAGATAATGCTTCATCAATGTTTCGGGTGGTGGTGATACTTGATAGAATGGCCAGCGTTTAGTCAACACAATTCCAAACAATTTTTTTTTATCGGTAATAGATGGTGTATATGTGACGCCCCGAACCCGCGCCTAGAGAATCAAGTTCCGAGACGCGTGTCCGTTCGTCAAATCATGCAAGCGGAAGACTTTACCCGCAAAAATGCGGGAAATTTAAACATTTATCAGATGCTCCCAAAAAGCAAATAATACCTGTCATCACAATAGCCATCATACAAACCATATACCTGTATTATTTACATCAAGTTTGTTTTACAAAAGTAGGCGTCTCTATCACGCCAGGTACAACTTGTACAAGCTTCCAAAATATCCAGATAGATTTTTCACTTACTGGTCAGCAGCTCCAAGATCTGCTGACACAAAAAGTCAGTGAGCTATGAAGCCCAATAAAACCACAATCTTTCTAAACTATTTTCCACATAATAACACGCATCAATAATGATATAATAAGCAGTTCAATTTGCATGTTAAAGTAAAATAGAACAGTATATAATAAATTGTGACCCAAGGTCACTTAGGGTTACGTCACCCTAACAGAGGTTCCCGACCTCACATTACTTTCTAATTATGAGGTTCAGTTATGAATGTATTATATTACCAAATTATCATTTCGATCATCAATCATGTTTCATTTCGAGTCCTAAGACTCTATTAATTGGCCACAGCCCACAAATGTTTAGCTTAAAGTCTCTAAATCATAACCATAATACATTGAGTCATTTAGACTCACACCCGCTGTGCCGGCTTTCACCCGAACATGACAAAACCTTGGGTATACCAACCCAACTCACCTGGAATCCGATGATTCCATACCGAACTATGAGTCCACCAACTCAAACAAATACACCAACTCTGAGTATACTAACTCAGACCACTTCGTATCCGAAGCTTACACACACAACATGGGCATTCACCTAATAAGAACATTTTTCCATTCAATTGACTGGCCACATCTACCGTGTATTCGCCGCCATCGCCCTGGGTATCAGTTATGAAGGAACCCCGACCAACCTGCCTACCGTCATCTTCTGGCTAGTCTACGGAGGAACCCCGACATCTATACCAATGCCGACATCTCCTGACGTTCCACCAAGAAGGGACCACGATAGACACGGTGCCGACATCTTCTAACCCACCCAGAGAGGAACCCCGGACTATACACTATCTGATGTTTAGCCACTTTAAACTCCCTAGGACTCCGACATCTCCTGACTACCAGTCACGGAGGAACCACGGGCCATGCAGGACACCGCCACTCCTGACCTAGTCCAAGAGGCATCACGGATGACCTAGACAAACAGACCGACATCTCCCGACTATCAGTCACGGAGGAACCCCGGGCCTTACTGGGCACCGTCTCTCCTGACCTAGTCAAAGAGGAACCACGGACTATACTGAACCCTGGTTAGATTTTCTAACCACAGGTTAACCCCAGTTAACCCAAGCCTCGCTTGATTAACTGAAATACTTGGGTCTCGCGTCCGTGAACCAACTCCGGTAACAGACCGTCCCGTTAGGGAGCGTTTCCAGGCTAATGGATGTCTCCATAGCCTTACAAGACATGCAAAACAACTTTTCGTCACTCTAGGGTGGCGATACAATTTACCCGGACCCGATCTGGGCTCCCTGAGGGACCACATAAAATCACAACATCACATAGGGGTCTCCGCCCCTTTTTCATTCATGTTAAAAGACATGCATATACATCACATGAAATAATATAGCAAAATAAGCGGAAAAAGTGAAGAAAGAGAGGGGTTTTACTGTTTCACGCGTTTCGAGGCCTCGTAGGCAAAAACGGATGTCACCAACGCGTTCCCAACGACGATCAACCCCGGGGTAGAGCGCATGCAACTTTCTCTCTCTACCTTTTTTTCTCTCTCTCTACACACAAAACGAGACGCCGGAGAGAAAATCGGACGCCGCCAATGCGTCGGGGACGTCGAAAAACCTCGAGGACCCACTTCTCTCTTTCTCTCTCCTCTTTCTCTCTCTTCCTTTCTCTCTCCTCACTTTCTCTCTCTACAATATGCTGTGGCAAAATCTCTCACTGTTGCAAAAACGTGATAATAAAAGGGGCTGCCCCCTATTTATAATGCAAGGGTCATGTGCCATGCACATGACCACCATTAATGGTCCCAGTTGACCAAGTCAACGGGTTGACCATTTGACTATTATTCCGTATTTTCTCGCATATACGGCATCCGTGGTCCTACTTAAAGACATCCAATTTTGACGAAACTTTAGGTGACCGAACTTGGGGCAGTCCGACACCTACTGTAAAAATTTCGGGGAAAAATACTGAGTTTTGACAGCTACACTTTAGTCCGGAAGAAAATTGCAAAACCCACTAATTTCCTGATTTCGAACACAAAACAGGCCGCCGTTTCTTCGTTTGAGATAACTAACTGCCGTGACGACGGACATTAGTCCCCACGGCCGACCGACACGCATTAGTGCTAACCGCACGGATTTCTATTAGGATCTCCAAGAGATATTGGGTCCCACTTAATTTCTGGAAATATGAAAATTTCCCGTTTTTCTCAATTTTATCACATAATGGCCCCGCGGTCCCGCGAAATAATACTTGACGGAACCGATACGGTAGGGGTGTGTCCCGGCAGTCGACCAGCACACTGTGTGCGATTTTTGCAAATGATACTGAGATTTCCTCGGTGCACTTCAACCCTGAGCAAAATCCCCTTCTTATTAATTTACCAAATAATTAACTAATTAACCTTCATTAAGGACCCATAAATACATAATTTTATTATATTAAAATTCCGGGTCGTTACAGTATATATATAGCAAATCAATTCAATATAATAATGAGAAAAAAAGAGATTCACAAAGGATATGAAGTAGAAATAAAAGCAACTAAAACTACCAAATGTACTACAGAAGAGATGAGGAGAAGAGATGGAATCTGAAAGCACCAATAGTCAAAATCCAGAAAAACACTTCTTAAAATCCTTCATGATGGCACACCATGACCAAAGAAGTTGCCGTGTTGGTATAGTTTGGTGATATATAATGTGGCTGCAGTCGACCAAGAAAAAATTGTTCAAATTATTATGGAAAAATCTGCTCTCTGACTGGGAATACTCTAATTGTTGTTAAAGAAATACGTGAAAAGGTCAAAGGAGGGAGATATATGCAAAAGGTGACTTGATGGTGGAATGTTAGGCTAAAAAGTTTGTTGGCGGCCAAGACGTGGAGATTGTGCAGTCAAGCCTAGTCGGGTGTTATCGAGACCCCTTTGTTGGTTGATATCCGACCTATTGCCTGAGTGGAACATCCTAACTCTATCACTCTAATTCATACCTTGCCTCTAGCGGTGGGGTAGTGAAAGAAGGTGTCATTCTCATCCTTGCCGATCCTAGGAAGATCAAAGAAACAGACATGCTGGTATAATCCAGTTCAGGGTAACCTAGTTTGCTACATACTATACTGAACCGTGAACTGGTTCGAAACATGAAACCAGTTCGCTGTACAATTCGTTTGGGTTCGTAAAAATGGGTGAACCGTGAACCCGAACCCAATAGCTCTGGTTTGACAATTTTTCTGTTTCGGTTCAGTATTTTTTTCTTTAGGTTCGACAAATTTATAATTTGAGTTCGGCGAATTTATCTTCGGGTACACGAACCGCTCATAAAAAGACATTTTTTATGCTTTTTTTAAATTTAGCATTTATAATATACTTATTGTAATGACCCGGAATTTTAATATAATAAAATTATGTGTTTATGGGTCCTTAATGAAGGTTAATTAGTTAATTATTTGTTAAATTAATAAAAAGTGGATTTTGCTCGGGATTGAAGTGCACCGAGGAAATCTCAGTATCTTTTGGTGAAAATCGCACACAGTGTACCGGTCGACTGCCGGAACACACCCTTATCGTATCGGTTCCGTCAGGTATCATTTCGCGGGACTGCGGGGCCATTATGTGTGATAAAATTGAGAAAAAGGGGAAATTTCCATATTTCCAGAAATTAAGTGGGACCCAATATCTGTTGGAGATCCTAATAGAAATCCGTGCGGTTGGCACTAATGCGTGTCGGTCGGCCGTGGGGACTAATGTCTGTCATCTCGACAGTTAGTTATCTCAAACGAAGAAACGGCAGCCCGTTTTCTGTTCGAAATCAGGAAATTAGTGGGTTTTGCAGTTTTTGTCCAGACTTACTTTTGACTGTCAAAACTCAGTATTTTTCCCTGAAATTTTTACAACAGGTGTCGGACTGTCCCAAGTTCAGTCACTTGAAGTTTCGTCATAATCGGGCATCACGAAGTAGGGTTTCAAAGGTCGTATACGCGAGAAAATATGGAAGAATAGTCAAATGGTCAACCCATTGACTTGGTCAACGGGACCATTAATGGTGGTGATGTGCATGGCACATGACCCTTGAATTATAAATAGGGGGCAGCCCCTTTTATTCTCACGTTTTGCAACAGTGGGGGAGGTTCTGTCACAACATGTTTTAGAGAGAGAAAGTGAGGAGAGAGAAAGGAAGAGAGAGAAAGGGAAAGGGAGGTCCCCTTACCCTATGTTTGGTTGCCGAGAAAAAAAGTAAAAACATGGAAAAAAAAGAAAATGAGAAAAAACTCAACTAAAAATTGTATTTGAAATTCAAAATTTTCTTTTCTTTTCCATATCTTCAGCTATTTTCTCGACAACCAAACATAGCATTAGGGTTTTTCGACGTCCCCGACGCGTTGGCGGCGTCTGATTTTCTCTCCGGCGTCTCGTTTGGCGTGTAGAGAGAAAAAAAGGTAGAGAGAGAAAGTTGCATGCGCTCTACCTTGGGGTTGATCATCCTTCCGAGCGCGTTGGCAGTGTCCATTTCGGCTCTAGACGCCTCGAAGTGCCTGAAAGAGGTAAAAACCTCTTCCATCTCTTCTATTTTCCCTATTATTTGCTATATTATTTATGTGGAATGTATGTACGTTGATGGAAAAGGATATGAGACCCCGTGGATGTGTTATGGGAAGGTGGTTGTGCGTGGAAAATGAGTAGAGGGGTGTAGCCTTCGGTCTCGGGTCTCAAAACCCCAGATTTAGACTCACTGTGTAAAAGGCGTGGATGGAAAAATGGTCGGAAACCCCTATGTGATGTTTTGATTTTCTGTGGACCTTCGGGGAGCCCAGATCGGGTCCCGGGTAAATTGTATCGTCACCCTGGGATGTCGAAAAGTTGTTTTGCAAGTCGTATAACGGCTATGGACACATCCATTAGCCTGAAAACGTTCCCTAACGGGATGGTGTGTTACTGGATTTGGTTCATGGGTGTGAGACCCAACTGTTTCAGTTAATCAAGTAAGGCTTGGATTAACTGGGGTTACTCGGTGGTTAGAAAACCTAACCAGGGTTAAAGTGTAATCCTCCGTGACTGATAGTCGGGAGTGGGTGGAATAATATCCATAGATCCTCTTTGGCGAGGTACGTGACTAATCGTCTGGAGTGGGTGGAATAAAGTCCATGGATCCTCTTTGGCGAGGTACGTGACTGATCGTCGGGAGTGGGTGGAGTGTTATCCATAGATCCTCTTTGGCTAGGTCTGGAGTGATGGTGTTATGTAATCCTCCATGACTGATAGTCGGGAGTGGGTGAAATAATATCCATAGATCTTCTTTAGCGAGGTACGTGACTGATCGTCGGGAGTGGGTAGAATAATGTCCATGGATCTTCTTTGGCGAGGTACGTGACTGATCGTCGGGAGTGGGTGGAGTGTTATCCATAGATCCTCTTTGGCTAGGTCTAGAGTGGTGGTGTTATGTAATCCTCTGTGACTGATAGTCGGGAGTGGGTGGATTTAATATCCATAGATCCTCTTTGGCTAGGTCTGAAGTGGTGGTGTTATGTAATCCTCTGTGACTAATAGTCGGGAGTGGGTAGATTTAATATCCATAGATCCTCTTTGGCTAGGTCTGGAGTGGTGAGTTATGTTAGTCCTCTGTGACTGATAGTCGGGAGTGGGTGGATTTGATATCCATAGATCCTCTTTGGCTAGGTCTAGAGTGGTGAGATATGTTAGTCCTCTGTGACTGATAGTCGGGAGTGGGTGGATTTGATATCCATAGATCCTATTTGGCTAGGTCTGGAGTGGTGAGTTATGTTAATCCTCCGTGATTGATAGTCGGGAGTGGGTGGATTTGATATCCATAGATCCTCTTTGACTAGGTCAGGGAAGGCGATGGGTGTACTATTTGAAAGAGATGTCGTGAGGACAAGGTTCTTACTGTGGCCGAGTCAGATAGTTGTATGATCTTGTATTGAGTCTAAAGGCTCAAGGTATGATTTGAATGGGCATGAGCCCGATCGATTGATAGCTGAGTCTATGAACTCAGGGATATAAGTTATATGCGGACGAAGGCCTGGTCGATCGAATCTGTGGACTCAAGAATAGAGAGTGAGCGGTTATCTGGAATCAGTAACCTAGTGTTGTGAATATAGTTGATATTGGATGAATTTGACAATGGAAAATATTTGGAGGTTGGGAACCTCGATTAAAGTGAAATAACTCTGGGTGACCTCGGGTCACGATTTATCTTTAATTATTTACTATTGTAATATGGAAATTGAGCGATATCATTATGTTATTCTGATGTGTATTACTAGGTGGAAAATAGCCTAGATGGATTGTGGATTTTATTGGGCTTTATGGCTCACTCATCTCATTTAATGTTTCAGATTCTGAAGCAGGTAGCTTGATAGAGTCTGGAGAGTGTTCCGGCGCAGTTGTGGCGCCAAAAGTAAAGGCTATTGTAGCCAGTGAGGTAACGTATTTGCTTATGATGGGTTATTGTGATGACCAGTCGTTATTGCTTATGTAAGTTCATAAGAAAAGTTGAAAAATTCCCGCATTTTCGCGGGTAAAGTCTTCCGCAAGCGTGGTTATGTCGAACGAGCACGCATCTCGGAATTTGTTTCCCTAGGCACGCGTTCGGGGCGTCACACTTATTTACATGATTAATATATAATATATAAGCGAACCAAGCTAGTGAACCAAACTAAAGAACCAAAGCAAAGCGAACCAAGAAACAAATTATCTCATTATACCCCTAACGAACTAGGTTCACTTTAGAGTGGCGAATTGCGAACCCCAATTCGAACCGAGCGAACCAGCTATGAGGTAACATTGATCCGATTTAACCTTTTAAAGAGTAGTGAGCATCCAAGAAAATAACCAAACAAGAATGTTTGGAATGGGCACCCATTTACCTTGCTGATCAAAAACACCCAAAATCCAGAGTGTTTGGAATTGGATGCACAAGCTACAATAAAGAAGTGAATAAGTGAGGTTTATACTCTGGGTCAATCAGTGTATGAGACAAGATAACTGTTAACTCAGAGAAAATTTTAACCTTGAAATGATGATATTAACGTAACCAAAAACGGGTTTATATAGATCACAGGATGACTCAATAATAGAAACCTAATCTTAGAAGCATAACTATTTCAGACACCAATGCTATTCTAACACTAAACTTAAATATATATCCTAGCTCCCATACATGTCCACAGTACATCATAACGGATAATGATGTCATTACCATCCAAACTTTAAGTGCCCACAATCACTACTTAATGGAGAAAGCCCACAGATAACATTCTGCTACTAGCATAATTTTCAAAGAACCAAGGGTAAACTAGGAAAAATCCTTACCAGGTTCAACTTCACGAGACATGTCGCCTTCTTCCCTGTAATGCTGAGATTTTTCGGTCATTTTTGCTGAATAATCAAAACAAGACCACAGATTAAAACAAAAACTACCAATACCTTGCACTCTACAATAATAAACAGTCTTGTGAATTCAGTCTGCTGTGAAATCAACCATTGTTTGAACTTTGAACTATCTTGATGCGAACAACCAAAAAGTGCGTGCTTATATCACTCGAGTCTTCATGATTCATGGTTTTTGCACCAAAAAACCATTTAGCATGGCAGCTAATGAGAAACTAAACCGTTTCTCATTTCCCAATTAACAAGTTCAAAGCCAACAAAGTTGAATAGATGCTGCATTCATGCCCAATCTTTACCTGTTTGCAAGATTGGATAGATCATGGCAGGAGGTGGAATTGGGCATGGTCTGAAACTTGCGGCCTGTAAATGGCATGGAAAGGGCTGGACTGCAGTAATTCCACCAGCTGGAGCATCCTGAGGCGAATAGATTCGCTTTGCTGCGAGTTGCATGATTGTGTGCGCCTGCAAATCCATCAATTGGAAGCATTGGAAGGCCAACATGCTATTGGATTTACCTCCGGGTATCCACACAAAAGAGAAAGTTTCATTACCTTGTCAGCAGGCACACCGTTGTAGACGTTAACCATTCCATGGTAGAAAATTGTCATCTGTCCTAGTGTCCCATTTTTTGCACCAGTGCTTCTGCAACCATTTTTTTCAAAAAAATCTTTCTTTGAGACTCAATTAGCAATGTATACGAAGCAACCAGGCATCTCTTCCTTAGAAGAAATGTCACCCTCTTCCATGACCAAGTCCAATACAATACATGCACTCAAGTGCTCATTAATCTGGTTGGCCTAGTGTTTGGCCACTCTTGATAGACAAGAGCTAGAAAATTTGCACATATAACATAGAGTAACCATGCTCCGGAGACCGGGGCCAGTACTAGTCTTAATGGCTAGCACCTTTCAAAGCCAGGTAGTTTAATTAGGGGTCATTTTTCAACACTACTAAAAGCTAATGAGTGGTTTTTTTTTAATTAAAAATTAAGCGTTTTTTTAATAAGTCTTACTTTTCACAAGAAGTTAGTTTGGTATCCCACTTTAAAAAAAAAATACACTTAATTATAATGAATGTTGGTGTTAGGATCTCATATTAGGAGGAAAAATAATTTTGGAATTTCATAAAAAAATTAGGAGAAAAAAACTTTTCACTAAAGTGATGTTTTGATGGAATTACTTCTGAATAAGTACTTTCTTAAAAAAAAAAAATAGCCATGGTTAGTCTTTTTGTTTCTGTATTTTTGTCCTAAGTTTCTAACCACTTTTTACTAATTTATTTTTTACACTTATTATTTATAATTACTTTCTTAAAAAATAGTCATGGTTACTATTTTCTTGTTTTTTGGGTCCTAAGTCCTAACCACTTTTTACTTATTTATTTTTTATCAAACGCATGTAATAAGTACTTCATTTTGACCAATAAGTACATAAATACTTTTTAGTAGGGTTGTCAACACCCATTTACCCTATGGGTGGTTAATGAAGAAGGGTGCTCGTGAACAGCTCAAGCTCGACTCGTTAAAAGCTTGAGCTTGTTCATTTATTTAGTTTAACAAACCAAGCTTTAACACATTTTTAAGCTTGTTTAGTTAACGAACCGAGCCTGACCACACCCCTACTCGGCTCGACAAAAGCTCGTCTTGTTAAGGGTGAATGAATGACATGTAAAGTAAAGACTCTCATTACTATTTTATAGGCCAAAACTCCCTCTACCCTTTTGTGTTTAACCAATGTGGGACTAAGTCCCTTTATGTTTTTTTTTTTTTTATATTCTAAAGTGTGTTGTTTAACATGAGTGTTCTCAATGGGAGTTTAGTCCCACATTGATAAAAACAGAAAGGCCTAGGGAGAGTTGGATTATAAAAGAGTAATTAGACTCTCATTGCAAGTCAAGCCAATAAAGGCTGGTTTTCCTTTGAAGCTTGAGTTAGCGAGCCAAGCTCTAACTTAGTCTAAGGAATTAAACTCGAGCCGAGCTGGGCTGAGCCAAACTCAATCTTATGATGCATTTTACGAGCCAAGCTTGAACACATGCGAAGGAACTCGAGTCAAGCTTAAACATTTGCATATTGTAACCAGCCGAGCTTAAACACTCCCCTACTCAGCTCGGCTCGATAACACCCCTACTTACCCTCTTAGACGGTGTTTGATAAAACTTCAAAAAAAAAAACTCTAAATTAAGCTCTTATTTAGTAATAAGACTGTTTGATAATATTTTAGTGATGTCCAAATATTTTAGCAATCAATGATTTTACCACTTATTCAATAAGCAATCTAAAGTTACTTTTTGAAAAATAATTTATTTTAACGAATAATGCGATTTTCAGACCATTCTTTAATTATAAATAGTTCTTAATTTTTAGAGCTCACTTATGAAGCACTTATTGGATAAGTTTTATCAAATGCCACCTTAGTGTAAAAGTGTTTGAGTTGGTTGCCCATAAAGGGGCGCCGTCTGTAACGACCCGGAATTTTAATATAATAAAATTATGTGTTTATGGGTCCTTAATGAAGGTTAATTAGTTAATTATTTGTTAAATTAATAAGAAGGGGATTTTGCTCAGGGTTGAAGTGCACCGAGGAAATCTCAGTATCATTTGGCAAAAATTCGCACACAGTGTGCTGGTCGACTGCCGGGACACACCCCTACCGTATCGGTTCCGTCAAGTATCATTTCGCGGGACCGCGGGGCTATTATGTGTGATAAAATTGAGAAAAACGGGAAATTTCCATATTTCCAGAAATTAAGTGGGACCCAATATCTGTTGAAGATCCTAATAGAAATTCGTGCGGTTAGCACTAATGCGTGTCGGTCGGCCGTGGGGACTAATGTCTGTCGTCACGGCAGTTAGTTATCTCAAACGAAGAAACGGCGGCCTGTTTTGTGTTCGAAATCAGGAAATTAGTGGGTTTTGCAATTTTCTTCTGGACTAAAGTGTAGCTGTCAAAACTCAGTATTTTTTCCCGAAATTTTTACAGTAGGTGTCGGACTGCCCCAAGTTCGGTCACCTGAAGTGTCGTTACTGTCGGGTGTCATATAGCAGGGTTTCGGAGGGCATATACGTGAAAAATGGGAAAATCCGGTCAAACCGGTCAAGGTAGTTGACTTAGTCAACTACCACTTTTCCACACCAAATGGGTCATGTGCTTTTGCACATGATCTAAACCCCATTTAAGGTTTATATAAATGAAGGTCAGCCCCTCATTTGCTCACGGTTTAGAGTTGCAAACAGTATTCTGCCACAGCACTTTAGAGAGAGAAAGTGAGGAAAGAGAAAGGAAGAGAGAGAAAGAGGAGAGAGAAAGGAAGAGAGAGAAAGGGAAAGGGAGGTCCCCTTGAGGTTTTTCGACGTCCCCGACGCGTTGGCGGCGTCCGATTTTCTCTCCGGCTTCTCGTTTTGCGTGTAGAGAGAGAGAGAAAAAGGTAGAGAGAGAAAGTGGAGAGAAAGTTGCATGCGCTCTACCCCGGGGTTGATCGTCGTTGGGAACGCGTTGGTGACATCTGTTTTTGCCTACGAGGCCTCGAAACGCGTGAAAGAGTAAAACCCTTCTCTTTTCTTCTCCTTTTCCACTTATTTTGTTATATTATTTCATGTGATGTATATGCATGTCTTTTGACGTGAATGAAAAAGGGGCGGAGACCCCTATATGATGTTGTGATTTTATGTGGTCCCTCGGGGAGCCCAGATCGGGTCCCGGGTAAATTGTATCGCCACCCTAGGGTGACGAAAAGTTGTTTTGCATGTCTTGTAAGGCTATGGAGACATCCATTAGTCTGGAAACGCTCCCTAACGGGACGGTGTGTTACCGGAGTTGGTTCACGGGCGCGAGGCCCAAGTATTTCAGTTAATCAAGCGAGGCTTGGGTTAACTGGGGTTAACCTGTGGTTAGAAAATCTAACCAGAGTTCAGTATAGTCCGTGGTTCCTCTTTGACTAGGTCAGGAGAGACGATGCCCAGTAAGGCCCGGGGTTCCTCCGTGACTGATAGTCGGGAGATGTCGGTCTGTTTGTCTAGGTCATCCGTGGTGCCTTTTGGACTAGGTCAGGAGTGGCGGTGTCCTGCATGGCCCGTGGTTCCTCCGTGACTGGTAGTCAGAAGATGTCGGAGTCCTAGGGAGTTTAAAGTGGCTAAACATCAGATAGTGTATAGTCCGGGGTTCCTCTCTGGGTGGGTTAGAAGATGTCGGCACCGTGTCTATCGTGGTCCCTTCTTGGTGGAACGTCAGGAGATGTCGGCATTGGTATAGATGTCGGGGTTCCTCCGTAGACTAGCCAGAAGATGACGGTAGGCAGGTTGGTCGGGGTTCCTTCATAACTGATACCCAGGGCGATAGCGGCGAATACACGGTAGATGTGGCCAGTCAATTGAATGGAAAAAATGTTCTTATTGGGTGAATGCCCATGTTGTGTGTGGAAGCTTCGGATACGAAGTGGTCTGAGTTGGTATACTCAGAGTTGGTGTATTTGTTTGAGTTGGTGGACTCATAGTTCGGTATGGAATCATTGGATTCCAGGTGAGTTGGGTTGGTATACCCAAGGTTTTGTCATGTTCGGGTGAAAGCCGGAACAGCGTGTGTGAGTCTAAATGACTCAATGTATTATGGTTATGATTTAGAGACTTTAAGCTAAACATTTGTGGGCTGTGGCCAATTAATAGAGTCTTAGGACTCGAAATGAAACATGATTGATGATCGAAACGATAATTTGGTAATATAATACATTCATAACTGAACCTCATAATTGGAAAGTAATGTGAGGTCGGGAACCTCTGTTAGGGTGACGTAACCCTAAGTGACCCTGGGGTCACAATTTATTATATACTATTCTATTTTACTGTAACATGCAAATTGAACTGCTTATTATATCATTATTGATGCGTGTTATTATGTGGAAAATAGTTTAGAAGGATTATGGTTTTATTGAGCTTCATAGCTCACTGACTTTTTGTGTCAGCAGATCTCGGAGCTGCTGACCAGTAAGTGGAAAGTCCAATTGGACATTTTGGAAGCTTGTACAAGTTGTACCTGGCGTGATAGAGACGCCTACTTTTGTAAAACAAACTTGATGTAAATAATACAGGTATATGGTTTGTATGATGGCTATTGTGATGACAGGTATTATTTGCTTTTGGGGAGCATCTAATAAATGTTTAAATTTCCCGCATTTTTGCGGGTAAAGTCTTCCGCTTGCATGATTTGACGAACGGACACGCGTCTCGGAACTTGATTCCCTAGGCGCGGGTTCGGGGCGTCACACCGTCACACTGCAAAAGGGAGTAATAGGGCCCGTCACAGCCCCATCCATGTAGCATTACTCTGTAAGATAAACTAAGCATTTGAGATTTAATGGCCGCCGTCAACCAAATTGCCTCGAGAAACTACCGGTCAAGCACCGGTTTTGTATATATAAAAAAAGTCAAGCCCTGGATCCATGGCGCATTTTAGCAATATGTTGATTCACATCTCACATTGTCTACGGGCAAACCACGGAGCAGTGATCAACGAATCTAAAGTGAAGGAGTCCAATGAAGTGAACCATCGGTAGATTACCGGTGCACATTAGCAAAAACCTAAAGACATCCGGAAAGATCTAACATATGCCAGAGGGCTCAACACTAGTCGCCTATTGACAAATATTAGGGTAAAGATAAGTATCCTATAAGAGGTGCGGTTTTGAGTAGAGTTACCAAGTTCGATGAATGCCAGAGCGAACTGCAAACCAGAGCGAACCATTCGGTAGTTTCAAAATGATTTTGGTTTGTCGAATTTTTCATTCAAATTCACTGATATTTTTCTTTAGATTCGGAATATTTATACTTTGAGTTCATATAACGTTCATAAAAAAGATATTTTTTAAAATGATTTTTCCAAAATAAGTATTTGTAATACATTATTTACATGATTAAAATGTTATTTTATAATATATTACAAAATATATATTTGTTTTACATGGTTAAGTAGCAAACCAAGCTAGCGAACCGAGAAACCAATTATCTCATCCTACTCCTAGTCAAAAGGGAACCGAGAAAGGAATTATCTCATCCTACCCAGGGGCGGAACCACATGGGGTCCAGGGGCTTCAGCCCCCCCTGAAATTTTGAAAAAAACAAAAAAAATTGTAATAATAGGGGTGTGAAGCCTGGGAGAGGGGTGGAGCCGGGGCGACGGGACACTAGCCCCCCTAAACCTATTTTTTCAAAAAAATATTCTTTACAAACCAACACAAACAAATGCAATGACAAATGATTTGGCCCTCAAAAAAAAATAAAAAATCGGGGGCTCCACTCCCATTGTTAGCCCCCATGCAAGAGAATTCTGGCTCCGCCCCTGATCCTAGCCCTAGTCAACCAGGTTCACTCTAGAGTGGCCAGTGGCGAACTGCGAACCCGAATTCGAACCAGGCAACGTTGGTTTTGAGCTTTTGCTCCGAATGATTCCCTTTATCCGAATCCGCATGTTGGCAAAAACACAAAAGAGATTAATAATAGAGAAAAGATCGAAAAACCTGGGAGAAATGGCACTAGTGTCGGTGGCGAGGAGACGGCGTGACAAATCGCCGAAAAGAGCTTGTTTCGGAGGATCGTTTCGCCGATACGGAACCGATTCTTCTGCCGTTGCCGAGATCTGGATATCGGCGTTCGTTACTTTCACCGAAGCAGTTGAAGTTAACGGGACCTACAAATGTTTATTAATTAATTTATTTATTTCAGTGCGTAAATAAATAAACAATTTAATAATAAAATCATGAAAAATGCCGTCAATTTTTGTTTTAAAAAAGGAGAAAAATTACAGTTCGTACTCACATAAGGTGGATTTGAAGGCCGAGTAACGGAGATCTTATACCGCATTCCGGTACCGGCACCGGAATCCATCCTGGTTTCAAGAAGCGCTTTAAGCGAGATGACTTGCTGGATCGCCTGGGATTTATTCCATGAAGGACGACGCATGCCTGTACGGACACGAGAAATACATAAATGTAATTAATTTCAATATTTTTTTCAGTTGCTGTTTTCCGTTACCGGGGAAATATGGAGAAAATCAACGGAGTGAAAGGAAAATAAAGGGGGAAAAATGAGGACCTTTTTCTTTGAGGTATCTCCGGCAATCTTCTCGTGTGATCTGAGAGATGTCTTCTTCAGTGAGTTGGTCGAGGGGTTTGTCGAGTGGCGACCGGGAAAATGTCTCGCCGGATGTCATGGCGTCAGATTCCGGCCAGATCGACCGAATCTCTGTATCGCTATTCCCTAGCAAAGAGGTTTGTGTGAAATCGGAGAGAGATAGGGTCTAAGGCTCCAAGTTCATGATTTGGCTGCGGCGTCTCCGCTTCGTTTGGTTTGACTGCGCTGCACCCCAAGTTGCGACGTATTTACATGTCCATTTAATGTTTGGAACTTATAATTAATATATATATATATTTTAAATCTCGCGTAATAACCATAGTTACCAAATGGTGAAGGGGAAACGGGAAATAGATGTAAGTTTCAAATGAGATATTTGTAGAAAAGTAGGTATCTTAAAATCTTAGGTTTCAATTTAAGGATACTTATTTAGGATATATGTCGTAGGCTGACTTAAGTCTATCTCATTACTTTCTAAATAGTAAATACATAACCCCCTTATCACTAAATGAGAATTGATGGAAACGAGACTAGAGAACGAACTTCCTGAAATACTTTGCACACATGTCCTTCAATATGATGGTAGACAGTTTATTGTCTAAGTGTGAGGAATCGGGTTCCATCCGGTCTCTTGCTCATTGACCGCCAAGCTAATATATTAGACTAAAGAACATAGAAGAGTGCTAGCCCATCACATTTACTCCAAAACTTCTCGTAAATTGGGTCTAATACATATCTTTCATATTTCAGCGGTTTCAAAAAGTAAAAATTAGAGTATCTTTTAAATTTGTTGCCACCTAATTGCATCTTCGGAAGATTTACGATTGGGGCTAGCAAAACCCAAGAACATGCTAGCCAAGGTTGCGGTCTAATTGGCTTATGATACCAACAAAAAGAGGGGTGGTACCTTGGAAAGCTAATTCCAAGTAATTGGGCTCCAAAATTTTTTTTTGACTCTAACCAGCTAATTCTAATTTTTTAATATTAAAATATTTTTATTATTTTTTATAAGGCACCTATTCCTCTCCAGTTGAAACCTGTTTTGCCAAAACCGGTTACACCCCTGAGGTGGCCACTTGTCCCTTTTGACACCTCTTAACTATGGTTAAGATTCACTCACCCCTAATGTTCACCCACCTATCCTTAGTTTTTAGAAAAAAATATTTAAACATTTTTTAACTGTGGTTAAAATTTACCAACTCCTAGGTTTAATTTATTTTAAATATTTTTTCTAAAAACAGGTAGGTGAACCCTAGGGGTAGATGAATTTTAACCACAATTAAGTGGGGTAAAAAGGGTCATGTGGTGATTACAGGAGAGTAACCGGTTTTGTCAAAAACCGGTTACAACTGGAGAAGTCTTTTTATGAAAACCAAGGATGGTTAGGCGGACCCTAAAGAGTGGGTGAATCTTAACCACAGTCTTTGCGCTGGCGGGTGGGTCAGTTATACATATGGAGTTTTGCCCACCAAAAGGGCCTTTTTATCGAGGACCTTAACTAACTGCCTAAAGGAAGAAGGAGGATGTCGAAAATAGAATTCACACTCTATCCTTCTCTATCTTCTTCCAAGCTTTTAAAGCTGGGCCTTGCCTTGCCTGTGGCGAAGCCAGAAAGGGCTTATCTCGGGTTCCATAGAATAGGTGACATGGGGCGGAGAAGTCAAAATAATGGGGCCCATGATTTTGACTTCTCCACACACACAAAAGGACATGTAGCGATAAGTGTGTGAGAATAGGGGGAAGAGGTATCAAATAGGGAGAAGTCAAAAATCATGGGCAGAAAATAAATGACTTCTCCCCATTTGCTGCCAGCTGCCGCACGATGTATGGAACCCCGAGAGCCCTTTCTGGCTTCGCCAGAGACAATCCAAGGCCTTAAAGCTGTCATCTTACCCATCTGCATCCTTGATAACGTGCGCAGCCCTTTTAGCTGGACAATGGGCGTACTACGCAACCACAATCAACGATTTTCTGCTGCAATTGCCTTGGCTCTTCTCTTCTTTGCCTCCGCTTCGGTCGCCACTCTCCCTCCGGCTAGCCAACTCGGTAAGAAAACAAAAACTAATCAAACCCATTTCATTATTGAAAGCACTGAGTCTGACTCGTTCTCTCTCTCTCTCTCTGTCTGTGTTTTTGACATTGTTAGGTAGTGGGTTAGTGGGTGGATTGAGGCAGGAGATAGATGAGACGAAAAGGGGTTGTGGGTTAGAGGCGTTGGAGCGAGTACTGACTCGGAGGAGACTCCGTGGGCCGGGATCGTCTCCACCATCATGCAAATCCAAGTGTGGGAGCTGTTCGCCTTGCGAGCCAGTGCTCGTACCGATACCGCCCGGTCGAAGTAAGCCTATTGAATACTACCCGGAAGCTTGGCGTTGCAAATGTGGCAATAGCCTCTTCGTGCCTTAAACAAGAAATACAAAGAAAAAATGAACACCTTTACGTATCTCTCATCTACACATCTCTATCTACATCTCTGTTATTTATATTGATATATCTCCTTCTATGTATGCACTGATTTTTTTCAATTGATAAATTGGTAAGGGTCTACCAAACTCCCCACTAAAATATATATGTACTGATTTTTCTTTCCTCTTTCCTATAAGAGGCAAGGAACATAGAGACTGTATTCATAAAGTGCTTGTATTCATTAAGTGCTCTCTCCGAGGTGGCATCGGATTACCTCGTGCTCATGCATGAGGCCCAACCTCGGGCGTCCATTCATCATCTGCTATGTGGTGATAAAAAAAAGGGAGATATACTAAGGGGGGAGAGGGGAGGGGGGATCAAAAAAAAGGGGAGAAAATGAAATGGCTTCTCCCCCTTTAACATCACATGTCACATGATGAATGGATGCCCGAGGCGTGCCAGAGATAATCCGATGTTCTATGAGCCAGTGAGATAGGCTTATTTAGAAAATAAGAGCTGTATTGCGTACCATCTCTCTTTCCCAATTTGTTGAAATTTGATTGGAGTGGTCAAGTTTGAAAAGGACCTTGTGCTCCTCTATTCAGAACTCTATTAAATTTGATTTGGAAATTGCTTGAAAACACTCGATCGTACCTACTATCGAGTGCATGGCCGCACATTTGAAAATCAAACCGTCACAATTGCATTTTCTTTTAATCGTGGACCCCACTTAAGTGTTTGCACCTTTTGGATTTTTGATCCGGCCTTTGCTCTCAATAGTAGTACTATCGAGAGTTTTAAATCACTTCCCATTTGATTTTCTTATTTTGTCTTGGTTTTGCCGCTGACTCCCTCTATCTTTCCCTCTTGTCTAGCTCCAAGACAAAGGTCAGTGATTTAGTTATGATGTACAATCATTAACTATCTATGACAATTCTACCTTTTAACAAATTTTTTTTTTTTTGGAGTTTTGGGTTGACACTGATTTGTGAACATGAATTCATTTAAAATTAATTTTTAGTAGGGGTCTTTTCTGTTTTTGTCTCAGCATGGGTTTTTCTATTTAGCACAATGATTATTAGTTTTGAGTCTCTCTTTCTCTTCTTCCTAGTTTCAGCTTTGAGATTGCCATTTGCAATGCATTGAGCTTCAGTTTTGACATTAAACTGGGCTTCATTTCCATCTCTATTAGGGTCCCTTCTTATGCTTACTTATAAAGTTTGCACTTTACAAGTGAATGTATCGTCACTCGATGCAACCAAACAACTCTTATTGTGTGGGATGAGGGAAACAAGTCCTCCATGCCCATGCTATTCATAGTGGATGGCAAATTCTGACAGTGGCTACCCACCCGGACCCATCCAGCCATCCTGCTTTGCAACTGGGTCGGATTTAGGCTAGTACATTTGGCCGCGTTGGCCCGTGACCCACACGACCCAGCCCAAATTGGAGGTGGAGAGGTATTGTTCTTATGGGCGTAAGAGATTAGCTATTTGATAAAATGCCTTCAAGCACAAATGACTCTACCTTATCTTTCTATCCATTATTTACTTTTTATCTTGGATTACTTGATTTCTACTGATGTCTAGCTTCTCTTTACTGTAATGAATGTCTTAATTCATTTTATTTCTTGCATACTCTACTCAAAACACCAACTGGTATAAATGTAGAGCTGTAAGAAACTGAATGTGAAATGATCTGAAAATAACCCATTCCTACATTTTCTTATTAACATACAACCTCATCTTGGTTCTTACTGCAGTGTCCTTTGATAATAGGGTTTCATATGTAGACGCCTTGCCTATCAATTTGATATTACTTTAATTGAGTTTTGACATGTCTATTTCAGGATATGATATCTCTGAGAAGTGCAGCCCATGTAATTTCTTTTAGGTTTGTTGTTGTGTCGTTCATTTTTCCTTCTTATCTTATTATTATTGTATCATCGATATTGAAATAAGAAGACTTCAAACAAATGTTATGTTGGAGCATCTATCCAGATGTTGACATTGTTCAAGGTATTCAATTTGTTGAGGCAGTACATGTAGATCGCTTTATCCTTAAGGTACTTTATACTACCCGCATGATGTGTAGTAGACTGAAAATGAGGACTTAATTCCCTCTTCCCTCCTGACATCCATGCCACAACAGCTTTGGGGGTATAAGGATTAGATGAATATCAGCTTTAGGTTCATGTTTTAACATTTACCATAAATTTAAAGTTATTGCAGTATGACTAACAAGCATTTGTAACTTTTGCAGCCAAATTTGGCTAGAAACAGATTAGTGTTGATTGACAATATCTTAAAAAGATATTTGTAAATCCAAGATGACACCGATTGATTTTGTCCTATGCATTGGGCACTGTTTTGGGGAAGGAAACTTTTCCTTCACATTTAGATTTTTAAGCATATCTTTCAAATGAGTTCGGATGGGCAACAGCGCTTGCTCCCTTGTGTCTGAAAAATGAGGGCCCCACTCATGGTTAATGTGGGGGGGCCATCCTTATTAAATGCACACCCATTTTTTTCAGATACATGGGGGCAACAGCGCAACAGCAAGCGCTGTTGCCCATCCGAACTCCTTTCAAATCATTAGAAATACTATAATGCGCTCAAAGATGACAGCAAAGCTCATGCTCTTTGGTGGGTGGTTGAGACTCCATAATGGTAGCATAAGTCAGGCTTCGGATTCTCTCTGCCAGGTGCCTTAAAAGTGTTCTTGGGCTACCACAAATGAGGCGACACTTGGTTGGAGAAGTCATTTCATGTTCTTATGATTTTGACTTATGCAACATGTGGTGAGAATCTGGTGAGAAAAGGGGGAAGAGATATCAAGTGGGGAGAAGTCAAAATCATGCGGAGAAAATGAAATGACTTCTCCCCATTCTCCAGCCAAGTGTCGCCTCATTTGTGGTAGCCGAGAGCACTTTTTTGGCACCTGTCCGAGAGAATCGGAAGCCCATAAGTCATGTTTTTTCTTAGGTGGGTGATGGCATCAGTTTTGTTTCTTCTAAATGGGAGGTCGCTACTCAAAAACCTCCCATTTTCAATATTTCAACATAAACTAATGTCTTTATTAAAAAAGAAAAAGAAAAAAAGAGTAGTTGTTTCTATACTGTGATTTTTCTGCAGTGTTGAACATTAATACGAGTGGTTAATGAGAAAGAAAATTCTACAAGGTGCTACATCAATAAACTATGGTATTGAGTTTGTCTAGTTCTTAGTATGAAATAAGATTTATGAAGTACGATTTACTGTTTTCTTTTATATGATGTGCGAGGCACCATGGGTTTTGTTGGAATAAAAGTTAACCCGTGCATAGCACGGGGTTTTGATAGTTATATATATATATATATATATGCACACACTTCAGCTTCACCTTAAACCAATGCCTTAGAAGTCCTTTATACTAGTGTTGTCTGTTGTCAGAACCGGACAGGTCATTGAACTAGTAGAGTGGCCGGTTCCCGGTTTGACCGGTTCAACTGTACTATTTACAAAAAAATAAATTTTTTTTCTCTTTTTTCTTAATTTTTCCGTTCTGACCGGTTTCCAACCGGTTCTACCGCCGGTTTTGAATGATTCTTAAAGCGTCCAAGTTTTGAGGGTTTTGGGAACCGGTGAGGGGGCCAGTTTCCGGTTCCACTGGGTCAACTGGCCGGTTCAGTCCGGTTCTGACAACACTCCTTTATACCTTTGGAAGCATACTTGTTTGCATGACAACTGCAAAATTAGACGAGAAAAATCGTTTTAGGAATTAAAGGAAAAAAAGAAGAGAAATGCATGATGAGTTGGGATCATATTCAATCATGATTGGACTCTCTCCGAGTTCAATCACACTCTCGGGTCAACACGTGTCCCTTTTAATCCCTATTAATTGTGGTTAAGATTCAAAAATCCTTGAGAATCCAAAAATCTAACCTTGGTTTTTAGAAGAAAAAAAAATTAACCCTAAGAATTAAAACTTCTTAATCAGGGTAAAAGGGGGCTCTGCGAGTGCAATTAGACAAGATCCGGACTCTGCAAGGATAGGGAGAACAACTCTCCACGTCACTCTAAGTCACACACATTGGGATTTTTTTTTATTGTATAGTGTAATGTGGGTGTGGCCAACGAGCAAGGGCAAAGCCGGGTGGTGGTGGGGGATCTAAGCCCCCCCGAAAATTTTGAGAAGAATTTTTTTTTTTATATTTATATTATTTAATTTAAGATGGTATAGGCATATGAAAATGCTTAAATTACCGGTGTTTTCCATCATGTAATGAAATGGCCGGTCCTCATTGGTCCACGACCCTCTTTAACACTCACCAATTGTGGTTAAGATTCACTCACCCATAGAGTTAAGCAATCCAACCTAGCTTTTTAGAAGAAAAAAACAATAAAAATCTTAAATTTAATTTTGATAAGCTTAATTAGGATTAAAGGAGTGTTAAAAGGGACGAGGACACGACGGTAAGTTAAGCAGCCGGTCCGCTAATCATCACTACTCAAAACTATATTCTTTACCAATGGACAAAGAGACGGGATGACCCACAAACTTGGCACTAATTTTTTTTTTCGGGGGCTATGCCCCTGAACCCCCACACCTTACCATTAGCCCCCCCGGCCAAAAATCCTGGCTCCGCCCCTGGGTGTAACCACTAAAGAACATAAAAGAACGAGTAATGGAGTAATGGTTTAGAGGGAGAGAGGGAAAGAATCAATGAAGAATAGGAACAATGGACTGACATTTCCCCGAGGATGCCATGACCATTTTATCTGACAAGAATAATTTCTCTTGATCTCTCATATTCAAAAATTTTTTCAATAGTACCCAAACCTCGTGAGGTCAGCTATCTTTATAGAGGTATTAGGTGTGATTTTATTGGTTTAAAGTAGTCAAAATGTAACTTAATGTGTCAGAAGAAACTGTATTTAGCTGGGAAACTGCTACTTCACTTGTCAGTTATAACTAACATATGCAATTATAACTGACTCCTTCATGTTGTTTAGGACCTAAACAACCTTAAAGAGAAAACATCCTTTTAAGACGTTTATCAATTTAACAAAATTCCTTTCGAGCCTTTCAAATCATAACTCATCATCATCCCCCAAAACATCAATCATTATATCATGAAGGCGGGTCATACGGCTTTATAATATCTTGTCCTATAGGAAATCATAGGTATTGGACGAAGACACCGTTCCCCATATAATCTCTTGTTCTAAGGAAAATCATAAGTATTGGATAAAAGCACTATTTCTAGGACGGAAACTATATTTTCCGTCCTAGAAATTGCAAGAGAATGAGACTATGTACCTCTCAATACATTATATCATACTGACATTTATTATAATGTTGGCAGCTTTTAAAAAAAAAATTTCATTTGAGGGACGGGGTTAAGAAGAGTTTTGATAAATTAAAACTGACCCGTCCTTCCCGGCCCAACCTGGGTTTGGAACGGGAATGAGGTAGGAGTCTTGCCATTAGGGGTGGGGTAGGGTCACCGGCCCTGACCCGTTTCCATCCCTAATGATCAAGGTAGAAAATAAAAAATATATCTAAGTGTTATACATATGTAGTACCCCCCTCAAATTTTTTTTAGAAGAAGAAGAGGAGGTTAACCATTTTAACCCTAAAAATCGATCATCTCCTGCCACCCACAACTCCGTCTCTCCAGTCTCACATACTTCTCTCTTGTAATATTATATCCCCCTCCTTTTTCTCTCTTTGAGATTTCTAGAGTTTATGCATTTAGAGTATTAGGTCATTTTCACTTTCCATAACATATGGATTTAAGGTTTTGTGTTTGTATAATTTCTTATATTGCTTTGTCCCAGTGGTAGTGTATCCCCTACTTTGGAGGAAGGTACCGGGTTCCATTCCCGAGAGGATGAGAGTTTGTAAATATTCTCCACCGGCCCACTACCTGAACATATACTAACACCTAACCGGCGTTGCGGCCGAATAAAAAAAAAAAATTCTGGTAGTTAATGAAGATATTGTCACTGCCTTGTAGAAGTGTGGTTCTTGTCCTCTTGTTGTCTGTTTGGGAAGATGCTATTTTATTTTCCTAAGAAATTACAATCACTGAATTATATTCAAATTTCTAATGCTTTATGATGTAAACTTGGCAATGATGAGCCTTTTTAGACGACTTTTTACTTTGCAACTGGTGATTTTGTATGAATACTGGCTCTCCGGAAAGGGAGGGCCTTAACCACGTACACGAACCGTAGGTAAATGAAATCCAAAAAGGAAAAAAAGGTTTGGTCATAAAATTTATTTATTTATTATTTTTATTTTTATTTTTTTGTAGTTGACAATTTATTAAAATGTAACATTAAAAATTTTTATGACCAAACCTTTACTCAAAAAAAAAAAACCCTAAGTCTCCATTAATTATTAAAAATACATGTAATTCACCCCCCCCCCCCCCCCAACTGGTGATTTTGTACGACTACTGGCTCTCCCGAAAGGGAGGGCCTTAACCACATACACGAACCGTAGGTAAATGAAATCCAAAAAGGAAAAAAAGACAGACCCTTTATTTATTTATTTTTACTTGTAGACGATTTATTGAAATATAACATTAACAAATTTTATGACAAAACCTTTACTCAAAAAAAAAAAAAAAATCCTTAAGTCTCCATTAATTTTTACCCCCCCCTCCCCTCCCCTCCCCAAGGAAATACTCCTGGTTCCACCTTGGATAGCACCTATGTTAATTACTAAAATTAAGAGTACAATTAGCAAAGCTGGTTGATGAATACTGCCGTGAAGTATCATTTAAACTATATATTCCCTCCATCTTGGACTGTCTCAGTCACTAACTGGTTAGCAAGAAAGTGAAGACAGGTTTTAAATGCGGACCATTAACAAACAAGAACCATAATCCATATTATTTTTGTGAAAGGAAAATATTCACCTCCTCAGTCCAAGGAGGTGAATTACCTTCTCGCCCCCTTTTCTGTGTCCTCTTTTTCACTCCCTTTAAATGTGATTAAGATTCACTAACTTTTATGATTAAAGCATCTAACCTTGGTTTTAGAAAAATAAGAAAATAAAAATAACTTAACCCCAAGGTCAAAACTTGTTAACCATAGTTCGAAGGGGCATTGTGACTTGTGAGGGCGAGGAAGAATTGTCCCCTTCTCAGGCCGAAGAGGCGACTATTGCTCTTCTGTAATATGCATGTATACATGTGTGTATATGTCTATGCGTAGACTCCCATTAAAAGAGTATTGACTATTTGTTTTTTGGTTGAAAGTATTGACTTCCATCACTTGGAAAAAGATTATAGAGGTAACAGGGACCACGTCCGAGTTAGACCTGTCTTGAGCTGTGCACAACATCCGGCCATCCAAGCTGCAAGTCTTAAACACCTTATGTCCTGTAGCAAAAGTGTGTGTTTTCCTTCCCTACTCACAAATGGAATGGAAGGTCCATCGATCTTAACTGAAAATGCTGGCCGTCCATTTTTTTTTAAAGCTGCCGACATTATAATAAATGCCGGTATGATATAATGTATTGAAAGGTACATAAAATTGTCTCGTTCAAATGGTCCTAGGATTAACCGAGATCTTGCCTTAGAATATCCTATTTCAGGGCACAAAATAGTTTAGGGTTATGTACATTCAGAAACCTAATTTTTAGGACTTCGCTACTTGAGACCTCATTAGGGCCGAGACCATGTTTTAAGAGCATTGGATTTCAGGTGGGGCCCATTTCACATGGTAGGCGCCACCGGAAATCCCATGCTCTTAGAGCATGGTCTCTGTGGTCTCGGCCCTAAGGGGGGTCTCAGAAGCTTTATCCAAATTTTAATGCTCTAAAGCATCGTATTCTAATTTCTAAGACAAGCATGACGTACAAGTTTACAACTAGTTTGATTTGGATGACTAAGCCCCTTACTGCAACGGTTAGTAAAGAATTTCAACACCAATGTTGTTTGAACCTTGTGTTCTTTTTCAATAACATGTTGCAGAAAAGATCGTGAATGATGAATAAGAATGCTCTTCTAGTGCCTGGCATATGGTGTTTTTCCACTCTGGGCCAAGTTTTAAACTATCTGATTCAGCTCAAATGATAATATTATAGACTAGGATGAAGAGGGAGGCCCTTCAATTAAAGGAGAGAAACTGACTAAGAATCCCCAATGTTGGGAGTGCCCATTGGAGGAGCTCCTCTTTTACGCCTTGAAGCATAGCTCCGCTTTGTATTTGAACTCAAATTACAATACACTACAATTAAACCCCACCAATATCCACAAGGACGGTCCCCATTCTTTCAAAAATCAATCACTACATTGGTAAGCATTCCACCATCTCTTATTATGTCCTGTTCAGCTATCGTGTAATTATGCAAAAGAAAATGTTTTGCAAAATTGTGACAACCTCTCTCAATAATTACAAGGTTGTCACCATCTACACTTTAAAAAGAAGAACGCATTGAAGCTAGCAGAGTTCCATGCACCTCAACCTAAACTTACGCTGATCTCAAGCTTCAAACATTCAAAAGTGAAAACCACAGACACAAATCAATTTTCATTCTATGTTAATGTCAAAATGAAGATCCTTGCTGAAAACCACAAAATCAAACATCAATCTCAAGCTACAAGAAGACAGTACTGTTGGATCCCATCTCACCCATCTTGTAAGATATAAGAGAGAGCATCGTGGATACAACAATCACTCTTAAATTGCACACATTACTAAGTCAATCTTCAACACTCTTACATTGCACACATGGAACCACAAAACAACTCAATCTTCAACACTAAAAACCACAAACCAAACACTAAAAACAAATTCCATGCCAATCTCGATCTTGAAAAACAAATCACTTTGATCCCACTTCCAAATCAAGCAAAAACCCTCCCCCTAGTCTGGATTCACCTTATAGCCACGTTGAGGGGCGCTCTTAAAGGTATACCTTATAAGATCAAAATACAGTGGGAACTGTATTATAGCAAAAAATGTAATAGGCAGGCACATCACTGCATACACTAGGTATGTTGCTACCTTTAGCTTATCTTTAAGGACAAAGAAATGGCCAGCACAGAAGGAGACCAACACGGAAGTTATTGAGATGAAAAGAGAGGTAAGACCTAGTATTAGCTTCTTCGGCAAATCGCTTTCAAAATCTCTCTCTTCATACCGAGACGTGAGAATTGAGAGGAATGTGATCAAAGCAGTTACTGAGAAGCAGAGGGCTACAAGTGAAGAGAAGGCAAAGACGTCAAATGCAGGCTTGTTTTCGAATGTTGGTAAACCACTTTGTTGTACCCCGCCGGGGACCGAGGTTGCTGTAGCGAAGGCCACTGTTGCTATGAGTGCGGCGATAACTGAGTATGATTGGGAGGTGTTTGTTAACCATTTCCCGCCTTCCTCAATCAAATCTTTGTGTGTTGTTGAGAAAACCTGCTTTGGTGTCTTGCCTTCTTTGTTGTAACGATCAAAGGAATGTGTAGGCATGGAGTTTTTAACGAACTGTATTAGCAAAGAATAGAATGTTAATCTTATGCTTTTTGATCTGGACCGTTAAATATATGGACTGTAAATGGCCCAACCCCTAAATTATAGATGGACATGGGCTGGGAGTAGGGTTGTCAAATGGTAGGATAGGGCCTAGGGCTTACCTAAGTCCGACCCTCACTGACAAGGGTCAGGCCCTAACCCTTGAAGGCTGAACTAGCTTGGCCCAAGCCCTACCCTCAAGGGCAAGGGGCTAAAAGAAAAGTAAAATTTCCTTTCCCATAACCCAGTTACCAACTTGAAATCAACCCACCTTCTTTATCTAGTCTTAGGATAGGCGACACAATGCAAAAAGCAGCATGCCGGAGTTATTTATTTATTTTTCACTCGAGGGTTGGAGGAAAATATTTTTCTTAAGTTAAAAATATTATCATGTGTTTACTATTATTTTATAATAAAATTATATAATATACTATATATTGTGTTTACGTTTTATCTTATCTATATGCTTTTCTTTCAACATAGTTAATTTTTATGTAATGCTAACAAAACACATATATAGATTTTATATGTATAATATATACTTTATTAAAGTATATATGAAGCCATAAAACTAATTTAGACATAGTGATAACATAAGGTATTTTGAAACAATATTAACATGTAGCATAGTACTAGCATATGTATCTAATTTTAATACAATAGAGTATATATCTAAATTTAGCACAATATTAACATAAAGACATTTTAACACAATACCAACTTAAGTTACGGTATTAAAGTTTTACTATTTAAACTATACATAATTATAATATATATATAGTTCATATATATAATATACAATGTATATTATTATAGTGTAGTAGAAGATGTGGAGGGTTGAGGTGGACAATACTCTAGTCCGGTACTAAAGTTAGAGGGCTTTCAATAATTTGACCCTACCGGCCGCATATCATATCTAAAGAAGAAAAAAATGCTTATGAATTTGCGGGCTTAGGGGGGTTCGGGCTGGGGTAACCTTATTAGAGGATCGAAAGCCACCCTAGGTACGCGGAATAGATGGGCACTCCATCCCAGTCTGCTTTGGGCAGGCATGCGCTTGGCTTTTTTTAACCTAAGATATATATATTTGGTGAAATGTTATCATGTAATTACATAAATCTGGTGTGTGTTAACTTAAGATATAACAATTAACATAAATCTGGTTTGGTCCTATGTCTGCCAGAGTCACGCTCTGTGCTGCATTGCCAGTCCTAAGGCCGACATGGATAGGTGTTGTTAGTCTGAATAAGGGTGGAGCCAGGAATTTTTCAAAATTATGGGCCCGGAGTTTGGGAGCATAGTCCCTGAGATTATTTTTTTTTGAGCAATAGGTTCATTGTGGTCATAAAATTTGTCACGGTTGCATTCCAATAAAGGTCTAGTCACAAGAAAAACTAGGGCTTCTCTTAAATTTGATTAAAATCATACTTGCATAAACTTAGGGTTTAGGTGAGGCTGCCAGATATTGCTAAAGTTGTTGCCATTGACCACCGAGAGGTTAAGATTCCAACGAGGAAAGCCACTGGTGCCGGACGCTAAGAGATTGTGTTTTTTTTTCATATTAATCTTTTCTCAATTTAAAGTTTATTGAATTAGTAAAGTAAAAAAAAAAAAAAGTAACCAATTACAATTAGAATTGCAAAGAGCCAGAATTATGAATAATTAAATTGTATTTGCAACTATTTAATTTAGAGAATAAAAAAAACTAAATTTCTGAAACCTTAACCGTATAACCTTAATCTATATTGTAAAAGCAAAACAATAAAAATAAAATGCAAAAGAGAATGAGATGAAGAAGAGAAGAACCAGCTTGGGACTGAGCCAAGCATCAAGCAAGTCCCAAGCTCTTCTTCTTGGGAGTACGAAGTTGGGGTTTCATAACAATTGGGTTGGAAAAAGCTTAACGTACCCCACGATTTCCATTATGTAATGAAATGGCCGATCGTCATTGGTTCACGCCTTACTTTTAAATACTCACCAATTGTAGTTAAAATTCACTCACCCCTAGGTATAAATAATCCAGCCTCTAAAAAATTATGCTGGGCCCACCGTATTAGTACTAAAAAAGGAAGGAATTTGAAAATTCTCCCGGGGCTCCGTCCCTGAGTCCTAAGAGATCGAATCACAACTAATTGAGATTGAATTCAGAGATAATTCAATCGCTCCCACAGGTCAACACGTGTCCCCTTTAAACCCTACTAACTATGGTTAGGATTCTCTAATCCTTGGTGTTCAATAATCTAGCTTTAGCTTTTTGAAAAATTATTTAACTCTAGTTAAGAATTTTTAACTCTTAGGGTTAGTATTTTCAATGCCAAAAACTGAGGTTAGAATTTTTTTAAAAGGTTAGATTATTGAATACCAAGGATTAGAGAATCCTAACCATAGTTAGTAGGGATTTAAGGGGACGCGTGTTGACCTATGGGTGCGATTGAACTATCTCTGAATTCAATCGCGATTGGCTGTTGATGACCCAGATCGAGCTTGGGTAGCTCCACATGTTCTAGACCGAGATTAATCTGGCTTGCCCTGACCCCCCATTTGCAACAGCGAGTCACCGTTCACCAACCATCCAATATGAGTAAGAGGCCAAAGTTAAGTGTGTGTGTGAGAGAGAGAGAGAGAGAACCTTAGGTATAGGTGAATCTCAACCAAAGTTAACTGGTGACAAAAGGGATACGTGGCGATCTCAGAGCATAACCAGACTCCCCAGAATTCGATTATAACCGTAGAGGATTTGGTTCCCTTCTTAAACTGATCTGAGAGAGAGAGAGAGAGAGAGAGAGAGGATGCATACCTTGTACCACTTAATCTCCCATTGCATTTGCAATGCAGCGCCTGGGATGAACCAAGGACGATGTAATTCACTTAGCGTGGCAGCTAGGTGCAAGGGGCTATTCCGATTGATATCTACTTGAGAAAACATGTTCTCCCTTATGATATCCCTCTTCTGCAAGAGCTGGAAGACCCGGAGTTGCCTGTTCTCTGTTGCCAACATTACGATGTTCTGTTCCTCTGAGTTCAAATCTTGGACTGCTACAGGAAATTTATCGAGGATTTCCTCCACCATTTCTGTCACTCCCATCCTTGCTGCGATTAATATCGGCGTCTCTCCTTTTCCTATCTCAATACATAAAACATAATTAATTTTTAAATAAACTGTCATACATGCATACATCAAGTCAAAATCACTTTGTTTTCTTTCTTTCTTTTATTTATATGAGACATTATTTATCTAATTTTAGTTGTTATAGTTAGTGCCTTAATAGTTATCCTCACTGCACGCATGTGTTACTAAGAAAAACTTTTACCAATCCATCGGAGTTCCTCCTTCCAAGAATGGTTGACAGACCTCCTCCTAACGAGGAGCACATCCTCACCATGCCATCCTAGTTGGAGGAGCGAGTGTAGCGATATTAATGGTGATAAGGGACATTCATACTTCTTAAATGAATAAAGAATTATTATTATTATTTTTGACTGAAATAAATTGCATTCCAAACAAAGCATTATTATTATTATTATTAGTGGGCCGCACGTGCGAACTTGAGGAATTGCAAAGGACAAGTTGGTATAGAAACATGACGTAGGGTCATTTTAAGAATCCAAAAGCTTTAGGGGCATTTTGGGAATAGAAAATTAAGGGTATTTTGTTTATAGAAAAAGTTGAGGGACATTGTAGAAATAAAGAAAACGAAATATGGGAAAACTTGAGGAGAACTTTGGGTTAAAAAATTGTGAGAGACATTTTGGGTATTTTAAAGATATTTTGGGAACTAAAAAATATTCAAGACATTCTGACTTTAGGAAAAATTTGAGAGCATTTTAAGTATAGAAACCTGACTTAAAGACATTTTGAGAATAAAACCTTTAGGAATATTTTGGCTAAGAAAGTAAAAAATAATATATTTTTAATAATAAAATGATATGATCCAATCGGATCGGTCGAACTGAGAATTGGTCACCCAGCCAGTTCGATGGTCAGTCTGGTTATGAAAATATTGCTTTATATATTAATAAAGAGAAATTTTAGGATTATATTAAATGTCAATCAACTATTTAAGTCTCCCATATTTTTTTGGTGAAAAAGTCTTCTATATTAATAAAATCTAAAATTCAAAGATTGGTTTTGGAATTAAGTAACATTTAGTTTTTTTGAACCCATATGTAATGACAATTTTAAAATTAACTAAAATTCAACCCATATTTGTAAGGGTGGTTTTGAAATTAACTAAAATTTAATCAACCTTTGAACCAAGGAATGGGTAGTTTTGGAATTAATAAAACTTTAATCAACATTTTGACACCGTTTGAACCCATATGTTTAAGGGCATTTTTAGAATTAACTAAAATTCAACCCATGTGTAAGGGTGGTTTTGAAATTAACTAAAATTCAACTCATATGTTTAAGGGCAATTTTGAAATTAACTAAAATTCAATCAACCTTTAAACCAAGAAAATAGTAGTTTTTGAATTAACAAAACTTCAATCAATGTATTGAACACGCCAATCCTCATTATATTATTATTATTATTATTACTATTCTTCTTCTTCTTCTTCCTTGCGGACATGTAAAAATAAATATTGTTTTTAAAAATTTTCCTACCTACCGAATCTACAATTACAACCGGATTTGGCAAATCCGGTTATGCCCCCCGAGGTCGTCATGTGTCCCTTTTGACACCCCTTAAGTCACCCCTAGAGTTCACCCATCTATCCTTTGTTTTTAGAAAAAATATTAAAATATTAAACAAAAAAGAATTAATATTTTTAAAAAAAACCATAGATGAGTGGGTGAACTTTAAGGGTGGGTGAATCTTAATCACAGTTAAGAGGTGTCAAAAGGGACACATGAAAACCTCAGGGGACATAACCGGATTTGCCAAACCCAGTTATCACCGTATCTAGAAGATTTGGTTCCTTAGTTTATTCCTTCACCAATTTGCATGGAAGGTAGAGTTCTCGAAGAGTATGGCCAACGCCAAGCCTAGGTCTTACTAGGCTCAACCTTCACTTACGAGGGTCCAGCCCTAACCCTTGGAGGGCTTGAAGTGGCTAGGCGCAAGCCCTACTGTCAAGGGCTAGAGTCAAGTCAGGGTAGTGCTAGGGTCTAAAAGAAAAGTAATTTTTTTCTATACACCACCATGAGATAGCTTTAATCAACCCTTCTCTGATATCCAATCTTTAACATGGGCAATGCAATGCAAATACCAACAAGACAGTTATTTTTTGTTCTTTTTATTCAGTATTTTTTCTCTTTTTATTCGGTGGTGGAGTAAAATAGTTTTCTCAAGTTAAAACTAGCATCATATACTACAAATTCTTTTATCTATCTATATATATATATATATGTAAACTATGAAAAAAATGAAAAATGGAATACAGACCACCCAATTGTAAAATGACTCATGACAGTGTCTTTTTAAAATTTTGTTATTATATCTGTTTTCCAATGTGTTGAAATTTGATAGGGGTGGTCAGTTTGGAAGAGGGCCTTGCAGTCCTCTAATCAGAATTCATATAATATACTCCATATTTTTTTCACATGTTTTAACTGTATGATTTTTCTTTCTATATATTTAATTTTGACACAACACTAGCTTAAGATTTATATAGATCTTATATGTATAGTATATATCTTATTAAAGTATTAACTTAAACCATATACTAATTTTGACATAATGATAACATAAGGTATTTGAAACAGTACCAACATAAGGCATAGTATTAGCATCTATTTAATTTTGTTACAACATTTTATATAGTACAAAAAGAAGGCAGCCCTAATATGTATCCAAATTTAGCGCAAAACTAATATAAAATGCATCCGATTGAAATCTAAGGGGTAATTTAGATAAAGTTGATCACGACACTTTACTCACAAGTTTTCTAAAATTAACCTCACAATGCTCGGGTTATAAGCTAATAAGTCTTATAAGCCTTGCAAGTCTAACAAGTAAGCTCACCAGTATATATGTAAGTTTGAATGCACGTCTTTTCACAAGTTACGAGTACCAAACACTTTATAAGATTTAAGAGTATTCATACATGTTTCCCTAAGGATGTTAATACCTAACTCACAAGTTAGAACCCAAGGGTACATAGTATCTGACTCACACGTAGATTTTCAATGGTACTAATTATATGACTCATAAGTACAATGACGGGTGCAAATCATTGGTTACTCGGTATAAATAATATATCATAACCTCATCACATATATAGTGTTGAATAAGCTCATAAGTTAAGGAAGGTAAAATGCTCTCAAGTTAAGTGGGTATGCTTATATGTTTCTGCACCCTGATTAAAGTATGTATATTATGTTAAGTTAAACTTTAATAAACATGAATATGTTGATATTTATGGTATTGCTAGCTAGGATTTTATATCTACTGAGCCGCATGTGATCAACCGATATATTTATATTGATAGATTTAGATCTTGATTGTAGTTGAACCTTGGGAGGAGGAATATCTAGAGGAAGCTGAATGTGATTTTGTGGAAACAGAATATCCTTTAGATAAATATATATACCGTTCAGTTTTGTTAGACTTTTTTATTTGATGGATTGTAATAAGATAATTTAGATGGGTGTTTATGTTGGATGTTTTAATTTGGTTTATGGTTTAGGTGATTTAGACTTTATGAGATTAAAGTAGATTAAGAACTTTTCAAATTGTCATTTTAAGTGTGCCTTGTATGTTCAAGAAGAGTGTTGCGAGTCAAAATTTCATTTTGACCTAGATTGTGATAAGTAGGAAAATAAAGTACTTCAGATTCTCTCAGGTTATAATCGATAACCAGGGGATGAGATGACACATGTTCATTAGTATCCTATTACTGCTGACATGGATGGAAAATGGGCTCCAAGTTATAACCGGTGTATTTGAATTTGGTTACAACCTGTGATAATCCGAAGTCATGATAACAAAATATTGTGCATTTATTCAAACAACTCGAAATTCTTTCAAATTGTAACCGAACTCCTTGTGTCCCTGAGTTCGCCACATGTCCATTTTGACACTCCTTAACTATGGTTAAGATTTACCCACCCTTAGGATTCACTCACCTATCCTTAGTTTTTAGAAAAAAAAAAGTGAATTTTTTTTAACCATAGATGTGAACACGAAATTTCGCATTATTATTATTATTATTTTTAGGTTAAAAAATTTCGCATTATTTCAAATATAGATAACTTTAAAAATAATAATGAAAATTACTAAAATAGAGTTGCCACATATTCTAATTTGAGAGGAGAATAGGAACCCTAATTAATGGAAAACGCAAAAGCGCTTCACCTAAAAGGGCATGCTTTGCATTTTTATTACTTAAAAAGGCATGCTTTTAACATATTTATAAAAAAAAAGGCATGCTTTGCATTTAATTACCTAAAAGAGTACGCTTTTGACATATATACCCCTTAGCTATGTATATAAAACCCAAAAACTAATAAGGTTAATATTGAAACACATACCCTATTTGGTAACAATTTTCAAACCATACCCTTTTAGGTGATACTTTTGACTTAGGGTGACAAAAGGCAATGGTCTAAAGAGGTTATGGTAAGAGATTCTGTTGAACCCGAATTAAAATAACCAACCAAACCAAACAAGAATGCAAATAGTCTTTTTCTTAATGTGAGGTCGAGTCAATTAGGGTTGCCTATGTATCCCATAGAAGGGAATCAGAACATAGTAGATTTATGCAAGCATGCAGGCACACAATTTTTTTTTTTTTTTTTGGTATTTTGAATTTTCTGATGTTTTTGGATTTTTGAGATTTCTGATGTTTTTGTATTTTTGAGATCTTTTGAATAGCCTTAGCAGTTTTAGCTCGATGGAGCATGCATCATGGCAAGCCTAAGTCTAACCTAAATTAAACTAGTGCCAAATTCAAATAGTATTTGATCGATATCATGGATTCTGTACTCTACAAACAAGCAAAGACCAACATCCTCCAAAATCTGAATTTTAATCTCTACCATCAAAACTTAAGATTTAGAAAAACCTCAAACGAGTCTAGGTTTAAGCAGCTGCTGCACAATCTATCTTTAGGCTTAAAAAGCCTTAAGAAAAATCTGGGTTTTGAATCCTCTGATTTTGATCTGATAATGCCGATTTAATAGAACTAGAACCTCCTGGATTTGCAGCGCAAACACCACTCAAAATTGGATTTAGAAAAATTAAGATACGATGGATTTGCATCCCAAAAACGACGGGTAAATATGGGTTTAGAAAACCCATTACATCGTCTCAAAGCCGTGTTGAGCAACCCCATTATAGCAACATACACATGTAGCCACCAAAACATGTCAAATTTGGGACTGTAAAAGGCATTCAAAATCTGGGTGAAACTGAAACAACTCCATTCATTATAGTAACGAAAGTCTGAGCACCAAAATCTGGGTTTATCAAACCCAAAAGGCAAAGGATTAAGGGGAGAGATATCAATGGGGAGAAGTCAAAAAAACAGGGGATGAAATGAAATGACTTCTCCCATATTTAAGCGCCAAATGCAGCACGATGAATGGACGCCCGAATTTATGTGACCCAAAAACAGCAGCAAAAACAACGAAAATCTGGGTTTATGAGACCCAAAAACAGCAGCCAAATTCGGGTTTTCTAAAAGGAGTCAAATCCTCTACGGTGATAACCGGATTTGGCAAATCCAGTTATCACCCCTAGAGGTCGCTACGTGTCTCCATTAACACCCCTTAACCGTGGGTAAGGTTCACCCACCCTTAGGGTTCACCCAACTATTTTTGATTTTTTCTAAAAAAATATTAATTCTTTTTTTCAAATTAAAAAACTGTTTTTAGAGTTTTTTTAATATTAAAAACAGTTTTTTAATTTTTAAAAAATAATTAATATTACCAAAAATAAGTAGGTGAACCTTACCCACGGTTAAGGGGTGTCAAGGAGACATGTGGCGACCTAGCCAAATCATCTCCGGTTTATCACCGGATTTGGCAAATCCAATTATCACCACTAGAGGTCACCACGTGTCTCCTTTGACACCCCTTAACCATGGGCAGGGCCGGCGACTAGGGCTAGCAAAATCATCTTAGATAATAGAGCAGCCGGACTAGTAAACTGACAGCGGTAAAAGAAGCGGGCAGCATGCACGCATGGTCTACTAATGACGACACCTAACCAAAGTTGTTGCACCATTAAGGGCAGCACCTTGCCCAACGGTGTTGCTGCCTAAAATCAAACCCTTCATTGAGATTGACCAACACGAATTCTAAATTCTTGTGGCTCAACCCATGGTCTTTTTTTTTTTTTTGGCTAATTTGCCCAGTATCTTCATTGGGCCAAAGAAATCAATTGAGGGTAAGGACTTAGCTTGGATAAGAATAGATCACGTGCCCTTACCTGTCTATCAACTCATGTTTTGAACACAGATTAGATTACAATGAAAGAAAAAGAGCAAGTGATTAGCATATCTGGACAAAGGAGGTCAGCCTTGAATTTTAAAATCCATTTCCCCAGGTACGTTAACTATTTCCCAAGGAAAAACTCAAAACTATAAGATATGTGCAAAGAAGAGCAATACAATGGTTTGAAAACTCACTCGAGGAGCCGCTCTTTGCTTCTTTGCTCTTCGTGTCCCCTTCTTTGGCCGCTTGGGTTTTCAACACAGAAAGAAGAGCATTACAACAGTCTGAAAACTCATTCGAGGATGCCCCTGGGCCGCTCGTTGCTTCTTTGCCGTTCGTGTTCCCTTCTTGGGCCGCTTGGGTTTTGAACACAGATTACAATGAAAGAAAAAATCAAAAGTATAAGATATGTGCAAAGAAGAGCAATACAATAGTTTGAAAACTCACTCGAGGATGCCCCTGGGCCGCTCTTTGCTTCTTTGCTCTTCGTGTTCCCTTCTTGGGCCGCTTGGGTGCCTATTACAAGATGCCAAAGAAGAGCATTACAATGGTCACATGTGTGTGCTTATTTGAGAGTTTTTGCAAAAGAAAGGATTCTACATGGGGAAGGATAAGATGGATGGTTTTTGAAAGTTTTGGAACGATGAGATTTGAAAATCTAGGGTTTTATAAAGAAACTAACATGGGTTGGTAGAGAATGGGTTATTAGGTCATGGGAAAAAGGCTTTAGGTTATGGGCCCATGGATAGATGGGCTAAGGTATGTTTGGATCAATGGGTTATTTAAGAAAATAAGGGTTCAGTTATTTTACAATTAAAAAAATGGGTTATATGGTATCTTTTTTTAAAAAAAAATGGATGGGCTGTTTTTGTCAAAATATTGTGGGGCTTTTTGGTCATTTGAAAATCTATGGGCATTTTGGTCATTAAAAAAAAGATATTTTAGTCATATTATAAAGGGTATTTTAGCTGAGAAACTTAGGGGTATTTTGGTTATTTGTGAAAGAGGGTAGATTTGGGGATTCTCTCTTCAACTCAACACAACAAAGGGATTCTCTTGGTTCACAGATGTGCAAAAATAAGGTGCTTACATTAGGATCAGTGAATTTTAACTAGGGTTAAATATATATATATATATATATATATATATATATATATAAAAGGATATGTGGGTGAACCCTAGGGGTGGGGGAATTTGAACCACAGTTAAGGGGTGTCAATAGGAACACATGGAGACCTCAGGATTGCATAACTGGAGTTCGGTTACAACTTTAGAGAATTAGAAGTCTTATTTGCTCAATTACCTTTTGGAGGAATAGCCCCATCTTGTTTATTAGGATCGCCCCCGGCATCGGTGTATTTCCATGCAGAAGCTTTTTCGACCATTTCTTCCATGATCTCAACTGCCATTGTGTGTTCTTTTTTCATTTTTAGGATTTTCCTTGTCCTCGTAAATCCTACACCATGGATAGCAAACAGCGTAAATCATTTATAGTGCACCCTCAAAAGTCAAAACACATGATCAAGTAGGGGGGTTGTACGTACCTACTCCCAGAATAGCTACTCCGAAAATAACTGCTCCCAAAACAACTAACAAGGGGCTCATTGCACGCTTGAAGTAGATGTAGCAACGGGTATGCTTGAAACTATCCAGTTGAGATTTGGCCCACGATGCACAAGTCTTTTGTCGGTCCTCCACTTGTTCACCTTTATAGAAATCGTAACTTGGATTAGTTCACATAACAAGTTCGAGTTAATTTCTTTTCGTCTCCTGCTAAATTTGTAATGCAAGGAGAAACGATGGCGATAGCTAACACTATTGGATTAATCACACATCATCCCAAAATGATATTTAAGTGTCCCTTTGAAAAATGGAGCCAAATTATCTAACCGGATTTGGCAAATCCGGTTATCTCCCCTAGAGGTCACCACGTGTCTCCTTTGACACCCCTTAAATTCATATTCTAAATGGGTCTTTTTTTAAAAAGAATATTCTAAGTAAGGCCTTTTTAATACTATTTTTTTTAATGTGGCCTAAAGCAAAGGCTTTGATGGCTTAATTGATGGACTGGCCCTGCCCACGGTTAAGGGGTGTCAAAGGAGACACGTGGCGACCTCTAGGGGTGATAACCGGATTTGTCAAATCCAGTTATCTCCGTAGAGGATTTGACTCCTTAAAAAATAATTCATCGACCTACGGCTCTAACACAGCTTAAAACTTTCATCGTTTTTTGAAGGGATTTTTTCAAAAATAGGCCCCTAGTTTAATGAATTCTAGAAATAGGCTCTAACGTTTCAAACTTAATTTTTTAGGTCCAACACGTGTTAACGTCTCATACGGAAGTTGTTTAAACCTAAATGGATGTAAATATCTGTCTCTACCTAAGAGAGAAATATTGTTTTCTTTATTCCTACTCTTTCTACCCAAGTAAGAAAAACGGAGTCATGTTCGTTTGGAAACAGGCTACTCTTTTACCCATTCGACTCGATTCATTGGGCGTAGAGATAAGTTTTTATTCATATACAGTTTCATTTTCTTTGTAATATTTCCTTTGTTTATATGCTTTATGTCATCGTTTTTGAATCCATTTCAATCTCTTCTTTGTTATTATTAACAATTTTTTTCCTATATTAGTTTTCTTAGATTTATTATTTTATTCTCTCTTTTCTATTAATTATAATGGGAGTTTCTACATTGGAATTGACTTTTGAACTATTTTCATTCAATTTTCCCGTTGTTATTTTAATTTACAGTATCGATCTATCTATCGACATTACATGTTGATAGAACAATATGGTAATGTCAATCTATCGACATGGTATGCCGATCGATCGATATGATTGAAACACATATACTATTACTTTGCTACTATATATGACCGGAACTTGAACGTCATTTTGGGCTAATATATGAAATATAAACCTATAATTTTCTTGGTTTCCCATGATGTGCAAATAGGTAATTCACTTAATCAATCCCATTGATTTTGGACATGTTTTTTTTTTCACTTACTATATTTTCTTACTATCTTCATCCAAGTCCCTTTTTTTTACCTTACCATGGTCTTAGAAAAATTTAGTTGATGATAGTGAAAAAGAATTGATGATGGCACTAATTAAATTTATGGCTAAAATAACAGCCTAATAAGATTCATATTGCCATCTCCAAGTAATTGGGATAAAAAAATTGATGATAAGGATGGTTGGTTTCGAACAAGTTAGACTCCCATACACGAGCACCACATTCTTACTTGTAGATGATCCCGGCTTTGTATACGACGGCCCTCCCTTGCTTACATGAGCGCGATTTGTGCCATCTCCTCCTACAGAAGAGAAGTAATACAGAATTAGTGCTCATGTAAAGGTTTACCTAAACGTAATCTAGATAGAGTAGGTTTAATAAGCAATATACAGCAAGCAGCAGCACAAATGGGGACGTATTCGTCGGTCCCAGTTAGAATGGTAGGGAAGATGATGCTCACCTCGAGATCCATGACTCTCTATATCTGCTGCGGGCTTATTGCCACCAACTGGAAAGGGAATAAAAGAAAGCAGCTCATTACTGGAACCCTGATGGGCGTACCAAAACATTAAGTATTATCTGTTACATTTTATAGGTATTTAGTCGATCTATTCAGAATAGAGTTATTTATTTATTTTTTGATAGCAGATCAGTAGAGTTAGTCAGGTACCGTAAAATACAATTACACCCCCAAACACACACAACTGATCATTTCTTGAGGTACTAGAGAATACAATTACATCCCCAAAACACGCACAACTGCTACTAGCTAGGGCTGTCAATGGATCGGATCTTTATCCAAAATTCGATTGGAATCCGATCCGATCTGATTAGATGGGATCCTAATCCTATTATTACTACAAGAAAATCATTTTTTTTGTGACGGAAATCTAGTGACGGTTTTAAATTTTAAATTCCGTTGCTACAACACCGTTATAATGATGGTTATTTAGTCGTCGCTAATATCCCACCGCTATATTCTATATCGATGAAAATTTAAATAATATTGTCGGTTTGAAACCGTCGAGGAAGCCTATATTTCGTATAGTGTATGGATCTGTCTCATCAGATACAGATCCAAGATCTTGAATCCGATTATAATCGGATCGGTAGTGATCCGATCCAATTAGATTATTAATAAAAATAATAATATTTATATAAATTTTATAAATATACTACAATACAAATTGTAATCTTTTTTAGTTAAAATATTAATTTTTAGATATATTAATGTTAATCGGATCGGATTCAGATCAAGGATTATCAATCAAATTCGGACCTGTTGGATTCTTAATCGGATCAGATTTGGATCTAAGCAGATCCGGTCCAAATGAGATTCATTTACAGCACTAGTACTAGCTAGGAAACTTTAACCATCTAGAATGGCACTTAGGTTGTGTGTGGATAAACTTTTAAGTTGACTTTTATTCACCTTCCAATTAAATTTGTTTTTAAAAAGAATAGAAATCATACTAGGTTATGCATAACTTTTGTCTTCTCTAAAAAGTCAATAAAAGTTTTTAAAAAGAACTTTTCTTAAGAAGCTAGCCCAAGAAAATTTCCACAAGAAGTCAACGTCAACTTTTTTCAAAAATTATATTTTTTTTGAAAGTTCTCCTAAAGATTGTCTTCTCATCTTGGAGAAGTTTATCCAAACAGACTTTTACACTCTTTGTTTTTTTTTTTTTTTGCCCATGAGGGGTGCTAGCCCTACTAAGTAAGGGTGTACACAAGCCGGGCTAGTTTGATTGCTCAGCTCGACCCGATCAAGCCGACCTCATGCTTGATTTTTAGGCTTGATCGGGCCGAGCCGAGCCAAGCTGAGTTTTCAAGCTTGAAATATGTTTAAGTCGAGCTCAAGCCAAGGCCAATTTGATTAGGCTTGACTTGATTTTTAGCCCGAGCTCGGCTCGGCTTGGCTCAAATATTATTTTAAAAAATAAAAAATATTATTTATATATATCATTATTATATATATATATATATATATATATATATATTGAATAGTTTTAAAAAAAATTGTTAAGATAATAATATTTTTTATTATATTATATTATATAATATAATATAATAAAAAATATTATTATCTTAACAATTTTTTTTAAAAGTATTCAAGCTGAGCTCGAACCAGTTAAGCCTGACTCGAGTTTGAATCAATTCAGGCCAAGCCAAGCTTTATGAATTCTGACCAAGTCAAGATTCGAGCTTAGAGTAAACCCTTTCAAGCCGAGTTGTGCAGGGCCAAGCTCGGCTCAACTCGACTCAAATACACCCTACTAAGGCAATTTCTACTCTCACCCACCACCAACCATATGTCCATTGTGCAATGATTAAAACAATTTTTCACAAAAATGAGACAAGTGGTTAGTAGAGGGTGAGAGTATGGGTGGACTGAGAGTAGGGCTAACATTCCTATTTTGTACATAAATTTCTTTACCGGAAAACCTTTTTACTCAAAATGCAGCCTTTTTCTAAGATTAACCAGACTTTGGGAGTCCCATGCATTATGCCTATGAGGTCGCCATGTGTCCTTTTGACACCTCTTAGCTTTTTGTTAAAATACACCCACCCCTAAGATTTAAAATATTAAAAAAATAGTTTTTTTTTTTCAAAAGACCAGAGATGGGTGAATGAATCTTAATTAACCTCAAAAAAGGTGTATCAAAATGGACACGTGACAACCCAGGGGCATAACCGGACTCCCTAGGCTTGAGTTGTAACGGGAAAGGAGTTGATTACACTTATAAATAGAATTATATTTGGAAAGTGATTGAATGCTATCGATAGATAGCTGGGCAGCCCCATCCAGAATCCGACGGTGTCATGGCGCACATTCATTAAATGGTGGGCCCACATTAGGGGTGTCAACGAGCCGAGTCAACTCGGCTCTACTCGAAATAAACCGAGCTTGAGCTTTTACTTTGAGCTCGTTGAGCCGAGCCGAGTCTTAAAAGTGAGTTTGGAAAATAAACGAGCCGAGCCTGAACAATAGGTGGCTCTGCTCTACTCGGCTCGGCTCGATTAATTTTATAATAATACCCTTTAAAAATTAAATTTATATTATATATTTAGTATACTTTTTTTTTGGTAAAATATATTTAATATACATTAACATAATTATTTATGTTTAAGTTTTAACTCAAGTTTTCACGTGAGTCACATGCCATTCCAAAGAAAAAAATGTCTTTTTAATTTTTTTAATTGAATTTAGTGTTTATCAATGTATTTAAAAATATATATATATATTCGAGCCGAGCCGAGCAGAGCTGAGCTCGAGCTCAACAATTTGTCGCCGAGCCTAGCCGAGCCGAGCCAAGCCTCTGTAAAATTCCAACAAGCCGAGCCAAGCCGAGCCTGAGCATCTATAAAATTCCAACGATCTAAGCCCGAGCAGTGCCGAGCTCGGCTCGTTGACACCTCTAGCCCACACATTGCATGAGACAGTTGGATTCTGGATCGGACGGGTCCAGCTATCGACAACATGTGCATTCAATCACTTTCCATTATATTTTCGAAAGTCCTTTTTCTAATAAAATTACAGGATGCCCTCAAAAAAAAAAAATTGCAGTATATCCCCCCTTCCCCTCTTGAAAACTTATTTTTTTAGGTTAAACTTTAACAACCTCTTGGACACCTCAAAAGAAATTTAAAAAAAACTACACATTAAGAAGGAAATTTAAGAAATGTTTAGATATTTTCTTGCTCAATTTTTTTTTAGATTCTGTTTGTTTTGATTTAAGAAAAAGGGAGATCAGAAATGAAAATTACAGGAAAAAATCATTTTCTGTAGTGTTTGGGCTAAAATTTTTTTTTTTTTTTGGAAATGATAGTTTTTTTTTGATTGTTTAAAATGACAATTATTTTGTTTAGCAAAAAAACACAAGGATAATAAAATAAAGGAAATTTTTTAAAATTTTAAAATTTATTTTATTAGTATTTTTATTTTCTTGCATATTATTTTGAAAATTTCCCTATTTACATGTAACTTTCAACAATTTCACATACCAAAAAAGTGACCGAAGAACTATTTTGAAGATTGCAAGCAAATAGTAGGAAAGCAAGAAAAGATATCTTTTATCATTGAATATTTTTATGCACCGTTTTCGTTTCCAGGCTTCTGCAGGTGAGCATCCTTCTTGAGCTTATCAGCAAAATTTCCTGGCATGAAAAAATGGACACGAAAATGTAATTATAGAAGTACAACGATTATCATTTTCAAAGTTAGATAGAGCATTCCTAACAACCTCACCAAATATTACTCACTAAAATAGCCAAAATTCATTTTTTTGGCTATCCATTTTTAATACACTTCCAATAGTTTCATCAAAATAGTCAAAACTCACATTATTTTATTATTTATGTAGGACCACAGTAGTATGAATGGAGAGAAAAACCTTTATTTTATTATTTATGTGAGACCATAATAAAGAAAGGGAGGGGAAATATTTAGCTTTGGTAAGTGTACAGCCTGTCCAGTCATCAAATCGAAATGGTTATTTTGAAGAGGCTGGTGGAGACCTTCTTAGAGCATTCCTAGCAGCCTCACCAAATTTTATTCACCAAAATAACCAAAATTTACAAAAAATCATGTTGATGAGCTACTTTTTTAAAATAGCCGACCAGTCTCACCAAAATAGTCAAAACTCTAATTATTTTATTATTTGTGTCCCTTCCACAATAAAAAAAAATGGAGAGAAAAACTATTATTTTATTTGTGTGGGCCCACAAAAGAGGAGGGAAAGAAAGATATTTAACTTTGGTGAGTGTACAGTGACTCACCAACTTTGGTGAGTGGTACACTCAACAAACCGAAAACGTCAAATTGATGAGGCTATTGGGGGTCTTATTTAGAACTTTTTAGCTATCTGGCTGAGAGGCTGCTAGGAATGCTCTTAAGCACTTTTTAGTACTTTGGTGAGCTAAAACACTAAAATTCGCAAAAAGGGATCTTCAGCCACTTTAAACTAACGATTTTGGTTTGGTGAGTGTACAGTATTCACCAGAGTAATGTACACTCACCAAACCAAATCTTCATCTCTCCCTTTCTTTATTGTGGTCCCACACAAATAAATATAATAATGTTTCTCTCATCTTTCTTTTTTTGTTTTCACACACAAATAATAAAATAATATTTTTCTCTCCATTTTTTTTGTTAAATTGGTGAGGCTCCTGGGAGTGTTTTAAAAAAGTAGATAACCAAAATAGGAAAAAGTGAGTTTTAGCTATGTTGGTGAGTAAAATTTGATGAGTCGGCTAGGAATACTCTAATTTATTATTTGTGTGGGATCACAATAAAGGAAGGGAGAGAGAGAAACCTTATTTTATTATTTGTGTGAGACCACAATAAAGGTAGGAAGAGAAATAATTAACTTTGGTGAGTGTACAGTACTCACCAAGTTTGGTGAGTACTGTACACATACCAAACCGAAATCTTTATTCTGATGAGGTTGCTGGGGGCCTATTTTAGCATTTTTTAGTGTTTTGGCTCGTCAAAATAATCAAAAAATTGTTTTGGTGAGGCTGTTAGGAATGCTCTTAACCCGTTGCAATAATTAAAGACACCTATCATATACAATGGTGAGTTTGGAACTCTACCTCAAGCCTAGCTTTTTTTTTTTTTTTTTTTTTTTCTGGTTCGAGGTATACGTTAAGGCAGCAACACCAATTAGGTATTAGTATCTGTTTAGTTAGTTGGCGGATGGAGAGTATATATAATCTCTCACCCTCTCGGAATTGGAATCCGGTACTCCCCCCAACGTAGGGATACACTACCACTAGGACAAAGCCCTAGTGTGTGCCTCTCGGCTGACTTTTGAATCTCTCTAGCCCGTGCTAGAGGGATGTTCTCGGGCCACCACAAATGAAGCGACAAGTGGAGGGAGAAGTCATTTCATGGGTCCTATAATTTTGACTTCTCTTTTTACTTGACACATGGTGATAAAATGGTGAGATAAAAGGAGAGATATGTCAAAAACGGAGAGAAGTAAAAATTCTAGAGAGAAATGAAATGACTTCTCCCTCCTCTTGTCGCTTCAATATGGTAGCCCGATAGCATCTATCTGGTACGGCCAGTGAGAATCCGAAGCCAGGCTGGCTAGCCTTCCTCTTTTATCAGATAGTACGGTGGGTTGTAAGCCCCTGATGGTGGCAATGATAACTTTTGGGACAAATTTAATTTTCACGTACTTATTGAAGATAAGATCAACATCAGGTTTTGAAAGAAATTCACGCCCGTTTGGTACTTCTCATGAGGCGTTGAACCGGTTTCTTTTGGTGACTCCTCCTCGGGCTTATCAACAAATAAACCTGGTATTAAAAAATGAGTTAATACCCCCCCGAAAGTGTACTCTCAAGGACATTCTAAAATCTTAACCGTATAAAATTGAATTGCTAAATGTTAAGAATTGTTGTGTTATTAGAAAAGAGAAAGTAAGTTAAGTCAAATCTTAACCCTAATAATTAGTGGTAATTATCAAACATAGGTGCTCGCTAGTTACAAGCTCAAACTCGTTCGTTCATTTAGTAAATAAGTCAAGCTCAAATCTTATTTTCGAGCTCATTTAGTTAACGAGCCAAACTTGATCACATCCCTACTCAGCTTGATTATATATAATTAACTTATTAAAATATCTAAATATACTTACTTTTTAAAATTTAAAATTAAGTACATTAATTATATACTAGTAATGTAAACTTCCAAAAAAAAAAAATGATTAATAATGTATAATGTATTTACATAATAAGAATATCTTTTATACAACTACACAATTTTTATAATGTATTTACATAATAATAATATCCTTAATATAATTAGTTAACACCATAATTTTTTTTTTTTTTTACCTATAGGAGGATAATAAAGTAAAAACCTAATCGTAATAACGAATCAATCTACTCGCAAACTACTCGAGCTCGTGTGTTAAAGCTCGAGTTCGTTTATTTAATAAATAAGTCAAGTTAAAGCTTGATTTTTCAGCTCGCTTAGTTAATAAACAAGCTTGAACATCCCACTACTCGCTTGGCTAGGTTTAGGGTTAAAGCTGGTGTGTTAAAGCACTTACAATGGTAAACGATGGCGTCCAACCATCCCAAATGACAACCGCTTCTGAATGCAGAAGGTTTATGGGCTAGAATATGGAGAGGGGTGAGGTCGCTGTCATTCAATGAGTTAGAAAAATCATTGTACTGGCGAATAATCAGAAAGGCCAAATCTGTGAAGCACAACAGCATGATCAGTTCAACAACATGCCTATAGAATAGCTATTAGCTATTTGAATCTTATGTAATTAAGTTTGTATGTACGTAGGTACAAGTATAGATGTTACCAAAGTAGTTTCTAGAGATGGCACAGTGAAGAATGGTATCCCCATCATCCCTTATATAGGGACGATCGTCACGCTTGTTGTGACAATGATCACGAAGGCGAAGAAACGCATCTGTGTTGCCGTGGAGAGCAGCCAAGAAGAGAGGGGTCTCACCGGCTTTGTTTCGAGCAATAACCAGGCCAGGGTCTTGTTTGGCAAAGTAGTCGCAAATTTTCACACTCCCCATTGACGCCGCTAGGTGAAGTGGGGTATTCCCCTTCTCATTCTTCACTTGTAGGCTTGGTACCTTTTGAGTATCTGGAGTTGCTCCTAATAGTTTCTCAACGGTACCTAGTTTGCCGTAGGAGACTGCTACGTGTAGTGCTGTGTCTCCTGATTTAGTGATCTTGGCGGTCCAAAGTGCTTCGCCGTTGTACTCGTAGGCTTTAACAATCTCATTCCATTGCCCTCTCATGGCGAGTGTGAACAAGAATTCCTTGTCGTCGTCGTCGTCGTCGTCGTCGTCATCCATGTCCATACCCATACCCATGTCATCGGATTCAGAATCCATGTCGTCATCCTTGTAATGGGGTTCGTCATCCATGTCATCATAGGGTTCTGCAGACATGTCGCCCTCTAAGAAGGTTATTGAGACTTGAGAGGAGAGCCAGGGTCAGCCTCCCCATTTTTATATACTTGATAGATACTTTACAGAAGAGGCCTCACTTATGATGTAAATTACGAAGTCTGACAGGTCATTTACGAATTCCTCTAGGGTGGGAGTCAAATCCTCTACAGCGATAACCGGATTTGGCAAATCCGGTTATCACCCCTTGCCACGTGTCTCTTTTGACACCTCTTAACCGTGGGTAAGGTTCACTCACCCATTTTTAGTTTTTTTTTTTTAATATTAATTTTTAAAAAAAATTTAAAAACTTTTTTTAGAGTTTTTTTTTTATAAAAACAATTTTTTAATTTAAAAAAAAGAATTATTATTAAAAAAAAAACTAAAAATAGGTGGGTGAACCCTAGGGGTGGGTGAACCTTACCCATGGTTAAGGGGTGTCAAAGGAGAGCCGTGGTGACCTCTAGGGGTGATAACCGGATTTGCCAAATCCTATTATCACCGGAGATGATTTGGCTCCTCTAGGGTGTGTTCGGTTGAGTAAATGGGTGGGAGAAAGTAAAGTAAAGTAAAAAAATTGTATAAATTCTCGTGTGTTTGATTTAAGTGAAAAGTATTAGGAGAAAGTATAAACTTTTCAATAATCACCCTTTCCTCTCTTTAGGAATATAATATACAAAATGATAGATTTGGAATTGTGAAGTTTTTACTTTACTTTCTTTCACAATTCTAACATTTTGGTGAAATAAAGTTTGGATGAAACTGAGAGAAAGTGGTACACTATTGAAAAAGTTGAAGTTTTACCTTACCTAAAAATTCCTCAAACCGAACAAGGTGAAAGTGAGAGTTTCTCCCACTTTCATTCCCTCGCATTCCCCTCAACTGAACACAGCCCTAGGGACCCAATTCCTCCACGGTTATAACCTGACTTTGTGGAGTCTCATGACGCTTTCACCCACCTATTTTTTGTATTTAGAAATCAAAATATTAAAAATATCTTATTATTTTTATTCTAACCAATCATACTTAAGGGGATCAAAAGGGACACGTGGTGACCTAGACTCCCTGGAGTCTGTTATAACCATAGAGGATTTTATTCCTTTTTCTCGAGTTAGCCCTACTTTAACCTTTTCCTACCCAGCCTACACCACCCACCTGCCTCTTTTTTTTTGGCAAAGAATCCTCTCTGGATTAAGCCCAAAACTAGCTCTCGGGCACCGCTCTTTGCTAGATGCATGGGAAGACATTTAAGTAGGGAAATGATAACATGTATTGCACATTTTGATGGGTGATACACGCATACTTCATAAGCTTGTCACATGTCCTTTTTAACTTTAAGGCTGAATAAATCTTAACCCTAATTAATAAATGTTAAAGAAGACATGTGACGTGCTTAAAAGATGTGTCGTGTTCCACTCATCAGCATATGCAATGTATGTTATTTCTCCACGCAAAGATTGGTGTCCGATAACTAATTTCGGGCATCTGTAATAGCAGAGAATCCGTTGCTTTTCTTCTTCTTCCTAATGAGAGAGAGCGCGCTTTAACAGTTACTTTTTGGGGAAAAAAAAAAAAAAAAAGGCAATAATTGACTGGTTAGATGGCCCTAGCCCTCCATTTCAGGGCCATCGAATCGTAGCTTGGGATGTGGCAAAGCAAATACTATGGGACTGAGTGGTACACCATCTTGTCCTCCTGGGTATAGATGCAGTCTAGTACACCCACCATCCCACAGGCCCCATCAGTTACTCCTCGAACGACCATAGCCGTTTATCTTGTCCACCGATTAGAAGAATGTAATGGTTTGGATGGTTCTGATCATCTACTGAGATGGGACCCATCAGATCTGGATCCACTCCACGGTGCAGCGTAGGATGGTGGATCATCCAACTGGCAATGCAGTACATACAAAAAATTTGTAATTTTATCTTTCTTTATTAAAACAAGCATCACTTTTACTTTAAAAAAAAAAAAATTTGTCGATGTACCTCAACTGAAGAGTTGGAGATCGAATCAAAGTCAATCATGACGTGTCCACATTAACCCTATTAGTCACGTAGTAGCAGTTGTCCATTGAATTTTCAAAAAATTTATTTTTATTAAATATTTTGTTTAATGATTTATAGGCATTGTCATTGGACAAGTAGGCAACTGCTCTTTGAATAATTTTAAAAATTATAATATATTATTTAATTGGGTATAATTATAGGGTAAATGAACAACTACTTCCATAAATAAAGAGAAATAATATACGTAGAATATGCACAAAATGACTCACAAACTTAGTCATAAAAAAATTTCGACGACTCCACCCATGTTCCCTTATCCCTTAAACCAAATGTGCCCCCCTATAATCAATTTCTAGTCCGCCCCTCGTTAAGATTCATTAATCCTTATCCTATGTTTGGTTACCGAGAAATTAATTAAAACTTGAAAAAGAAAAGAAAATTAGACAAAACATAACCAAAAATTATATTTGAAATCAAAAATTTTATTTTCTTTTCCATGTTTTCACATATTTTCACAGCAACCAAACATAGATTAAGGTTCAATAATATAACCTTTGTTTTTTTTTTAAATATTAAAAAATTTAAACTCTGGTTAATAACTTTTAACCCTTAGGGTTAATACTTTTCAATAGTAAAAAAAAAAACTAAGGTTAGATTATTGAACCCTAAGAGTTAGTGAATTTTAACTACAGTTAATAGGGTAATCGGGAGTGGTGATTGAACTCTCCATGAGTTAAAGGGGATTTGTGAGTGGTAATTGAATCCTGAACATGATCTAGTTCCCGAGATCTAATCACAACCAATTGCAATTGAACCCAGAGAGTCACTTAACTATTGGTAAATAATTTTTATTTATTTTTGAATCTTCATTTTCCTGCTTATTTTCTCCTCCAAATAGTCAAGCACCATATCATGCAATTGAACTCAGGAGCTGAGAACAGATTGCCCAATCTCCATCTCGAACCAGAGTACCACTAGAGCAAAGAAGCAAACATCACTTTAAAAAGAGATGAGAAAAAGTCATTGAACTGAAGATTACCCCAGTAGAGTTATTCCATGTACGAAATTTCTTTATGAAGAATGCACTTTTAGAGATCCAATCATAGCCAATTGTGATTGAACTCAGGGAGAGTTCAATTGCACACGTGTCCCTTTTAAGCCTTATTAACTGTTGTTAGGATTCACTAATACTTGAGTTTCAACCATATAACTTAAGTTTGAAAAAATATATTAACCTGAAGGATTAAAATTTCTTAACCAGATTTAAATATTTTTGTAGTATTTTTTTTCTCAAAACGAAGGATATATTACTGAACCTCAAGGGTTAATGTATCTTAATCACAATTAATAAGAGTTAAAGGAATATTTGTTGGCATGTGAGTGTGATTGAACTCTCCCCGAGTTCAATCACGATTGAATGTGATTCGATCTCTCACTTTTCCTGAAAGTGTAAATGTGCCTTACGGAATTCGGAATAGGATGCAACATCCCACATTCCAAAACTTCATATTCCTCCTAAATGAAAGTAAAAAGATTAGTTCTTGTCCTAATCTCTGCAATCAAACAGCTCCAAATTCTATTTTGCTTCTTTCTCACTTCAGGCATAAAGGGGATTCTACAACAACCGAGGTCAAATTAGCATTTGCTTTAGCTTGCTTGAAGTAATTATCATCTCCAAAGACAAGGCTTTGTTTACCTACTCATGAAGTCATCATAAGTTTGAGCCGTGGCAATCACACTCCCCTTGCATAGGTGTGTTCAAATGACATCGCATTTGCTTTGGTCACAAAGCCTCTTTAACTGCCTTTTAACTATGGTTAAAAAATTTTAACCCTTAAAATTAATTTCTTTCATCTTAAACCCAAAGATTAGATTTATGAATCCTAATAGTGACTGAATCTTAACCATAGTTAATAGGTATCAAAAACGACATATTGCCTATAGATCGAGAATGGGCCAGACAAACACTTTCGGCCTGTAGAGACCAAATCCCATTCCTATACAAAGACTTAGGATTACCTATAGCTATATAGCCAAAGACGTTTTCTATGGCTACCATCGTTGGACGACACATTTTCTTTTTTCGTCCAACATCCTTGCTCTCTGAGAAACGGAAAGCTATCTCCTATGTCTCATTTGTTAGCTCATGCCTCTACAGGCTACCATGTGTCCCGAGTGCCCCCATTTAATTGTGGTTAAACTTAATCAACTTAAGGTTAATATTATATTTCTTCTAACAACACAAGTTAGATGGATGAACTGGGTGAGTAACCACAATTAGTGTGTGTTAAAACGGACACATGGCGGCCTGTAGAGTCCTCTTTAAATGTGGTTAAGCATAATCATACTAAGGTTTTAAAAAAAATCCTTCTAAAAACCAAGGTTAGTTGGATGAATCCTAGGAATGAGTAAATCTTAACCATAGTTAGTGGGTTGTAAAAAGGAACGCGTGGTGGGCTGAAGAGGTGTGCGTCCTGCCTAGTGGAACGTAGAAGAATCAATTTTATTATTAAAATAATATTTAACCAAAGAAAAATCTTATTTCTAACAAAATGTGTGCCTCTCCAAGCCATCACGATAGCTTTTAACACCAACTAATTGTGGTTAAGATTTACTCATCCTTAAGGTTTATCCATCTAACCTTGATTTTTAAGGAAGAAATAAAAATATATTAACATTGAATTATTAAAACTTAATCACAATTTAAGGGGAACGAAAGGACATGCTACGGCTTATAGATTAAAAAAAAAAAAGGGGGGGGGGGGGGGGGGGGGGGGGGGCCTATAAACGTGTCATATTTGTTAAAATATTATTTAAAAAATAATAATTGATCTTAAAAAAATGAAATTAGTTCTCCGTTTTTTAGAGAGCAAGGCGGTTAGATAAGGAGAACAAATGTTGTCCAACAATGGCAGCCAGAGAGAACATCTCTAGCTATACCCAGAGACGATCCTAAGTCCGCTCCAACATGTCAACACGTGTCCCCTTTAACCCCTTCTAATTGTGATTATGATTCACTAACCCTCAGTGTTCAATAAAATAAATTTAATTTTTTTGAAAATAAATATTAAGAAAATATTAACCTAAATATTAAAAATTCTTAACCAAAGTTAAATATTTTTTAAATAATTTTTCTTAAAAACTAAGGTTAGATCATTGAATACTATGGGTTAGAGAATCTTATAAATAGGAATAGGGGTTAAAGGGGACACGTGTTGACCCGTGGGTGCAATTGAACTCCCTCAATTCAATTGTGATCGGCTGTAATTCAATCTCCCTCACTAACCATCCTCTTTGCCTTATTAATTAACTAGTGGGACGTGAGAGAGAGAGGAGGAGGAGAGTTTGAGAAGAGGGACCCTAGTGAGGGATATTTTTAGAAACAATTAAAAAATATTTTGGGTATATAAACTTGAGAGTCATTTTGGATAAAAAATTGTGAGAGATACATTAGGTATAGAAACATGACTTAGGGACATTATAAGAACCAAAACGAATTAGGAGCATTTTGGGTATAGAAAAAATTGAGGGCATCTTGGGTGTATAAACTTGAGAGACATTTTCGATTACAAAATTTGTTAGGAGCATTTTTTGTATAGAAAATTGACTTATGGGCATTTTGGAAAATAAAAAATATTCGGAACATTTTGACAAAAGAAAATTTTGAAGGCATTATGGGTATAGAACCTAACTTAAGGGCATTTTAAGAATAAAATTTTTTTAGATGCTCTGGCTGAGAAATAAATAATAAAAAGGCACGATCCAACCAAATCGATCGAACCGGGAATCACCCGACCAGTTCGACGACCAATCTGGTTATGAAAACATTGTTTTATATATAAATCAAATAAAATTTTTGAACTAAATTAAATTTCAATCAACTTCTTACGTCCATTTTATTTTTTGGTGAAAACATCTCTTATATTAATAAAAGATAAAATCATTAAATGATAATTTTGGAATTAAGCTAAAATTCAAACAACTTTTTAAAGTATCATTGACTGTATATATTATCAAATAAGTAATTTTAGAATTAAGGTAAAATTCAATCAAATTTTAAATACCATTGTCTTTCTATATGAGTAAATAGTAGTTTTGGAATTAAGTAAATTTCAGTCAATATTTAGAACTCATATATTTAAATGGTAGTTTTGAAATTAAATAAAATTAATTAACGTTTTGAACCTATATGAGGAATTAAAAGGGAAATTTGGAATTAATCATAATTCATTTAACATTTTGAATCATATGAGTAAGGATTGTTTTGGAAATAAAATAAAAACTCTAATCAATGTGTGAGAGGGAGAAGGGGAGAGAGACTGGAAAGAGGGTCCCTAGTGAGGGGCATTTTGAGAAATTCTAAAAAATATTTTGGATATAGAAACTTTGAGGACATTTTGGGTAAATTTTTTTATAAGGGACAGGTTAGATTTAGAAACATGACGTGTGGATATTTTGAGAAACAAAAAACTTGGGGCATTTTGGGTATGTGAACTTGAGGAATGTGGGCAAACTTGAGGAGAATTTTGAGTTAAAAATGAGAAGCATTTTAGGTATAAAAATTTGACTTAACGGCATTTTGTGAACTAAAAAATATTCGAGCGATATTGACTAGTGGAAAAAAAATTGAGGGCTATTTTAGATATCGAAATTTTACTTAACTGTATTCCAAGAATCACATAACTTTAGGAACATTCTAGCCAAAGAAAATAATTTAATAATAAAAGGACTTTATCCAACCGGACCGGTTGAATCGGGAACCGATTATTCGGTCGATCTGGTTATGAAAATATTGTTTTATCTATTAATAAAGGGAAATTTTAAAATTAAATTAAATTAAATTTCAATCAATTTTTTTAATGAAAAAAGTATCCTAAAATTAATAAAGGAAAAATTTGAAATCAAGCTAAAATTCAATTAACTTTTCAAATAACATTCTATGGGTAGTGTTAAAATTAAGTTAAAATTCAATCAACCCTTTTTTTATATATGAGTAATTTTGGAATAAAATAAAATTAAGTCAACGTTTTGAACCCATATGTGAAAGGGCAGTTTTGAAATTACATAAAATTCAACCCATATGTATAAGGGCAATTTCAGAATTAACTAAAATTCAACCCATATGTAACGACAATTTTTGAATTAACTAAAATTCAATCAACCTAACCAAAGAAAGAGTAATTTTGGAATTAAAAAAACTTCAATCAACTTTTTGAACACGCTCATCCTCATTATATTAGTAAAAAAGGGTTGTTTTGGAATAAAGTAAATTTTAGTCAACATTTTGAACCAATATGTAAAAGGGTAGTTTTAGAATTATATAAAATTCAAGTCATATGTGTAAGGACAGTTCTGGAATTAACTAAAATTCAACCCATATGTGTAAGAATAGTTTTAAAATTTTTACTATAATTCAATTAACCTTTGAACCAAGGAAAGAGTAGTTTTGAAATTAATAAAAAATTAATCAACGTTTTGAACACGCTCATCCTCATTAGATTAGTAAAGAATGTAAAAATATTAATAATAATACCAAAGATGGAAGAAAGTGAGTAAAAAATAGTAAAGAACAATTTTAAGAATTTAAGGCACCGTTTTGTTGCACTACTGTTTCCCATATATATTTGCTACGGTTAGAGCAGTGATTAGCATTGGGGAGTGGAGCTCTTGCAACTCAACACCCCGAAGGGATTGGATCCTTAGACCTCCCTCAAAAGGGAGGCGACACCCTACCACTAGAGCAAGAGGAAGGGGGTTGCTTTTTGTTTTTAAAAACAACATCTTGAATTTTTTTATATTTAAAACATGCTTGGTAAATGTATTTTTAATTTTTGATTTTTAAAATTAGTAACAAAATATTTGAAAATGAGAATACCAAAAAATTTCTATATTATTATTTTTTTTAATAGAAAATTCTTTGGACCACCATCCACCCCCGGCCCCCGCTCCCAACACACACATACACCCACCCACCACCAACCTACCACCCACCACCACCACAACCACACAACCATACCACTACCAACACCATCATGCTCACCACCTACCACCACTCACCACCATCATCCCCCATCCACCACCATCATCCCCCATCCACCACCCATTCCTACCACCCACAACAACCATCCACCACCACCATCAACCACCACCCATCACCCACCATCACCTGAACTAGCCACCACCACCTACCACCACTATTCACCATCTACCACCACCAGCACCCACCCACCATGGATTGAAATTGTTTACCCATATTATTATGTTTGTCTTATTTGCAAAACATTTTTTTTTTCTTTTTTCTTTTTTAAAACAAGTACCAGTTAGTAATGTCAAATATGTTTCTTGCTTCAAAATTTTGAATATAGAAAGTCGTTTCCAGTTTTTAAAAACAGAAAACAAACAAAAAAGACTATGTATCCAAACGATCCTAAATTTTTTTGTTGTTCTTTGTTTTCTTTTCATTTTCTTTCTTGCCTTTTTCTTGCTAATCAAATGGGCCCTAAGGGTTGGCAATGGAATGATAGAACCGTTCTGGGAAACTAAACAAAAAAATGAAATTAATTTCAACAACATGATAACCCAATAAGTTGATGAGAAAAAGAGTAAATTCTCTACACAAAATAATTGCAATAAATAAATAAATATTTCTACTTGAGACAATATTAGGAATCACCTAATGGAGAGGTGATGAAATGAATCTTTTTTGATGATAGTTCGAGCCTCTCATGTGCAATAAAAATGGCAGCGCTACCTCTGAGATTCAACTCAACACATCCCACAACTTCGACAAATCTCTTAGCTAGCCCGTTCATCTTGGGCGCAAGAGCGTTCGATCAGTGGGTTATTACGCAATCTTTTAAGGGTGGTTGCTTTTAGGTAAACCTCCTTACTATCTCTACACCCCTTATCCTTTTCGTTTTCAATCAATCTTCTCTTGTACTCGTATTTGTATATGATGCATTCTGAGTCAAAATGTGAAAGAAAACATGTCCTAATCTTCTAGAACAGTCTTAATGAAAAGAGGATTCTCCAATAAGCTTCCTCGAGTGAAGTAGTGAAGGTTTTCTCTTTTGATGCTCAATACATAAAAAAGGGATGAAACTTCAATTGAGAATTGCCAATTCAAGGAACCACAAGTCAAGCAATCCAACAGTAAGAATTCTAGAGATGAGGTCTTTGGCGAAGCCAAGTCAATTTCTGGCCACAACCCCGCAACTAATGAGAAGGACCGGGGAAGCATTTATGAATGGATCTAGGGAACCTAGCTCCGGAAATGCCCAAACTAATAATGAGAGAGTCTAATCTCCGAGATAGAATGGCATTCATGGATTACGGTGACAGAACCTGTAAGTCAAGCTCTTTAAGGCGTATAAGTCTAATACAGGATTGCTCCTTAGTTGACAAGATGGTAGGGAGACCCCTAGCCTAGAGAGATTGCCCTCATACTATACAAGGGGCTTGGAGAGAAAGGTTGTTTCACAGGGTGCATTTCATGCTTCCTTGCTAGCTTGCTTAAAGGCTAAAGAAAAATGGAACAAGGCTACATGGACCTACGGGGCACTTGCTAGCTCTAATTCACCACCTCGTTACTGTATTGATTCGACTTTAAAAAAAAATTGAAAAGGAGGATGTTTAACCACCAACCAATTTGTTGCCCAATGTTTGGACCCTAGAGGGGGTGGGGGTGAATAAGGTCTATGACAATTTAAAATTTCTTCCAATCTCTTAAACGGAATTTCAATTATACTAATTAAAAGAAAAATGAATTAAACAATTCTATCAACAATATAAAGCAATAAAGTAAAGAGAAGGTAAGAGAATGCAAACACAATGAATTTATTCTCGAGGTTCATCAACCCGCCACGTCGGCGCCTTAAGCTTCAAGCTTTAAGGATTTATCACGATTTTCACTAATCCCCGATCTTCTTCGGGTGAAGACTAAACCTTTACAATTCTCTTACGGGTGAGGATCAAACCTGACTTGGAAAAGAACAATCCTCTCTTGACTTCACAATCTTCTTACGGGGGAAGATTAGACCTTTACAAAGCTCCCCGCTTCAAGGACAAAAATCCATCAATTCTTGATTTAATTTTAACTTTATAACAAAGTGGATTACAATCACAATGTGCTCCTTTACATGAGCTGAATGATAACTTTAAAGCTCTCTAAGAATCTCTCAAATAATGAAGTTGAATAGCTCAATTTCAGACTCTCTTGGGTTTCTAGGTTTTCTACTCAAATGATTGATCAATGAATGATAGAGTAAGTAATAAAATAATTGGATTGCTAGAAATTCTCCTTTTAGTTCATAAATCATTTCTATTTATAGCCCAAGAGGTTTTATGGCAGTTGGAGAAGCATTAAGAACTAAACTAGCCATTGAAAACTAGTCTTTACAGAGTTTTCTGCTTCTCGCAAGATTTTTTTGATGAGATTAGGGTATCTCAAAGAATTCGGCGACAAAATGGAGCCAGAACAAAAAACAGTAGCTCAGCGGCTAATATCGTCGACGAGTTTGAAGTTGCTATTCAATTTCGTCGACGAGATTTCTGTTTTATCTTGGAAATCTCATCTTAAACCGACCTAAACAATGGACATGATTTGCTAGGTCAATTCATTTATCTTTATCATGATTTTAATCATTTTTAAAGATGTTCTATGTTCTTAGAAAGATATCCAAAGTGGTCTTAAGGAACCTATAGTCAATATATGGTTATGAGCATTCAACTTTTAAGCTTTTATGACCTTATAGTCAATAAACGATAATTTTTAAAAGGGACACGCCAATATTTATACTAGTGGGTGACATGTGTGATGCACGTGAGAGGGAGGGGAAGGAATTAACCACAGTTAATAGGAGTTAAAAGGGACACGTGTTAACCTCGGAGGTGCGATTGAACTCGAGGAGAGTTGAATCGCGTTTGGCTGTGATTTTGTTCTTTAAATATTTAAATAGATAGATGAGCAATGGGTAGTTTGGGAATTAAAGTAAAACATAAAATCAAAGTTTTGTTATATGGAAGGGTAGTTTGAGAATTTATGAAAAATCAAGCTATGCCTACCTCTCCCATTATAGTAGTAAAGAAAGACGAGACATCAATTATCTAATTTTAGTTGTTAGTGTAAGTGAGTCTATGGGTGAATGGATCATCCGACTACATTACCTAGGACAACTTTTATGAATCATAGGGTCCCTCCTTCTGATTATGGGGAATGGCCAAATGGGGAATGGATCACAGGACGTCATCTTAGTGAGGGGGCACATACTCACCATCTTGAGTTGGAGTTTGTGGTAGCAATATTAATGGTGATAAAGGACATTTAAAGTTGGAAAACTACCTAAATGATCCCAAGGTCTATTCGGAGTACGGAGGTGACCTTTGACAATTCAATTTAATTTTTATGACCCCATATGAGAATTCTATTTTCTTTTAATCCATATGCCCCAAACATTAAGATAAAAACCAAAGGTACAAAAGTGAATCAAATTGCAAGATTCCCGAAACATGGTTATCATCTCTTAAGGTGCTTTCTTTCGGCCTTTTTTTAAGGTTTTTTTAATTAAAAAAACAAAAAAGTACCGACAAACGAGATTAAGACAAACGAGATTAAGTGACTTCACTGATTTTTTTGGAATTGAAGACCTCCCATGCCTGTAAGTGGAAGACCTTGTAAAGTCTCCAAGTCGCCCAGGATGATTTTATCTATCTCCCCATCATCATGTAACGGTTTTTATGATTTTTGTGTTTCCTAATCAAAGAAAAACCTTAAATTTTATATTATTTCTGTTATTGTGCAGTAAAAAAATGCAATGTGGGATATGGGTTTGTGATTCTAACCTCTCCTAGACGACTTGGAGACTCTACAAGGCCTTCCACTTGCAAGCATGGGAGATTTTCAATTGCAGAAAAATCTGTGAAGTCATTTACTCTTGCACATTTTTGTCTTTTCAATTTAAAAAACCCCTTAAAAAGGTAGAAAGAAAATCACCTTAAGAGTATGGTTCGGAAATCTTGCAATTTGATTCACTTTTTTTTTAATCTTTGGTTTTTAACTTGATGTTTGGGGGCATATGGGTCCAAAGAAAATAGAATTCTTATGTGGAGTCATAAAAGTTAAGTTGAATTATCAAAGGTCACTTATGTACGCTGAATAAACCCTAGGATCATTTAAGTACTTTTCCCTTTATAGTTCTTAAATGAATAACGAAAAGAGGTTTCTTTTTTAGGTTGAAAGAAATTTCATTCCAAACAAAGCATTATTATTATTCCCTACAATTATATAAAAGTGGATCTCGTTTTTTAAAAATTTTATTTTGGAATAACTAGTTTTCCCCTTAAGATCAACAATTAGTGTGGAAGGTAGTTCTCTCGAAGAGTAGGGCCAGGGCAGGGCATATGTCTTACTTACAAGGTCCAATCCTAACCCACAAAGGGCATGAAAGAAAAGTAATTCTTTTCATGCACTGCGACGAGATGCTGAAAACATTCAAAGGTTACTTTTTGAGCAAGTTAGGTTCGAATGACGAAGGAGAAGAAAGAAGAATATGGAAGAAGTTGAAGAGCTCGATCTAGACTTATATTACTCTGGGAAGACAAAAAAGTTAAGATTCTAACGTTATAATAGATGTATTTATTTTCCCTCCATAACATGAAATTCTTTCTGAAGCTCTATTTTCATCCCTCTGAAAATTTACGTATAATTTATTTATGTAAACATCCAATAATATTTTATGTAAACATCAAATAAAGATTTTATTTATTTTATATTTGATAATTTTTCATTTCATTTCTTTATGGAAAAAGTATGTTAATTGAAATTTGTTATGTAAAGCATCCATAATATGAAATTATTTTCGTTTCTTTGTAGTTGTACGTACTGCAATCAAACTAATATAACATTACAGCAGAAGAATTTTAATATATTAAAAAAAAATTACAGAGAAACAATCAGGGTTACATGAATTCGTGATCTTTAGAAGAAACGATCACGAATATTTAAACACCCTGATCTTATAGTCAATAAACAATCACGGTTATTTTAATAACCATAATCTTGACTTTCTTATAATTAATAAACGATCACGGATATTTAAACATCATGATTGTAACTAAGGTGATCCAAGTTTATGCATGACGTGATTGATTGATCTCTTTGACAGACTGATCACAATAATTTAATTTTTACTGACAATATTATTATCTTCTAATAAATCTAATTGATTTTTTTTTTAGTTACAATCACAGTTTCTTTTTATAACCGTGGTCTCCAAAGAATTATAAATCTTCTATAACAATAATGGTTTGATGAAGTTTTTAATTTTTTGACTTCCTATTTTCTAATTTTTTTATTTTCTTACTTTCCATTTTCTAAATTTTTATTTTCTGTGAATAATCGGATTAATAAATAATATAATTGTTAATATGATTAGAGTTTTCATATATAACTGTGATGATACATTAGCATTATAAAACCTTAAATTTTCATTTTTTTCTCTCAGCGTGTAGATTTTGAACATAATCTCTAACCCTCACAGAGTATTTCTGCAACTATTATTTTCTCTGTCAAAGGTATCGAACTCAACCTCCGACATTTGTTCTATTCAACCTCTAGTATTAGCTCTTTTTTCAAGTATGAGGAATGTTTTCTCTTTTTTTTATACTATGTTTTACTCAAATAATTAAATAAATAAATTTTTATTCTTCTGTGAAAATAAATATTTATTTCAAAGTCTCCTAATGTTAAGATTGCATACAAACACTGAGAGATTGTTCTAAACTCATTGTTATGCATTTCTTTATTACACATTCTTGTCAGAAACATAACATATTGACATAGAACCAAATATCAGTAGCCCTTCTATTTTGAAAAGACAAAAAAGATAATCAAAATAGAAAAGATATTCTCCGTCAATTACAATATATGAAATAAAAGTTAGCACAATTAATAGTTAAAGGGACTACTCTTGAGTCAGAAATACTAAGAGCATAATTATTTGCTAGTTGTATATGACTCAATAGGATATTCACAAAATACGAAATACTATTACTGTGGCTCAATGGAATATTTTATTGCATTGATTGACTTTGACTTTAAGAAGGGTAATTGAGACATTTTAAAATTTTTAAATCATGACAATAGCAAAGTCCATCCATCTAATTAACGGAAAACTAACATAAGAGAGTATTTGTTACAAACAACTAAATTAGAGGGGAGGGCAGTGTAATTTCAGAAACAAGAGGGGAGGTCTCTGAAATTTTACTAAACCTTAGAGGAGGTCAATGTAATTTACCCAAAAAAAATTATCCATTGGAGTGCACTATAGTAAAACCTCATATATATATATATAGCCATTGGAAGGTAAAATTATAAAAAAATTATAACTGTTAAATGATAAAATAGTAAAAATTCACTAAAAGTCAACTAATCAAAGGTGTGCCAAAATATATCATGTGCTATACTTTGTGTCAAATTTGGTGCAGAGTGTAGTACATACTACATTTTTAGCACATGTACTTTTAACTATTGGAGTACTTTTTTTTTGTCAAAATACTATAATTTAGCACTAGCTATAACAAGAAATTTTGAACACTGTTCGAGATACTCTTAGGCAGTCCTTGTTCTTTGTTGTGTATTTTTCAGTTTGGGGAATAGCTAGCTTAGCCGTGCTCTCCAAATAAAAAGAAATCTATACCCCATCGGCATAACCAGCTTTCAGTGGATTTATTATTATTATTATTATTATTATTATAAGAGGAGTGCTAGATAAAACCCTTACTTCTAGAAGCCAAATCCTCTATGGCACTCCTGAGGTCGTCACGTGTCTCTTTTGACACATCTTAACTGTGGTTAAGATTCACTCATCCCTATGGTTCACCCACTCATACTTGGTTTTTAGAAAACAAATATTATTATTATTTTTTAATATTAAAAAACTATTTTTACGGTGTTTTTTGTATTAAAATATTTTTTAAAATTTTTTAAATATTTTTTCTAAAAACCAGGGATGGGCGGGTGAATCCTAGGGGTTAATGAATCTTAACCACAGTTAAAAGGTGTCAAAAGGGACACATGGCAACCTCAGGGGTGATAACCAGATTTGCCCGTAGAGGATTTGGCTTCTTACTTCTATCGGAAATTCAACAACTCGATCGATTCTCCTTTCTTCTAAAATCTCATTGTCTCTCTTAAAACAATTCATTAAAGCAACAAAAATGTGTTATTTTATTTTATATTTTTTGTGAAGAGTAAATTTTTTTTAGTTTAGAGAGTACGGCTAGCATTCCTCTAAGTTGTCATGAGCTCAGATTCAGGAATAGTTACATCACTGGGTCGGGCAGTAAGAAATATAGAGTTTCAAAAACACTGAGGAACTAAAACTAGGGTTGTATTCGATCCGGGCTGGCGGGCTTGGCTGCTCGGCTTGGTTTGAAAATTTTTCATCTATGCTGGAACTTGGCTCAGTTTGAAATTTTTTCAACTATGCTAGACCTCGACTCGGCTCGAATCTACTTGGTTAAGCGCGAGCTTGGATTCAATTATTAAAAAATAATTTTTAAATAAAATACTAATATTTTAATTATATATATTAATAATTATATTATTTTTATATCTAATAATGATATATATAATATATTATTTTTTATATAATATTCAAGCCAAAGGGAGCCTCAATCGGGCCGAGCTGAATCAAACAGGCCTTGGCGAGCCTATTTTTTGAGCTCAAGCCGGCTTATCAGGTGAGCCGAGCCGAGCCGAGCCGAACTTCGAGCTAGCCCGCTTGAGATACACCCCTAACTAAAACACAATCAGTCTCAACCTAAACTAACGCTAATGTCAAGCGTCAAACATTGAAAACCATAAACCCAACTCAATTTGTATATGCTCACCAACTGTGGTGAGCATTTAAGAGGGGGGGAGGGGCATTCACCAATAGGTGGATGCTTTAGGTTAGCAAATGGGATCCCATGGGTCCGTGAACTATTTCCCTAAGTTATGCTTTAGTCAGACTGAAAATGGATCCTCACTGAAAATCACAAAATCAAAAATCAGTCTCAAGCTACAAGAAGAGAGCATCTAGGATTCAAGAATCACTCTTAAATTACACACATTTCTAAATCCTCTACACCATGGAAATTGGAAACTGCATAACAAACTTAATCTTCAACACTGAAAACCACAAAGAAAACAACATAAACAAAGATCCATAAAAATCTCTTTTTTGAAAGGTACCCACGACAATCTCGATCTTGGAAAATAATCACTTCGACCACACTTCAAAATCAAGGAAACCCAACCCCCTAGCCTGGAATCACCTTATAGCTACGTTGAGGAACCTTCTTAAAGGTAGACCTTATAAGATCAAAATAGAGTGGAAACTGCGCTACAGCAAAAAATGTAACAGGCAGGCACGTCACTGCATACAATGGATACGCTGCTAACTTTAGCTTATCTTTAAGAACAAAGAAATGGCCAGCGCAGAAGGAAACCAACATGGAAGCTATTGAGATGAAGAGAGAAGTAAGACCTAGTAGAAGCTTCTTTGGCAAATCACTTTCGAAATCTCTCTCTTGATACCGAGATGTGAGAATTGAGAGGAACATGATCACAGCAGTCACTGAGAAGCACAGCGCTACAAGTGAAGTGAAGGCGAAGACGTCAAAGGCAGGCTGGTCTTCGAGTGTTGGTGAACCGCTATCTTGCTTTACCCCGCCCGGCACGGTGGCTGCTGTGGCGAAAGCCACTGTCGCTATGAGAGCGGCGACAACCGAGCATGATTCAGAGGTGTTGGTTAGCCATGCCCCGCCGTCCATAAGCAATTTTTCGTGTGTTACTGTGAACACCTGCTTTGGGGTTTTGCCATTTTTGTCGTAACGAACAAAGAAATGTGGTGGCATGGAGTCCTTAACGAACTGTATAAGCAAAGTATAGAATGTTAACCTTATGCTCATTGATCTGCATCCTTCAATATATGGACTGTAAATGGCCCAAACACTGAATTACATATGCACATGGGCTGGGCTGGGCTGGGCTGGGCTGGATGGGATTCTACACCCCAGTCTGGTTTGGACAGGTCATTAACATAAGATATAATAATTAACATAACTCTGGCTTGGTCTTATGTCTGCTAATAGGAGTGTCAACGGCAGAATTCGGCCTCGGAAACCTCTTGAAAATGAGTCCAGCTCGGGTTGGGCCTATTCAAAATTCATGAAAACATAAGCCCAAGATTGGCCATTGACACCTGGCCAATCCGCCAGTGCTATCTTTGCTGCATTGCCAGTCCCAAGCCTAAGGTTAAGGAGGAGGGTTGCTTCAGGTCTGAGGGCAGTTTAGTGTTTATAGACTAGATTGGCAGCAAGATTCATGTTGTAGGTTCGAATTGCGATATGCCATGTAGGCACAGAAAAACGTTTTGCTTGGGTATGGATTTTATTGATGACCCGGATCGAGCATGGGCCTAGCTGGCTAGCTCCATAGGTTATGGGCCGGGATAAAGCCGGCTTTTGCCTGACCCATTTGGACCCTGTGGGTCACCAACCATCCAATATGAATTTCGAAAGTTAGGAAAGAAGATATCAATCCAATAAACGATGAGCCCCATCTTAAACTGATCTATGTGGGGCTAAAAGAGAAGTAGAGAGAGAGAGAGTGAAAGCAGACCTTGTACCATTTGATCTCCCATTGCATTTGCAAAGCAGCACCTGGAATGAGCCAAGGACGATACTCACCAAGCATTGCAGCTAGGTGCAAGGCGCTATTCCCTTGGCTATCTACTTTACGAAACACATTCTCCCTTAGGATCTTCCTCTTCAGTAAGAGCTGGTATATATGGGGTTGCCTGTTCTCCACTGCCAATAGCAAGATATTCTTCCCGTCTGAGTTCAAGTCTTGGACTGCCACTGGAAATTTATCCAGGATTTTCTCCACTATTTCTGTTACCCCCATCATTGCTGCCATTAATATAGGCGTCTCGCCTTTTCCTGTCTCAATACAAAATACAATTTTTAAATAACGTTTCCTACATATAACAAATTATAAGTTCACTTCTTAATCATAATCACAGGTTTTTCTTTTTGTTTTCTTTTTTCTTATATATATATATATATATATATATATATATATATATAATATGGTGGTGTGGGAAAGTTGTGGAGTATGAGAGTTGTTTGAGTGAAAAACCAAGCTCTTTTTTAGAGCATTTGGGTGGTTGTAACATTTAGTTTGGCCTTCCGAGGGTTATGTGAGGGTATTTTTGATATTTTAAAAAGAATTCGCATTTTGACGGAATAGGCGTAAGTGTCATTATTTTGAAGCATAAGGATATCATTTGTATTTTTTTTGAAAACTGAAGGGTCTTTATGTAATTTCATCAAAGCTCATTGTAAATATATTTTCCCCTTCATTTTAAGAGGAAAATAAGTTGCCCGCTGTGGCCCCCTGGGTTACAACAGGGGCAGCATCCGAAACCCTGTCGGAAAGATAAAAAAAAAACAAAAGGTTTTACCTTTTCTCTTGTCGATCTCCTCCCCAGCCAATTTTTGTGGAATATCCGAATTACTTGTTGAAGGGCCATCAATATGAATGGGTCTCATTTGGTTATCTCCATGTGAGTTTGATATTCGGGGATCCGACCCGTCGTTGTTGTACTTCCATACAGAAGCGTGTTCGATTAGTTCTTCCATGATCTGAACCGCCCATGTGTGTTTCTCTTTCTTTTCTTGGATTGTCTTTATCCTCTTAAATCCTACACCATGGATGGCAAACAACATATATAGAAAAATATATAATGCACCCTCAAAACATATGATCAAGTGGGGGTAGTACATACCTACTCCCAGAACAACTAGCAAGGTCTTCATCACAAGCTTGAAGAATATGAAGCACGTTGTATAATTGGATGGAACTAGATGATGTCGTGCTGACGACGATGCACCAGTCTTTTGGGGCTCCTCGACTTTTTTACCTTTACAGAATTTTGTACCTCAGATTAGTGCATATACCAAGTTCGAGACCGCCATTCAGTATATAATCCATGGCTGTTAGGGCATATTTTCTTGGTTTCCATGAATGTTCAAATGGGTGATCCAATTTATCAATCCCGTTGATGTTTGAGTGTGTTTTTAGACTCACTAATGCCTTTTTATTGCTTTACCGTTGATGTTTGAGTGTGTTTTTAGACTCACTAATGCCTTTTTATTGCTTTACCATCACCCTGTAAGTTGATTGCGTTAAAAAAGCAGGAAAAAACTTAGATGAAGATTAGGGAGAAAAAAAAGTGATGATAACTATATGTCTTCAAATTCTCTACCCTTATAAATGGACTTCTTGGAGTTGGGTTACGTGTCTCTTTTGACACATCTTAACCATGGTTAAGATTCACCTACCTCTTGAGTTCATCATTTGTCCTTGGTTTTTAGAAAAATTAACTCCTAGGGTTAAAATAAATTAATATTTTTCTTTCTAAAAATCAAAGATAGGTGAGTCAACCTTAACCACAACTAAAGAGTGTCAAAAAAGCACATATGGTGAGTGGCATAGCCGGACTCGAAGGAGTCAGAGCATCTCAAGTCTAACTAAATATATGGTTTCTAATAAAAGAAGAGCCGATTCATATTCCCGATCCCAGATAATAAGATTCAAACAATGATAATGATGATGATAATCTTTACTATTATAATGAGAGAGGCAGGTGAAACTTGAATTTTCCAAAATTTCTAAACTACTCTTATATAAAACAAAACTTTAATTTAATGTTTTACTTTCATTCCCAAACTATCCTTATCTATCTATTTAAAGAATAGAATTACAGTCAATTGTGATTGAAATCGGGGAGAGTTCAATCGCACCCACAGGTTAACACGTGTCCTTTTTAACTCTTATTAATTGTGATTAACTCCTTCCCCTCGCTCTCACATGCATCAACCCGCTAGTGATACTAATAATAATAATGATTGATTTCAAGTTTAAGTAAATTTATGGTTTCTAATAAGAGAAGAGCCTAATATGATTCCTAATCCCCACCTCAAATAATTAGAAATAACAATGATGATGATAATGATAAGTGATTAACGACCAATGAAATCAAGGTACGTAGGTGAGCCCAATTAATGGAGGGGCCGACTCGCATGCGCATGCACATGCACATGCACGACATTGTGTCTTGTAGATGGCCCCTTACTTGTAGATGATTCCGGTTTTGCATGCGACAACTCTCTCTCGTTAACGTGAGTGCGATTTGTGTCATCTCCTCCTACAATAGAGTCATAATAAGTTACTGTTTACGGTAAAAATGCGTCACATTTTGGTGGCGTGTGGTAACACTAATCTAAATAGATACATTTTGGTGGCGTTTGGTAACACTAATCTAAATCAATAGAGCTTATTTGAAAATTATGTTCGGTAGCATTTTAGATTTTTAAGTTGAAAGTTAATTGATTGTCTACATCTTTTTGAAATAGGGTTTTACCTCCAAAGAAAAAAATAGTTATGAGTGGCTTTTTAAATTAGAGGTTTTTACCTCTAAACTTCCAAAAATCTAGACAGCCAATTAAACTTTAACCTAACAATTTGAAGTTTAAATAAACTTAATTTTCAAATAAGTTCTACCTACTTAGAACAGAGTTACCAAACGCTCTCTTAGTTTGAATGGTACAGATGATGCTCACCTTGAGCTCCATGACCCTCCTCTTTGGGGTTCTCTGCATCTGTTGCGTTACAAACATTGCTCCGAAAGCCACCAACTAGAAAGGGAATAAAAGAAAGCAACTCAATGTTGGAACCTGATGGGTGTCCGAAAACATTTAGTATGATCTGTTACATTTTAGGGTGTTTGGTTGAGGCTATTAGCTGTAACCCTATTCAGAATAACGTTATTCAGGTAGGATATAATATAATTACACACCATAACCCATAGAATTGCTCATTTCTGAGGTACTACTAGTGAACTTTAACCAACTAGCATATTATGTACAAAAAAAAAAACATCTAGAAAAGGTTTACATATATACCCACTCATTATATTGCTGGGCTATTCCTTGCAACCAAACAACTTGAAACGCTGGAATAGGGACGCAAATCAAAACATTTAGGTTTTATTTGTTTGCACATAGAGTGGTCCGTGGTGGTCATAAAATTGGTTAATGTTACATTCCAATAAAGATTCAATACACAAGAAAAATAAGGATACTTCCTTTCGGGAGAGGCATTATATAAATAAAATTATCTTTATTTTTAAAATTTTTTTATTATACATATAAAAAATTACAAAATTTAGAAAGAGCCAAACTCCACACATAATCAACAAGTGCATATTAATTTGGGGGCACTATATGTTAAATTAGGTTTTATTTTATTTTATTTTTTTTAATTACACTTATTAATATATAGTAAAATCTTTAAAACAATTGGAGGGGGAGCATTGCCCCTCCCCGCCCCTAGGGGTGTCAAAACAACCCTTGTCGGAGGATATCCGACTTGGCCCGCTCAAGCCCTTCAAAGCCCTGTCCTTCCCTGGCCCTTGGGCCAAGTAGGGCCCAAAATCCCCAAACCCTTCATTTGTTGGGCCAAGCTAGGGCACCCCTTTGCCCGACCCTACTCTCATTTCTACAATGAAATTACAGTATATAGTGTAGGATAAGTTTTATATATTATATATATATGACATTATTGAAATTACTAATATAATCCCAAATTTTATTTATTCTTTTCTAATATGTTTTGAGTTTGCTTAGGGTTTATTTCAATTTATTCCGTGCATAGAGAAATTTTGACGCAAAAGTTTGTGTTACTTGGTACTGACTGTGATTTTCATAGTAATTCCAAGGGTTTTGATTCTAATAACCTTGTATTTTGTCTGAAATTTTGATTTGATATATTTAGGATACACAACCAAATCATGTAAAAAATCAGAGTTTCAATAAAAAAAAAATTATTTATTTCCTTTTATCCTTCATGTATTGATTAATTTGGTATTTCTAGTTTTTTTTTTAAAAAATTTATTAGATATCTTAATTTGTATAGTTCTCTATCTCGTAGCTAGGCATTATTTGCAGCGTGTTTGAAAAATCTCAGAATGTGAATATGTTTTATATCCCGGTAGTAATAATTATAGTTTTTTGGAATAATATGTCCAATCTATCACATTCAAGACCGAAACTAATTTTATGTAACAATCAATCAAACATTCATGATAAAAAAAAATTCTCAATCTTTCTTCCGGCCCTTTGGCTCAGCCCGGCCCATCCCTAGCCCTTAAAGGTAAGGCTAGGGCCCTATCAACCCTGATTCTTAAAGGGCTAGGGCCCTACTCTTATAAGGAAAGGCAGGGCTAGGGCTAGGGCTAACCGTAGCCCTTTGACAGCCCTACCCGCCCCTGAATAAAAGGAAGTAAAAAGAAAAATCAGTTTATTTTTAGAATATAACCAAACAACAGAAAATCACAACAAAAAAATCATGTTTCAGGCTTGCACACCGTAAACCATTTTACACTAAAAATGATCTTACAACATAAAACCATTTATTCTGGTTATTCGCGAGCTACTTTACTAAAAGGAAATGCTATTCCCGGTCTCGTAGTGACATTACTGCAACGGGTTACACGGTTAAAGCAATAACTATATTACCCGTTTGGGTAATGCTAGCCTCACTTTCTCCGAGGAGAAGACCTGTTGCCTTGTCTTCCATTAAAACAAAGGGCCTTGGATTGTCTCTGGCAAAGCCAGAAAGGGCTTATCTCGGGGTTCATATAATAGGTGAGAAGTGGTGGAGAAGTCAAAATCATGACCAGGTGGGGAGAATTCAAAATTATGGGGAGAAAATGGAATGACTTTTTCCCAATTTTATGAATTTTATGCCAACTGTCGCACACTGTATGGAACCCCAAGAGCCCTTTCTTCGCCAGAGACAAGCCAAGGCCAAAACGAAGATAAGTGTTTTCAACTAACAACGTCTCCAATCAAAAAAAAAAAAGATTGACTTTCAAAAGAAAGTGCATGTAACCCTAGTTTTGCAATCGGTTACAATGACATGGGATGGGATTTCATCCGGCGGTAGCTAGATGAAAACCATCCGGTGATGGTTGATGTCCGACATGTGGCAAAATAAAGAGAAGAAGTCCTTTCACTTTTCCCACAGTTTTTTTTGACAGATAGAGTTTGTAACTGTCCACATCAAATAAGGAAAATAATCACTTCCTCGGTCAGTGACGCGAGGAAGGGCATCGTGGGTCCCTTATTCATACCACCGTGTCCTCCTTTTAACTCTTTATAACTGTAGTTCAGATTCAATGACCCTAGGACTTACCCACTTACCCTTTCTTTTTAGAAAAACAAAATAAAATAAATTTAACTACTGGGTTAAAAGTTAACCTAATTTCACGGCAGGAAGCTTTATGAGGGCGAGGATCAATAGTTCGCTCATCGATCGCCCGTGGAGCGAACTATTGCTCATCAGATATTTGGTGAGTTCTACATTACCCTAAACGGAGACATCCATGTCATGATGCCAGCCTCTGAAGGTGGCAATGATATCTTTTGGGCCAAAGCTAAAATTTGACCTACCAAATGTAGTGAAGATCGCCATCAGGTATCGAAAAAAATCAACGCACGTTTGGTAGTTCTGGGGATACATTGGACTTTTTTCGTCTCCAGATTTCACCGGGTAAGCAATGCGGTTCTGTGATTCCTCCTTGAGCTCATCAACAAATATACCTAGCATTAAAAAATGGACACCAAAATACAGTTATCGCAATACATCGCTCATCCGTGTTGAAAGCTAATTACATGGGTTCCAATTTGGGCTTTGGTTGAGAGAGAGAGAGAGAGTTACAATGGTAGATGATGGAGTCGAACCGTCCAAGACGACTACCGCTTTTGAATGCAGAAGGCTTACTGGCTAGAATATGGAGAGGGGAAACTCCATTCTGATTCTTATAGTTAATAAGTTCTTTGTAGAGGCGAATAATCTGAAAGGCCAAAGCTGTCAAGCACAACAGTACCATCAGTTCAACAACATACAGGTTTCTACTTGCATCTATGTAAGTTTGTATGTAAGTATATGTTGATTACCAAAGTAGTCTCCAGAGATGGCACAGTGAAGAATGGTCTCTCCATCATTCCTTCTACAGTATAAATTGGCATCGTCATGTAACTCGTGTTCGCGACACTTAGAATATAGGCAAAGAAAAGCATCTTTCTTGCCGTGGAGAGCTGCCAAGAAGAGAGGGGTCTCACTGTCAAGATTACGCTCACCAACCAGGGCAGGGTCTCGTTTGGCCAAGCACTCGCACATTTCCACAATCCCCATTGACGCCGCTAGGTGAAGTGGGGTATTCCCTCTCTCATTTTTAATTTTTAGCACCTTTGATACGTTTTGATCTAGAATTGCATCCACTAGTTTCCAAACTACATCAATTTGGCCGTCCGAGACTGCAACGTGTAGTGCTGTGTCTCCTGATCTAGTGATCATGGCCTCCTGAGCGACGACGTCCCTTTGGTAGGCTGTAACAACAGCAACCCATTGGCCTTTCATTGCGTTTTCGAACATGGATTCCTTGATGTCTTCCATGCTATGGAGTTCAGAACCCTTGTCTCCCTCCTCCTCTAGCTAAGAAGGTCGAGGGTCAGGTTAATAACCATGTAAACTAGGTACTTTGTCGAAGAGACCTCCGTTATGGTGTAAATGATGGGTTGGGATTTGGTCTGGCCCACTCACAAAGCTCCTTCAACTGCCCTTTTAACCCTTGGTAAGGAAATTTTAACCACTACGATTAGTTTTCTTTTCTTTCTAAAAACCAAGATTAATTACATGGTAGAAGTAGAACCCTAAGGATTAATGGATCTTAACATATGGTTAATGAGTGTTTTTTTTCTTTTTTGTTTGGTGGGAATGGTTAAAGAGTGTTAAAGGGACCCATAAAAGCACCTTCACAACGCCACATCAGAAAGGAGACACGGCCTGTTCAGATCGGGTGGGCCCCACTTGTGATCAACTCGTGTTTCGAGTGGTGCCGGGAATCTCTATAATTTGGCATTTTCCTTTAATAAAACATTTATCACTTTAAAAAAGAGAAAAGGGCAAAAGGAACTGACTAACTAAAGAGGGCATTTGAAATGAAAACCAACCCAGTAAATCACATTCACATGATGCTTTTGTTTTTTGTTTCGGGTCAAGGTAACAATACCACAAGGCATGATGCTTATTGAGTACTTTACTTTTCTTTAAGAAGAGAAAACATAGAAAATGTCTTGCTTTGAATAAAGAGATTTCAACCCAAAAAAAAAAAAAAAAAGAATAAAGAGATGAAACCTTGTCTCTGTGTTTTGCTGTAGTAATAAATCAATCCAAGTGTAGTTATTCCGGGTACTTCCACAAGGTTTTTAATTTCGAAATTGCCGAAGATTTCGGCCAGCCAACCTAAACCGAAATCCCGAAAAATTCTGGGATTTTGGCAAAATTTCGAAAACCGAAATATTATTATTTTTTTAATTTTATATATATATTATTAATATATATGTTAAAAAATAATATTTTAAATTTTGTATATTTATATAAATATTATTATTTTATTTTTAAAATTAATATATAAATTTCACGAAATTTCAATAAAAATTTCAAAATATTTCGGAATATTTAGGAATTTTAATAAAAAATAATAATTTTTAAATAATAATAAAAAATTAGATTTCGGCATAAATTCTTAAATTTTTGAAATCCAAAATTTCACCCGAAATTTCCGGAATTTCAGCCGAAATCAAATTTCCGAAACAAACCCAATTTCGATGTCAGTGGGGTTGTCCGAAACCGAAATTTCACGAAATTTTGAACCATGTACTTCTATACCATCTTCCTGGAGAACGCACTTTTCCCGCAAATGCAAATGTGCCTTCTGGATTTCGGAAGAGGATGCAGCACCTCACTTTCCACAACTTCATAATGAAACTAAGAAGATAGTTCTTGTGGCAATCATAATCTCTGCAATTAAATAGCCAGCTCCAAATTCTACAAACTTCAACATAAAAATCTTGGTTTAGATCATACTCCATATTAATGCCTTCTAACCTAACATTCTCTTGAAAGTTTTTTTTTTTTTAATGCAATTTGATTACATTAAGTCCCTTCCTCTAGCTTATAATCATCCTAATTTTTAAACAACGAATCAACAATTTATGCTTCACATGTGCTAAATGTGGATTAATTATGTATTGTATTCTGTCGGTTGGACATACACCTCACCAAACTCGGATGGGGTTGGGGTTTCCCTCAAATACTTAGAGCTATGGGTCTAGAGCAATGAAAAGTTTTCTTGTGACGCTTAGTTCCCTTTTTGAGTAGGTTTAGAGTCTATTTATATATATGATGCAAGGCATGTGTGGTGTTACATATAGAATACAACCCTTTGATAGTGTAAGCTCTTTTAGAATGGTCTTCCCATGTGAACGTAGTCACGTGATAAACTACATAAATCCTCTTCTTTTAATGGTTGTTTTTTTTTTTCTATTTTTTTATCTCTTTTATCCATAGATCATATAACTCATGTTTGGATTATTTTGTCGCAATACTATTTCGTGCCCATTTCTAATATCCTTTAAGTTAGTTTAATCACATTTCAAATAAACTTTCTTAATTGCAACCCTAATACCTCCTTTGATTCTTCTCGTCTGGTCTTTCGCATTCCAATTCATTTTATTTTAACAAAAGATAAATGCTAAGCATCCTCGAATTTCCAATCAGTACTCTCACACTCTTTTAGATAACAAAACAAATGACTCTGTGGGGCCAGAATTAGGCTACTGCAAAAACAATGTTTTAACATCGAGAGGGAATCAAATCATTTGTGCTCTTCCCTAGGCTTGGGTTTTTGATAGTCAAGATCTCTTGTACAACTGTTTCAGTTGTAAAATCCATATAACACATTTGATCCCAACCTTTAAACATTTGTGGGCCTAGGGAAGAAGCAAACAATTTGCTTCCCAAGAGAAGAGTATGTAAATTTTTATCGTTAGGAGCTCCGATTGAACAGTCAACCAGAGCAACCCATAAATTGCCTCGGGTATTTATGGAAAAAATGTGTTGCTAAAAAAATACCCCTTCTTTGTGTACATAATTACAAACTTCCACATCCCAAGGCAATTTATGGGTTGCTCAACCAGGGCTCCTGTTCATAGTTACTCTCTTTTTTCAATGGTGAAGTCACGGCCTAGAGGAGCTAGGGGTGTCAATGGACCAGGCTTGAACCACTCCCACATAAGGAACCAAGAGGAGGGAAAAAAAACCATGTTTGGGTTTTTAAATATAATTTAAACAGGAGCTCCGGTTAGCAAATCAATAAATTCCTTGGGAAGGGATATTTGTGTTCGTAATTACCAATTCCCGGGGCATTTTTTTGGCTTGCTACAGTTGACTGTTCAACCAGAACTCCTGTTCATAGTTAATCTCTTTTAAATAAAATCATATAACTATGAACAAGAGCTCCGGCTAAACAGTAGAGCATGTCAAAAAAAGCCTTGGGAATGGGGTATTTATGGAAAAAAATTAGTGATAAAAAAGACCCTTCTTTATATTCGTAATTACCAAAATACCACTACCTGAAGCTTTATTTAGGTTGCTCTTGTTGTTTAACTGGAGTTCCTTTTCATCTTCTTGTATTAGCATCATCATATCAACATGGACAAAGCTTCTAAGACCGTGTTAAGGAGGTCCCACCTGAAATCTCGTGCACGACTGCGAGGTTTAGGTGGTCTCGGCCCTAACACGGTCTCAATAGCAAAGTCCTATCAACATTTTTTTAAAGAAAATGCTAGTGAGACCGCAAAGGGCCGAGCCGTGCATCTGATGAGCGGATCTCAAAAAAATAAAACCAGATTTATGAAAATTTTGAGATCTACTCATCACATGTGTAGTCTCGATGTGGTCTCAGCCCTTTAGGGTCTCAGTAGCGAAGTCCTTCGTTTAATGATAAAATACATTCACGATCGACGCCAAGAGAAATATAAGAAGTCCTCATATTTCCTCTTCAGCTCTCACAAAACCCAAACAAATGAACAGACTGCAATGTTGAGAAGGAACGTACAATTATTCTCAACAGAGTAAATATGTCTGATATATAAGGTTTCAAACAACATCACAAAGATGTTTAGAGGAAGAGAGGCTGCACGTCTCTAATTGTCTTCAGTACAATAAAAGTAGAATTTATTCTCAGAATGCAATTTATTCATACTATTACACAAGAACATGAACCTAGGCTTCAATAAACTCCACTGGATCGAGCTTCACGGGGGCAATACCAGGTTCATCAATTATGGCTTTAAGATCTTCATTCTGGCTTTCCAAATAAGCTTTCAGAAAGGCAACAACAATCCCACCTACAGATCTCCTCATGGGGTCCCTAGCACCATTCCCATTCTTACAAATACAACCCGATACCGTACCTATAATGCCCGGAGCGCAACATGTGCCCCTTTTAACCCCTATTAATTGTTGTTAAGATTCCCCAACCTTTGCAGTTCAATAATATAATTTTAGTTTTTCAAAATAATGCTTATTGTTGAACTCCGAGTGTTAGTGAATCTTAACTACAGTTAATAAGGGTTAAAATGGACACGTGTAGGCCTCTTAGTGCGATTGAACTCACCCCGATTTCAACCGTAATTAGCAGTGATTCGATCTCATTGAGTGAAGAATAGCATTCCCCATATATATAAAGTTAGGGAAGAGGAGAAAATTTACCTGGGGAGCGACGGCTATAAAGCCGTGGGAAGCTATATGTTTGAGGAGGTCAGTGTAGAAGCAATTATGGAGGTAGAAACCATGAAGAAACAGGAGGACAGGGTACTTGCCTTCATTCGTCGGTGTTACAATTAGTAATGGTTTGGGTGGGGAAGAAGTGTTGGATGTCTGGACGCTGAACATTCCTGTTTCGAAAACAGTTGAAGTAGTCGAAATAGGCTTAACTTCCAACAGTGCCATTGCGCTCTCTCTCTCTCTCTCTCTGCTACCTCACTAGTCTTTCTCTCCTTGCTACCTCTTATAATGCTTGAAAAATGAAATACCATGTTCCGGTAGGTTATTGCATTTAATGAAAAGGTGACGTATTAAAAACAGTTTTTTTATTTTAAAAAAAGAATTAATATTTTAAAAAAAAAACCAAAAATAGGTGGGTGAACCCTACCCACGGTTAAGGGGTGTCAAAGGAGACACATGGCGACCTCTAGGGGTGATAACCGGATTTGGCAAATCCGGTTATCACCGAAGATGATTTGGCTCCATAACAGAATGCATGTAGTTATCGTACTCATTAAAGTGAGCTCGACTGTGATTCTTGTAAATGGGCCTTTAATGTTAGGCCTTCTAGATTTGGGCCCAGTTAATTGACAGAGTCTTGTAATTGACCTTACGGCTAGACCTAACTTGAACGCTAAAAGACAGTTTTCCCCAACCGTAATAGTTTGCTTATTAGTTAGTTGATTGGTGATCACCGGATTAAATCGTTATGTTATGCTGAGTTGAGTGGGTCCTCCTAATTAACAATTCATTGGCAGATCTACTTCAAATGACAAGCATACTTTCACCAGATTTGGCCACTACGGTGGCGTTTGTTAACACTAGTCTAAGAAGTGCTTATTTGAAAATTATGCTAAGTTGGATTTTAGATTGTTAAGTTGAAGATTAATTGTATGTCTACATTTTAGAGATTTTAGGGATAAAAACCTCTACTTTAAAAAGTAAGTATGGAGCTACTTTTTAAAATAGAGGTTTTTATCCCTAAAATGTCTAAAATGTAGTCATGCAATTAACCTTCAACTTAACAAACTAAAGTCCAATTAAACATATTTTTCAAATGCACACTACTTTTTAGACTAGTGTTAACAAATGCCAGCTAAGTGACAGGAAAAAAAAGAAGCCAATTCTCGTTAGAGTTTATTGATTGTAATAGTCATTTATTCTCTTCATTAAGAAAAAATATGAAACTCTTAATCAGGTTGCATGCAACAGCTGCTATAAAGGTGACGGTACAGATGATTCTCCTTATATAAGAGAGACAAATACATATGAGAAAACACATTAATGATAAATCCAAGCAATGTATCACCTAGATCTAGTTCAAGTGGGTCGATCATAAGTTATTGATATAATCCACAACTGTCTTTTCTCGATTATCGGATCAACGTTCCCACAATTTTCTTATATTGACAAGAATGAGAATAATTAAAGTGATGCATCTCCACACTAGAGTGGAGTGACCTCTAAGGTGGGGCCATGTATATAAGGGATTTGATCCCATGCCTCCAATCAATCACAGCTTTTGAGAAGTATGGGTTAAGTCTCTGCTCCTCAGTAAGACCATAACAAGCATGGAAGGAGTTAAGCCTACAGATTATACAAGGGCTTGGACCCATCATGGATTTTCAATAAGAACTAATGTGGACCAGCCGATGCTGTTCTTGAGAAGCCAATAATTGAGCTGGAGAGGTACTGAGTTAGGCCTGTGTATTTATTGATACAAAGATAAAGATATAGTTCCTTTCATCCCTAGTCTCCCTCACGTGGAAAATGCTATAAAATTAGGAAAATAGTTAACGGTGAGCATTTAAGAGGGAGGGCATCCACCAATGGGTGGATGCCTTAGGTTATCTATTGGGATCCATGGGTCCGCCTATCACTACTCATAAAATTACTCATCAACCAAAACTTAGTTGCAACATTTAACTCGGTTATCTGCTTCTAAAAGTTGGTGAGCATTTAAGAGGGAGGGCATTTACCAATGGGTGGATGCCTTAGGTTATCTATTGGGATCCATGGGTCCGCCTATCACTACTCATAAAATTACTCATCAACCAAAACTTAGTTGCAACATTTAACTCGGTTATCTGCTTCTAAAAACAAGAAAAAAAAATATCGGTTATCAGTCGTACAAGTGATGCCTTGAAGACCACGTACAATGGACCACATTGGTAATTTTTTTGGTAAACTCAATCATACCACAAGGCAATGACTGAAGGCAAAGTCATTGGTAATTATGTCCCATGAAAAGCTCCATACCATGTATACATGGCTTGCCTCTTCCTTTATGCAAATTTTAATTCTGGTTAACCTTGGATATTTGGTTTCTCCATGTATATATATCACTTGCCTTGAAGACCACGTACAATGGACCACATTGGTAATTAAGGCCCATGAAAAGCTCCATACCATGTATACATGGCTTGCCTCTTCCTTTATGCAAATTTTAATTCTGGTTAACCTTGGATATTTGGTTTTTCTGGTTAACCTTGGATATTTGGTTTCTCCATGTATATATATCACTTGCCTTGAAGACCACGTACAATGGACCACATTGGTAATTAAGGCCCATGAAAAGCTCCATACCATGTATACATGGCTTGCCTCTTCCTTTATGGAAATTTTAATTCTGGTTAACCTTGGATATTTGGTTTCTCCATGTATATATATCACTTGCCTTGAAGACCACGTACAATGGACCACATTGGTAATTAAGGCCCATGAAAAGCTCCATACCATGTATACATGGCTTGCCTCTTCCTTTATGCAAATTTTAATTCTGGTTAACCTTGGATATTTGGTTTCTCCATATATATATATATCACTTGCCTTGAAGACCACGTACAATGGACCACATTGGTAATTTAGGCCCATGAAAAGCTCCATACCATGTATACAAGGTTTGCCTCTTCCTTTATGCAAATTTTAATTCTGGTTAACCTTGGATATTTGGTTTCTCCACACACACACACATATATATATATATATAGTCACGGAAATTAGTTTTCATAGAAAACATGGAATCCCAATTGAAAAAATTTGCTATGTTTGGTTGCCGAGAAAATAGGTGAAAATATAGAAAAGAAAAGAAATTTTTTATTTCTAATACAATTTTTAATTGTATTTTCTCTAATTTTCTTTTATTTTCCATGTTTTTACTTATTTTCTCGGCAACCAAACATAGGGTAAATGTAGTTACATTGGAATTGTTTTGTTTGCACATTTAGAAACGGTGGCATAAAAGCATTTATACTTTATAGTTATTAAACAGAGGTATTCCTTTCTTTCCTATTCTTTTGTTGCAACTTTTTTTTTTTTAGCAATGCTAGGTCTACTTTCCGGTTGTCCACTCTCTCCTATTATCATACAAGAAGACAAAATAGTATGACACTTTTTTTGTAGGTCCCACCATATTTATTTTCTCTTTTTGTATAAAAATAGTAAAAACTACTGGAAAGTGGACATAGCATTGCTCTTTTTTTGTTAAACTTTTGTTGCAACCTTGGAACTGAAATATTGCTATCTTTGTCGTCTTGGTCTTATGAAAATATTTAAGAATATGCCTGAGTTTCACTTTTTTTCTTCTTTCCAACATAAGTACTCCCCTGTTAATTCCACATCGGTCAACCAAATGTTGGGACCTTCTCCTTAAGTACTCCCACCTCACCCTCTTTTTTGAGGGGTGTGTGTGGTTATAGGCTTGAGTTGAGATTGTAGGGTTGTATGTGTGTTGTGTGTGTGTGTGGGTATGGGTGAGTGTATGTGTTTGAGTTATCACTACAAGAAAACTACTGATTAGCGACGGAAAATTTTCATCTTTAATAACCATTTTTCCGTCACTAAGAGTATTAGAGACAGAAATATTGTCTGTCTCTATTTCGTGGCAGATGCTTGCGTGACTAATGGTTTAGAGTATTAGAAACGGAAATATTCCGTCTCTGATGGTATTTTACTACTAGAGACAGAAATATTTCCGATTCTAAAGGTGATTTTTTTTTTTAAATAGCCCCTCTCTCTCTCTCTTCCCTCTATTGAGAGAGAGAGAAAGGAAAAGAGAGAGTAGAATAGAGAGAGAGAGAACGGAACAGTGAGAGAGATGAATAGAGAGAGAGAGAGAGAGAGTGGGTAGAACAAAGAGAGAGAGAGAGAGAGAGAGAGAGGGATTTGAGTATGGACGAGCATACTCATAGATCTTGATCTTGGAGAGGATTGGACTGAGAGAGGATTTGATAAAGAATTGAGAGAAAACATACCAAGGGGGATGGAACTCTGCTGGTGTGCTGCAACCAGACCAACTTCCAGCTGTGGAAAGTGTCGAATGTGGAGAACCAGCCAAAACCCATGTCTTCAAGAATCAAAATCAATCCAAAAAAAAGTAACCAGATTAGAAATCTTCCATTAAAATACCTATAAATGGAAAACATAACACAAAATCATACCTTTGGATTCTCATAACTAAAAACAGAGGAAAAGCTCTTCTTGAAGCATTGAGTAAGCTATCTGGCGAGTCAAACTAGCTATCTAATCCTCGTGATTGCTCTCTGTCTCAGTAGAACTAACCACTGATTCAACTGGCGAACTCAGAGTCGACGAAGACCCAAACGATCCAAACCCTCTCTCGAGAAGATAGGAAAGAATGAGGTGGCTGAGCTCACCACAAACCCTTTCTCGTGAATGGAAAGCATGGAAAAGGGAAAGAGCAGGAAAAAGGAAAAAAAAAAAGAGGGGGGGCGGGAAAGGAAAAAAAAGGGGGGGAGAGTTCGCAATATTAAATTGGATATTTAGAGACGGATTTATTTCCGTCTCTAATGGTCTTTTACTATTAGAGATGAAAATATTTCCGTTTCTAAAGGTGAATTTTTTTTTAAAAAAAATAAATATCAAAATAAGCATTAGGTCTTTTACTATTAGAAACAGAAATATTTTCGTTTCTAAAGGTGAAATTTTTTTTTTTTTTAAATTAGATGTCAAAATAAGCATTAGAGATGGAAATATTCCGCCTCTAATGGTCTTTTAATATTAGATCAAGATAGAAATATTTCCGTTTCTAAAGGTGAATTTATTTTTTTAAAAAAAATTAAATGTCAAAATAAGCATTAGAGACGAAAATATTTCCGTCTCTAATGGTGTACAAACCTGAACCTAAATTCTCTGTTTCTATATTATTTATTAAGGGTATTTTAGTCTTTTATTATATTTTAATGCGTGTGTATTTATATCTAATTAGTGTGGTGTGATCTAGGCTTAGTCAAAGTTATAAAGAGATGGAGGCCTTAACACACCATGAACTTTAGAAAACTCTAGTTTTGTCACCGTTTATCGGAATTGAGTGATTCTTAAACCATTAGAAAGGTATTAGAACCCTCTTTAATGTTGATGTTTATCATATTTCATAATTTTGAGTCGAGGTTAAGTCAAATGTTAGATTTCTGAAATCAGGTCTGTTGAAATTCTGGTTTGCTATAATCCATCCTAAACCAGTCAACTTTATAGCTCATTTAGATCTTTAGAAACTCAAAATTAGGATTTTTATAAAACATCAAAGTTGTTTCCCTTTTAAAGATGAGTCCAACGCAAGTTGAATCGTCAAAACTTGACGAGCGAGTCAAAAGTTATGGTCAAAATATCAAACGTGAAAAATCGGGACCGTTCACTGGAATTTGGACGATCGATCGTCCAAAGCCCGATGATCGATCATCCGGAACCCATAAAATGGTTAGCTCACTGTATTTTGGACGATCGATCATCCCTACTGATGATCAATCATCAACACGTGACCCTGTTTCATTAAAATACATGGATTTTGGGCGTTTTAACATTGGGGTTATAAATAGGGGTCCTATTTCGAGGGTTTAGACTATCTTAGCCATTTCTAACCTAATTTAGCTAAGGAAGAGAGAAAACCTAGAGTTTTAAGAGAGTTTTAGCTTAGAGAAGAAGGGTTTTTATTTAGAGGAGAAGAAGTTTAGCTTGAAAATCATCTCCAAAGCTTCAATGAGCTTCATCTAGCGTTCTTGATCAAAAGGAATAATCCTTAAGGCCGATCTCCTTTCTAACCTAACCTTAGTAAATGTTTTACATGTTTTAAATGAGAATGTTTATAGATTATCAAGAGTATTATATGAATATGCAAATATGAGTAGGTAATAAGCATGAATGAGAGATTTTACTCTTGAAATGAAGGTTTTACATGTGCTACAAGCTTCATTATGTATGAATAGTCTATTTCTCCTCTAATCTAAACCTTGTATTAGTATGTTTATTGATTAAGCATGATAAACGATGAATTTGTATGAGATATTATATGTTTAAGTAAGGATATAGATGAATTTATATGTTAGAAGCTTAAATTGGATTATGGTTTATGCTTTATGAGTTATGAATGTATGGAAATGATAGTGGATGGGCTAAAATGGTAAATGGATGGATTATGGATGCATGGAATGGGTTTGAGCTTGAATTGGATGCTCATGGCTTATGTGAATGACTATTGTATGACGGAAAAATGGGAAATGACAATGTACACATAACCAATGCACTTAAGGTGTTTGTTTAAATGCTTGAGAGTATTTTCAATGTTAATATAATGTTATTAAGAATTGAGAAACTAAGTAAAGAAAATATTATGGTTTATCATGCTAAATTATGTGCTATTTATACAACATGGGGGTTTTGCATGTATTATATATTCTATGAAAATAAATGTGAGATTTTATCTATAACATGAGGATTTATGAATATTATTGAACATGACTAGGGGGATTATATCCATGACATGAGGGTTTTATTTGTGATGCAAATTCTATTTGTGAAACTTTGTGTTTACTGTAAAACTCACCTCACTCTCTACCGTGAGTGTGTGTATCCTTTTATAGATTGGAGAGGTGAGAACTTCCTTCTATTGAGGAGATTACAATCTTTGGTTGCTGTTTTCCAGAATGTCTAAAATAGGAAATGCCAACCTTAGTGAAATCCTAATTGGTAAGAGTAAGAGCTGGCACAACTAAGCAAGAGATCCTATCGTGTAGGACTCTTGGTGGTGATTCCATGATCAATGGTATGTGATTCCATATTCCCCCTCAAGTTAAGCGGTCTGGCTTGAACGGTTAACTTGTCCCGAAGATAGCCAAATCGTGGAGAGCTGAGACCCTTGGTAAAGATATCGGCAATCTGATCCTTAGAGGAGATGAACCGCACATCAAGGCAACGTCTAGCGACCTTTTCCCGTACAAAGTGATAGTCAATTTCAATGTGCTTAGTGCGTGCGTGGAACACAGGATTAACAGTAAGATATGTAGCACTAAGGTTATCACACCAAAGAACAGGAGGGGATGGATTGGATATCCCAAGTTCAGTAAGGAGAGAATGGATCCAAGTAAGTTCAGCGGTAGCAATAGCCACGCCTCTATATTCGGCCTCAGTACTGGATCGAGAAACGGTCTTTTGCTTACGAGCACTCCAGGAAATGAGATTGGGGCCAAGAAAAATACAATAACCACTAGTAGACCGTTGAGGAGGCATTGTTGCAAATCAGATTCCAGCATGGGTTGACCGGAGGCGGCGAGATTGTCAGCAATCTGCTTGGACCGATGGAAATATTCTGTCATGGACTGATTTCCTTTTCGAATAGTTTGTAACTCGCGGCGAAGTTGCATGAGGCGAGCCCGAGATCTGGAAGCAAATTGCTTCTCAAGAGCGAGCCAAACAGCACGAGTAGAGGCAAGCCCAACAACGTGTGCAAGCACTGTCTCGGAGAGGGAAGAGAGAAGCCATCCAAGGAGGACCTGGTCCTGTTTCTGCCAGGCCGTAAATGCCGGATTGGTAATCACTAAGTCATTTTCACAGAGAGTACGGGAGGGGCATGGGAGCGAACCATCAACGTACCCTTCTAAATCATAGCCTTTTAATAAGGGGATAAACTGGGTGCGCCATAAAAGGTAGTTATGACGATCGAGTTTGACAGAGATGAGGTGATGAATGTGGGTTGTATGGAGAGTATGAGACGGCATGGGTAGAGATGAGGGAGAGGGAGGGGTAGAGCGGTTTGAAGTGTTGAGGGAAGCTTGAGATTCTTCAGACATGCCTCTGGGATCTGCTTCTTCTTCTTGAGAGAGAGATCAAGGAAGGGCAAAGAGAGGAACGGTTAGGCTGATACCATGTGAAACTTTGTGTTTACTGTAAAACTCACCTCACTCTCTACCGTGAGTGTGTGTATCCTTTTATAGATTGGAGAGGTGAGAACTTCCTTCTATTGAGGAGATTACAATCTTTGGTTGCTGTTTTCCAGAATGTCTAAAATAGGAAATGCCAACCTTAGTGAAATCCTAATTGGTAAGAGTAAGAGCTGGCACAACTAAGCAAGAGATCCTATCGTGTAGGACTCTTGGTGGTGATTCCATGATCAATGGTATGTGATTCCATACTATTAACTATTATGATGTTTTATAAATGAGGGGAATGAGATGAAGTTTACTATTTATAAAATTGGTCAAGAAAATCGTGAAATTATGATAAGATGTTGTTTACTATGACTATGTAAATTATGCCCTAAATACTCGTATGCTAAATTATGTCATATTTATACTTGTATGACGATTAACATTCGGATAGGCCAAAGCCTAGAGGAGGTCCTCCAGGTCGGGAATTCTCTAAATAGGGAGATGTAATCTAGCGGAGTTTCTTGGCGGAAGACTGAAGTCTAGGCGATGACCGACTTCGAAAATTAATCACGAATGTTAAATTATGTCTATCTATATTGTATGGTGATCGATATTCGAGTAAGCCAAAACTTAGAGGAAGGTCTTCCAAACCAGGAATTCTCTAACCATATGGTATGGTTTCACACTTCAACGTGCGTCAGCTTTTTACCTTTTTACTTAAGCCTCGTTGGTCAAGGGGATTGAAGTCAGGTTTTTTGGTATTCAACAAGTATATCTTACATCCACCAAGCACCAATCGGTAGAAATTAATTTGCATCTCGTGGCTGCAACGTTCACCAAGATCTGCTCCACTTGAACCCCGTAATGGTCTTTAATTTGTAGCCCAATGTTAGAAAGAATCAATAGCCTTCTCAAGCATACCAAGTATTTTATTAATAAAAAATAGATGTGACATTTTTTTAAGTTTGCATATCCAACATTTTCTTGATGTGTTAGCATGTTATTCGTACTTTGTAGCCTTGAGTTACAGTGAACCACAGTGACCCATATAAAGGAACCATATTTCATCAACTCCATCATGGAACAATGGAAGGGTAGTTAAGTGTAGGGATGTAAATGGGACGCCCGCAGCCAAGTCCAGCCCAATTTCAACTCGTTAATGAGGCCCGTCTAACAGCTGGGCCAAGTTGGGCTCAGGCCTAGGCCTAGGTCACCTAACACCATAAACTCATCAAGCCTTAGAGTATACTTCTAATTGGGCTTGCTGAGTCGGCTTGCTTATATATAATCCAAGTATTAATAATTATAATTAGAGTTAACATTTATTGCTAAGGCACCCCACCAATTAAGTCATTAGACTCTCTAACGACTTAATTTGGGGGATGTGTTTATAATTTAGGTTGTAAAACTTAAATCATTGTTCTTAGGTGTGAATATTGAAAAACCAAGTTTAAATGGTCTAGGCCCAATCAAAGACTGAATATGGCACGATTAAAATAAGTCCATTAAGGTCCCTAACCCCACCCCATAATTAATAGGGTAGAGCTCAGGCCTGTCCTAGAAGCTCATATAACAATCGGGTCACAACCGGGCTGGCCCAAACTCAGCCTGGCCGACCCGGCCCCTTTGACATCCCTAGTTTAGGGGGCATCCTACCAGGGTTCAAGTCCTGGGTTCAAACGTCAAACTCATTATGCCGAAACTTCTGTACTCTGGGAGAGAAAAAAAAGTAACCAACGGGTAGAACCCAGACCAAAATGATGGTCAATCGTCCTGGTCCATACCACCAATTGCACATACACCTACATGCTTGATCCCCTTCCCATCCCACCATCTAGCTTATTCCATCCACGACTCGAACCCACCTGATTAAGTTGACTTTTGCCATTGATGATCTCACAGCTGGGACCCATCGAAACGTGTCCCTCCAAATCCACAAATGTGCCACGTATACAGTATTATAAGGGCCTCGGATTGTCTTGGCAAAGCCATAAAGGTGGTCTCGGGCAACCACAAAATAGGGGACATGTGGTGATAAAAAGGGGAGAAGTCATTCCATTTTCTCCCAATGATTTTGACTTCTCCCCACTTGATATCTCTCCCCCTTTATCTTACCACTTTATCACCATGTGTCAAATGATGTGTGGAGAAGTCAAAATCTGGAGCCCATAAAATGACTTCTCTTGCCACATGTCTCCTATTTTGTAGTTGTTCGAGAGAAGCCTTTCTGGCTTTGCCTGAGAGAATTTGAGGCCTATTATAAGAACATTAATCAACTGCAAAAGGGGTTTTGCAGCCCGGCGCAGCAAAAGAACCCTCACAATGCCACATGAGCAGAAAAGGCACTGGAGGTTTAGCTCGGGTGGGCCCTGCCATGTCAGGTGAATAAACAGCTCAGTAGTGGGGCCCACCCAAGCTGAACAGCCTATGCCATTTCTGCTTTTGTGGCATTGTGAGTGCTTTTGCAGCCTGGGCTGCAAAATCCCTATTGCAGTTGATTATTGTTCGTATTATAAATATGGATCATTCCTTCACTCACATGAGTCACACTTACAGGTGTATTCGAGCCGAGTTTGGCCCTACTCGGCTTGGCTTGAAAGGGGTTTATTTTAGGCTTGAATTCGGCTCGGCTTGAAAGGGGTTTATTCTAGGCTTGACCTCGACTTGAAATGGTGCTTGAAGCTCTGCTCCAATTCAAAAAGCTTGGTTCGAGCTTAACTTGATTTTTCTAATAAAAATAATAATATTTTATATTATTTATATATATAATAATGATATATACAAATTTTAAAAAAATATATTAATTTTTTACATAATATTCAAGTCGAGCTGACTCGAGTCAAGCTCAATCAAACAGGCCTTGGCTCTCAGCTTGAATACCTTTCAAGCTTGAAAACTCAGCATGGCTTCTGATCGAGTGACATATTCGAGTTGAGATTGGTTTGACTGAGCTGAGCAATCGAGCTAGTTTGGCTTGTGTGCACCCCTATCCCGTTTACAAGAAATTCTTGCGGCCCACAGTTAGGGTTGTCAGTGGATCCAATCAATATTCAGATCCGATCCGATTAGGTGGATTCTGGACCTTATATGTTAGCCGTCTGATCGGATTCTGATCGTAAAGATGGAATCCGATTATAATCGGATCTGGATATAGAGTGATATGATTCGATTATAATAACTTTTTTAATCATTTTAAATATATTACATAGATTTTCTATGCATAAAATATTAATTTTAAAAAATTGATATTAATTGAATTTAATTAAGGTCACATTAGATTTTTATATTATTAAAATAGAGTTTTTTTTTAAAAAAAAAATAACCTTAATTGCATCGAATACAGATTTTAAAAATATAATCGGATTCTAATTTGAACATTTCAGGACGGATATCAGATCGGATTTCGGATATATGCAGATCCGATCCGAATCCGACCGTTGACCCCACCCACAGTTAGACACCAGAACATAGTTCAAAAACTCAAAAATTCGACTCGACTTGAAAGTTAGCCGGGTCGAGTAACTCGAAAAACTTGAAAAAAACTCGACTCGGTCCAACTTGGAATATATATGTAATAACTTGAAAAACTTGAGTTAACAGAATTCAAATTACACTGGTTTTATAGCCTCAAACCTAAAATCTAGGTTTAAGAGAACTCATAGTATGTTGTCTTTAAAGACCAAAAAAATATGATGCAAAAACAATATGACGTTCGAGTTTAGGTTTAAAAAAATGATAGAAATACCCTTCTGTGACTCAAAATAGTTTGGCGAGTCGAAAAACTCGGCTCGACTCGACCGAATCACCCGAATAACTGGACAAATAGTGTCTCCTTCGAGTTTTGAGGTGACTCGACTCGAAATTCAGTTGAGTCGAGTAACTCGGCCGGATTACTCTAGTGACTCGCTGAGTTTTCGAACTATGCACCAGAATCCAACTTTTGCAGAAGTGAAAGCCAAGAGAGTCCTAGAATATTACCTCTTCCACGTGTCAAATAAGGAGATATGCACTTTTCGTCCACTAACAACTCGTGACGGGTCTCGAAGTTTCTCATTACATCGTTGCACCATGAGAAACTGCTCTCATTACCCCCCCCAATAGCCTCCATCAACCTCTCCGTAACTGAAACACAGACGAAGACGAACTCAATTTTTCTCTCCTCATTTCTTTCATGAAACCCTAATTCAAATCTTTTCACATATTCTGGAATTTAATTGTCTCCTGATCATATCTCTACAAAGATGTGGCAACGGACGTTCAAAGAACCCGTACTCGTCGATGTAGAGGCCGGAAGCCATCGCCTGTATCCAGTGATGCTCGAGAGCCCGGAACTCCGGTGGGCATTCATTCGTAAGGTTTACACAATATTGTCGGTCCAGATGCTTATTACCGTTGCCGTTGCTGCCGTTGTGGTTACTGTCCATCCAATAGCGAAGTTCTTTGCAACCACGGGGACTGGCTTGGCGCTTTACATTTTAATTATTTGCATGCCCTTTGGAGGTAAATTTGATTTATATATTTAGATTAAAAAATTATAATCTAGAGAAATGTTTTCTAAAATGTTTCATTTGATCAAATGGAACAGTGCTATGCCCTTTGGCTTACTATTACCAGCGGCATCCCGTGAACTTAATTCTTCTTGGGATTTTTACGCTCTCCATCTCCTTTGCTGTTGGATTGACCTGTGCTTTTACAAGCGGTAAGTAAGATCAATAGAGTTGTTTGTTTGTTTGTTTTTTTAAAAAAAATTTTAAATATGAGCCTGGATCTTTTGTAGAAGTCTCTACAACGTCCTTCTGGAATCGTGGAGAATATGCCACGAAACCAGCTGTCCAGCTCACTTTTAAATAAAAAACATAATTAAAGACGGAACACCATTCTCAGTTGTTTTATTTCTGTACAAAAATGCCCTCGCACAAGAGTCCATTTGGTGGCACACAGATCTTGTGAAGTTGTTCAAAAATGAAGGATACATTGGTAAAAATAGAATTTATCCCTCACAGCTTGAGTTGGGCTGGGTGTTGCTAAGGAGTGGTTGCTTGGACTTATCCCTTATGGCACTTTAGGTCTGGCTGTGTGTGTTTTTAGAGTGTATGCTAGTTACGTGACATCATTTCATTCAACAAGGAGACCAAATCCTCTACGGCAAATCCGATTATCACCCCTGAGGTCGCGACTCGTGTCCCTTTTACTAGTTCCGATCTGCACCGGTGTATACTTATGAGATTTGTTGAGTAGGCTTGCAGGTTAAGAGTCACCCCCCCCCCCCCCCCCCCCCCATCATTGGGGTTTTTCAATATTAAAATAGAATACATATTTAAAAAAAAAAAACCAGGGATGAGTAGGTGAACCCTAGGGATGGGTGAATCTTAACCATAGTTAAGGGGTGTGAAAAGGGACATGTGGCTACCTAAGGGGTGACCGGAGAGGATTTCATTAACAAAAAGAGTTGGGAATGGGTGTTGCTGGGGCCATCCTTTGTGGGTGTGGCCTGTGGGGTCCACCATTGTTTAATGTAGGCCCCACCTCTTTTAGGCACAAGTGTTAGCCCTACTCTCAGGTCTTTAGGCACAAACGTTGCCCATCCAAACTCAACTTTTATTTATCAAAAAATAATAATAATAATACGCAACTTTTATTAACATGCCCTATTATTAGAGGGGCACACAAGATCTATGTTCAACTATCCTATTTGTGTGTTTCCTGTGTGATACCTTCAGCTAAGCTATCGCCTTGTGGTGTAGTTGAGTTAACCAAAAAAACTTACCTTAAGGTTTTTAGTCCCACATCGACGACTACAGAGCCAAGCTTGCCTCCCTTATAGGTGTCATCACGCCTTAAACGGTTGGTACCCGTTTTGAGGAGTGTTTGGGTGATGTTTATGTTAGGTAGCAAGTGTGGTTGTGTGTGTAGTCTGTGTGTGTGTGCGTGAGAGTGCATGGGGTGTGTGTGTTTCCTTTGTGTTGCCTTCAGCTATCGCTTATCGCCTCGTGGTGTAGTTGAGTTAACCTGTTGAATGTAGGCCCCACCTCTTTTAGGCACAAAACGAGGCAACAGTGGGCTGCTGCCCATCTGAACTCTCACAACGTCTATTAACATAGCCCTATTTATTAGAGGAGCACACGAGATCTGCGTGCGAGTTGCACACAAAAACGGACTATTTTGCTCGAACAATCTGCCCATGTCATTAGGCAAATTTTAGGTTGCAACTTCTGTTCATGTTTAATCTAAAGCCTGTATTGGGAGCTCTATTGGAGCCAATTTATTCGCTATTATGCATGGAATAATAGTGTCCTGCAACCTATCGACCAGTCATAAGTGATTATATAATAATCAATTATGAAAATTATCATTATTTTATTTGGGTGATTATGGGGAGTTACCACTTCTATAATAATTTATTTATGAATATAGTTGTAAATTTTATAATTTTACCCAGGCTGATTATGGAGAGAATGCTTATCCACATTTAGAATTACGTAGAAATTATTGTAAGCACCCAAATTTGAAGGTTTAGAAAAGATATGAAATATCTATTTCTTTTTTCTCTGTTCCGTAAATATTAATCAAAACTTGAATTTTTTTGTCAAAATGACCAAAATATCTTCCAATAAAATGATTAGACAATTCTTATTAATCAAATAGGATTATTCACATAAGTTCTTGTTCATGGCATTGCTTATTTACTACTAATGCTTCTTATATAATCAAATGTAGCTTCAGTAATTTGAATTGATGTCCCAATTAATTGAAGAAGAAAACCCGGTAATTTGTCAAGTAAGTACTCTCATTTGTTGTATGTGAAGGATTGTGAGACCTAGCTTTACAACCTAGTACTCGTTTTCGGTCTTGAATAGGGCTGCACTCGAGTCAAACTAGCTCGTCAACTTAGCTCATCTCGTTTGAGCCAAGCTCAAGCTGGCATTTCAAGCTCGAATGAATCAGGCCAACCCTTTTTTTTTTAGATCGAATGTTTAAACAAGTCAAGCTCAAGCTAGGCCCTGTTTTTTTTTTTGGATGTTCATTCGGCTAGCTCAAAGTTTGGTTCATTCAGGGCTAAATTTTGATGGAGATCAACTTGCCTTAAAATATTTTATATCTATACCATTATAAAAAAACTACATATAGCTGTACAATCGAATTGTAATTCAATAAGAAAAAAAAGATCATTTTTCATTAAACCACAATAAAATAAACACACAAACAAAAATTTGTAGGTGCCTGCATCCAAAGATCCTTTCACTAATTGTTCTGTGAAAACAGGGGTCCTTTCAATTTTCTCAAAATGAAAAAATCCTAATGCAACATGCATTTATATAACCTTGATCGACCAATTATTAAATATATATTTTTAGGCTTTTTTCCCTTGATTAGCGACTGAATGTGGTGCCTGAATGCTGATAATTTTTTGTATTGGCAACAGGGAAGGTTATTTTGATGTCTGTGATTCTAACAGCCGCGGTGGTTGTGAGCCTCACCCTTTACACATTCTGGGCGGCCAAGAGAGGCCATGATTTCAACTTCCTTGGACCCTTCTTGTTTGGTGCCATCTTCATGCTTATGATATTTGCCTTCATTCAGGTATCGTTTCTGTTTTCCCCTCTTTATGTGGACTTATCTTTAAATTTTGCGAATTGAGATATGGAGATTGTTGCAGCTCTTGTTCCCCTTGGGGAGGACCTCGATGATGATATTTGGGTGCTTAGCATCAATAATATTCTCCGCGTTCATTATATATGACACGGACAACCTGATAAAGCGCTACTCCTATGATGAGTATGTCTGGGCTGCCGTCGCCCTCTATCTCGATGTCATCAACCTCTTCCTCGCTCTCCTTACCATCTTCCAAGCTACTGACACTTAGAAAGCTTTTTGTATTTCCGTTTTGTTTTTTGTTCTTCTATATCTAAGTTCAGTAGAGCCAAGTATGTAAATCATTCCTCACGTATGAATTTTCATGCTCTTTTCATACTAGTGTTCTTCTATGTTTTCCTCATCAAGTATCTACTTGTATAGTGGTATCATACTTGGTGGCTGCGATTATACATGGTTTTTCTGGTTCTTTGAATTGTGTTTTGTGGAAGATTGTGAGATTTCTGGTGGCATGCTGGGACATCGATATCAGACGCCTGAACACTGAGATTCCAAAACTCTGCTAGCACAGGTATATTTATATTGAGATCATTTCTACTCAAATTTCTATAGTTGCATTAATATATGAGATTAAATAGAAATATGTAAGACTACTGAAAATCATGACCATATTATCCATTGGTTCAAACTAATTCTTGGTTTACGGTGTAAGAAGGTGCTCCAAATCACCAATAGAAGCTGGGTAACAGGTCCTGAGAAATCATGGGTAGAGAGTTCTTTGGATTCATGACATACAAAAGAGGCTCCCCTTATGGAGGTAGAAAGTACAGAAAATACAATTCCATTAACTCTTGTAACTAATATGAAGATAGATTATTCAGGTGACTTATGATTGTGCAACTAACATTCTATGAAGATAGATTATTCAGTTGAGGCTATGGCAAAAGATAATCTTTATGGCTGTAAGGTTAGCATATGATATGTCACATAACTTACCCAATTTGAAAATAACTAACTTAAGGAAACATGAAAAACGTTTAAAGTATTATATTATATAAATTTCATTAATTTCCAACACATTGGCATGCTAGCATATTGCAGCTATAGAGATTATCTCTGGTATAGCCAGTGACGAGCCTAAATTCATTCAACCTAACTCAAGGTATCCTGCACTTGTAATTGTTTGATGACAGATTCTTGTAGGTTCAATGAGAAATCTGTTAAAAATGCAAGGATAGGGAAGTTTAATTTGAAAAGTTCCCAATAAAATTATATTGAATTTTAAAATGCGTCTATATACCTACAAATATGTTACTCTCTAAAAGTACTCCACAAGATAGGTTAAACTCTCTAAAAGTATTCCAAAAGATAGGAGTCTCGCAACTGATTTAGCGCTGTGTAAAAGTACTTGATATTTGAAAATGCCTCGCTATCCCAATTCACTCTTTGAAATCGCCAAAAAAAAAAAATTGGTCATGCCTTGCTATCCCATTTCACTCTCTATTCGTCCGTCTTTAATCTGGTTTTTATGATGAGTATTGATGCAAAAATTGTTCTGTGGTCCCATTTGAATTAAGCTGTACATTTCATCAGACATTATACTTATCCAAAAGTGGGAGAATGCTATGGTAGTAGTCAAAGTCCCCAACTACATAAAATCTACTAACTAACCATGCAAAATTCCAGATCATGAATTATAAGAAAAACAAAAATTGGGCATTATACTTATACATAAGCCCTCATACTACACAGAAAAAATATGAACAGGGATCCTCTTTATTATATATTGTTCTCTAATACAAACAAAAATAATAATAATAATAAAATATCTCAATGATTCATTAGGACCCGATCGAACAAGAGTTCTTGTGGTGTGACGGCACTACCTGTGGAGTAGTGCCATGTGAGTTATGCATTTTTTTCAGACACATAGAGGGCAAATGAAATAGTGGTGAAAATCATTCATTACATAGTATCAACTAACCAAGATTATGGGTGTAACATCAATGGATTTCAACATCAATCAAGGAATGTATTCTGAGAAGGGCACTAGCCAATAGCCATCCACCCTCTTGAGCCTTGAGGATGAGTCAATAGAGATTCCTACCATTTGTAAATATGGATTACAAAGAGGAAAGCTACTTAGTCTTGCATGGTGCATGGTCCAATCACCAAGTGTCCATGAACAATGGGGATAACGAATTCGGATAACGGCTATATTTGCTGTGAGAATCTACCAGCTTTAAGAATGCAAGGTGTCTTCGGATAGATATCTCCTCCCTATATAAACCCATGAAGTTGTGTAGACTAAATGAACAAGCTTCGAACTTACCTCAAAGGCTTCTGATAATCCCAGAGGAGGTTCGAAGCTTGAACTCCTTTGATTTTGCAGTGTTTTCTTCAGGGAAGGTTCTCTAACTGCTGCTATGGACGATGGAACCAAATCTGAGGTGCTTTCTGTTTATCTCCCTCAAAGACTTCCATAAACACTTGGAAGGAATCATCTGTATGGTTCACAAAAGTTTTTAGGGAGTCCTTTGTGGGAGAAAAGAGAGGTTAGTCCTCATGAAAATGGCAAAACTGCATCGACCTTAAGCTTGGGGTGGTCCTATTCTTGCAATCCAGGTATCTCTCAAATATTTCAATGAGTTCTGAGAAGGGTCAAGGGGATGTCCCCTTCCAACGTGACCGCAGTGTTCCGTGTCCCTTCTAACCGATTTTTAACCATGGTTAAACTTAACTAAATAATAATTAATGTTATTTTTTTCAAAAAAACCAAAGTGAATGGATGAACCCTAGGGCTTAGTGAATCTTGATCACAGCTAATGGGTGTTCAAAAGGAGGGCGTAGTGCGATATGGGGTCCATTTTCCATTTCCCTAATTAAATTTCGTAATGTATAGATCTCATTGATTGAACTTGAATTCCTTTAAGACATGCCCTTTGGGAGTGGTGGCTTGGACTTACCATTTTGGCACCTTAGGGGCTACCTTAGGTTTGGATGTATGTGTTTAGATTGTGTGTTAAAAAACTTGAATTCCTGACTTTCATATTTGCAAACAATTCAGCTAAATAAAGTCTCTGTCCATCAAAGTAGAATTTATGTATATTGGTGGTGACTCCATGATCATCACGATGTTCTTTTATAGAATTCCCTCCAGAGCAAGCACTTGAGACCAAAGATTAAAAATATGGTTTGAGTGATGTATTGGTCTCAACGGATACTTATATGTATCGGTTTCAGTATCAATTCTGAAACTCTGATATCAATGATAAGTGTCTTGACCAATACTCCTCAAAAGACCAGCATAATGAGTGAAAGATCAATTTACTTATTCAAAGTACATAACATAAACATTTTTTTTTTCTTTTCTTTGGAAAAAACTAAAAAATCAAATTAAATTTTTAAAAAATCAGATAGTCCAATTAACCAAATAACAAATTAACAATAAGCAACGGAATATAACTTAAAAATAAAGTAACAAATACAATTACAATTACGCAATGAATGAAAACATAAATAACTAATAAATGATACGTATCTCTCATTTTCTTTTAGTGTAAATATCGCACTGGAGGCATTCGAAACCTATATGTATCGCCTCGATTCATATCAATTTCGGTAATTTTTATTTCCATGACTAAAACTTATGGTACCATGGGTTTGTCCCAATGGTAGTGTATCTCCCTTTGGGGAGTGGAAACTCATGTTCGAGTCTTTGGTATGGTTGTTGATGCCCACCATGAGTGCTAACCCTACTGAACCCCTAACCCCCTGACATAGTTTGATAAATGATTAGAGCATACCAAAAAAAAAAAAAAAACTAAAACTTATGGTGGAATATAAGAACACAACAATAATAAACCGAACAATGAATACCTTTATAGTCTCTAACCAAAAAAAATTACCTTTATAGTCTCGTGAGTTGTTTAAGAACATGCCACTACACGGCCCTTCTAAGCTTATTAACACTCATCCATTATCACCTTGTCCTCTTTATCAATGGACTTTACTCATCTCATTACATTATTAATCATAGACCTTTAAATTCGTAAAATTTTATGGGCATACCAAAACAAAATATTATATATGAATTCTACAATCACGTACCAAACTTCAAACTTAAAACTAAAAACTAAAAAAAGGTAACCTAATTTCATCCATAGTCCATACCAATAGTTTAAGTGATGTATCTCGTATTTGATTAAGTGATTATGATTTTCTTATATGGGCTATGTACTATTTAAGAGATGGCTGTCAATGTACACTGCAAGTCAAATGTGGTGGTGTGCTATAATTTTAGCACAAACTTTCAACACTAATCAATCAAAAAAAAAGGAATTTAAACCATTTGAAGATTTTCGTTACCAAGTCCACATACTTTGAAACTCATCCTCTCTTTCAAAAAAAGAAAAATGGTAATGAATGTCTGGTAACATAAGAGAGGTCATGCTGGATGAAGGACTCTGTCAGTGACTAAAAACGAAATCACTTTGAAAGTGAAGTGTGTTAAGACTGGGATGGGCATATAAGGAGATGAGAATTTTCAATACAAAAGAAGAAGAAAAAAGGTACAGTCATTAAATGTTGGGAGGCATTACTTAACACATCCCTAAAAAATTGTACAATTATCTAGGAGTATTCTGATTATCAAACTTTGATAAAGACAAAGGCTGAAGCATAGTTCGAAAACTCGGCGAGTCACCCGAGTAACTCGCTCAAGTTACTCGACTCGCCTGAATTTCGAGTCGAGTCACTACAAAACTCAAATGATGCACTATTTACCGAGTTACTCGGGTGACTCGATCGAGTCAAGTCTAGTTTTTTGACTCGCTGGACTAGGTCGAGTCATTGAAGGATATATTTATTATTTTTTTAAAACCCAAACTCGAACGTCACACTGTTTTTGCGTCCTATTGTTTTGAGTCTACAAAGACAACCTATTATGGGTTCTGTTAAACCTAATTTATAGGTTTTAGGCTATAACACCAGCGTACTTTGAGTTCCTTTAATCCAAGTTTTTCAATTTATTATACATATATTCCGAGTTTTACCGAGTCGAATTTTTTTCGAGTTTTCCGAGTTACTCGACCCAGCTAACTTTCGAGTCGAGTCGAGTTTTCGGGTTTTTGAACTATGGGCTGAAACTAGTTTTTTGATTTTCTTAATTAGATATGCTAGCCCCAGTTGCGACTTCCCCAGATGCAAGATGCTTGCAACAAGTATCAAATCATATCCACGTTATATGGTAGCAACACCATATGCTGCATCCCCTGTGTCTCGCGAAAAATCATATCCCTGTTATACGATAGCTAGCACTCCTGTGTCTTAATTTGTATTATAGTTGTTGCTTCTTCCCAGTCGAGCTTTGGGCTTGATCGGGGATCGAAATATGAGTTTTACACCCATGTTATTTTATCTGGATACAACTTATTACCAAGACATCATTCCCATGCTAATACTAGTCTTGGACTAGGAGAATGCCAAAAGGGCAAGTGGGGCTCACAGCTAAACTGTCATTTTCACCTGCAATTTTTTCCATACAAAGGAAGCGGCTCCCACGTGGAGAGACCGCCAAGCATTCCCTATTTAGTCCAAACTCTGAAATTAATTTGAGCGAAATTTTAAATATAGCAAAATAAGAACTAAAATTAATTTTGGCAAAATTATAAAAATAGCAAAATTAGAATCACTAAAAATAAAGGGAAGTGATTAGAAACTCACGATTGTACCTATTACTGAGAGCTAGGTCGTTGGATTGAAAATCCAATAGAAAAATAAAAGGAAGTGATTAGAAACTCTCGATAGTACCTATTATTGAGAGCTAGGCCGTTGGATTGAAAATCCAATAGTGTCAAGCATTAAGGTGAGAGTAAGTTCTAATCGATCAGAACTTTCTGATTTCCTACGATTGATCGCACTACACAGTTCGATAGATCGGATTGTGTTGAATGATTATGGAATTTCCCTGTTCTCTATCGATCGATCGATTTGTCTGCTATGATCTGTTGGATTCCGATTGATCGGAATGAACAATTCCTCTTGGTTTCTTCATTCATCTTTGTTCTTCGATTCTTGCTATGGCTAAGATTCTTCGAAGTCTTCACATTTCATAAAGCTTTAAAACTTGATGCTTTTTCTTCACACGAATCTGAAATCGATGAAAACAATCAAGTGGATTAAAATTATATATATAAAAAAAAAACTTGAAAGAATTAATAAGTGTAGTTTAAGATGCATAAATGTGTAGTATTTAGTACCAATCAGAAGGGAACTCAAAACTAGTTAATAGGATAGGAACGGATGAGGGAGAACAAAGGATGAGAAAGCTATCGTCTGCATCTTTCACTCTCTAACAATCTAGCCACTGGCTACTGAATGCCAACAACTAACTAACTAGCTATCTAGGTTTACAGATACATGATTACCTGCCATCGGAAACCGAAGCACCTATGCTTGCTGCCTTAACACCACCTTCGGAAAAATCCTATTACAGAGTCTAGTTAGAAGTCAAATTTTAGCCAACTATTCAGAAATGACATAATGAAAAGAGTCTATCCCTAAACCGCTTAACTAAACCTATAGAATAGCTTACCGTAACAGAACTTGCGGGAAGCTTTCAAGGTTGGTGTTGCTCTTGTTGTTTTGTTTTTTATGGTGATTGGTCGATTATGATCATTACCTTGTAACTACAATAAATTCAGAGAATAGTAGTAAGTATTGAGGGTGTCAAACCACGAAAACTGTGTATGTTATATTACTTAAATTTAAAGATGGATTTTGAATTAAAGGTGAACAAATGGATTTTGGATGGTGATTAACAGTCCTCATATTATTCTAAATATTCAAAGCATATACAAGTGATTAAAAATTTGAATAGGAAAGATCTAGGTCATTGAATTCATCACTATCCTCCTAACCATTGTATATTATATTTGATCAGGGTAAATTATTGGCAATCAATTATGATTAAATGAAACTACAAGTCTCATTCAATATCATCAAGAAGGACAAGTAATTTCATGATCTATATTTGGTTGGCATGAATCGTTTATATTAAATTAATTAACCTACGATTATGGTACGTTCTGTCTTTCGTAGGTATAGGTCATCCTAATATGTAACTACTTGTGCGATAAGTCCATTGCATAAACATTCATATAAAAAATCACAGAATTTAAATATGAATTGAATCTCAATCAACTGAAGATAATTCCTAAGACAAGAAAAAACTTTATTAAAATTGAAAATAAACATTAATAGCGATTCTCAAAGCAATCATCAATTTATGCACATATTGATTACAAATAATAAAACTCGAATAAAAACCAACTAAACCATAGTTACTTGGATAGGGTTTCTTCGAAACCCTAGATGGAAGATTTGTTTATCATGGAAGGAGTAGCCGACATGACTGGTGAAGACTCCATGCTCTCAATGCTCTTCTCCCGATGAGTTTTCTCCAGATTTTCGAATCCTAGGTAAGGCCATAGGGTCTTCTATTTATAGGGCTTCAAAAAGATCTCATTAGGGTTCAATTCCCATGACCGTACATGCATCAGAGACGATCAAAATACGACCTCCTGTCAATTGGACATTAAGATTCTGATTGATCAGAGCTTGCTAAGTTTGGGCAATCGATCGGAATGCTTTGAATTCTACACTTTTCCTCTTTGGCTAGTTAGCTTACTGAGTTTGGGCAATCGATCGGAATGCCTTGAATTCTGCACTTTTCCTCTTTGGCTGGTTTCAGAATCTTCTAACTTCTTCACTTGCTTGTAAACCCTGAAGCTTAGTTCATTTTCTTCTCATTAATCTGAAATAGAGAAACAATACCAAGTGAAGCATCATAGTTACATAATTGGATTGAAAGACTTAAGAAGTATAGTTTTGAGTTGTGTAATTATGTACAATTACACCCGATCAATGACCTTATCTAGAGTTATGCCCAAAGAAGAAGGCCTTGAATGCTTTCTTTCTTCAAAGGTAGGGATTCATACCCGGTCCCAAATGAAGCATTTGAGCCTGTAGAGGCACAGCACCTCAATGCAGAGTGAGTACGGTGGGGAGCAGCCAAGAATTAGTTGAAGCTCGCTCACTTTAACGCTTGTTTAGTAGACAACGAGTGGAGTGCATTAGCCCCGGATGAGATAGGGGCAATTACTACATGAGTTTGTCAGGCAAGTACAGAACAAGCCTTCTTTACGAAGCAGAGCTACCTCTTCTTGCTTACTTTTGGCAAAGCTTCTAGTTTGTAGGATTTTGCTCGTGAAAAGCTATTAACAAATCCTCAACTTGAAAAAATCTAGAGCTTCATTTTCGAGCTAGTTTAAATAATGAACATTTCACTATAAATAATGAACACTTCACTATTCAGCTTGAATGTATAAATACATACTTAACCTAATAAACTATTTAGACATACTTCCTGTAAAATTTTAAAATACTATACAATTATAAATAATTAGCGGGTGGCACGTGTGATGCACGTGAGAGCGAGGGGAATGAGTTAACCATAGTTAATAAGAGTTAAAAGGGACACGTGTTAACCCAAGGGTGCGATTGAACTCGCTAGTGGCACGTGCAATGCACGTGAGAGCGAGGGGAAGGAGATAACCACGGTTAATAAGAGTTAAAAGGGACACATGTTAACCCGGGGGTGTGATTGAACTTGCTAGTGGCACATGAGAGCGAGGGGAAAGAGTTAACCATAGTTAATAAAATTTAAAAGGGACACGTGTTAACCCGCGGGTGCGATTGAACTTTGATTCTAAATTGATAGATCGGCAAGGGTTAGTTTGAGAATTAAAATAAAACATTAAATCAAAGATAAGAAGTAGTTTGAGAATTAAAGTAAAACATTAAATCAACTTTTTGTTTTTATATAAGGGATAGTTTAAGAATTTTGAAAAAATCATCTACGCATGCCTCTCGCATTATAACAGTACAAATATAATTTCAAGTTGCCTTAACCGGCTCGGCGACCAGCTAAGGATGGTTTTCAAACGGCGTTGGTTTAATTAGCTAAGAAAACAATCTTCGAGCTAATTTATTTTATAAGTCAAGCTTCAACACACCCCTACTCAGCTCTCATTTAGTTAACAAATCAAAAGCTTCAACACACCCCAACTGGCTCGGCGACCAGCTAAGGATGGTTTTCAAACAGCGTTGGTTTAATTAGCTAAGAAGACAATCTTCGAGCTAATTTATTTTGTAAGTCAAGCTTCAACACACCTCTACTCAGCTCTCATTTAGTTAACAAATCAAAAGCTTCAACACACCCCAACTCAGCTCGACTCCATATAATAATAACCCACTATGATATCTAAATATATTTTATTTAAGTTCTAAAATTCAGTATATATTTGACTAGTACAGATTAATAATATATAAATTATTTTCCATATGAATATTCTTAATACATTTATAAGCTCTACTTAATATTTTAATTAAAACTGTCTTTTTTTTTTTTTTTCCTATGTAAGTAATAAATAGTTATATCTAATGAAGTAATAAATAGTTATATCTAATGAAACCAGCTGCTCCTCATTTATTTAATAAACAAATCAAGCTCAAACTTAATTTTTGACCTCGTAGAAGCTTAAACACCCCTGGGTTAACACCCCCCTACATCCAGAGCTCATGTATTAAAGCTCAACCTTATTTTATTTAATAAGCAAGCCAAACTCAAGCTTGATTTTCAAACTCATTTTATTAACGAATAAATCTTGAACATCCGACTTTACCTATCACACCCAACTGAGTAAAGAGAAAGACACCACCACCATTACAAGCAAGCATTCCGTTCCCTTCACTTGTAGCCAACAAAACCATAATAAATAATAAATTAAGCCACAAAAAAATAGAGAAACAAGCTTTCCTCCGCATGGACAAACAGGGAGCACAGAATCAAACATGTCTTGCATTCATTGATAAAGCAATTACTCTCTTTGATAAAGCAAGTCCAAGATTCTTCTTCCCATTCCAAAACAGTGAAAAGCTCAAGAGGAGAAACACATGCTTATTTATCTTGCCCAGATTAGTAACCCCTCTCTTTCAGTTTAAATTAAAGCCCAAAATATCCCAAAAAAAGTAAAGCAGCCCCTTTGGTTGAATTTCATTCTACTTTCATTTTCCAGTGGGAAAACAGGCCTCAATAGCCCCCACCAACATCAAAAAACATATATGATTTAGTTCCTTGGCTATCAACCGGCTACTTCAGTATGCACAAATGTCCCTTCTCCCATGGATTACTCTCAACTGCGATGTCTATTGTTCTTTTTTTCAGCAACAACGGAGAGGAGCCTGCTAACACCCTGAGTCCACACATCGTACTCCCTCTGGCTCCTGCACTCAAACTCTACCACCCCTCGCATTTCTGTTTTCAGTCCAAAGTAACGCCTCCTCTCACCCCCGTCGAGCAAATGGCGACCCGGCCATGCCGCCATATCCTTGCATACTTCCAACACAATGTCTGCATTTCAAAAGAAAAAAAGTTAAAAGACCAATCTTCCCCACTTTACTCACTTTCACTTTCCCTAATCCCCAAGGATTAAGGTGACTTTCCTCCCTTTCTATTCACATTAGGCAAATTCAGAAAGAGAGAATGGAGAATAGCTTACTCTTTTTCTTTTTGGTAAATGTCCCTCCCACATGTCTACTCTTCATCTTCAGCATCACCTGCAAAATCCAAAAGGAAAGATTATTTGGATCGTTCGCAGTAATGCTCAAAATGAGAGAATTTGTAGATTCACTACACACCTGGCCCGTTCGGTGCATATAAACAGATACAATTTTCCAATGAAGATCACCTGCATTCATGAAAACCAACAATATTCCATTTTTGTTATGACAATATTAGTTTTAATAAATCTACAATTCTTCATTACAAATACTAAGTAAATACCATTCCAGACAGAAAATTAAATTACCTTTACGGGTTCGTTTGAGGAGCTCGTAACCCCTGGCAAGGAGCTCTTCATTACAGGTACCAAGGAAATTCTCCTCTTGAACAAGCTCACCACTATAACTACTGTTAGAATGACCGCTATTACAGTTACCCCCCACTCCCATACCTCTTTCCACGGGAATCACAGCAGCTATGTTCCATACATCCTTTAATGCCCTTGCCTTCAAGGTAGCAGCCCCACGGAGTGCTGCATTCCCACCACAACAAATAGAGAACCTATCAGAAAATAATCAAATTATACCATTACTTATAGTGACATAAATGCCCAATGTGGCACTTTGAATTACGTACATGTAGCTGCTGCAGCTGTTAGAGTCAATATATCGCCGGCGGAACGGACATTGACGGCTGAACTAACAACTGAAGCAAGATGTTCACGCTCAGCACCCATAGCCTCAGCAGCCTCAACACACTGAGCTGCAACTAAGGTTGCTGCAGATGCTACAGCCATGTCGGTCTTCGCCATCTGATCGTCCTTCACAGACCCAGTTGAAGCTGCTGTGGCCGCAGCAATTGCTGCCACAGCAGCAGCAACTCCAGCAACCGAAACAGCAGCATGGAGCTGGGCATTGTGTGCTCGGGTTTCCTCTTTTTTTTTCTCTCTCCTGTCCTTCAACCACCTCCCTACGGTTTTACCTCCACCACCTGCAGCACCACCAGGAGCACCGCATCCTCCGCCAGCTCTGTATTGTGTTTTTACTGTGTTGTTCAAACGACAGAACTGCATCTACAGAGAGGAAAAAATCGGTAAGATACAAATTCGTGTATGGCAATGACGAAGAGAGTTTAGTGGGTCCCATTTGTGTATAAAGTAGTTTACTGTTACTACTATAGATTAAGTGTATTTGTAATAAACTGCCACTACTTCAAAGGCTCTATTTTTTTTTGTTGCTACGGATATTGTTTCAACCAGAGCTCCTATTCATAGTTAATCTCTTATAATTACTACCTTAAAGGGCATGATTTAAATTTTTATTACCTTTATTACCAAATCATATTTATCAGAATTGTTTTACATTTTCATTACCGAAAAGAGCAACCATTTGACATATTTACCCTTTAACAAGACATTACACCCAAAAAGTAATGAGGGTAGAATTGGAATACACACCCTATTTGGTAAAAGTTTTCAAACCATACCCTTTTAGAAAAAAATTCTGCTTTAATGAGACAAAACGGTACTTAAACCTTTTTTTTATTTTTTTTATGTTTTGGTACAAATGCTTTTTGTGCAACAGAATTTGTTTAGAGTTCAGACACCCTGCGTATTTTAGAGGATTCCAGTCCTTAAATTTGATAGGGACGAAGTAATCCTTGCCAGTTGACGAATGTCGCCTGCTTATCTTGCAGCTGAAGGGTAGAAAAAACATTCACGGGAATTGCATTACATTCAACAGAGTAGTGTTAGCCTTAATCTCCCACTGTTGCACTCTCCACATTTCTGAGTAAGAGAAAAAGATTTTGTATCAGCATCTATGGGCCCACCACAGAACCTTCTCTCCTTGCCACAAGAGAAGATGGTGTTACAGTGGAGAGTGGGGCTAGCAAAATATTATTCAGTAAAGAAACTGGTAAATACAGAATATGGAAGGACTGCAGCCACCGTCTGCGCATCCTATCACGAGGCCTCCGTGCTCATCACAACAACATAGAAGAACAAAAATACTAGAGAAATTGGAGAAATCAGAAGGTTACTTCACAAAAGGGAAAACAGTAAACCTGTCCCACTGTTAAAAGAGGACAGGACCACCGAAAGCGCACAATAGCTTCGCCACTAATACCCCCAAGGAAAAACCAGACTTTAAGATTATCCATTCTTTTAAGCATAGAACTTGAAAATTAAAGCTACTGAATACCAGCTAAAAGAAAAAACAGAATGGAAAACAGAGGCATTTAATCTGTAGGGGTTTAGATAATAAAGGTGCTATTGGGAAGAGAGAAAGCATCTCCCAGTAGAGACACAGAGAGTCTGGTTGACAGAAAAAGCTGATATGGATAGAGCTTTGTCTTCAGCGCTCATGCTTTCATTAAGGACCAGAAGAAATCTGTTCTCCATAAATATAACTGAGAGGGAGAGGAAGAACTGTGTAAGAATCCGGTAGCGAGATGAGCAGAAAAACCAGACCTTAATGTCGTCCATTTCAGAGGGAGAAACTGGTGGGCTATCTGTTAACGAGCCACCGTTTAAAGGACCGCTACTGTGAGAGAGCCTCCCTGATGTAAGCGGCGACACTTCCTGCTGCACCACAAGAACAGAAAAAAGAATCCCATTAATTATTTTGAAAGAATTGAAGTTCACGTTTATGGTTTTTTACAAGGTCGAAACAGAACATGATTTTGTTATCCATGGTGTAAGAAAACATGGGGAACAGCTCTAAAATCTTAACAGAGAAGCTTCCATTTTTTTAATTTGATTTTAACTAATTTTCAAAAACCGAGAAAACGACAAAACCAGAGAGAAAAACAGGGCTTGACTGGTTAATTGAGTGGCAAGTCTCTGCGAGAGTCTTCGCTTTCTTCCCTTTTTAGTGGATCCAGGAAAACCACTGATTATAACCCCCAGATAGAAAATTTGTCACGGAAATAAACTGTAAAAACAGGGATATACGAAAGGAGATCAGATCATCAGATTCTAGGGTTTTTCCCAAAGACCCACTCTTCCTTAGATTCCTTAAGAACCATACAACTCAAAAACAGAAAGATCTGAAAAACAAATATGTTGGTAAAGTTCACACAGACCCAGCAACCAAACATATACATTTCTGAAAAACCGAAAAATCCAATGAAGACAAAAACTTCATCAAAAAGCAAGACAAGGAAACAACCCAGTTCCAAAAAACCGCAAGAACAGCACTCCCACCATCTATTAATCAATACTTAGACACCCACACTTACCGACTGCGACATTATCCTCTCCATTACGAGCTGCGAAGTTGCAGAAGAAGCAAACGAGAAGGGATTTCCAGAAACCATTGCAGCCTCCTCAGCCTCTCCAGCAATATCTTCCACTATCGAGTCTCCGACGCTGGAAGTCTTAAAAAGCATCAAAGGAGGAGCGAGTGCTTTCGAGACTTCGAGAGCCGAAACACTCCACGACCGAGAGAGAAACTCCATCGCCTCATGTGGTGTTTCGGTTGGCCGGAAACCAGTGACTGAGATGGCATCCGGTCGCCGAGAGTCGCCGACTTTCTCTTCCATTTAGCTTAAAGCTTTTGACTGTAGGAGAGTGGGACGCTAAGGCGGTTTTGAGCTTGTGAGAGAGTGAAGTCATTTTATAAAGGGAGAAGAAGCAGAGACAAAGCGGCCGGAATGTCAGTAGTAAGGACTGTAAAAAAAAAATTTTTTTTTTTTTGAAAATAAAGTGGGATATATTCACAGGTACGATCTCAGACGGCCCTGTATGCGATTGTCCCCTCTTACTAAAAACAACTCTGATTTCCAAAAATCTCCTTCTGCACATTTAGATTTACAAAAGGAACCAATTCCTCTATGGTTATAACCGGATTCTGGGGAATCCGGTTACGTCTCTGATGTCGCCACGTGTCCATTTATTAACTCGGGTTAAGCCCACCAATCCTTAAGTTTTAGAAAATAATATAAGAAACTACGATTGGGTGGGTGAACCCTGAGGAATCTTAACCACAGTTAACGGGGTTAAAAGACACTGGTGACGAGATCTAAAGGGCATAAGCGGATTCTCCAGAATTCGGATAGAACAGCAGAGGATTTGGTTCCTTACAAAATTGTACCCTATAACTTGGGTTGCCGGATGCGGGATGACAAATTGTGGACTTGTTTTCAGGTCGGTTCGGGTGGAGTTAGATTTCAGCTGTGTAATCATCCCTCAGTCCGAATCGAACTGTTTGTAAATGGGTCTAATAACAATCTCATTCATCTTAACCCTTTTAGAAGAAAAATAAACAAATTAACTATTTTTATATTTAATAAAACTAAACTTCAGAAAATAACATTAAGTCAAAAATTATTTTTTTTTTAAAGGTAAGCGCGGGTATGTGGGGACCCGACCCGACCCGACCAGATAAACAACAATCATTTAATTTTTTAAAAAAAATTAATTATTTAAAAAAAACAAGGATGGATAGGTGAACCTAGAGGTAGGTGAATCTTAACCATGGTTAAGGAGTGTCAAAAGGGAAACATGGCGACCTCAAGGGTTGATGCCGAAGAGGATTTGGCTTTTTTTTTTTTTTTTTTTCATCTTTTAATGAGAAATTAATTTAAAAATTAAACACTTATAAAAAAACATAAAAATAATTTCAATATGAAATGATAATTATTAAAATAAAAAATGATACAAATGACATTTAAAAAGAGATTGAAAGACAAAAAAAAAAAAAAATGACACAAACAGTACTTTACAAGGATGAAAAGTGTTTTGAAGATTGATCTTCATTTTCTCTCTCCTCCTTCGTATTTGGAGGGTCACGGTAGCACTTTGGAGCCAGTACTCCCTATATGGAGAAAGGTTGGAGTTGGTTTTTGGAGCCGGTACTCCATATATGGAGATATGGAGCATGGTTTTTTTAATTTGTTTTTCAACTCAATTACACCGCAAGGCAATAGCTGAAGGCAAGTGTAAGACAAAAGAAACACACACACTTGGTTAACTCAACCACACTTGCAACCCAACATAAGCATCACCCAAACATTCCTCAAAACGGGTACCAACCGTTTGAGGCGTGATAGCACTTATGAGGAAGGCAAGCTTGACTACACGTGTTAGCCCTAATCTTGCGTTTGTGGTAAATTTTGGAGTAAATGCGACTGGGCTAGCACTTTTCGTCCTCACAAATAGTGGACAAGGTCTTCAAGAGAAGGGGAAATTATAAGAGAGAATCGTCCGATCAAACCCCAGCAAAGGAATCGTCCAATCAAACCCCAGCAAAGGAATCCACTGCTTGATTGGCTTGTGCCACACATCGACAACAGATCAGCCAAATAAACTTTGAATGAGCTATTTAGCCAGTCAAAACTCTCATCTCCAATGCAAATGAGGGACTGATTTTTCATTCGAAGAATCGAAAACCCATTAGGAGTCCTAGCAAACCCAAAGCCTAGTAGCTCCAAAATCTTTGGTCACCGAAATCCCTCTAATAATTCTTTTAATAAATTAATTACTATGTAGAACCCATTTTCGTTTAGTATCCCAATCCAATCAAAGAATGGTTTCACTAAAGGGTCGAACGATAATTTTCTAATAGGATGATTGATTGAAAATGATAATAATTATTTATAGATTTATGAAGAATTTTTAGGTATGTATGAAATATTCCAAGTGTAGAGGGTTGAGGGATTGAGGGGCATATTCCCCAATTTTATTTTATTTTTTTATGACGAAATTCTTGTTAGGGCGCACTATACTCAAACTAAACTAGCTCGACAGCTTGACTAAACTCAATTCATTTGAGTCAAGCTTAAGCTAAGCATATCAAGTTCGAACGAATCAAGATAAGATTTTATTAGGCTCGAATTTTTAAATTAATTAACTCATACGCATCAGGCCAACCACACACCCCTAGCCAACAGGAGGTAGATATATACTAATGGAAAAAGGTTTACTCTGGTGCTCACCAGAGTATCCCTCTGGTGAGCACCTGCATCTGTTGACGCGTATAGATAACTGGGCGGGAATGATGAATTATTTGGGTTCTGTTTTGTCTCCGTTAACTCACTTTTATTTGAAAATAATAGTTTTATTTTTCTACTTTGGGAACAAAGAAATGTGCAGACTGGGTTTAACCCAAAGAAGACAAAACGTTTACTCTTCTTCCTTTCGTGTTTTAACCCAGAGAAGACAGAAGATTTCTTCTTCTTCCTTTCTTCTTTTGCATGTTGAAAACCTACTTTTCATCCATAAACTTGAATTGCTCTCTTCTACTTCTCTTCTACTGTAATGTTTTGAACCCTGAAGAAGGCTTGCTTGCTCTCTGACCTTCAACCTCACTGTTCTGGACTTAGAAGAAGAAGAGGAAGGCAAAAAGTTCAACATTCAGGTTAGGTAATCTACTAAGATTTTGTCTTCTTTGATGGTATAAGACAAATAATAGGGTTAACCAACTCTTCTTCTTTTTTTTTCCTGTAACAATCAGAGATGACTTTAACTACTTTCGGGGTTTCCTTTCTTTGAGCACGCTAGTTTCCTGGTTTCCCTTTCTTGCTTTTTGTCTTCTTGGTTTTGTTAGTGCTTTGTTCACGTCTCGGAGAACCTCTTTTTGTACCTTTGCTGTTTTTATCAAAGATATATCTATATACAGGGATAAGAAATATAATTTATCTCACAAAATGCAAAATAAAAAGAGGGAAAAAATGTAGACAACTAATAATACAATGTTCTTAAGAAAAAAAACAATCATACCTGTGAAAAAACTTCCAACAGAAATTGATAAACTGAATTGAAACTCATATTCAAGAGCTATTAATCTGCAAAAAACAGTGAATTTCAATCATCCATGTTTTTAATTTGACTAGGCATCAAACTATTAACAGAAAAACAATCGGATAAAAAAGTAGAACAATGAATTCTATGAACACCCAAAACAGAGCATCCATTGAAGTTATTTGCCCACACACTTTTAAACAGCATACACCACACCAAATTCCTCATTCCCAAACTCCCCCTATTCCCAAACATCCCCTATGCCCACCGCCTGTTCCACCTAATTCCTCAATTTTGTCTGGCTTGCATAAGAATGGTATATTTCATTTTTGTAATTGTAATACATTTTGACTTGTTGGCAATAATTTTAGTTGTTCATATTTCAATTGTAATACAAATGCCTCAATGTTTATTTCTGCAGAATTATTTCACTCGTATTCTAAAAGACAGTCAGAAGGTGCCACACATTGTAGTACATTGTGTGTTACATATTATATAGTCCTTGTGAAGAAGATACTAGTGGAATACAAGTATCACGCCGATTATTATTTGAGGTAGAAGATGATGAGCATAATTATGCTAGTGGATCTGGGTGCAATAAAAGTCCGAGAAATAATTACTACAAAATCCTTTCCACATAGGCAGTGCGCGATGGGCCATCCATTACTCGTATATGAAGATGACATCTAGCAAGATTAAATTAAATTAGAAATGAGTGTATTTTGCTATAAACATTCATGAATGGAGTCACATGAATCTAAACTCATCAACCAAATTGATTCTTAATTGAAAACTAGAATGTAAATCAAGTCCAAGTTTACTCAAACGTGTGTTTGGGAATGAGGAATTTGGTGTGGTTTATGCCGTTTATAAGTGTGTGGCAAATAACTTCAATGGATGCTCTGTTTTGGGTGTTTTGGTGTTCATAGAATTCATTTTTCTACTTTTTTATCCGATTGTTTTTATGTTAATAGTTTGATGCCTAGTCAAATTAAAAACATGGATGATTGAAATTCACTGGTTTTTGCAGATTAATAGCTCTTCAATATGGGTTTCAATTCAGTTTATCAATCTCTGCTGGAAGTTTTTTCACAGGTATGATTGTTTTCTTTCTTAAGAACATTGTATTATTAGTTGTCTACATTTTTTCCCTCTTTTTATTTTGCATTTTGTGAGAGAAATTATATTTCTTATCCCTATATATAGATATATTTTTAATAAAAACAGTAAAGGTACAAAAAGAGGTTCTCCGAGAGGTGAACAAAGCACTAACAAAACCAAGAAGACAAAAAGCAAGAAAGGGAAACCAGGAAACTAGCGTGCTCAAAGAAAGGAAACCCCGAAAGTAGTTAAAGTCATCTCTGATTGTTATAGGAAAAAAAAAAAAAAGTCGGTTAACCCTATTATTTGTTGTATACCATCAAAGAAGACAGAATCTTAGTAGATTATCTAACCTGAATGTTGAACATTTTGCCTTCTTCTTCTTCTTCTTCTAAGTCCAGATCAGTGAGGTTGAAGGTCGGAGAGCAAGCAAGCCTTCTTCGGGGTTCAAAACATTAAGGTAGAAGAGAAGTAGAAGAGGGCACTTTAAGTTTATGGATGAAAGGTAGGTTTTCAACATGCAAAAGAAGAAAGGAAGAAGAAGAAACCTTCTGTCTTCTCTGGGTTAAAACATGAAAGGAAGAAGAGTAAACCTTCTGTCTTCTCTAGGTTCAACCCATTCTGCACATTTCTCTGTTCCCAAAGCAGAAATATAAAACTATTATTTTAAAATAAAAGTGAGTTAACGAAGACAAAACGAAACCCAAATAATTCCTCATTCATGGCAATTATCTACACGTGTCAACAGATGCTGGTGCCACCAGAGGGATACTCTGTGAGCACCAGAGTAAACCTTTTGCCTATACTAACATATCTCACCAAAAAGGCTTGACCCTTAATTAGATGGAAGACCCTGAGTGAATCATAACTGGCAATGTGTCACTAAATTAAATAACTAACTTGGTAAATCTTAATAGAATGAAGTAAAAAGGGTCAAGTGTCTGACCCGTGGGTGCGCAATTGACTTATCGGATCTCGAAAGAAGCTAGGCTTGAGCTATATGGGGGGGTTTACCCCTCAATCCTTTGAGGGATGTTCGAGATCGAGTCCCAGCCGCCCAGGGCTAGGGGGGTTTACTTTTGTGCAGTTGAAGAAAGTCCTGCCAATCCTTACCCTCGCTACATAAATGATTCTTACAAACAAAGTTTAAAAGGTGGGTTTTTGCATATCAACTGTTAGGTTCTACTTAGTTTACAAATTTACTGTTATCTGTAAACATTTTGCAAATTAACTCAAGGTTTTCTAACAGTTATCAAATAATCTCAACCCTCGTTTTTTTTACACATTCGTTTGTATATGTTAGTTATTTCCAAATAATCTCAACCCTCCTTTCTGCTATACTTTCGTTTGTAATTGTTAGTAAATAACAATTATACATTTAAGATAGTCATAACCTTATAAAGCTCCTTTAATTGTCCTTAAATTATTATTAACAAGTTTTAATTCTTATTATTAATTTGTCTCCTTGTTACTATTTTAACTGTGGTTAAGATTTCCTAACCCTTATGATTAAAGCATCTAACCTAAGTTTTAGGAAAAAAAAATTAAAAAAATTTAATTTGCCTCATTTTAACTCCCTTTAACTATGGGTAAGAATGAAATCCTTAAATTAAAGTTTCTAACCTTGATTTTTAGAAAGAAAAAGAAATTGAACATTTCTTTCAAACTCCCTTTAATTGTAGTTAAGTTTTACTAACCCTTGAGATTAAAGCATCTATTAGATTTTTTTTAATTTAACATGTCCATTTTAACTCCCTTTAACTATGATTATCTAACTTTAGTTTTTAGAAAAAAAAAAAACTAAAAAAATTAATTATAAGGGTTAAAACCTACTATTACTCATGATTTAAGAATAGTTAAATGAGACTTTCTAAGGTTATGAATTCTATTATTAAAGGCGTAATAATCATTTTAGTAATTATTTCATAAGAAAGTCCAGCGGAAGTATGGGTTGAAGTTGTTTGCCCCACGGTCGAAAACTATGAGTTAATTTACAAAACGTGCACAAAGGTAAAAGGTAAGAACTTAAAAAAAAAAAAAAAAAAAAAAGTAATTAAAGCTCTTTAGGGGTAGTTGCGTAATAACACAGAAATAAACAAAAACGGTCCCATCTGAAAACGAGCCCCAAGGCCCACTTTCTCAGATCAGAAATCTGTATCGATATTGGGCCCACTTAGACTGCAGGTGGGGCCCATCCGTACATTCTCTGAAAGCAACCACGTATGGATTCGACAGGTTGGCGGTTGAGTGATGGTGGCCGGAGTCATTGGTGTTTCCTTCTCTCAGGCTCCGCCTCAGGTGTTGGCAACGTCTCAGCCCGACATGTTTAGAGGTCCTGACAAAATTTTAGCGGTGAAGGTTAAGCTTTGTGTTTTTTTTTTTTTTTTGTGGTTTTTTGACAGAGAGCTGTGTTTTAAAGGGAGGGCATCTGCTAAAATACGCGAGGAGGCGTGCCTGGCGACGTCATCATCCCCATCTTTTGATTTCATCCTCTCTTCCCATGCCTTCCTCTCTTCTTTCTCTGACCAAAAGCTTAAAGCCTTCAAACACTGACCAGCTTTCTCTTTTTAGCTCTTTTTATTCTTTTGTTTCTTCTCCATGAATAAGACCAATACATACCTTGTCATTCCCTTCATCCATCCTTTTCTTATTATGACCATTTTGCCATTGCCTGTTCCACTGTTGGAGTACTTTACAATCAGTGGCTATGTTTGGTTATTTACCAACATTTTGTTTGTATACTACTTGCATGAGAATCTTAGTTGTTTGAGGTTAAAATGGGAAATTTTCGTGTGAACTAAGACCATGCATGGGTTATATGTATTTAAACCTACCCACTAAACTTGAACACAGTAAAAAGATAAAGCATTTTGAATTTAGATCTTAAATAACGTTAATGGTGGTGGTTTTATTATGGTGAGTTGAATCTGTCTAAATGACAACTGTTACTGTCACTAAAAGAGAGGTTTGATGATTGTTCTGTCCCTATATTTCATAGTCCTAATCTAGGTGAGATATACTCTACTATCTCTTCTCTCTCTTTCTGTGGACGATGAAGGGTTTATTGGGTATAAAAAAAGGATAATTATATATAAATTTAAACCAAAGCAACGTGGGTGGGATCTTTCACCAATACCCATAACTTAAGAAGCAGATTGTCGCAAATATACTGTTCTAAGCTTAAAGATAATCTAGAGAGTCTCTTTTTTAATCTTTTTCAGTCATAAACATGATAGGTTCCATGATTGGGATCTATGCCTTCTAGAATATTAAACTAAGATAATTACAGTCCTCGAGATTAGTCTGGTGTGAGAGAGAGAGAGAGAAGATGAGTTGGTAGGGGCAGAGGTATCTCACTATCATGATTAAAGCAGATGCTACGTGGACCTTTGAAGAATGAAGACCCCAAAGCTGCAATAGAGGCTAAAACGAACAGAGACGCATACACACCTTGTTCCCTCCTGAACTTGGGACTACCCTACCAAGTTCTTAATTATGTCTCCACTCTCCACCCAAATTTAAGTACAGCAAAAGGAATCCTGGCCTTTTATGAAATGATAAAAGTAAACTATATGCTTAATTCTTGTAAAATAAAATGGAGATAGTACAAAGATTGACTGATCAGCAATCGCATGAGTAATGTGTGACTTTGGTCTAATCATCAACTGGGCTGTGTCCCACGAGCGTCCTGAATTTGCTGAGTGTAAAGCCAAGTAAAGGATGCCCACTCCGTAGGGGCTAAGGTTGGCAAATTAAACGAGTTCAATAACTCGTTAAGAACTCAAGCTTGAGAGCAGTTCATATATATATATATATATGAGGACTGTTAGCTCTACTCTCATGTGTTTCCTACTCTCAACATGGATTGCCCTATTGTGGAAATAACTCTTAAGAATTTAGTGAGATAAAGAAATAACAAACCAAAACAAGAAAAATAAACCACAAGAGGATACAATCACACGAGGCAAGATATACGTGATTTGGCCTTAATGCTTATGTCCACGGGCAATGGTGATCAGAGCTTTTCATTAAGAGAATCAATACGGAGTACTTACAAGAGTTCTCTTACTCTCTAATAACCTCTTTTTACAGATTTCTCACTCTTTCAAGCATAAACAAAGCATGACAAAACCCTAATTATAAGGATCCTTTTATACCCCCAAGGTTAGAAACACAAAAGAGAAAAATCGAAAAAATTTAGAAGACTAATCACCGACCACTGATCGATCGGTCAAGAGTGGCCGATCGATCGCAGGTTGCACCGATCTATGGCCGATCGATTGCCCCTTCTCAAAACGAGCAATTTCCAACACACCCAACTATCCAATATCATTGTAAAAGTATTACAATCACTGAAAAAGTGTGCATTTTAACGGTGATATTGGACAAGTGGTGGGTCCATATTGAGAGTAGGAAACACTTAAGAGTAGGCTAGCATTCCTTTATATATATATATATATATATGAATTGAACTTATTAAATTCTCAACTCGTTTATTATTATTTTTAATTATTGTTATAGTATAAATGTTGTTAAATATTTGTTATATGTATTTAAATATATTAAGTATTTAAGATAATATGCATGTAATTTAAAGTTTTGATATAGTCTATTGATCTAAAATATAAAAAGAATCTGAACCTTTGATATAAAAAAGTACTAAAGGTATCTAACTAAAGAAAGGATCTCAGTTTGTTATGAACTCGTTTGAATTTGTTTATTTAATAAATAAATCAGGCTTCAGTTTGATCCCTGAATTCCTTTGATTAACAAGTAGAGTTTGGCCTAATAAGAATTCGTTTATATATATATATATATATATATATATATATATATATATATATATTCTCAACTCATTTATTATTATAGTATATATTTAGTAAATTATCTGTTATATGTATTTAAATATATTGATAATACACTTTTAAGTTTTGATATGGTCTATTGATCCAAAATAAAAAGAATCCGAACCTTTGATATAACAAAAGGGTTGAAGTTAATAAACTCAGGAAACGAGCTCCATTTTGAGTTTGGTTCATTTAGGTAAAGCCGTTGAACTAATAATTTTGTTCACAAGTGAAGCTTGAACAAGAATAATGTAGCTCGAGCTGAGTTGCGTACCCCTATTATTTAACGAATCAGTCTGAACACCCTTGTACGGTTTTTTGTTTTTTGTTTTTTGTTGGTCAAACACCCTAGTACTTGGTTACACCCCAAGCATGGATGATGCATAACTGATATCAAACCCCGACTTTTGCACTAGTTATCATATTAGACGAACAGGGGTCTCCCACTTGCGCCAAATTGGGTTGGACACAAGCTGAATTTATGTCTTTTCAGTCCTTTGAATACATTCATAATTCTAATAAAAAATGTGCATAAAGCCATAATAAGACCTAGAAAATTAGCATACCAGGATTAAAAAATTGCGATCATACACAAAAAGTGTCGCTCTATTTGAAATAAGCTTTCTTCGATAAGCATTTTTTTTTCTTTTCCTAAAGCATTCCTAGCATTCTCATCAAATTTTACTCAGCCATAATTCATCTTTTCTATTTTGGCTATTCACATTTTTAAAAACACTCATGGCAACCTCACCAATTTAACAAAAAAAAAAAGAGAAAGAAATATTATTTTTTTATTTGTGTGAAAAAACAAAAAAAAAAGGGAGAGAGAGAAATCTTATTTTATTATTTGTGTGAAACCATAATATAGGAATGAAGAAAAATATTTAGCTTTGGTGAGTATACACTACTCACCAAACTTGATGAGTACTGTACACTCACCAAAAAAAAATCTTTATTTTGATTAGTTTTGCTGAGGCAGTTGGGGACCCATTTTGACATTTTTTAGTGTTTTGGCTCACCAAAATATTTTGGTGAGGTGGCTAAGAATGCTCTTATTAAGTTATTTTTGTCATCCACCTTTCATGCATTATTTTTTTCTCTTAAATCCCTAGAATTGATCAGGCCTAATTTATAAAGGCCCTTTTACTTGAGGGCCGGACTAGATAATCATCTAGTTCAACTTGGCCCGGCCTTCTATTTTATATGTCATACATATAATATATTACATATTCTATAGAATAGTTTAAAAGTTATAATAATAAAGCTAAGACTTAGTTATATGTGTATCGGACTAGAAGTAATATTTTTTTTAGAATCTTCTTGTAAAATGTAACGTTTTTCATTTTTTGAATCCAACCGTGATAATTAAAAAAAACTAATTGTAACAATTAGGGTGTGTGATGGTAATTTGCCAACCCCTGACTATAAATTGAATCTAAGCCCCACTGTAAGAGAAGTGTGTATGAGGCTATCAATCCTTCTTTGTCTTGTCAATCCCAAACCCGAACAAAGAATGAGGATTACATCTTAGATCAACAATCAATGTATATAAAAAATTGTTAAAATATGATATATATATATATATATACACACACACACACACTAAAGGTGCACGTGTTTTGCACGTATTAGTTTTCTAAAACAATTATTAATTTTTATTAACTATAATATTATATAATCAATAGATAATTTAAAATATATATTATTTTTATTTTTAATTTTATTAACTATCATATTATCAATAGACATTTTAAAACAAATTATTATTATTAGTTACTCATGGTTATTAATTTGTTTTTAAATGTTTTAAGTAAGTTGATGCCTTTTATTTTAAAGTTATACATCGTTCAAAATTTTTGTAACATACGTTTAGATTAAAAAATTTATGTTAGTAGGATTTTTTTATTTATTAAAAACTCATGAGCTTATCTTGTAGAGTTTTATGGTGTTTGGATTTTCAATTACGACCACCTCTTATGCATCCAATGGAAGAATCTATTGAATCTATTAGTAGATTTTATTAATAAGGCCCTACTTTCTTTCCACGGGTAAGAATGAGGTGGTGGGACAAATTGTTAAATTTGAAGTAAAAGAGTCCATACTAATAGAAATTACTTATTATTATTATTACTTAGATAATACATAAATGTCCCACACCCCATGTTTAAAAATTCATGACTGCACACCATTAGTTTCTTAGAATAGAAGGTAATGCTAGATTCACTTTAATTTAAGAGTCACTTTACCCAAGAATAAAAAATGCAATCACCACTTGTTAAATTAAAGAGTTGGAATTTCTTATTTAATATTTATAGGTAATAGTCTATGCAAGTGCATTATGGTGGTATACAAAATTTTCAATACCATTAATCTAAATTTTTCCCCTATTTTTACCAATTTCTCTAACTTAAATAGAGGGAACTTCAAATAATAAAAAATTATCAAACAAATAGTTGAATTTTCAATAGCTATCGATTAAACAAAGAAATTAATGACATATGAGAAATTATATAATTAATTTTTAATAAAATGAATAAAATTCTAGATAAAAAAAATTATCAAACTAAAAATTGAGAACATAATAAAATTTTAATTAATAGAGAAATGATGACTAATTGAGACCGTAGAGAGGTGACGATGAATATAGAAGAAGTCGATTGAAAAATAAAAGAATTGAGAATGGGGTGCATATATAAAAATATAAAGATCTACAAAATATAAGGAAATTTTTAAATGGGGTGTAATCATCAAATATTGGTGTGCACATAACATCACCATAAAGAAATAAGACTTTCTCTTTACTCTCCAAACTCTCATCCCTCTAATCCTATAAGTTCTATTTTAAAGATGACATGTGGTTTTTCTCTTTAATTCTCACTGTTCAGGTTTGTGACTACTCCCCACCTCTTGTGTGGGAAGGAATTGAGAACGACTGGTAATTAATATCTCCTATCCCAAATCAATATCCCAAATCATGGTGGTTAATATACGTAAGCAAATCATCTATGTTCTTTCCTGGATTCTTCCGTATGGCCATGACTGTTGAAAGGTCAGGATCCATCTGCGTGTACGGATTTAACTAGAATTTAACTAACCGCCTGTTAGAGAGATATTGTGTAGTGACCCGAATTTAATTTCTCAATATTCGTGTCATTTATATGAATTTCCTATAAAATGTATCTAATTTTAGATGCATGTGTTTCTATGAGAATTAATTTGAAATGTCTTGATGTAGTAACTCCTTATATAATAATAATGGTAATTAACTTATTATTATTAGTAAATTAAAAGTTTCGGGTCTACAGGGTCATCTTGTTACCATAGTCACAAAGTCAGGGTTCAGGAATAATTCGACAATGGTCAAATACGGAAAAATTTGAAAAAAAGGGGAAAATACGGAGAAAATTTTTATAATTATAGAAGTTTGAAACGATACTAATTAATATATCTAACAATTTCGTGAGATAATATACAAAAAGAGTAACTATAATTAACAATAATAAGTTCATAACATCGTTTTAACATCAAATTCATTCCATCAATGCATTAAATTTATTTAAAACATCAATTATCAAAATTAAAAACAAGACTAAAAATGTATATTAATAAAACCACTCATTTATATTCATCAATCCCTCAAAAGATCATCAAAGTCGTCAATATCTGCATAATCTTCATTCCCAAAAAATTTCAAGATTAACCGTTTTTTTTTTTTTTTTTTTTTTTTTTTTTCGTATTATTCGTTTTAAACGGGTTTAAAACTATAATACATGTTTTATTCAAAAAACGGATTTTAAACACCGTTTTCTACAACAGGGTATTAATGCGCGTTTTAAATGAGTGTTTTTTTTTTAAAAAAACGCAGTTTTTTGTGACAATGCCTGTTATCTATAACAAGGTTAATATATTAATTTTCTAACTTCTAAGAGTCTAAGGTTCAAACCTTGGGTTCTCAATATTAACCCAAATGTTTTGAGATTCTCTCACCCATTCATACTACATATTGAGATATTTTGACCTCCAATGACTTCAAATTGAGACATCACTATTAGAAAAGAAAGTGTTCCCCTTCAAATAATGATTCCCACACATTTTGAATCGTCTAATTTCGATAAACGAGTCAAAAGTTACGGGTCATTTACTACAACAAGGTTTTGGATAAAAAAAATCATATGGATCCGATCGATCGGCCAAAGAGAGTCGATCGATCGGTGGCAGTTGGATCGATCGACCGAATCGCCGATCGATCGGTGGGAACAAATATTTGCACGAAAACGCTGATTTTTTTTATTTTTAGACATCCTTAGGATCCCAAAACCCTATATATACCTCTTTAACTCGTGAATTAGGTTTCAAAAAGCCTCCTAAACCTAATATATATATATATATATATATATATATATATAGTATTTTTAGAGATCCAAAGAGAAAAAACCTAGAGATCACAAGATTTAATTGAAGAAGAAGGAAAAGACCTTGAAGATCTAGATCGAGCCCTATTCGTAAGCATAAGATTGTAGGGAAGCGATCAAGAAAGGTAAATAATAATCTCTAATTCTCAATTTAATGGAAATTAATTTAAAGTAAAATTTAAAATGATAGATCTAAGTAAAAACTTGAATACAAAGGAGATCTAAGAATTTCTATCATCCCTTATATATTATTTCTTAAGAATTGTTAAAGTAGGATGTGTATAACCCTATAAATATTATATTTTATGCAAAAATAAAGGGAAATAGAATTATTATGGAGATATGTGAATGTATGTAGTGGAAGAGATGTATGCCGGAGATTGTTTTGAATGATGATACGTTGAACGGGTAATATATGTATTTATGTATAAATGAGGATTTTATGATTACTATCGTATGTAAGAATTTCTTGAAACCAAAATATAGTGAATGACCCACTATGATTTTTGAAATATGAATAGTCATGATGATGTATGATCAATGGAAGTAGAATTCATGAACTTTTGTTATTATTGTTATTGTAAGAACCCGAATTTATTGATGTTTAAATTACAATATATGAAATTTATATGCATGATAATTGATGTAAATTATTAATTTGCTACATGGGTAATATGTATTTGGGTAAATAAGCTTTGGTTAGGGTTTTAGTGGATTTAAGATTTTATCATAGTGATGTGAATTGCTATGATGGATTCCCGATGCCCTTGACATATGATCGAAAGTGAAATTTAACCGAGAGTTTATTCTTGTTTTCAACCACGACAATATTATATACATATGCACGATGTGCTAATTACTATAAGAAAGTAAAAGTCACATAAATAAGATTGCATGAACGAGTTTTCTCATAAATATTGGATATCAACAAAATAAATAACTAAGGGTAGATTAAATCATGCTTTAAGTATAAATGAACCAAGGGTACATTGTACCCGACTTCAAGTCTAAGCTCTTCGATGGTATATTATGCCCGGTTCAAGTATAAGTAATGTAAGAGTATGTTATATCTAGCTTCAAGTCCAAGTAACAAAGATATTAGAATCTGACTGCAAATTAAGTTTTCAATAGTACTAGTTATCTTGCTTCAAGAAAGATATCAAATAAAAGTAAGAAAATAAACAAGAAAAGAAAGACTTCAAAAGATGCTAATATCTGACTTCAAGTTAAGTTTCCAAGAGTACTAGTCATCTGGCTTCAAGAAAATTTCAAAGAAAAGAAGAAGAAAGAAAAAGTAAGAAAAGAGAAAGATGATAGGGCCCGACTTCAAGTTAAGTTTCTAAGGTACTGGTTATCTGGTTTCAAGAAAAATATCAAAGAAGAGTACGAAATGAAGAAAAAGTAAGAAAAATAATAAAAGAAGAAAGAGTAACAAAAATAAGAAAAGAAGGAAAAGTAAGAAAAAAAAAGATTTTTTTTTTGTCCTTATGTATGTGAGTTTAATTGAACTGCTAGCTATATATATATATATATATATATATCTGTGTTTATGATATTGTTTATTATATACGCGAAGTAACTTTATTATTCAATCGATAATTTTATTGTCGATAGGTTCAAGATTGGATATTAGTGTTCCTGGATCATGGAAAAATGAAAAATATATTAAAGAACCAGAAGATAATCATAAAAAGAGTAAAGAGATTTAGATCGACCGTTATCTCTACTATTGATTTCAGGATAGAATGTTTATCTAATCTTTAAAGGAGTTTGTAAAAGAATTTCATTATGGATAATCATGAATTATAATTCAACTTGGATTATGTTTAGTTAGTTGTGAATTTGATTACATAAAATATCAATGATTAAAGTTGATGAAAAAATTTTCAGATCCATATTTTAACATGTTTGTAAGAGCATTCCTAGCAGCCTCACCAAATTTCACTCACCAAAATAGCCAAAACCCACAAAAAGTGGTTTTGGTGAGCCACTTTTTTAAAACACTCCAAACAGCCTCACCATTTTAACCAAAAAAAAGAGGAGAGAGAAATAATATTTTATCATTTGTGTGGGAAAATGAAAAAGGAAAAGAGAAAAAAATATTATTTTATTATTTGTGTGGGACCAAAAAAAGAAAGGGAGAGAGAGAAACCTTATTTTATTTTTGTGTGGGCCCAAGGGTGAGAAGATTTAACTTTGGTGAGTCTATAGTACTCACCAAACTTGGTGAGTAATGTAGACTCACCAAATGGATTTCTTCATTCTGTTGAGGCTGCTGGGAATCATTTTAACACCTTTTTAGTCTTTCTCTAAATGGGTTAAGATAAGTAAATCATATACCAAAATTTCACTTTCTCCTAAGGATATTTTGGGGCGTGACATATTAGCCTTCAATTCCTCTGACCACATGGAAGAACATAGGATATTGTTCCTCAATATACTGCAACAGTTCATACATATACTACAATAGTGCATACATGAGCTGTCAAGTGCCACACACATATAGGTTGAAGTCCATGCCTAACTGCCTTGTAAGCACCCCTATTGGACCACAAAAGAAGGTATATGGGTATTGGAAAAGACTTTGCTATTGAGACTGCAAAGGGTTGAGACCACGTTGAGACTGCACATGTAATGAGCGGATCTCAAAATTTTCATAAATCTAATTTTATTTTTTTGAGATCCGCTCATCACATGCACAGTCTCTTGGAGGTCTCATTAGGATTTCCCAATTGAAAATGGGGAAGACAAATTTATGAGTAGGTAAAGACAGCAATGGCAGAGACAACCCTCCACCAACTTCCAGAGAGTGATCCAGAGCCGAATTTGCTTCTCTGAGTACCCTATATGGAGGCACATATCGATTCTTATTTTGTACATAATCTTTATCAGTCATTTATTACAGTCCAAGTGCAGTCAACAACAGTCAGCATCAGATGCTGAAATAAGCCAACCATCGCCCCCAATCGTTCAGGTCTCGAATGGATTGTATCCTAACCAATAAGAGCATTCCTAAGAGCCTCACCAAATTTTACTCAACAAAATATCTAATATTTTTTTTTTTCTATCTTTACTATTCACTTTTTTAAAACACTCCCACCAATTTCATTAAGATAGTCAAAACTCACATTATTTTATTATTTATGTAGGATCACAATAGCATAAATGGAGAGAAAAACTTTTATTTTATTATTTGTGTGAGACCACAATAAAGCAAAAGAGAGAAATATTTTTGTTTGGTAAATATACAGCATTCACCAAACAAAAATTATCATTTTAATAAAGCATTTAGGATCATTTTTATCATTTTTAGTGAATTGTCTCACCAAAATAATCAAAAAGATATTTAGGTGAGACAGCTCGGAATGCTCTAATACAATGGCCTATTTTGAGTATCCTCATATCCCATTCTCTACCAGCAACTTTGGCTATGGCCACAACAACAAATATGGTGAGAATCATATCACGTCACATCACATTCATTCAATTATTTTTTTTGGTACACATCACATCATTCTTGAATTTAGACATTTGATAGGGTAGCACTAGATGAAACCCATTGACTATTTGACATACCTGGATACAAATACACTCTCATCCGGACATTTGATAGGGTAGCACTAGATGAAACCCATTGACCATTTGACATACCTGGATACAAATACACTCTCATCCGTAAAGAGCATCAAAAAAATTAAGGAATGAGATTCTCTTTAACGAGGAAGCTAAATAGGCTCCTCTCAGGCAACCACAGAAAAAGGGGACATGTGGGTGGAGAAGTTATTTCATGGGTCTATGATTTTAATTTTTCTACACAATATTTGGCAAATAACAATAAAGTAGAGAGATAAAAGGAAAACAATATCAAATGAGGAGAAGTCAAAATCATAAGGGGAAAATGGAATGACTTCTCATCTTTTTATTGCCACATGTCCTTTATTTTGTAGTTGCCTAAGACCACCTTTCTAGCTTCACTAGAGACAATCCGAGGCCCAAAAATACACCATAAAAATAGCATTCCTCTCAGACACCAATATCACCTGGCTGGATATTTGTAGGCAAAAGTTTTCCTCAAGCTAAGTACATATATCAAAAAAAATTAATGGAACTGGAAGTATAAGCCTTGGGGGTTTGAGAGTGTAGCCACCAAGAATTTTTTTTTCAATAACGAGTCTACCGTGGTTAAAATTCATTAATATTGCATTCCAAAAAGAATCATGTAATAAGAAAAACATGGGCCCTCCTTTCTAATAGAGCTATTATATAAATAAAATTAAAAAAAAGGTTTAACTTACCACGTATTTTATTATGTAACAAAATGTTGGACTTTATTGGATCTCCATACCTTTTTAAGAACAATGCTACGTCCACTTTCCGATTGTCCACTCTCCAGTTGTTTTACTTTATTTTAAACCAAAAGACAAAATAAAAATGATGGGACTCAAAAAAAATTGTCACACTATTTTGTCTTCTTGTAAAAAAAAAAATGGATAACCTGAAAGTGGATTTGGCATTGCACCCTTTTTAATATCCACTAATTGTGGTTAAATTTCACTCACCCCTAAGGTTCATCCATTTAAACTTGGTTTTTAGAAATAATAATAATAATAATGACTTTAAGTGTCGTGTGTGTGTGTTTGCATGTGGGGTGTGAGTGTTTGTGTTCCCCTTCTTTGCCTTCAGTACTCACCTTGTGGTGTTACTGAGTTTACAAAAAAAAAAATCACTACTCTAGAATTAACTATATTTGAATATTATGAAAATTGTTTTTTTTCCCCGCACGTTTCGTGTTTAGTGGAACGCACACCTCCCCTGCTTCATTTTTTTGATCAGTAACACGCGCCTCCCCTGCTTCATGCATGTCCCTTTTAACACTCATTGATTGTGGTTAAGATTCATTCACCCCTATGTTTTACACATCTACCATTGGTTTTTATTAAAGAGAATTTAACTCTTAAAATAATAAATCTAAACTAGGGTTAAAAGGGACATAGATAATTAATCTCTTTATATTATGCATATTAAAATATATATATATATATATATATATATTAGGGGATTGGGGTGGGGCAGCACTATATACAAATATTATCTAATTTTTATACAAAATTTATACATCTCTACTAATATAATGCTACTAATATAATGAGGATCACTCTGTTCAAAACGTTGTTTGATGTTTGTATTAATTCCAAAAATATCCTTTGACTTCTATTATCTAGAATTCTCTTCTTAGTAGCCTTAAAATAAATTTTTTTAAATCCTTAAATCGCCCCTATTATAATCATGTATGTAAGACAAAAAAAAAGAAAGAAATGTTTGCTTAATTTCCATATTAGACTTGAAATTCTAATATGGAAATGTTTTGTTTAATATGGAAATCTATATATATAAATATGTATATATATATATATATATATATATGCCCCTTACTCATTTATATTAAACTTGAAATTCTCTACGATTATATACTCTTTAACTGTGATTAAGATTCACCCACCCCTAGGGTTCACCTACTTATCTCAGGCTAACCACAATTAAGGGGTGTCAAAAGAGACAAATGAAACCCCTAAACCCACTTATTCTTGATTTTTAGAAAAAAAATATTAATTTTTAAACTCGGGTTAAAATTCACTAACTCTTAGGGTTAATTCTTTTTCATATTTGTTTTCTAAAACCAAGGATAGGTGGATGAATCCCTAAGGCTGAGTAAATTTTAACCATAATTAAGAGATGTCAAAAGAGACACATGACAACCTCAAGGGCGTAACTGAACTCCAATTGTGGTTAAGATTCACCCCCCCCTAAAGTTCATCACTTATCTTTAGTTTTTAGAAAAAAAAATTAATTTTTTTTAAATCCTAATTAAAATTCAATAACCCTTAGGATTAAATTATTTTCATATATTTTTTTCTAAAGACCAATGATAAGTTGGTGAACTTTAGGGGTTGATGAATCTTAACCACAATTAAGGAGTGATAAAAGGGACACATAGCAACTTTAGTGGTATAATCAAACTAATTGCTCTCTTGGCAAAAATGCTTCTAAAGAAGAGTCTTGCCAAGGCTTCACCCAACCCCCTTTCTTTGTTATACCCAAAATATTCTTAATTTTTTTGAATCTTAAAATATCTCTTCGTCGTTTTTTTATAACTAACATGTTTTTTATAATTTTTTTCACAGAAGATATCCAAAATATCCCTAAAATTTCTATACCCAAAATATTTCTTAATTTTTTTTTTTTTAAATGAATTTATTAGGATCTTTCTTCCTCTCCCCTTTCCCTTTCCCTTTCCCTTTCCGCTGCTCGCTAGTAGAATATAATAGGTTTTACCGCCCCTGCTTACAACTAAGGAGACTCTAGTGCTCTTTTGTACTAGAATGTGTTTACAAGAACAGGGACTCCATTCCCATTTCAATTTCCGAAGTCCATGATAACTACCGTCACCTAAAATTTACCTAAGCAATGGTAAACAACGTCGACCCTCCATTTTAGCTAAAAACAGAAACGGACGAATAAAAAACAGGAAAAAGGGACCAAGTAGGTCCGACCCTCTTCAACTCGACACTTAAGATCTTAATGGCATTAAATAGCCGTCCAAAGTCCAAACAAGGGGCCATTGAAAAAACCAAGAAAGCTTTAAAGGAGGAAACGAATATCGAGAAATTAAAAGCACACACATTAATGTTAAAAAACAAAGACAGTAATAATTCACACATATACCGAGAAAAAAGGGTCTAAGACCACCATGGCCAGCCTACTGCCTAGCCCCCATCACGCATCCACCCCCCAATTCCTCCCCCTTCTATCACCTCAACCGTAAGCCGCCGATTATATGACGCCATACAAAAAACAGAGAGGGGCTGTTCACGAATTAGATTTCTAAGATACTAAGACAAGACAGTGCTACATGACCTTTCATTTGCATATATATATATATATATATATATATATATATATATATATATTTTTGGTAGCCGCAACCGCAGTTAGAGTGACAGTATCTGCTCAAGTTAGTGGGACGGGGGGAGAGAAACCGACTCTGGAACTGGAACCATTTTCTTACGGAAGGGATTCACTTACCATTGGGACAAAGCATAAAATATAAAATATATATATATATATATATAATATAACCAATATTCTAAGCTTTTTTTCTTTGTTTTTGGGGGTATGAATACTCTTAATTCCCGGAAGGTTTTCCTTTCTTTGTCTTTGGGATTGGTGGGTGTCAGTGATCCTCGATCTTCTTCAAGCCCTTCATGTCCGTTATTTCCACACTGCATTTCAAACACAAGAGTCATTACTCAATAGTTGGTCATAATATAGGATTAGCTGTACACCTATCTACACTTGCATAATATCACAATATCAAACAGAAAACTGTTATTAGGAGGCTTATAGAAGTTCAAGGGTTATGAGAATTAACCGAAAGGGTCACATGTATTCTATCAGTCATAACATATTTCATTTGTATGAACAAGCATAAATCAGAAAAGAAAGGAGATGAAAATTGAGTCTAGGGGTGCAATGAAAAATGTTGTTGAACCATACATATATGAAGATCACCACATTAGGAACAAGAATGGATCTCAACAGAAACATCAGTAGTATTGCCCGCCCGCCCGCCTGGCCCACCTACTACATCTGGTGCAGATGCCCCAATTTGAACTGGATCAGTGTGCCACCTCTTGGACCCCAAATATTAAATTGTTCAAATGTTCCTAATCATCTGTTAGTGACCAACTGTTTCATATTATGAATTTTGAGGACAACATAGCACACCAAGCACCATTCATCCAAGAATCTTGTATTGTTCTTCGAAGTAGCTAATCAGATCTGCAGGAGTTTCCTGTGATTCCCTTGGATGCAACTATCAGTATCTCTCGCCATGTTACAAATGTTTACATCCTATATATTAGATGCCCATAGCCAGTTTAGTGGCAACCTACTTTGATGTCCATAAATAAACGAATTTGCAGCTCAAAGAGGTAACCGAAAGTCCGTAACAATTGTACAAGGATGCTGGAAGCATATATAACTATCATGCAGCCAACATAAACCCAATACACCACCTTGTGATACCTGTCATCAGGTAGTCATGCCTTTCTTTTCTTTTCTTTTCTTTTTTTTTGATAATTATTAACTAGTCATGCTTCACAAGGCCTTGTGTGGAAACATGAGATTTTTCCCTTGACACACTCAGCTGTGTTAAATCTCAAACCTTTGTTGCAGCCCCTAACCTAAAACAACCGATGAACAAGTCTTCACTATCCATTTCAAACGCTATAAACTCACTGATTTAAAACTTGAAAAGAATAATGGCCTATATGATAAAATTGCTTTTGGATTTCAATAAGATAGGCTGCGCAATAAGCATCAAAATCAAATATCCAAATATGTATATTTCTGTCTTTCTGATTAGATGATGAAGACGGTTGTTCCCTGCATATACATTGACGTATCATGTATCCTATTCCAAATTAGCAATTAGTACCTTGTGATATCTAAACAAAAGCAATGCCTGGTACTCCAATACAAAGATGCATGGTTACCGACTACCCAGCCTCATGCACACACTCCTTTTATTACAAATTGAACCTTAAGTTTCCTATCATTACACAAGCAAGTGTAAAAAAATTGTAACTGTACTATTAAGGGATAGGATATACGAGAGTTTTCCCTCTTCAATCAAAGCTTCACAAGTGTTAATTTGTTCTTTCTCCTTAACGCTTATGCAAGTTTCATCCACACAAACAAGTAGGAGAAAAGCATATCATTTAAAAATTATTGGACTGATATCAGGGTTTCATCTGAACACATGCCCCTTTTTTTGGTAAAAAAGTTGAACCATGTGCTTGAGATGCAATATGTCAGCTAAATGAGTATGTTGGGATTTTTTTCTCAAATTCTATTTGAGGGTAAAACTCTATGATTAAGGGGTTATCCCTGTAAGATTAAAATTTAGGGAAAATCCCAATTGGTTTAGAAGTTGGGTTTAGGGTTTGAGAACCTATAAATAGGCCTAGGGTGTAGGTTTATTTATGCCCGGGGATATGTAAGTGAGCAAGGCTCTTAGGGTGTAGCCGTGTAGGTGGCTCTTGAGAAGAAGAGCAAACCAATGTTACATAGGCACTTCAACTTTCCTAACTTTCGTCCTGCCGACACCTGGACACGACACTCCTTGATACATACCTATACCGTGCCATGGTGACGTCAACATTATGGTTAGGCACGTGTTGCTTCATGTATGTCATGCCATTTTTAAAATACAATATATTGGATTGCTATGAATTTTTTTGTCAAGTTGTGTAGCTTTTTCGGAAATATAGAGGAAAAACTTACTAGGAGAGCAACGACACCAACGACGATCAATAGAGAGACATCTCTCTCTATCTCTCTTGTTGCTCATTTTTATTCTTAATACAAGTATATTTTTTTTCATAACTTTGGTATATACTTTTTTAAAAATAGAAACAGGTGGTCCCTTGACTCCCTCCTCTCTATCTTTGCTATTATTTTAAAAAAATTCTATATGTTCATGCCGCTGTATTGAGATTTTTCTAGCTTGTCATGCCAAACACCTTTAGACACCTAGACACTTAGCACCCGTACCACATGCCTAGGTAACACTGGAGCAAACTCTCGAGTAATCCCAACAACTCACATAGAGAGCAAACTCTCTATATTTGAGTGAACCTTTATACCATGTAATATCTGCATAATGGAATTTCTTGGATTGTCTAGCCCGAGGACGAAGTCACTCACGTGAGAAACCACGAATATTTTGTATTGTGCTTGTGTATTTTTATATCACTATTTTCTCCATGTTTTTCATTTTTTCATCACAAATACAAAAACTTTTCCGCACAACAAATTTGTATCAAAGCAATAGGCATGTGTTGTTGAGAATCTATAGTAGCAACAATTGGTATCAACGCGATGTTCAAGTATGCTCTTGTTATGACTTATGACAATCTTAAATACAAGGTTTGAGGTGGTGAAATAGATTTTAAGAACGGTTGACTTGGGGAAAGTCCAAGTTTGAGACCTGCTAATCCAGGGCTTACACAAGGTGTTGAAGATGAAGACAAACTACAAGTGACCAGGTTAATTGGAACACCTAAACAGTGCGTTGAGAGGACAAACGATGAGTGGTAGTAGAATTCAAACCAAGGTGGACATTGTTGGGACTTGTTTCGAGTTCTATTTGACGTAAAACTCCATCATTACAGGGTTATCCTTATGGAATTATAATTTAAGGAAAATCCTAGCTGGTTTAGTACTTGAATTTAGGTTTTGATACCTTATAAATAGGCCTAGGTAAGTCTTTCAAAACGACCCTCTAATGAGGGTGCCTGGTCCTTCAATGCCATGGGGCCCGGGTAGGGTGATGGGTGTAACATGAACTGAGACTTTGAAATTACACAAACCACCATCAGTTTTTTGAATTCTCCTATTTAACCATCTCTTAAAAGGCATTTTTTTTTTGGGAAGCCATCCAAGATATCAAAACCTATTGTTTGGTAGAGCGAAATTAAAAAAAAAAAAACAATTGATATCAAAACCTATTGTTTGGCAGAGAAACAAAAAATAAATACTACGCGACAACGAAATCTTAAGCATAGTTAGTAGGTGTTAAAAATGAGATGGACCGGACCGGCATTCAATTGTATTTTTGTGGAAAAAAAACATTGTTGGATTAGTGAAGCATAATAAAATGTATTTTTATTTACATTGGTTTTTATCCCGTCATTGGGGATGATTGATAGAATTGAGTATCACTGCTTTCAACAATTGTTCTTCGTATCGAGATAATGATGTTTTAACTGGTATAAGCAAATGTTTTGCACTCATTAGGACTGGACACTCACGTGCATCGCACATGCATTCCCCTTCCCAACTATATCACGTGCATTGCACGTCTACTATTTAACAATCTTTAGAACTATACACTCGGGTGCATCGCACGTGCTTTCTGTTAGTATATATGATAGATATATGGTTATTAGTGTATATAATGTGTTAATTATTAAAATTACTATATATACCTTGATTTTGGGGGTATGGTGACAATTTCACCAACACCCCTCTTATATACAGCCCTAAACCTAATCCTAATCCTAATTGAATCTCCCAACTCGTCTCGCCTCTCGTTGTCTTAGGCTCTCACTCTATCACTTAGCTTATCTCTAATCTCCCTCTCCCAAATCTCTGATTTCCATCGAGAGAGGGTCTCGACTCTCATCTCTTTCTCAACTCTTTGAAATGCTCTGTGTTGCATTGCCAATCCCAAGCCAGGATTTTAACTTTCACATCAGGTTGTTAGTCAGCGTAGAAAACTTATTAAATCATATGACAACTTTTATTCACTCTTCTTTTCGGCCCTAGCCCTTGAGGGCGAGGCTAGCCTAGCCAATTCAGGCCCTTCTAGGGCTACGGCCCTGTCCTTATAAGTGAAGGCAGTACTAGGGCAGACCCTGGCATGGCCCTTTGACAGCCCTAGGCCTAGGGTGTAGGCTTATTGGATAATTGAGGATATGTATATGAATACGGACTCTCTAGGAGAGCAAGTGGATCTTAGGAGAGCCCTGGTAGCTCTCAGGGAGAGTGGGCGACTCTTTGGAAGAAAGCAATGGCTCAAGAAGTGAGCTCACGTGTAATTTCAGCGGCTCTTGTAGAGAGCAAAATCTCTATGTCTGAGAATGGAAACCCTTGTACCATATAATTGTGCATACTGGAAGTTCTAGGATAGTAATAGCTCGTGGACATAGCCATATGACAAACTACATATATCTTGTGTTGTAGTGTGTTCCTTATATCTCTATTCTTCTCATGTTTTCAACATTTCCATCGACCCTACAATTGCTTCTCGACACAAGGAGAACACCATTTAAAAGTAGACACAAATAGTGCACGCTATAGACAATGTTTTCCCCATGTACTGAAGTATCGTCAATTCGTCATAGCCTACACAATTCTTGTTATTAGATGCCTTGACACCAAGCTTGCAATTTATGCACCCACAAGTCACCCTGTTAGCAACAGTGTTCCCAATTTGGAGGTTTTACAACATTTATAGTTCTTCAAGTGAGATAGATATATATGCCACACGTGTTCAAAATAATGAGAAGCCGAAATAATTGTATATCCCAAACCTTAAACCCTCTCAACCTTAACACCCAAACCCTTTTCATTCATTGTTAGGCCAGCTGATATTGAACTCGCGAACACTTGGTTGAGATGTAGAACATCAACCAATTCAATTTTGGACTGAAAATCCCATCAATCGACATGGTAGTATACTTTCTCTGTTATAGTGCTCAATACATCTATACTCAAGATATTCAATAGACGTAAACGACATCAAGAAGATAGGAAAAATATTTTTGGGAATCTAACCATTGAAATGATTATCACTAGCATGAAAATCCAACAATTTCCATTGAAGGTCTACAATTCCATTTTAATGCATGAAAAATGATTCATAAGTCTTCCATTAGACTTTGTAAATGGGGTTTCCATTCCGTAATCTCCTTTGGTTCTTTCTTTCCTTTTGATGAAATTCCCCATTCATTAATAGAAAAGTAAGAAAAATTGAAACAACATCTTAATGAATGGCAATGTTTCTAAGATATTTGATGATTGGTCACATTTTTCAGGGTAGTATTGTCTAATAGACAGAAGTTTAAATATGCAAATGCATGTCACATAAATACTTCTTCCTAAATTTTAATTGCTATGATACTACATATAATTAAACAATAAATTGACTTATTCTAACACAACCTAATAGAATCTGGACAGCTCAATTACTAGACTTTGTCAGTGCCTAATCCCAACTCTGTGTTCGATAGCAAAAATCCTATTACACCATTCTAGTCTATTAAGAGCCTAATTACAGTTAAAAAAATTACTGGATAAGTCAGCTGATACAAGTACAACCATCTGAGAAGCTAGGAGAGTAACTTATTCTCCAAAACCCAAATAGGAGGCGTAGCTAACCGTCACCAGGTCAGCTAGATCTACCAAAAGTTGACTTGTATAACTATCAGATTAAGTTATATTAATCTATTCATCAAGACAGTAGTATTTTGGAAGGTATCTGGAACCTACTGTTAGCCAATTCAGCAGTCTCTACTCTCTATCAAAGAACTAGGTGACATATTGATCCACAGTTAAGATCAAAATATATGAATGACCACATTCATAAGAAGCAAAAGCATTGTCAATTCCAATAGAATTTTTCTTTTTTGCGTGCCCACAATGTAAATGACAAAGAAACGAAGAAGGAAAGATGCAACTTATCTTAAATAAAAAAATAAGAAACTTCCGTTGTGCCATAGAGGACAATCTTCTGAACTTTGGTAGTATCAACACCGGATTGATTGTCCTCAATAAATATCGTCAAGCTGATCCAACTTAATCCGATCACCAACTAATTCTCCAACTAGATATTGCAATAAGGAGGAAAAAACTGAAAGAAGTACAGCAATATATAAAAATTACATACCTACGAACATTCTGAAATTTGACATACTTTAAGATAACAAGCTTCTCCTACATAAACAAAGATGAAAAATGAGTTGTAACCATAGTTGCCGGGAAGCTATGTACAAGGTGGGAAGCTCGTTTCCCAGGAAGCTCGTTTCCCAAACTCGCTTCATCGGACAAACTCGCTTCCTAAGAAGCTCGTTTCCTCGAACAGACTCTCTTCTTAGGAAGCTCGCTTCCATCACGTCTCATCTAGTAGTCAAAGAGAGCTGTATATGTGAAGTGATGTGATAGCTCACAATCTATAGCCTAGGGTATAGACTCTAAGCAAGTATCGTCAGTTTGAAACCTAAGGCACCTATTTTTCTCTAAAAAACTCATGTAAGATAAAATCAAATGTATAACTACTCATAAATAACATAATGGGAATGAGGAGCCTATATCTCATTTCTCGCTTCCCGTTTCCTAAGGTTTTTTTGAGTCTCGCTTCCCGCTTCTCGCTTTCGCTTTGTTTCTCGTTTTCGCTTCTCGCTCTGGTAACTATGGTTGTAACATAAGAAGTTCTAATAACATATTTTCAACAATAGCTAGTTCATTCAAAACCAGATCCTTTCACGATCATGAAAATGTTCTCAGCAGTATATAGGAGCTTGCTCTAACAGTAGCACATATAGATACTGAAACTTTACCTTAAGATTATCAGGGGATAAAACAGTTGAGTCACTCGGTGGAAGTCCTTGACATTACTGCAGATATTTTCACTGGGAATAAGAATGTCTGAATAGTACTGCTGAGAATAAAATCAAACAGACTATCCATGAAATGTTCTATTGATGAACAGTATTCATCCCTCAAACAATACCTAAAACCCATGTGCTCCTTGTTTGCGAAAAGTTTCACAGTCCTAGGACCTGGCAAAAGGGCCTTAATGTCAGAATTTTGAATATGATCACCAACTGTTGGAATTTTGAATTTGATCACCAACTGCAGAACAGTTGAGTATAAAGCGAAAACATAGTTATAAGGATAACTAGGATAATCGTATACTGCTAATGCATGTAATAGAACCTAACAAAGATGTCTTATTTGAAAAAAAAAATGTGACTCAAGTGAAAGCCACAGAGAAAAAGTTAAAAAATAAAAGAAATAGGTTGTGAAAGAGGAAATTGGAGACGTTGCCCAATGACCAGGCATTTGAATACACACATTCAGCAATGATTTCAAAGATGATTGACGGAAGAAAAAGCTAATGTTAAAGCCTTGGTGTTTAAAGCTCACAAATGCCAACCGTTAGGGTTCGGGAATTATTCGGTGGGGGTTCAGTTCGAAAAAGGGACAAAAATCAGAAAATTTGGGATAAGTTCGGAAAATTAAAAACAACAATGAATAATTTAAAAAAAAAAATAGGAACATGAAATTTATCCTAATTCCTTAAAAAAACAAGCACTATGTACACAAGCAAACTCACGAAAAAATTACATAAAGCTTAAGCAAGCTTTATATAACTTAAGAAAATGGAAGAACCTAGATTACATGTTTGTATATGCAAACTAGTTAATATAAGCATTAAGCAATTCAGTAATGTATAGAAACAAAACAAATAATGAATAGATAAAATAAGAGAAGCAATATATGAGTGTATTTATTTGGCATAATATAGTTATTTAGCAAAATATAGAAATAACTCAGAATAAATAGCACATATCATATTTTTCTCTCAGATCGGTCGAAATTTGGCAGACTAACCAGCATGTAAATCATCGTTTTCTCTCAATTCAATCGAATGTAATCAAAATCTTTTAAATTTTTTTTACTCAAATAGAGTTTTCTCATTCTTCTTCTCTCAATTGGCGACTTCAGTCAAACGGAGATTTCTCGGTGTGAAATAAGTCCGGGTTATTGGTAATAACTCTATTGCTTGTAGAAAGTCCATTTTGTCCTTATTCTTATTTTGAAATTTAAATTAGCCTGAACGTATAATTTGTGATCCCAATTCGGAATAACTTTGGCATAAGTCCGAAATAAGTAATCAGTTTGGAAATTATTCACAAATAATTCGTTAATTCAGGAATTATTTGTCAGTTCGTTAAAAAAATTGCATTTTTAAACGTTACTCCTTAAAAAATGAATAATTCGGAAACAATTTGGGAATTATTCGAGAACTTTGTTACTATGATTCCAACGCCCAATTTTATGTTTGAGTGGATAGTTTCTGTTTTTCTTGATGACTATTAATATATTGAGGCTATTAATCTTTTAATAAGCAAAAGAAAATACAACGAGAAAGCCATCAATCTCAAGAAATACACTAATCTAAGCTCTTTGGCTCTCACAGCATTTCTTCAAGGGTTTTCAATGGAATATGAAATTGAATTGCAAACGTAACATTTTACAAGGCACTATCTTTTAATATGCTAATAAATGTAAAAGAACTACATTAAAAAAGTTAGTTAAATCTTAAGAGATGAGTTTAGATATAGCTTGTATTTTGCATATTGTTTAAGACAACAAACGTGTCGACACTGACACACCGCATACACAGGTGTTGTGACTTGTGACTCAAATCAAAAGAGCATGTGCAAAGGGACACAGACACATCTAATAGTCAAAATTTTAGTGTTCGTTGTAGACGCCCTATTTTGCATAGGCCTGAAAAGCCCAATGATGCCAAGTACTGATAGAGAGAGAGAGGATGAGATCCAGACTCCAGAAAATCCAAAAAAGTAAAGCCCAACTCCAAACCGAGCCTAAACCAACCCAGACCCAAGGGGCAAGGCCCATTTAGCTTAAAATTGACCTGCGCTCTCTAAAAGGGCACGCCCCTATTTTTGGCCTAATTCAGTTCCCGCGGCTTTTTGAAAGGCGCGATTTAGGGAAAACCCTAATTTCGACTTTGTTTTGCGTTCCAACGTATTTTGGGGTTATTTTTTAGTCCCACATCGCCCAGAAAGAGCGAAATCCTTATTTTTCACCTTATAAAAAGGATCCTCACCCCAACACATTCTGGAACTTTGAAGAGGTCCAGTTTTGCTAACCCATAATCTGGAGAACCCTCTAACTTTGGTGTGAACCTTCAAAAAATTCAGAAATTCCAACCATCGAAGCTATCAACCTAGGATTGATTTTCACCAACTTTGGGAAGAAACCATCGGAGTTCGGATCTCGCGGAATCATTCTCTTTTCAAATACTTGGAGCATCTAAAAGGAAAAAGGTATGCTACATCCCCATCTTCTACTTCTGCCCGTCCAAGTCTCTTCTTCCCTCACTTTCTTTGAGTAGCTCGGCGATTTCCCTCTTCACGGTTGTGCGAATGAGGAAATCCGGGTAAAAGAAAGAGCCGGAAGACCAGATATTTGACTTCTTATTCAGTTTTCTTTATTGTTAGTAGTTTTGTCCATTTTCCACCTAAATGTAGGCGGGGCCCCTCTTAACTCGGTCGAGAAGAGAAGTATGGCCGTTCGCCGATTTAAGGAAAATGAGGTTTTGCTGCGCAAGTAGAGAGAAACTCACCCTAACTCGGTCGGGGAGGGGTGGCTTTCCAATCTCGAAATAAAAGAAAACAAGTAGAGAGTAAATCGCCTTAACTCGGTCGAGGAGGGGCGGTTTTTCAATCTCGAAATAATAAAAAATGAGAGAATGATTTTAAATTAATTTAATGGAGAAAGTTAAGAGGTAACCGTCGCTCGACGGATGAGGTGGGGTGCCTAACACCTTCCCCAACTCATAAGAGAATCCTCGGACCCAATCTCGGTTTTTATTTAATCGAGGGTTTTTAATTGCGGGTGACCAATCACACCTAGAATCTTGATTGGTGGCGACTCTAACAGATCTCATCTTCTCATCAGTTGAAAAACACGGATGTGGGGAGGAGATCGACCCGGGCCGGCTATCGCACAGCTGGCGACTCTGCTGGGGACCTAGAGGATTCAAGTCTCGATTTAATATTCTCCATTAAATTAATTTTTGTTATTTTCATTTTTTTATTTGTCGTTTTCTTCTGTTTTATCTTTTGCACCGTACACAGCATCCACTTTCCCCCCATGTTGTCTGAAACCGAACTTACCCCATTTTTGGAACTAAGTAGTTGAACGACCATGGATAGACGGCGACGAAACATTCCAACCCCGATCATTTTGAATAAAGGAAGTGCAAGGGTCGTGCATAGATATTCTACGATTGTGGGACCCTTTTTAGTTTGGAATTAGAACCCTGTGAACCTCATATAGAAATATTTGTTGAGGACACGTTAACTTGCATGTTTTCTGATAATAGTATTGAATGATGAAAATGTTTAGAATAGTCATCTGCACAATGTTTAACTGAGTGGTGCCGTAAGTCTTTGGTATCTGCACTGGATATTACAAAGCAACTACCCAAAAAGCTCAAGCATTAGAACACTCCCTGTCCACTATATTGGTTATCTCCATGCTTTTTTATATATTGATGATTCGAGATTTTTAAGTCTCTGTTGATGGACACTTAGTTGTGAGGAACTTTTCTTTAGTTGAACCTTCAGACAAAAAAAAAAGAATGAGTCATTGTTTTTTTCCTAAGTCCTACGGGCAACCTTGTTAGAGGCTAAAACCTCTATCCTGCCTTTGTGTTAAAATCCCCTAAGTCCTACAGGCAACCTTGTTAGAGGTTAACACCTCTATCCCGCCTTCGTGTTTTTCCCCTAAGTCCTACGGGCAACCTTGTTAGAGGTTACACCTCTATCCCGCCTTTTGATCTTGACTCATTTTTTGAAAAAAAAAATAATAATAACAAAAATAAGTTCGAATCGATCGTTTTAGCTAAAAGAAAGTTCCCCATCAAAAGAAGTGTTCATCAACAAGGATTCTTCCCATATTTGATCCTCCCTTTTCTTTCTTATTCTCAGGTTATTCATTATAGCTCCGAGGAAGAAAGCTTTGTCCTCGTTGACTCAACCTGTTCGGAGTCCTTATTTGCTAAGATCCAGGCCGAGCTCTCCCGAAATAGCAGAAGATCATGAACCTGTCCGAAGCGAGTTCGAACAAAAAACCACAGATGAGTTGTCCGAATTGAGGAGTAACATGCAGAACTTGAATTTGATGATGGAGCGGCTTATGGCTCGGTTAGACAAAAGCCCAAAGAACCCGGAAGAATCGAATGATCAACCTAAATTCCAGAGACAAGCGCGGACGGAGGCACCGCCGCCACCCCCACCAAATGATCCGGGCCACACGGAGGAGCAACCCATTTATTTTGATCATCCAAGGATGACCCATTACGAAGAAGAAGAGTGGCGTCATGAAAGTTCGAAAAGTTCGTTGGCCACCCAAGTGGAGAAGCTCACAAACGACCTAAGGTTGGTTAAAGGGGCTGATCCGTTCACCAAGATAGGCATCGACAATCTATGCTTATATTCCGTAACAAACCTCCCACCTAATTTCAAGATCCCGGAATTTAAGCAGTACAGTGGTCAGGGCTGCCCAATACCTCATTTGAAACTTTATGGAGGAACCTTGGGAATATACGGGAAAAATGAACAGTTAATGCTACAAATTTTTCAGATGAGCTTGTCCGGAGGGGAGCTACAATGGTTCTCTGAACTTGATCATTCTAGGATCAAGTACTGGATGGATTTGGCGGAACGTTTTGTGGCACAGTATCGATACAACACGGAGGTAGTCCTTACCAGAATGGATCTCCTTAAAATGGAGAGAAAGGCTTCTGAATCATTCAGGGAACATGCCTACAGATGGCGAGACACAGCTGCAAAGGTTAGACCTCCTATGATGGAGGAAGAGATGGTTAGCACTTTCGTATCAACATTGAAGGCCCCATATTACGATCGTCTGGTGACACAGACGAAACAAAGCTTTGCAACCATCATTCAATACGGAGAAGGCATCGACGAAGGAGTAAGAATGGGTACGATCATGTATCATGCTACATTCCGTACAGTCATGGACACTTACGCGAATAGAGGACATACTGCAAAAAAGGCCTATACGGGTAATAAGAGAAAAGAGAGCAAGGCATCCGGGACAACGGCTACCACATATGGGCAAGTTGCTTATGCTCAGAATATTCAACCTACACCTTTCCGGTATCAAGTTCCAGTGATGAACTTAGGATTTGCCCAGCCTTTCCAAGCATCGGCTCCACAACAACATCAGCAGCGTCAGTACCAGAACCAGAACCAGTACCAGAATCAAGGTCAGGGTCAGAACCAAGGATACCAAAGAAGGTACCGTCACTTGGATCCCCTCCCCTCACGTCCATCCGAAATGCTGCGCACTTTGCTGAAAGAAGGTATTGTGAGTCCAGTAGAGCCAGGAGTACAAGACACAACTTCCAGATTTTACAACGCCAATCAGAATTGCGAGTACCATATGAATGCCCCGGGGCATTCCACGGATAGGTGCTGGATACTAAAGCACAAAATCCAAGATCTGATTGAGAACAAGAGAATTGTCATTCCACCAGCTCCCTCTGGCATCCATCAGAACCCCCTTCCAACTTACAACCACAACGGGACATCTACCTCTAGAACCATCAATGCCCTTGAATGGGACGGCCTTGATTTTGATCCATCTCAATTAATTCAGAAACCCGGGACAAAGTTCAGGGTTTACTTCAAGAACAAAAAGGCTTCTCTTCCGGTTAATACTGTCAATGACCAAAGGCCGCCAATTGTGTTCAATTGGCCTTCCCCTACTGTCACTCCCCCTAAGCCGATCGTATTTGATTGGCCTATTCCTCCACCGGCCCAAGAATCAAAAACAATTGTATTCGATTGATCTATCCCTCCAGCTAGCCGAGTTCCAACCCCTAAGCCGATCATATTTGACTGCCCACTCCACAACCCCCTGTGGATTTGAAAAGAATGTTGTTTCACTACAACAACATCCACTAACCAAAAAGGGGAGAGGCCAGAAGAACCATTGCTGATGTGGACAATCTTAACCGATATGGGCAGGTCTATAGATCCGACCCGTCTAAGGTCAAGGGAAAGGGAAAAATGAACGAGACGGCCATGGAGAAAGAGGCCAGAGAAAACAAAGAAAGAGAAGAAGCAAGGGAGAAAGAAAGAAGAAAGAAAGAGAAAAAGCAGAAGAGAACCGGAAGAATGAAGATGAGAGAAAGAATCAGGAAAGAACCAGGAGATACAAGGTCAGTGACGAATCAATCCTGCAGGCCCTCAAGTCATCCAAAAAGGGAGAGTATTCAGTTCTAGAGCAAATGAACAAGATGTCTGCCCAAATCTCAATTCTCGATTTGCTCTTATCCTCTCAATTACACCGTAAGACTTTGTTAAAAGTATTAGATGAGGCTCAGGTTCCATCGACTATCTCTCCAGAAGACCTGGAAAAGGTAGTTAGTAATATCACTGCCCTCACCACAATTAACTTTGATGAAGAAGAATTGGGTCCCGAAGGAACTAATCATGCAAAAGCACTACACATCACAATGCTATGCAACGAAATGATTGTGGCGAGGGTCCTGATTGACAATGGGTCAGCCTTAAATGTCTCTCCACGAGCCACCATCCAGAGCCTTAGAATTAGCGAAGAAAACATCAAACCCAATGGGATGACTATCCGGGCTTTTGATAGCTCTAAGAGGTAGGTTGTAGGAGAGATTGACCTAGAAGTGACCATAGGCCCGCATAACTTTGATATCACCTTTCAGGTGGTAGATATTCCGGCTGCCTTTAACCTTTTGCTTGGTCGTCCCTGGCTTCATTCAGCCGGGGCAGTGCCATCGTCTCTCCATCAGAGGTTGAAATACATTAAAGACGATGAGGTTATCACGATCCTCGTAAAAAACATGCCCTCGATAAGACATCAGTTTGATATTCCTTTCATCGACTTGGAATATCCCAAAGAGGTTCCCGGGTTTCATTCTTTCGAGTTCACTTCAATGAACAGCATACCCAGGATGCGAGGACTAATGGAGCCAGGAGGCATTGATGTTAGTGCAATGGTAACAAGGATAATGACAAACCAGGGATATCTGAAAGGAGAAAGCTTAGGCCGAAACCTCCAAGGGATTACCACTCCTCTAGTACCAAAGACCTCACCCCTTAGGTTTAGTTTAGGGTACCAACCAACTGCCGAAGAGCAAATTCAAAAATCTAAAGAGTTGAGAATGGCTAAGCTTGATGAGTCTCAGAAAGACCCGGGATGGATTCCTCACATCAGGGAAACCTTCCCCTATCCATCTTATGTCATTCGGCCGGAGCCGGATAATCAACCCAAGGGTAGAGTTGAATCTGAATTTGATGAGATATTTGATTTGTCACTTCTTTTTGAAGAAGTGACAATAAATGGTTCTAACACCTCTATGATGGTTAGTCCTTCAGGATTACAGGAAATTCCACATGAAGAAGAGCAAGAAGGATGTGAGCAAGAAGGATGCGAGGTAATGATGATGGATGATCAACAAGATGATGAACAGGAGATATCAATTCGCCCACTCAGAGCGAATGAAACACTCAAGAATTGGGAAATAGTTTCCCGACGGTGCCCAGCCAACTGCGGTGAGAATGCCGAAATGGCCCTTAAAAAAAAAATTTGTTAAATGAAGGATTGCTACCAAGGGATGGGCCTTCGTCCTCGGCTAGCGTTAATTTAGGTCATTTCATAAAAAATCCAAAAAATATTTTTCGTTTTCCTCGCCAGCTACCCAGGTATGGACCTTCGACCTCAGGTAGAATTAATTTAGGTCACCTCTCAAAAAATCAAAAAAATATTTTCAGTTATCCTAACCCTAGTTATTTTCAAGAAAAACCCAAAAAAATAATCTTTAAAGAATTTGGAAAAGAAGATGAACTCATGGAGCTTGAAAATGAAGATGACAGAGAAGATTTGGAGCCTCCAAAAGAGATTCTAGATCTTCTAGAACGTCACGAAAAAGGTGTCTAGTCTAATATAGAAGAGACCGAGTCAATAAACCTGGGTACTGAGGAAAAACCCCAATTGGTGAAAATCGGAACTCAACCCACCACCCAGCAGCGGATTGACTTAACTGAACTTCTAAAGGAATACAAGGATATTTTCGCCTGGTCATATGAGGACATGCCGGGGCTTGACATAGACCTGGTTGTACATCGGCTCCCACTCATTCCTGAAGCTAAGCCGGTCAAGCAAAAATTAAGAAGACTCCGACCTGAGTGGACATTAAAGATCAACGATGAAGTCATGAAGCAATTCCAAGCAGGATTTCTCGTAGTCTCCTCATATCCTGAGTGGCTAGCCAATGTGGTTCCAATACCAAAGAAAGATGGAAAAGTCCGTATGTGTGTTGACTATCGTAATCTTAACAAAGGAAGTCCCAAGGATGATTTTCCCCTCCCTCACATCAATATTCTCGTCGACAACACTGCAGGCCATTAAACACTCTCTTTCACGGATGGATTTTCAAGATATAATCAGATAAAAATGGTTGAAGAAGACAGGGAGAAGACTGCTTTCATAACTCCTTGGGGGACCTTCTGCTACAGGGTGATGCCATTCGGGCTCAAGAACGCCAGAGCTACATACCAACGTGCAATGATTACTCTGTTTCACGACATGATGCACAAAGAAGCCAAGGTATATGTTGATGACATGATCATCAAGTCACTAAAGGGAGAGGATCACCTTATGGATTTAAGGAAATTATTCAAGCGGCTGAGGAAGTTTCAACTACGACTGAATCCTGCAAAATGTGTGTTTGGGGTGTCTTCGGGTAACTTGGTTTCATTGTCAGTCAAAGAAGGATAGAAGTGGATCCGGCAAAGGCGATAATTGACATGCCAGCTCCAAAATCAGAAAAGGAAGTGCGTGGTTTTTTGGGAATACTGCAATATATTAGTAGGTTCATATCCCAACTATTACCTATTTGTGAACCCATCTTCAAGCTTCTCAGAATAAATCAACCAAAAGAGTGGAACGAAGAATGCCAACAAGCCTTTGATAAGATCAAGAACTATCTGCTTAATCCACCAGTATTGGTTCCTCCTACACCTGGCCGACCTCTACTGATGTACCTGTCAATTTCTGAAAACTCTATGAGATGTGTACTGGGGCAGCATGATGAAACCGGAAGGAAGGAAAGAGCTATTTACTATCTCAGCAAAAAGTTCACTGATTACGAGACAAGGTACTCAACTCTTGAAAAGACTTGCTGTGCAATGGTCTGGGCCTCGCAACGCCTGAGACACTACATGTTGAGCCACTCAACTATGCTGATAGCTCGAATAGACCCTTTCAAGTACCTTTTTGAGAAGCCGGCACTCACAGGACGGACTGCACGATGGCAAATGCTTCTCTCTGAATTTGACATCACTTACATGACCCAGAAGGCGATCAAGGGACAGGCCATTGCAGATCATTTAGCAGATCATCCACTACCAGACTATGAACCAATGAAAACCAATTTTCCAGATGAAGCTATATTGTTCATGGCTGGCGAAGTAGAAGAAGAGTCAAAGACCAACTGGAAAATGTATTTCGACGGAGCGGCAAACAAGCATGGATAGCAGTCTTAGTGTCTCCTGAGGGTAAGCAAATTCCCATTGCAGTGAAGATGAAGTTCGAGTGCACAAACAATGTTGCTGAATACGAAGCCTGCATCATCGGTCTACAAGCAGCTGTGGACTTGAACATTAAAGCAGTGGAGGTCTTTGGAGACTCTACTCTCATTATTTTTCAGGCTACAGGAGATTGGCAAACAAGGGATTCCAAGCTAATTCCTTACCATGAGTATCTAGACGACATCAACGACAGTTTCGAGCACATCACATTTACACACTTACCAAAAACGGAGAACAGATTTGCAGATGCCCTAGCCACCCTGGCCTCGATCATCAACATTCCTGAAGGGGTCGACATCCGGTCGATTGAGATCGAGGTTAGGGATGAACCAGCCCATTGCATGCCGATTGAAGAAGACGGAGAAGATGTGCCGAACGGAAGACCCTGGTACCATGACATAAAGCAGTACTTAAAAGATAGAACATTCCCGCTCGATGCCAATGCCAATGATCGACGAACTCTTCAAAGATTGGCCGAGCAATTCTTTCTGAGTACGGGGAATCTCTATAAGAAAACTTTCAATCACATACTCTTTCGATGTGTGGAGGCAAAAGAAGCATAAAAGATTGTTAAAGATGTCCATGAAGGGATATGCGGCCCACACATGAATGGTCATATGTTAACTAAGAAGATCTTAAATTTGGGTTACTACTGGATAACTATGGAGCGCGACTATAATGAACATATGAAGAAATGTCACCTTTGCCAGATCTATGCCAACAAGATACAGGCTCCGGCCTCAGAGCTCCATAATATGACAACCCCTTGGCCGTTCTCCATGTGGGGCCTAGATGTTATTGGGCCAATTAATCCGAAGGCATCAAATGGAAACAGATTCATACTAGTTGCAATTGATTACTTCACAAAGTGGGTAGAAAAAGCTTCCTATGCGAGCGTGACAAAGGGCCAAGTAGTCAAGTTCATGAAGAGGGACATTATCTGCAGATACGGAGTTCCAAGTCAGATCATCATTGACAATGCCAAAAATTTCAAGAACAGGCAAATGACGGCGCTATGCGAACAGTTCAAGATATCTCACCATAACTCCACTCTGTACCGTCCTCAGATGAATGGTGCAGTCGAAGCAGCCAACAAGAACTTGAAGCGGATTATTGAGAAGATGACAATTACTTATAAAGATTGGCATGAAATGCTACCATTTGCACTTCATGCATATAGAACCTCAATCCGCACCTCAGTAGGGGCAACCCCTTTTTCACTGGTTTATGGTATGGAGGCTATCTTACAATTGAAGTTAAAATTCCGTCACTCAGAGTACTCATGGAAGCTGAGCTCGAAGAAACAGAATGGATACAGGCCCGGTTCGACCAACTCAATTTAATTGAAGAAAAGAGACTGAATGCTATATGTCATGGCCAATGCTATCAAAGGAGAATGGCTAGAGCTTATTCAAAGAGAGTCCGACCACGGGAATTCAAAGAAGGTGATTTAGTGCTCAAAAAGATGTTGCCACACCAGACTGATGCACGAGGAAAATTCAAGTCTAATTATAATGGTCCGTACGTGGTCAGGAAAGCGCTATCTGGAGGAGCCCTCATATTGGCAGAGATGGATGGAGATGATCTCCCTGAGCCGGTTAATTCAGATTCAGTTAAAAGGTATTATGCATAACTCAACTCTATAGGAACATGACTAAAGTTAAAATGAAGAGAGGCCTTCTTTGCTATAATCTCGACAATTCTTCCAGTTATCCTTTTGCTTAGCCCTTTGAGCCTGAAAGTTTTATTCACCAAACAATGACATTGTTTGCATCCCAGACTGGGGCATTTTTGAGAAAGAAGAAGAATCAAATCAATCAAGGCAAAATGTCCAATTTATTTATACCGGGATAATTTTATTCGATTCAAGAGACTCATGCCACTCCAAGTACTCTCATACTGGGGCAGTTTTTTTTTGTTACCCTTTAAAAAAAAAAAAAATCGAGTAGCCCAAAGAGAAAGCGCAAAGACTAACAAGGATCCCCAGAGCAAGCAGTGTCATACCCGACCCTAACATGTGCAAAAATTCTTTGAGCCTTATCCCTTCATTTCAAAAAAACCTCAACCATGGCTTATGTTTCGTCCTACTACTAAGTCCTCTCCGATTAATGATGTCCGTAAGTACTAAGGTTTGAATTATGCATGATCCCTTCATACCGGCAAGGATGGACGAGATTACTTGAGAAAAGATCATAAAGGAAAGTATGATATGAAAGGGCATAATGAAAACCCGCAAGGGCGTTGTGAGTAAAAACATCATATCATGGCAAGAATCAATTGCCACGGGCTTGGTAAAACCCCCCAGGGCGCCAATGCCCAAAAATTATGTGGGCCAGACTTGGTGAAAACCGTGACAGGCACTAAGGGTAAAAGAGGCATAAAAATAAAATAGTAAAATAAAATAAAATAAAATATGGTGTCTTCTTTGTTCTAATCTGGAGTCAACTCGAGCAACAGAAGTTTTCAAGCCCGGCATGACCATGGTCTGAAATAGGGTGGATCTTACTTGCAGTACTTCGGATAATTCGAGGTATTCATGGTGAACTTGCACAAGGTAATTTTGTATTAGTTTGAACACCATGTGTCAACGTATACATCTTCTAATCCAAATTCTTTAAAGGTTTAAAAAAAAAAAATAAATTGTGCTTACATGGTGCTCGAACTACGCCGGTCTGATTCCCATCTTAAGGGATACGTAGGCAACCTTCATAAGTGCGACCCCATTAATGGAAAGATTTCAGTGTGTTTCTTTCTCTTTTCCCTTTAGTGCATGAAAAAGTAGTATTTTTGGTCGATGACGAGAATTCTGAAAAAAAAAAAAAAAAAAAGGAGAAAACAATTCTTTTATTGAATAAAACATAATTCTGAGACCCATAAATATGAAAACAATATTTTCAATAGAAAGTAATATCAAACTCTAAGACAGGTGCTGTAGACTCAATCCGAATCTGAAGAAGCGCCGCCTTGGTCCTTCAACTTATGTCGAAGACGAGCCAGCTCCGCATTCAATTTCAAGATCACCTCCTGGCTAGTAGACTTCTTTCCACCAATGAGATTCTGGAAATACTGAAACTCCTCATTCACAGTTTCTAGAATATCAACCTGAGCTTTCAAATCCCGTATGCGATCCTGATATGCAGCAGCTTCAATCCCCATTTTGGCAACCTCAGCTTTCAAACCGGCATTTTCTGCAAGAAGGGAAGTTATCCTTTCTTCTAACCCTTTATAAGTTGGTTGGTCTTCAATAAGCACAGTATTCATTGGTTCCTTTCTTTTCTCACCTACACAGGGATGCGGAGGAGAAACATAAGGGAGACAACAGTCGGTGAGCCATCTGACATATTCACCAGTGACAAGAGATTCTTGGTCATCACCAAAAATAGTCTTCACTCTTGATTTCCAGCCGGCAAGAAGACGAGAGATGAGTTTTTCAGATGAAGGCCCAAACTCGACCACATCCTTTATGGCCTTGATGATAGGAATGCCATGAGTACGTCCAAATTGTCGCACTACCCGGTTTGGAAAGTAATGGCTGGAACCTCGAAGACCAATTAAAATGAGATGATGTTTTCCGGATGTACCTAAGATGATCTCTACAACATGAAGCCAAGAACACTTCCATACCAGCATATCCGGAGCCAACATGATAAGTTGATCGTACCACATCTCTAGGCTATCCAGAAAAGGAGGAATATCACTGAAAGAGAAATGCGATTCGATCAAATCCTGTCTCATAAAAGCCGGAGTAGCAAGGGGGTTGCAGAACTTGAGATGCTCTAATAGCCATATCTGTAACAAGGAAATACATCCTCTGAAGAAGCCGCCTCTCTTCTGGACACACCGATCCAAAGCCCTAAAAGTCTCAGCCAGCAACGTGGGGATGAAGGAATGACCTGTCATTATCTGCTCAACTACTTCCAATATCTGCATATCGATGTAATTGAAACTCAAAGGAAGTAATACATGTCCAACAACTGCAAGAGCCAAGGCACGGAAGCGGTACTGGGGCCAAGAACCAAGAGGCCAACAAATGAGGGAGTGCTAATCCAACTGGGATTCCTCGGGGAGTAGTCAATTAGAAATTTCAAAGAGCAACAGAAATAATTCTCCTCACCATCTAATTTCAAAGAGCAACGGAAATAACGGCCACCTTCCGTGCCTTGGCTCTTGCAGTTGTTGGGCATGTATTACTTCCTTGAGTTTCAATTACATCGATATGCAGATATTGGAAGTAGTTGAGCAGATAATGACAGGTCATTCCTTCATCCCCATGTTGCTGGCTGAGACTTTTAGGGCTTTGGATCGGTGTGTCCAGAAGAGAGGCGGCTTCTTCAGAGGATGTATTTTCTTGTTACAGATATGGCTATTAGAGCATCTCAAGTTCTGCAACCCCCTTGCTACTTCGGCTTTTATGAGACAGGATTTGATCGAATCACAATTCTTTTTCAGTGATATTCCTCCTGTTACAACTTAATTTAATCCAAATTAATGGACATAAAATCAAGAGTAAAAATAATATACTTGCAAGTGCACAAGTGACACAGTTGATGTATCTGGTGAGCACAGGGTCGAATCCACAGGGATTGACTATTGTGCAACAAGAATTAAGGAAACGAAATCTAGAGAAAAAAGAGATTTAAAATCAGTTTTCCACTCAATGAGAATGGAGCAAAAATTACTGTTACTATGAAGCAATGAAAAAGAGGTCTAAGGTTTCAGGAAAATCCACCTATCCCTCCTTATGCTTAGATTTGGATGAAAACACATCTAGAATTAAATAATAATTTAATCTAGATGGAAAATTATACGATAAAACCACTAACCATTAAATTCAATTGAATAATTAGAGAAATAAAAAATCACTTTGTATCCAACTCACAGGGGATCCAAGCATTCCATATATCATTCGATCATATGAAATCAAAGAACATATAGAGAGGAACAATTAACCAAACTAAGAAAATTATTCAATTAAAATAAATAATCAAACCATCCACATCATCCACATAAATTGGAAAAAGGTTTCAAATCCCTAACCTTAAAAGGGTGTTTAGCCAACCATGTTTGGAGTTGTCATCCTCCTTAATGGTTTTCCAAACACTACAATAAAATAACTCCAAAAAAACTAAAGAAGAAGAGAGAAAAGAGAATGAGAAAAGATCAGAGAGAGCCCCAAAAGTCTCTCACTTTAGGTTTATATAGACTAAAGGGAAGAAGAGAAGGGAAAGAAAAACAAAAGAGAAACTTCTAATTCCAAAATTCCAACCAAAATTGCACTTCCTTCCTCTTGATGACATGGTTTGACCCCTTAAACGTCCGAATTAGGGGATCTTTGTGAAATACAATTTTGTTCCCCTTTAAGTCTTCTTTCCAAAACAACCAAACCTTGCCTTAATCCGAATTTTGAGTCAAAAGTTATGTCCAAATTAGTAAGTACTGTCCAGATTAGGCGGGGAATCCGGGAAATCCTCCTTCTTTGTTTGAGATTGGTTGCTAAATAATAGCACTCCTCTAGCCATCCACGAAATTTCTTGCCTTTCTTGTAGATTTAGTTGACCTCCATTAAGCTCCTTACTTGAATTCTAAAATCCACCCAAAATAAAGAGTTCTTGTGACCAAAATAGGCTTTCTCCTTTCTTCTGAAATAGAAACATCAATATAGCACACTTCTTCTTTCTAATTCAAGAGAATTCCACCATTTTTATGCCAAAATCATATTAATCCATATCTTCCTAAGATTCTCCAGCCATGTTGTAGAATCTTTCTATACTTGGTCTTGGGCTTTGCTCTTGGGCTTTGACTCTTTGACTTGAGACTTGGCTTCTTGGACTTTTGGCTTGGGCTATGCACTTTGGGCTCTAACTCCTTTAGATCTTTGAGTTGAACATGGGCTATTTGAAACTTTGGACTTCTTGAATCCCGAGAGTAATCTGGGGTTAGGATTCCTACAAAAAATAAATACACGTAATAAGTCTCTCTTAAAATATTTTGCATGCGGCCTTCCAAGACATGTATAAATACATGCAAATGTATCATGAAAATTAAGAGAAAGAGGACAACGCAATGGTGAGGAGAAAATACACCACTTTACGTGTAAAAATGAAGATATAAACCAAAGAAGTATGATAATGCTTATTTAATGAGAATAATTAAGCAAAATTAAGCACTTATCACCTCCTTTTCTGGATAGTCCAGAGATGTGGTACGATCAACTTATCATGTTGGCTCCGGATATGCTGGTATGGAAGTGTTCTTGGCTTCATGTTGTAGAGATCATCTCAGGTACATCCGGGAAAACTCATCTCATTTTAATTGGTCTTCGAGGTTCCAGCCATTACTTCCAAACCGGGTAGTGCGACAATTTGGATATACACAGGGCATTCCTATCATCGAGGCCATAAAGGATGTGGTCGAGTTTGGGCCTTCATCTGAAAAACTCATCTCTTGTCTTCTTACCGGCTGGAAATCACGAGTGAAGACTACTTTTGGGGATGACCAAGAATCTCTTGTCACCGGAGAATATGTCAGATGGCTCACCGATTGTTGTCTCCCTTATGTTTCTCCTCCGCATCCCTGTGTAGGTGAGAAAAGAAAGGAACCAATGAATACTGTGCTTATTGAAGATCAACCATCTTATAAAGGGTTAGAAGAAAGGATAACTTCCCTTCTTGCAGAAAATGCCGGTTTGAAAGCTGAGGTTGCTAACATGGGGATTGAAGCTGCTGCATATCAGGATCGCATACGGGATTTGAAAGTTCAGGTTGATGTTCTAGAAACTGTGAATGAGGAGTTTGAGTATTTCTAGAATCCCATTGGTGGAAAGAAGCCACTAGCCAGGAGGTGATCTTGAAATTGAATGCGGAGCTGGCTCGTCTTTGGCATAAGTTGAAGGACCAAGGTGGCGCTTCTTCAGATTCGGATTGAGTATACAGCACCTATCTTAGAGTTCGAAAATACTTTCTATTGAAAATATTGTTTTCATATTTATGGGTCTCAGAACTCTGTTTTATTCAATAAAATTGTTTTCTCCTTTTTTTTTTTTTTTTCAGAATTCTCGTCATCGACCAAAACTACTTTTTCATGCACTAAAGGGAAAAAAGAAAGAAACACACTGAAATCTTTCCATTAATGGGGTCGCACCTATGAAGGTTGCCTACGTATCCCTTAAGATGGGAATCTGACTGGCGTAGTTCGAGCACCATGCAAGCACAAATTTTTTTTTTTTTTTTTTTGAACCTTTAAAGAATTCGGGTTAGAAGATGTATACGTTGACACATGGTGTTCAACTAATACAAAATTACCTTGTGCAAGTTCACCTTGAATACCTCGAATTATCCGAAGTACTGCAAGTAAGATCCACCCTATTTCAGACCATGGTCATGCCGAGCTTGAAAACTCTGTTGCTTGAGTTGACTCCAGATTAGAACAAAGAAGACACCATATTTTATTTTATTATTTTTTTTATTATTTTTTTTACTATTTTTTTATGCCTCTTTTACCCTTAGTGCCTGTCACAGTTTTCACCAAGTCTGGCCCACATAATGTTTGGGCATTGGCGCCCGGGGGGTTTTCACCAAGCTCGTGGCAATTGATTCTTGCCATGATATGATGTTTTTACTCACAACGCCCTTGCGGGTTTTCATTGTGCCCTTTCATATCATACTTTCCTTTATGATCTTTTCTCAAGTAATCTCGTCCATCCTTGCCGGTATGAAGGGATCATGCATAATTCAAACCTTAGTACTTACGGACATCATTAATCGGAGAGGACTTAGTAGTAGGACGAAACATAAGCCATGGTTGAGGTTTTTTGAAATGAAGGGATAAGGCTCAAAGAGTTTTGCACATGTTAGGGTCGGGTATGACACTGCTTGCTCTGGGGATCCTTGTTAGTCTTTGCGCTTTCTCTTTGGTATCGATTCTTTTTTTTTTTTTTTTTTTTAAGGGTAACAAAAAAAAACTGCCCCAGTATGAGAGTACTTGGAGTGGCATGAGTCTTTTGAATCGAATAAAATTACCCCAGTATAAATTTCAGGAATTATTTGTCAGTTCGTTAAAAAAATTGCATTTTTAAACGTTACTCCTTAAAAATGAATAATTCGGAAACATTTGGAATTATTCGAGAACTTTTTTACTATGATTCAACGCCCAATTTTATGTTTGAGTGGATAGTTTCTGTTTTTTCTTGATGACTATTAATATATTGAGGCTATTAATCTTTTAATAAGCAAAAGAAAATACAACGAGAAGCCATCAATCTCAAGAAATACACTAATCTAAGCTCTTTGGCTCTCACAGCATTTCTTCAAGGTTTTCAATGGAATATGAAATTGAATTGCAAACGTAACATTTTACAAGGCACTATCTTTTAATATGCTAATAAATGTAAAAGAACTACATTAAAAAGTTAGTTAAATCTTAAGAGATGAGTTTAGATATAGCTTGTATTTTGCATATTGTTTAAGACACAAACGTGTCGACACTGACACACCGCATACACAGGTGTTGTGACTTGTGACTCAAATCAAAAAGCATGTGCAAAGGGACACAGACACATCTAATAGTCAAAATTTTAGTGTTCGTTGTAGACGCCCTATTTTGCATAGGCCTGAAAAGCCCAATGATGCCAAGTACTGATAGAGAGAGAGAGGATGAGATCCAGACTCCAGAAAATCCAAAAAGTAAAGCCCAACTCCAAACCGAGCCTAAACCAACCCAGACCCAGGGGCAAGGCCCATTAGCTTAAAATTGACCTGCGCTCTCTAAAGGGCACGCCCCTATTTTTGGCCTAATTCAGTTCCCGCGGCTTTTTGAAAGGCGCGATTTAGGGAAAACCCTAATTTCGACTTTGTTTTGCGTTCCAACGTATTTTGGGGTTATTTTTTAGTCCCACATCGCCCAGAAAGAGCGAAATCCTTATTTTTCACCTTATAAAAGGATCCTCACCCCAACACATTCTGGAACTTTGAAGAGGTCCAGTTTTGCTAACCCATAATCTGGAGAACCTCTAACTTTGGTGTGAACCTTCAAAAAATTCAGAAATTCCAACCATCGAAGCTATCAACCTAGGATTGATTTTCACCAACTTTGGGAAGAAACCATCGGAGTTCGGATCTCGCGGAATCATTCTCTTTTCAAATACTTGGAGCATCTAAAGGAAAAAGTATGCTACATCCCCATCTTCTACTTCTGCCCGTCCAAGTCTCTTCTTCCCTCACTTTCTTTGAGTAGCTCGGCGATTTCCCTCTTTCACGGGTGTGCGAATGAGGAATCCGGGTAAAGAAAGAGCCGGAAGAACCAGATATTTGACTTCTTATTCAGTTTTCTTTATTGTTAGTAGTTTGTCCATTTTCCACCTAAATGTAGGCGGGGCCCCTCTTAACTCGTCGAGGAAGAGAAGTAGGAGCCGTTCGCCGATTTAGGAAAATGAGGTTTTGCTGCGCAAGTAAGAGAAAACTCACCCTAACTCGGTCGGGGAGGGGTGGCTTTTCCAATCTCGAAAATAAAAAAAACAGTAGAGAGTGAAATCGCCTTAACCGGTCGGGAGGGGCGGTTTTTCAATCTCCGAATAATAAAAAATGAGAGAATGATTTTAAATTAATTTATGGAGAAAGTTAAGAGGTAAACCGTCGTCGACGGATGAGGTGGGGTGCCTAACACCTTCCCCAACTCATAAGAGAATCCCGGACCCCATCTCGGTTTTTATTTATCGCAGGGTTTTTAATTGCGGGTGGACCAATCACACCTAGAATCTTGATTGGTGGCGACTCTAACAGATCTCATCTTCTCATCAGTGAAAAACACGGATGTGGGGAGAGATCGACCCGGGCCGGCTATCGCACAGCTGGCGACTCTGCTGGGGACCTAGAGGATTCAAGTCTCGATTTAATATTCGCCATTAAATTAATTTTGTTATTTTCATTTTTTTATTTGTCGTTTTCTTACTGTTTTATCTTTTGCACGCGTACACAGCATCCACTTTCCCCCCATGTTGTCGGAAACCGAACTTACCCCATTTTTGGAACTAAGTAGTTGAACGACCATGGATAGACGCGACAGAAACTTCCAACCCCGATCATTTGAATAAAGGAAGTGCAAGGGTCCGTGCATAGATATTTCTACGATTGTGGGACCCTTTTTAGTTTGGAATTAGAACCCTGTGAACCTCATATAGAAATAATTGTTGAGGACACGTTAACTTGCATGTTTTCTGATAATAGTAGTGAATGATGAAAAATGTTAGAATATCATCTGCACAATGTTTAACTGAGTGGTGCCGTAAGTCTTTGGTATCTGCACTGGATATTACAAAGCAACTACCCAAAAAGCTCAAGCATTAGAACACATCCCTGTCCACTATATTGGTTATCTCCATGCTTTTTTATATATTGATGATTCGAGATTTTTAAGTCTCTGTTGATGGACACTTAGTTGTGAGGAACTTTTCTTTAGTTTAACCTTCAGACAAAAAAAAAAGAATGAGTCATTGTTTTTTTCCTAAGTCCTACGGGCAACCTTGTTAGAGGCTAAAACCTCTATCCTGCCTTTGTGTTAAAATCCCCTAAGTCCTACAGGCAACCTTGTTAGAGGTTAACACCTCTATCCCGCCTTCGTGTTTTCCCCTAAGTCCTACGGGCAACCTTGTTAGAGGTTACACCTCTATCCCGCCTTTTGATCTTGACTCATTTTTTGAAAAAAAAAATAATAATAACAAAATAAGTTCGAATCGATCGTTTTAGCTAAAAGAAAGTTCCCCATCAAAGAAGTGTTCATCAACAAGGATTCTTCCCATATTTGATCCTCCCTTTCTTTCTTATTCTCAGGTTATTCATTATAGCTCCGAGGAAGAAAGCTTTGTCCTCGTTGACTCAACCTGTTCGGAGTCCTTATTTGCTAAGATCCAGGCCGAGCTCTCCCGAAATAGCAGAAGATCATGAACCTGTCCGAAGCGAGTTCGAACAAAAAACCACAGATGAGTTGTCCGAATTGAGGAGTAACATGCAGAACTTGAATTTGATGATGGAGCGGCTTATGGCTCGGTTAGACAAAAGCCCAAAGAACCCGGAAGAATCGAATGATCAACCCTACATTCCAGAGACAAGCGCGGACGGAGGCACCGCCGCCACCCCACCAAATGATCCGGGCCACACGGAGGAGCAACCCATTTATTTGATCATCCAAGGATGACCATTACGAAGAAGAAGAGTGGCGTCATGAAAGTTCGAAAAGTTCGTTGGCCACCCAAGTGGAGAAGCTCACAAACGACCTAAGGTTGGTTAAAGGGGCTGATCCGTTCACCAAGATAGGCATCGACGATCTATGCTTATATTCCGTACAAACCTCCCACCTAATTTCAAGATCCCGGAATTTAAGCAGTACAGTGGTCAGGGCTGCCCAATACCTCATTTGAAACTTTATGGAGGAACCTTGGGAATATACGGGAAAAATGAACAGTTAATGCTACAAATTTTTCAGATGAGCTTGTCCGGAGGGGAGCTACAATGGTTCTCTGAACTTGATCATTCTAGGATCAAGTACTGGATGGATTTGGCGGAACGTTTTGTGGCACAGTATCGATACAACACGGAGGTAGTCCTTACCAGAATGGATCTCCTTAAAATGGAGAGAAAGGCTTCTGAATCATTCAGGGAACATGCCTACAGATGGCGAGACACAGCTGCAAAGGTTAGACCTCCTATGATGGAGGAAGAGATGGTTAGCACTTTCGTATCAACATTGAAGGCCCATATTACGATCGTCTGGTGACACAGACGAAACAAAGCTTTGCAACCATCATTCAATACGGAGAAGGCATCGACGAAGGAGTAAGAATGGGTACGATCATGTATCATGCTACATTCCGTACAGTCATGGACACTTACGCGAATAGAGGACATACTGCAAAAAAGGCCTATACGGGTAATAAGAGAAAGAGAGCAAGGCATCCGGGACAACGGCTACCACATATGGGCAAGTTGCTTATGCTCAGAATATTCAACCTACACCTTTCCGGTATCAAGTTCCAGTGATGAACTTAGGATTTGCCCAGCCTTTCCAAGCATCGGCTCCACAACAACATCAGCAGCGTCAGTACCAGAACCAGAACCAGTACCAGAATCAAGGTCAGGGTCAGAACCAAGGATACCAAAGAAGGTACCGTCACTTGGATCCCCTCCCCTCACGTCCATCCGAAATGCTGCGCACTTTGCTGAAAGAAGGTATTGTGAGTCCAGTAGAGCCAGGAGTACAAGACACAACTTCCAGATTTTACAACGCCAATCAGAATTGCGAGTACCATATGAATGCCCCGGGGCATTCCACGGATAGGTGCTGGATACTAAAGCACAAAATCCAAGATCTGATTGAGAACAAGAGAATTGTCATTCCACCAGCTCCCTCTGGCATCCATCAGAACCCCCTTCCAACTTACAACCACAACGGGACATCTACCTCTAGAACCATCAATGCCCTTGAATGGGACGGCCTTGATTTTGATCCATCTCAATTAATTCAGAAACCCGGGACAAAGTTCAGGGTTTACTTCAAGAACAAAAAGGCTTCTCTTCCGGTTAATACTGTCAATGACCAAAGGCCGCCAATTGTGTTCAATTGGCCTTCCCCTACTGTCACTCCCCCTAAGCCGATCGTATTTGATTGGCCTATTCCTCCACCGGCCCAAGAATCAAAAACAATTGTATTCGATTGATCTATCCCTCCAGCTAGCCGAGTTCCAACCCCTAAGCCGATCATATTTGACTGCCCACTCCACAACCCCCTGTGGATTTGAAAAGAATGTTGTTTCACTACAACAACATCCACTAACCAAAAAGGGGAGAGGCCAGAAGAACCATTGCTGATGTGGACAATCTTAACCGATATGGGCAGGTCTATAGATCCGACCCGTCTAAGGTCAAGGGAAAGGGAAAAATGAACGAGACGGCCATGGAGAAAGAGGCCAGAGAAAACAAAGAAAGAGAAGAAGCAAGGGAGAAAGAAAGAAGAAAGAAAGAGAAAAAGCAGAAGAGAACCGGAAGAATGAAGATGAGAGAAAGAATCAGGAAAGAACCAGGAGATACAAGGTCAGTGACGAATCAATCCTGCAGGCCCTCAAGTCATCCAAAAAGGGAGAGTATTCAGTTCTAGAGCAAATGAACAAGATGTCTGCCCAAATCTCAATTCTCGATTTGCTCTTATCCTCTCAATTACACCGTAAGACTTTGTTAAAAGTATTAGATGAGGCTCAGGTTCCATCGACTATCTCTCCAGAAGACCTGGAAAAGGTAGTTAGTAATATCACTGCCCTCACCACAATTAACTTTGATGAAGAAGAATTGGGTCCCGAAGGAACTAATCATGCAAAAGCACTACACATCACAATGCTATGCAACGAAATGATTGTGGCGAGGGTCCTGATTGACAATGGGTCAGCCTTAATGTCTCTCCACGAGCCACCATCCAGAGCCTTAGAATTAGCGAAGAAAACATCAAACCCAATGGGATGACTATCCGGGCTTTTGATAGCTCTAAGAGGTAGGTTGTAGGAGAGATTGACCTAGAAGTGACCATAGGCCCGCATAACTTTGATATCACCTTTCAGGTGGTAGATATTCCGGCTGCCTTTAACCTTTTGCTTGGTCGTCCCTGGCTTCATTCAGCCGGGGCAGTGCCATCGTCTCTCCATCAGAGGTTGAAATACATTAAAGACGATGAGGTTATCACGATCCTCGTAAAAAACATGCCCTCGATAAGACATCAGTTTGATATTCCTTTCATCGACTTGGAATATCCCAAAGAGGTTCCCGGGTTTCATTCTTTCGAGTTCACTTCAATGAACAGCATACCCAGGATGCGAGGACTAATGGAGCCAGGAGGCATTGATGTTAGTGCAATGGTAACAAGGATAATGACAAACCAGGGATATCTGAAAGGAGAAAGCTTAGGCCGAAACCTCCAAGGGATTACCACTCCTCTAGTACCAAAGACCTCACCCCTTAGGTTTAGTTTAGGGTACCAACCAACTGCCGAAGAGCAAATTCAAAAATCTAAAGAGTTGAGAATGGCTAAGCTTGATGAGTCTCAGAAAGACCCGGGATGGATTCCTCACATCAGGGAAACCTTCCCCTATCCATCTTATGTCATTCGGCCGGAGCCGGATAATCAACCCAAGGGTAGAGTTGAATCTGAATTTGATGAGATATTTGATTTGTCACTTCTTTTTGAAGAAGTGACAATAAATGGTTCTAACACCTCTATGATGGTTAGTCCTTCAGGATTACAGGAAATTCCACATGAAGAAGAGCAAGAAGGATGTGAGCAAGAAGGATGCGAGGTAATGATGATGGATGATCAACAAGATGATGAACAGGAGATATCAATTCGCCCACTCAGAGCGAATGAAACACTCAAGAATTGGGAAATAGTTTCCCGACGGTGCCCAGCCAACTGCGGTGAGAATGCCGAAATGGCCCTTAAAAAAAAAATTTGTTAAATGAAGGATTGCTACCAAGGGATGGGCCTTCGTCCTCGGCTAGCGTTAATTTAGGTCATTTCATAAAAAAATCCAAAAAATATTTTTCGTTTTCCTCGCCAGCTACCCAGGTATGGACCTTCGACCTCAGGTAGAATTAATTTAGGTCACCTCTCAAAAAATCAAAAAAATATTTTCAGTTATCCTAACCCTAGTTATTTTCAAGAAAAACCCAAAAAAATAATCTTTAAAGAATTTGGAAAAGAAGATGAACTCATGGAGCTTGAAAATGAAGATGACAGAGAAGATTTGGAGCCTCCAAAAGAGATTCTAGATCTTCTAGAACGTCACGAAAAAGGTGTCTAGTCTAATATAGAAGAGACCGAGTCAATAAACCTGGGTACTGAGGAAAAACCCCAATTGGTGAAAATCGGAACTCAACCCACCACCCAGCAGCGGATTGACTTAACTGAACTTCTAAAGGAATACAAGGATATTTTCGCCTGGTCATATGAGGACATGCCGGGGCTTGACATAGACCTGGTTGTACATCGGCTCCCACTCATTCCTGAAGCTAAGCCGGTCAAGCAAAAATTAAGAAGACTCCGACCTGAGTGGACATTAAAGATCAACGATGAAGTCATGAAGCAATTCCAAGCAGGATTTCTCGTAGTCTCCTCATATCCTGAGTGGCTAGCCAATGTGGTTCCAATACCAAAGAAAGATGGAAAAGTCCGTATGTGTGTTGACTATCGTAATCTTAACAAAGGAAGTCCCAAGGATGATTTTCCCCTCCCTCACATCAATATTCTCGTCGACAACACTGCAGGCCATTAAACACTCTCTTTCACGGATGGATTTTCAAGATATAATCAGATAAAAATGGTTGAAGAAGACAGGGAGAAGACTGCTTTCATAACTCCTTGGGGGACCTTCTGCTACAGGGTGATGCCATTCGGGCTCAAGAACGCCAGAGCTACATACCAACGTGCAATGATTACTCTGTTTCACGACATGATGCACAAAGAAGCCAAGGTATATGTTGATGACATGATCATCAAGTCACTAAAGGGAGAGGATCACCTTATGGATTTAAGGAAATTATTCAAGCGGCTGAGGAAGTTTCAACTACGACTGAATCCTGCAAAATGTGTGTTTGGGGTGTCTTCGGGTAACTTGGTTTCATTGTCAGTCAAAGAAGGATAGAAGTGGATCCGGCAAAGGCGATAATTGACATGCCAGCTCCAAAATCAGAAAAGGAAGTGCGTGGTTTTTTGGGAATACTGCAATATATTAGTAGGTTCATATCCCAACTATTACCTATTTGTGAACCCATCTTCAAGCTTCTCAGAATAAATCAACCAAAAGAGTGGAACGAAGAATGCCAACAAGCCTTTGATAAGATCAAGAACTATCTGCTTAATCCACCAGTATTGGTTCCTCCTACACCTGGCCGACCTCTACTGATGTACCTGTCAATTTCTGAAAACTCTATGAGATGTGTACTGGGGCAGCATGATGAAACCGGAAGGAAGGAAAGAGCTATTTACTATCTCAGCAAAAAGTTCACTGATTACGAGACAAGGTACTCAACTCTTGAAAAGACTTGCTGTGCAATGGTCTGGGCCTCGCAACGCCTGAGACACTACATGTTGAGCCACTCAACTATGCTGATAGCTCGAATAGACCCTTTCAAGTACCTTTTTGAGAAGCCGGCACTCACAGGACGGACTGCACGATGGCAAATGCTTCTCTCTGAATTTGACATCACTTACATGACCCAGAAGGCGATCAAGGGACAGGCCATTGCAGATCATTTAGCAGATCATCCACTACCAGACTATGAACCAATGAAAACCAATTTTCCAGATGAAGCTATATTGTTCATGGCTGGCGAAGTAGAAGAAGAGTCAAAGACCAACTGGAAAATGTATTTCGACGGAGCGGCAAACAAGCATGGATAGCAGTCTTAGTGTCTCCTGAGGGTAAGCAAATTCCCATTGCAGTGAAGATGAAGTTCGAGTGCACAAACAATGTTGCTGAATACGAAGCCTGCATCATCGGTCTACAAGCAGCTGTGGACTTGAACATTAAAGCAGTGGAGGTCTTTGGAGACTCTACTCTCATTATTTTTCAGGCTACAGGAGATTGGCAAACAAGGGATTCCAAGCTAATTCCTTACCATGAGTATCTAGACGACATCAACGACAGTTTCGAGCACATCACATTTACACACTTACCAAAAACGGAGAACAGATTTGCAGATGCCCTAGCCACCCTGGCCTCGATCATCAACATTCCTGAAGGGGTCGACATCCGGTCGATTGAGATCGAGGTTAGGGATGAACCAGCCCATTGCATGCCGATTGAAGAAGACGGAGAAGATGTGCCGAACGGAAGACCCTGGTACCATGACATAAAGCAGTACTTAAAAGATAGAACATTCCCGCTCGATGCCAATGCCAATGATCGACGAACTCTTCAAAGATTGGCCGAGCAATTCTTTCTGAGTACGGGGAATCTCTATAAGAAAACTTTCAATCACATACTCTTTCGATGTGTGGAGGCAAAAGAAGCATAAAAGATTGTTAAAGATGTCCATGAAGGGATATGCGGCCCACACATGAATGGTCATATGTTAACTAAGAAGATCTTAAATTTGGGTTACTACTGGATAACTATGGAGCGCGACTATAATGAACATATGAAGAAATGTCACCTTTGCCAGATCTATGCCAACAAGATACAGGCTCCGGCCTCAGAGCTCCATAATATGACAACCCCTTGGCCGTTCTCCATGTGGGGCCTAGATGTTATTGGGCCAATTAATCCGAAGGCATCAAATGGAAACAGATTCATACTAGTTGCAATTGATTACTTCACAAAGTGGGTAGAAAAAGCTTCCTATGCGAGCGTGACAAAGGGCCAAGTAGTCAAGTTCATGAAGAGGGACATTATCTGCAGATACGGAGTTCCAAGTCAGATCATCATTGACAATGCCAAAAATTTCAAGAACAGGCAAATGACGGCGCTATGCGAACAGTTCAAGATATCTCACCATAACTCCACTCTGTACCGTCCTCAGATGAATGGTGCAGTCGAAGCAGCCAACAAGAACTTGAAGCGGATTATTGAGAAGATGACAATTACTTATAAAGATTGGCATGAAATGCTACCATTTGCACTTCATGCATATAGAACCTCAATCCGCACCTCAGTAGGGGCAACCCCTTTTTCACTGGTTTATGGTATGGAGGCTATCTTACAATTGAAGTTAAAATTCCGTCACTCAGAGTACTCATGGAAGCTGAGCTCGAAGAAACAGAATGGATACAGGCCCGGTTCGACCAACTCAATTTAATTGAAGAAAAGAGACTGAATGCTATATGTCATGGCCAATGCTATCAAAGGAGAATGGCTAGAGCTTATTCAAAGAGAGTCCGACCACGGGAATTCAAAGAAGGTGATTTAGTGCTCAAAAAGATGTTGCCACACCAGACTGATGCACGAGGAAAATTCAAGTCTAATTATAATGGTCCGTACGTGGTCAGGAAAGCGCTATCTGGAGGAGCCCTCATATTGGCAGAGATGGATGGAGATGATCTCCCTGAGCCGGTTAATTCAGATTCAGTTAAAAGGTATTATGCATAACTCAACTCTATAGGAACATGACTAAAGTTAAAATGAAGAGAGGCCTTCTTTGCTATAATCTCGACAATTCTTCCAGTTATCCTTTTGCTTAGCCCTTTGAGCCTGAAAGTTTTATTCACCAAACAATGACATTGTTTGCATCCCAGACTGGGGCATTTTTGAGAAAGAAGAAGAATCAAATCAATCAAGGCAAAATGTCCAATTTATTTATACCGGGATAATTTTATTCGATTCAAGAGACTCATGCCACTCCAAGTACTCTCATACTGGGGCAATTTTTTTTTTGTTACCCTTTAAAAAAAAAAAAAATCGAGTAGCCCAAAGAGAAAGCGCAAAGACTAACAAGGATCCCCAGAGCAAGCAGTGTCATACCCGACCCTAACATGTGCAAAAATTCTTTGAGCCTTATCCCTTCATTTCAAAAAAACCTCAACCATGGCTTATGTTTCGTCCTACTACTAAGTCCTCTCCGATTAATGATGTCCGTAAGTACTAAGGTTTGAATTATGCATGATCCCTTCATACCGGCAAGGATGGACGAGATTACTTGAGAAAAGATCATAAAGGAAAGTATGATATGAAAGGGCATAATGAAAACCCGCAAGGGCGTTGTGAGTAAAAACATCATATCATGGCAAGAATCAATTGCCACGGGCTTGGTAAAAACCCCCCAGGGCGCCAATGCCCAAAAATTATGTGGGCCAGACTTGGTGAAAACCGTGACAGGCACTAAGGGTAAAAGAGGCATAAAAATAAAATAGTAAAATAAAATAAAATAAAATATGGTGTCTTCTTTGTTCTAATCTGGAGTCAACTCGAGCAACAGAAGTTTTCAAGCCCGGCATGACCATGGTCTGAAATAGGGTGGATCTTACTTGCAGTACTTCGGATAATTCGAGGTATTCATGGTGAACTTGCACAAGGTAATTTTGTATTAGTTTGAACACCATGTGTCAACGTATACATCTTCTAATCCAAATTCTTTAAAGGTTTAAAAAAAAAAAATAAATTGTGCTTACATGGTGCTCGAACTACGCCGGTCTGATTCCCATCTTAAGGGATACGTAGGCAACCTTCATAAGTGCGACCCCATTAATGGAAAGATTTCAGTGTGTTTCTTTCTCTTTTCCCTTTAGTGCATGAAAAAGTAGTATTTTTGGTCGATGACGAGAATTCTGAAAAAAAAAAAAAAAAAAGGAGAAAACAATTCTTTTATTGAATAAAACATAATTCTGAGACCCATAAATATGAAAACAATATTTTCAATAGAAAGTAATATCAAACTCTAAGACAGGTGCTGTAGACTCAATCCGAATCTGAAGAAGCGCCGCCTTGGTCCTTCAACTTATGTCGAAGACGAGCCAGCTCCGCATTCAATTTCAAGATCACCTCCTGGCTAGTAGACTTCTTTCCACCAATGAGATTCTGGAAATACTGAAACTCCTCATTCACAGTTTCTAGAATATCAACCTGAGCTTTCAAATCCCGTATGCGATCCTGATATGCAGCAGCTTCAATCCCCATTTTGGCAACCTCAGCTTTCAAACCGGCATTTTCTGCAAGAAGGGAAGTTATCCTTTCTTCTAACCCTTTATAAGTTGGTTGGTCTTCAATAAGCACAGTATTCATTGGTTCCTTTCTTTTCTCACCTACACAGGGATGCGGAGGAGAAACATAAGGGAGACAACAGTCGGTGAGCCATCTGACATATTCACCAGTGACAAGAGATTCTTGGTCATCACCAAAAATAGTCTTCACTCTTGATTTCCAGCCGGCAAGAAGACGAGAGATGAGTTTTTCAGATGAAGGCCCAAACTCGACCACATCCTTTATGGCCTTGATGATAGGAATGCCATGAGTACGTCCAAATTGTCGCACTACCCGGTTTGGAAAGTAATGGCTGGAACCTCGAAGACCAATTAAAATGAGATGATGTTTTCCGGATGTACCTAAGATGATCTCTACAACATGAAGCCAAGAACACTTCCATACCAGCATATCCGGAGCCAACATGATAAGTTGATCGTACCACATCTCTAGGCTATCCAGAAAAGGAGGAATATCACTGAAAGAGAAATGCGATTCGATCAAATCCTGTCTCATAAAAGCCGGAGTAGCAAGGGGGTTGCAGAACTTGAGATGCTCTAATAGCCATATCTGTAACAAGGAAATACATCCTCTGAAGAAGCCGCCTCTCTTCTGGACACACCGATCCAAAGCCCTAAAAGTCTCAGCCAGCAACGTGGGGATGAAGGAATGACCTGTCATTATCTGCTCAACTACTTCCAATATCTGCATATCGATGTAATTGAAACTCAAAGGAAGTAATACATGTCCAACAACTGCAAGAGCCAAGGCACGGAAGCGGTACTGGGGCCAAGAACCAAGAGGCCAACAAATGAGGGAGTGCTAATCCAACTGGGATTCCTCGGGGAGTAGTCAATTAGAAATTTCAAAGAGCAACAGAAATAATTCTCCTCACCATCTAATTTCAAAGAGCAACGGAAATAACGGCCACCTTCCGTGCCTTGGCTCTTGCAGTTGTTGGGCATGTATTACTTCCTTTGAGTTTCAATTACATCGATATGCAGATATTGGAAGTAGTTGAGCAGATAATGACAGGTCATTCCTTCATCCCCATGTTGCTGGCTGAGACTTTTAGGGCTTTGGATCGGTGTGTCCAGAAGAGAGGCGGCTTCTTCAGAGGATGTATTTTCTTGTTACAGATATGGCTATTAGAGCATCTCAAGTTCTGCAACCCCCTTGCTACTTCGGCTTTTATGAGACAGGATTTGATCGAATCACAATTCTTTTTCAGTGATATTCCTCCTGTTACAACTTAATTTAATCCAAATTAATGGACATAAAATCAAGAGTAAAAATAATATACTTGCAAGTGCACAAGTGACACAGTTGATGTATCTGGTGAGCACAGGGTCGAATCCACAGGGATTGACTATTGTGCAACAAGAATTAAGGAAACGAAATCTAGAGAAAAAAGAGATTTAAAATCAGTTTTCCACTCAATGAGAATGGAGCAAAAATTACTGTTACTGTGAAGCAATGAAAAAGAGGTCTAAGGTTTCAGGAAAATCCACCTATCCCTCCTTATGCTTAGATTTGGATGAAAACACATCTAGAATTAAATAATAATTTAATCTAGATGGAAAATTATACGATAAAACCACTAACCATTAAATTCAATTGAATAATTAGAGAAATAAAAAATCACTTTGTATCCAACTCACAGGGGATCCAAGCATTCCATATATCATTCGATCATATGAAATCAAAGAACATATAGAGAGGAACAATTAACCAAACTAAGAAAATTATTCAATTAAAATAAATAATCAAACCATCCACATCATCCACATAAATTGGAAAAAGGTTTCAAATCCCTAACCTTAAAAGGGTGTTTAGCCAACCATGTTTGGAGTTGTCATCCTCCTTAATGGTTTTCCAAACACTACAATAAAATAACTCCAAAAAAAACTAAAAGAAGAAGAGAGAAAAGAGAATGAGAAAAGATCAGAGAGAGCCCCAAAAGTCTCTCACTTTAGGTTTATATAGACTAAAGGGAAGAAGAGAAGGGAAAGAAAAACAAAAGAGAAACTTCTAATTCCAAAATTCCAACCAAAATTGCACTTCCTTCCTCTTGATGACATGGTTTGACCCCTTAAACGTCCGAATTAGGGGATCTTTGTGAAATACAATTTTGTTCCCCTTTAAGTCTTCTTTCCAAAACAACAAACCTTGCCTTAATCCGAATTTTGAGTCAAAAGTTATGTCCAAATTAGTAAGTACTGTCCAGATTAGGCGGGAATCCGGGAAATCCTCCTTCTTTGTTTGAGATTGGTTGCTAAATAATAGCACTCCTCTAGCCATCCACGAAATTTCTTGCCTTTCTTGTAGATTTAGTTGACCTCCATTAAGCTCCTTACTTGAATTCTAAAATCCACCCAAAATAAAGAGTTCTTGTGACCAAAATAGGCTTTCTCCTTTCTTCTGAAATAGAAACATCAATATAGCACACTTCTTCTTTCTAATTCAAGAGAATTCCACCATTTTTATGCCAAAATCATATTAATCCATATCTTCCTAAGATTCTCCAGCCATGTTGTAGAATCTTTCTATACTTGGTCTTGGGCTTTGCTCTTGGGCTTTGACTCTTTGACTTGAGACTTGGCTTCTTGGACTTTTGGCTTGGGCTATGCACTTTGGGCTCTAACTCCTTTAGATCTTTGAGTTGAACATGGGCTATTTGAAACTTTGGACTTCTTGAATCCCGAGAGTAATCTGGGGTTAGGATTCCTACAAAAAATAAATACACGTAATAAGTCTCTCTTAAAAATATTTTGCATGCGGCCTTCCAAGACATGTATAAATACATGCAAATGTATCATGAAAATTAAGAGAAAGAGGACAACGCAATGGTGAGGAGAAAATACACCACTTTACGTGTAAAAATGAAGATATAAACCAAAGAAGTATGATAATGCTTATTTAAATGAGAATAATTAAGCAAAATTAAGCACTTATCACCTCCTTTTCTGGATAGCCCAGAGATGTGGTACGATCAACTTATCATGTTGGCTTCGGATATGCTGGTATGGAAGTGTTCTTGGCTTCATGTTGTAGAGATCATCTCAAGTACATCCGGAAAACATCATCTCATTTTAATTGGTCTTCGAGGTTCCAGCCATTACTTTCCAAACCGGGTAGTGCGACAATTTGGATATACACAGGGCATTCCTATCATCGAGGCCATAAAGGATGTGGTCGAGTTTGGGCCTTCATCTGAAAAACTCATCTCTCGTCTTCTTGCTGGCTGAAAATCAAGAGTGAAGACTATTTTTAGTGATGACCAAGAATCTCGTCACCGGTGAATATGTCAGATGGCTCACCGACTGTTGTCTCCCTTATGTTTCTCCTCTGCATCCCTGTGTAGGTGAGAAAAGAAAGGAACCGATGAACACTGTACTTATTGAAGACCAACCAACTTATAAAGGGTTAGAAGAAAGGATAACTTCCCTTCTTGCAGAAAATGCCGGTTTAAAAGCTGAGGTTGCCAAAATGGGGATTGAAGCTGCTTCATATCAGGATCGCATACGGGATTTGAAAGCTCAGGTTGATATTCTAGAAACTGTGAATGAGGAGTTTCAGTATTTCCAGAATCCCATTGGTGGAAAGAAGTCTACTAGCCAGGAGGTGATCTTGAAATTGAATGCGGAGCTGGCTCGTCTTTAGCATAAGTTGAAGGACCAAGGCGGCGCTTCTTCAGATTCGGATTGAGTCTACAGCACCTGTCTTAGAGTTTGATAATACTTTCTATTGAAAATATTGTTTTCATATTTATGGGTCTCAGAACTATGTTTTATTCAATAAAAGAATTGTTTTCTCCTTTTTTTTTTTTTTTTCAGAATTCTCGTCATCGACCAAAAATACTACTTTTTCATGCACTAAAGGGAAAAAAGAAAGAAACACACTGAAATCTTTCCATTAATGGGGTCGCACCTATGAAGGTTGCCTACGTATCCCTTAATAAGATGGGAATCAGACCGGCGTAGTTCGAGCACCATGCAAGCACAAATTTTTTTTTTTTTTTTTTTTTAAACCTTTAAAGAATTTGGATTAGAAGATGTATACGTTGACACATGGTGTTCAAACTAATACAAAATTACCTTGTGCAAGTTCACCTTGAATACCTCGAATTATCCGAAGTACTGCAAGTAAGATCCACCCTATTTCAGACCATGGTCATGCCGAGCTTGAAAACTCCTGTTGCTTGAGTTGACTCCAGATTAGAACAAAGAAGACACCATATTTTATTTTATTATTTTATTTTATTATTTTATTTTACTATTTTTTTTATGCCTCTTTTACCCTTAGTGCCTGTCACAGTTTTCACCAAGTCTGGCCCACATAATGTTTGGGCATTGGCGCCCCGGGGGGTTTTCACCAAGCTCGTGGCAATTGATTCTTGCCATGATATGATGTTTTTACTCACAACGCCCTTGCGGGTTTTCATTGTGCCCTTTCATATCATACTTTCCTTTATGATCTTTTCTCAAGTAATCTCGTCCATCCTTGCCGGTATGAAGGGATCATGCATAATTCAAACCTTAGTACTTACGGACATCATTAATCGGAGAGGACTTAGTAGTAGGACGAAACATAAGCCATGGTTGAGGTTTTTTTGAAATGAAGGGATAAGGCTCAAAGAGTTTTTGCACATGTTAGGGTCGGGTATGACACTGCTTGCTCTGGGGATCCTTGTTAGTCTTTGCGCTTTCTCTTTGGGATACTCGATTCTTTTTTTTTTTTTTTTTTTAAGGGTAACAAAAAAAAAACTGCCCCAGTATGAGAGTACTTGGAGTGGCATGAGTCTTTTGAATCGAATAAAATTACCCCAGTATAAATAAATTGGACATTTTGCCTTGATTGATTTGATTCTTCTTCTTTCTCAAAAATGCCCCAGTCTGGGATGCAAACAATGTCATTGTCTGGTGAATAAAACTTTCAGGCTCAAAGGGCTAAGCAAAAGGATAACTGGAAGAATTGTCGGGATTATAGCAAAGAAGGCCTCTCTTCATTTTAACTTTAGTCATGTTCCTATAGAGTTGAGTTATACATAATACCTTTTAACTGAATCTGAATTAACCGGCTCAAGGAGATCATCTCCATCCATCTCCGCCAATATGAGGGCTCCTCCAGATAGCGCTTTCCTGACCACGTACGGACCATTATAATTAGGCTTGAATTTTCCTCGTGCATCAGTCTGGTGTGGCAACATCTTTTTGAGCACTAAATCACCTTCTTTGAATTCCCGTGGTCGGACTCTCTTTGAATAAGCTCTAGCCATTCTCCTTTGATAGCATTGGCCATGACATATAGCATTCAGTCTCTTTTCTTCAATTAAATTGAGTTGGTCGAACCGGGCCTGTATCCATTCTGTTTCTTCGAGCTCAGCTTCCATGAGTACTCTGAGTGACGGAATTTCAACTTCAATTGTAAGATAGCCTCCATACCATAAACCAGTGAAAAAGGGGTTGCCCCTACTGAGGTGCGGATTGAGGTTCTATATGCATGAAGTGCAAATGGTAGCATTTCATGCCAATCTTTATAAGTAATTGTCATCTTCTCAATAATCCGCTTCAAGTTCTTGTTGGCTGCTTCGACTGCACCATTCATCTGAGGACGGTACGGAGTGGAGTTATGGTGAGATATCTTGAACTGTTCGCATAGCGCCGTCATTTGCCTGTTCTTGAAATTTTTGGCATTGTCAATGATGATCTGACTTGGAACTCCGTATCTGCAAATAATGTCCCTCTTCATGAACTTGACTACTTGGCTCTTTGTCACGCTCGCATAGGAAGCTTTTTCTACCTACTTTGTGAAGTAATCAATTGCAACTAGTATGAATCTGTTTCCATTTGATGCCTTCGGATTAATTGGCCCAATAACATCTAGGCCCCACATGGAGAACGGCCAAGGGGTTGTCATATTATGGAGCTCTGAGGCCGGAGCCTGTATCTTGTTGGCATAGATCTGGCAAAGGTGACATTTCTTCAAATGTTCATTACAGTCGTGCTCCATAGTTATCCAGTACTAACCCAATCTTAAGATCTTCTTGGTTAGCATATGACCATTCATGTGTGGGCCACATATCCCTTTATGGACATCTTCAACAATCTTTTATGCTTCTTTTGCCTCCGCACATCGAAAGAGTATGTGATTGAAAGTTTTCTTATAGAGATTCCCCGTACTCAGAAAGAATTGCTCGGCCAATCTTTGAAGAGTTCGTCGATCATTGGCATTGGCATCGAGCGGGAATGTTCTATCTTTTAAGTACTGCTTTATGTCATGGTACCAGGGTCTTCCGTTCGGCACATCTTCTCCGTCTTCTTCAATCGGCATGCAATGGGCTGGTTCATCCCTAACCTCGATCTCAATTGGCCGGATGTCGACCCCTTCAGGAATGTTGATGAACGAGGCCAGGGTGGCTAGGGCATCTGCAAATCTGTTCTCCGTTTTTGGCAAGTGTGTAAATGTGATGTGCTCGAAACTGTCGTTGATGTCGTCTAGATACTCATGGCAAGGAATTAGCTTGGAATCCCTTGTTTGCCAATCTCCTGTAGCCTGAAAAATAATGAATAGAGTCTCCAAAGACCTCCACTGCTTTAATGTTCAAGTCCACAGCTGCTTGTAGACCGATGATGCAGGCTTCGTATTCAGCAACATTGTTTGTGCACTCGAACTTCATCTTCATTGCAATGGGAATTTGCTTACCCTCAGGAGACACTAAGACTGCTCCCGCTCTATATCCATGCTTGTTTGCCGCTCCGTCGAAATACATTTTCCAGTTGGTCTTTGACTCTTCTTCTACTTCGCCAGCCATGAACAATATAGCTTCATCTGGAAAATTGGTTTTCATTGGTTCATAGTCTGGTAGTGGATGATCTGCTAAATGATCTGCAATGGCCTGTCCCTTGATCGCCTTCTGGGTCATGTAAGTTATGTCAAATTCAGAGAGAAGTATTTGCCATCGTGCAGTCCGTCCTGTGAGTGCCGACTTCTCAAAAAGGTACTTGAAAGGGTCCATTCGAGCTATCAGCATAGTTGAGTGGCTCAACATGTAGTGTCTCAGGCGTTGCGAGGCCCAGACTAGTGCACAGCAAGTCTTTTCAAGAGTTGAGTACATTGTCTCGTAATCAGTGAACTTTTTGCTGAGATAGTAAATAGCTCTTTCCTTCCTTCCAGTTTCATCGTGCTGCCCTAGTACACATCCCACAGAGTTTTCAGAAATTGACAGGTACATCAGTAGAGGTCGGCCAGGTGTAGGAGGAACCAATACTGGTGGATTAAGCAGATAGTTTTTGATCTTATCAAAGGCTTGTTGGCATTCTTCGTTCCACTCTTTAGGTTGGTTCTTTCTGAGAAACTTGAAGATGGGTTCACAAATAGGTGATAGTTGGGATATGAACCTACTGATATATTGCAGTATTCCCAAAAAACCACGCACTTCCTTTTCTGATTTTGGAGCTGGCATGTCAATTATCGCCTTTGCCTTTGCCGGATCCACTTCTATCCTTCTTTGACTGACAATGAAACCAAGTAGCTTACCCGAAGACACCCCAAACACACATTTTGCAGGATTCAGTCGTAGTTGAAACTTCTTCAGCCGCTTGAATAATTTCCTTAAATCCATAAGGTGATCCTCTCCCTTTAGTGACTTGATGATCATGTCATCAACATATACCTCGGCTTCTTTGTGCATCATGTCGTGAAACAGAGTAGTCATTGCACGTTGGTATGTAGCTCTGGCGTTCTTGAGCCCGAATAGCATCACCCTGTAGCAGAAGGTCCCCCAAGGAGTTATGACAACAATCTTCTCCTTGTCTTCTCCAGCCATTCTTATCTGATTATATCCTGAAAATCCATCCATGAAGGAGAGTGTTTCATGGCCTGCAGTGTTGTCGACGAGGATATCGATGTGAGGGAGGGGAAAATCATCCTTGGAACTTTCTTTGTTTATGATAGTCAACACACATACGGACTTTTCCATCTTTCTTTGGTATTGGAACCACATTGGCTAGCCACTCAGGATATGAGGAGACTACGAGAATCCTGCTTGGAATTGCTTCATGACTTCATCTTTGATCTTTAATGTCCTCTCATGTCGGAGTCTTCTTAATTTCTGCTTGACCGGCTTAGCTTCAGAAATGAGTGGGAGCCGATGTACAACCAGGTCTGTGTCAAGCCCCGGCATGTCCTCATATGACCAGGCGAAAATATCCTTGTATTCCTTTAGAAGTTCAGTTAGGTCAATCCGCTGCTGGGTGGTGGGTTGAGTTCCGATTTTCACCAATTGGGGTTTTTCCTCAGTACCCAGGTTTATTGACTCGGTCTCTTCTATATTAGGCTGGACACCTTTTTCGTGACGTTCTAGAAGATCTAGAATCTCTTTTGGAGGCTCCAAATCTTCTCTGTCATCTTCATTTTCAAGCTCCATGAGTTCATCTTCTTTTCCCAATTCTTTAAAGATTATTTTTTTGGGTTTTTCTTGAAAATAACTAGGGCTAGGATAACTGAAAATATTTTTTTGATTTTTTGAAAGGTGACCTCCTAAATTAATGCTACCCAAGGTCGAAGGTCCATACCTGGGTAGCTGGTGAGGAAAACGAAAAATATTTTTTGGATTTTTTTATGAAATGACCTTCTAAATTAATGCTAGCCGAGGACGAAGGCCCATCCCTTGGTAGCAATCCTTCATTTAACAAACTTTTTTTTTAAGGGCCATTTCGGCATTCTCACCGCGGTTGGCTGGGCACCGTCGGGAAACTGTTTCCCAATTCTTGAGTGTTTCATTCGCTCTGAGTGGGCGAATTGATATCTCCTGTTCATCATCTTGTTGATCATCCATCATCATTACCTCGCATCCTTCTTGCTCACATCCTTCTTGCTCTTCTTCATGTGGAATTTCCTGTGATCTTGAAAGACTAACCATCATAGAGGTGTTAGAACCATTTATTGTCACTTCTTCAAAGAGAAGTGACAAATCAAATATCTCATCAAATTCAGATTCAACTCTACCCTTGGGTTGATTATCCAGCTCCGGCCGAATGACATAAGATGGATAGGGGAAGGTTTCCCTGATGTGAGGAATCCTTCCCGGGCCTTTCTGAGACTCATCAAGCTTAGCCATTCTCAACTCTTTAGATTTTTGAATTTGCTCTTCGGCAGTTGGTTGGTACCCTAAACCAAACCTAAGGGGTGAGGTCTTTGGTACTAGAGGAGTGGTAATCCCTTGGAGGTTTCGGCCTAAGCCTTCTCCTTTCAGATATCCCTGGTTTGTCATTATCCTTATTACCATTGCACTAACATCAATGCCTCCTGGCTCCATTAGTCCTCGCATCCTGGGTATGTTGTTCACTGAAGTGAACTCGAAAGAATAAAACTCGGGAACCTCTTTGGGATATTCCAAGTCGATGAAAGGAATATCAGACTGATGTCTTATCGAGGGCATGTTTTCTGCGAGGATCGTGATAACCTCTCATCTTTAATGTATTTCAACCTCTGATGGAGAGACGATGGCACTGCCCCGGCTGAATGGAGCCAGGGACGACCAAGCAAAAGGTTAAAGGCAGTCGGAATATCTACCACCTGAAAGGTGATATCAAAGTTATGTGGGCCTATGGTCACTTCTAGGTCAATCTCTCCTACAACCTGCCTCTTAGAGCTATCAAAAGCCCGGATAGTCATCCCATTGGGTTTGATGTTTTCTTCGCTAATCCCAAGGCTCTGGATGGTGGCTCGTGGAGGGACATTTAAGGCTGACCCATTGTCAATCAGGACCCTCGCCACAATTATTTCGTTGCATAGCACTATGATGTGTAGTGTTTTTGCATGATTAGTCCCTTCGGGACCCAATTCTTCTTCATCAAAGTTAATTGTGGTGAGGGCAGTGATATTACCGACTACCTTTTCCAGGTCTTCTGGAGAGATAGTCGATGGAACCAGAGCCTCATCTAGTACTTTTAACAAAGTCTTATGGTGTAATTGACAGGATAAGAGCAAACCGAGAATTTAGATTTGGGCAGACATCTTGTTCATTTGCTCCAGAACTGAATACTCTCCCATTTTGGACGGCTTGAGGGCCTGCAGGATTGATTCGTCACTGACCTTGTATCTCCTGGTTCTTTCCTGATTCTTTCTCTCCTCTTCATTCTTCCGGTTCTCTTCTGCTTTTTCTCTTTCTTTCTCCCTTCTTTCTTTCTCCCTTGCTTCTTCTCTTTCTCTGTTTTCTCTGGCCTCTTTCTCCGTGGCCGTCTCGTTCATTTTTCCCTTTCCCTTGACCTTAGACGGGTCGGATCTATAGACCTGCCCATATCGGTTAAGATTGTCCACATCAGCAATGGTTCTTCTGGCCTCTCCCCTTTTTGGTTGGTGAATGTTGTTGTAGTTAAACGACATTCTTTTCAAATCCACAGGGGGTTGTGGAGTGGGCCAGTCAAATATGATCGGCTTAGGGGTTGGAACTCGGCTAGCTGGAGGGACAGGCCAATCGAACACAATTGTTTTTTATTCTTGGGCCGGTGGAGGAGTAAGCCAATCAAATACGATCAGCTTAGGGGGAGTGACAGTAGGGGAAGGTCAATTGAACACAATTGGCGGCCTTTGGTCATTGACAGTATTAACCGGAAGTGAAGCCTTTTTGTTCTTGAAGTAAACCCTGAACTTTGTCCCGGGTTTCTGAATTAATTGAGATGGATCAAAATCAAGGTCGTCCCATTCAAGGGCATTGATGGTTCTCGAGGTAGATGCCCCGTTGTGGTTGTAAGTTGGAAGGGGGTTCTGATGGATACCAGAGGGAGCTGGTGGAATGACAATTCTCTTGCTCTCAATCAGATCTTGGATCTTGTGCTTTAATATCCAGCACCTATCCGTGGAATGCCCGGGGCATTCATATGGTACTCGCAATTCTGATTGGCGTTGTGGAATCTGGAAGTTGTGTCTTGTACTCCTGGCTCTACTGGACTTACAATACCTTCTTTCAGCAAAGTGCGCAGCATTTCGGATGGACGTGAGGGGAGAGGATCCAAGTGACGGTACCTTCTTTGGTATCCTTGGTTCTGACCCTGACCTTGATTCTGGTAGTGGTTCTGGTACTGACGCTACTGATGTTGTTGTGGAGCCGATGCTTGGAAAGGCTGGACAAATCCTGAGTTCATCACTGGAACTTGATATCAGAAGGGTGCAGGTTGAACATTCTGAGCATAAGCAACTTGCCCATATGTGGTAGCCGCTGTCCAGGATGCCTCGCTCTCTTTTCTCTTATTACCCGTATAGGCCTTTTTTGTAGTATGTCCTCCATTCGCGTGAGTGTCCATGACTGTACGGAACGTAGCATGATCTATGATCTTACCCGTTATTACTCCTTCATCGATGTCTTCTCCGTACTGAATGATGGTTGCAAAGCCTTGTTTCGTATGTGTCACCAAACGATCGTAATATGAGGCATTCAATGTTGATATGAAAGTCCTAACCATCTCTTCCTCCATCATAAGAGGTCTGACCTTTGCAGCTGTGTCTCGCCATCTGTAGGCATGTTCCCTGAATGATTCAGAAGCCTTTCTCTTTATTTTAAGGAGATCCATTCTGGTAGGGACTACCTCCGTGTTGTATCGATACTGTGCCACAAAACGTTCCGCCAAATCCATCCAGCACTTGATCCTAGAATGATCAAGTTCAGAGAACCATTGCAGCGCCCCTCCGGACAAGCTCATCTGAAAAAGTTGTAGCATTAACTGTTCATTTTTCCCGTATATTCCCAAGGTTCCTCCATAAAGTTTCAAATGAGGTATTGGGCAGCCCTGACCACTATACTGCTTAAATTCCGGGATCTTGAAATTAGATGGGAGGTTTGTTACGGAATATAAGCATAGATCGTCGATGCCTATCTTGGTGAACGGATCAGCCCCTCTAACCAACCTTAGGTCGTTTGTGAGCTTCTCCACTTGGGTGGCCAACGAACTTTTCGAACTTTCATGACGCCACTCTTCTTCTTTGTAATGGGTCATCCTTGGATGATCAAAATAAATGGGTTGCTCCTCCGTGTGGCCCGGATCATTTGGTGGGGGTGGCGGCGGTACCTCCGTCCGCGCTTGTCTCTGGAATTTAGGTTGATCATTCGATTCTTCCGGGTTCTCCGGGCTTTTGTCTAACCGAGCCATAAGCCGCTCCATCATCAAATTCAAGTTCTGCATGTTGCTCCTCAATTCGGACAACTCATCTGTGGTTTTTTGTTCGAACTCGCTTCGGACAGGTTCGTGATCTTCTGCCATTTCGGGAGAGCTCGGCCTGGATCTTAGCAAATAAGGACTCCGAACAGGTTGAGTCAACGAGGACAAAGCTTTCTTCATCGGAGCTATAATGAATAACCTGAGAATAAGAAAGAAAGGGGAGGATCAAATATGGGAAGAATCTCTGTTGATGAACACTTCTTTTGATGGGGAACTTTCTTTTAGCTAAAACGATCGATTCGAACTTATTTTTGTTATTTTTATTTTTTTTTCAAAAAATGAGTCAAGATCAAAAGGCGGGATAGAGGTGTAACCTCTAATAAGGTTGCCCGTAGGACTTAGGGGAAAAACATGAAGGCGGGATAGAAGTGTTAACCTCTAACAAGGTTGCCTGTAGGACTTAGGAGATTTTAACACAAAGGCGGGATAGAGGTTTTAGCCTCTAACAAGGTTGCCCGTAGGACTTAGGGGATTTTAACACAAAGGCGGGATAGAGGTTTTAGCCTCTAACAAGGTTGCCCGTAGAACTTAAGGGATTTTAACACAAAGGCGGGATAGAGGTTTTAGCCTCTAACAAGGTTACCCGTAGGACTCAGGGGATTTTAACATTGCCCGGCGGGATAGAGGTTTTAGCCTCTAACAAGGTTGCTCGTAGGACTTAGGGGATTTTAACACAAAGGAGGGATAGAGGTTTTAGCCTCTAACAAGGTTGCCCGTAGGACTTAGGAAAAAAACAATGACTCATTTTTTTTTTTTTGTCTGAAGGTTCAACTAAAGAAAAGTTCCTCACAACTAAGTGTCCATCAACAGAGACTTAAAAATCTCGAATCATCAATATATAATAAAGCATGGAGATAACCAATATAGTGGACAGGGAATGTTCTAATGCCTGAGCTTTTTGGGTAGTTGCTCTGTAATATCCAATGCGGATACCAAAGACTTACAGCACCACTCAGTTGAACATTGTGCAGATGACTATTCTAAACATTTTCATCATTCAATACTACTATCAGAAAACATGCAAGTTAACGTGTCCTCAACAAATATTTCTATATGAGGTTCACAGGGTTCTAATTTCCAACTAAAAAGGGTCTCACAATCATAGAATATCTATGCACGACCCGTGCACTTCCTTTATTCAAAATGATCGGGGTTGGAATGTTTCGTCGCCGTTTTCGGGATGCTATCCACGGTTGTTCAACTACTTAGTTCCAAAAATGGGGTAAGTCCGGTTTCGGACAACATGGGGGGAAAGTGGATGCTGTGTAAGGTGCAAAAGATAAAACATAAAAAAAACGACAAATAAAAAATGAAAATAACAAAAATTAATTTAATGGAGAATATTAAATCGAGGCTTGAATCCTCTAGGTCCCCAACAGAGTCGCCAGCTGTGCGATAGCCGGCCCGGGTCGATCTCCTCCCCACATCCGTGTTTTTCAACTAATGAGAAGATGAGATCTGTTAGAGTCGCCACCAATCAAGATTTTGGGTGTGACTGGTCACCCACAATTAAGAACCCTCGATTAAATAAAAACCGAGATTGGGTCCGGGGATTCTCTTATGAGTTGGGGAAGGTGTTAGGCACCCCACCTCATCCGTCGAGCGACGGTTACCTCTTAACTTTCTCCATTAAATTAATTTAAAATCATTCTTTTTTTATTATTATTTCGAGATTGAAAAACCGCCCCTCCTCGACCGAGTTAAGGCGATTTACTCTCTACTTGTTTTCTTTTATTTCGAGATTGGAAAGTCACCCCTCCTCGACCGAGTTAGGGTGAGTTTCTCTCTACTTGTGCGGCAAAACCCCCTTTTCCTTAAATCAGCGAACAGTCACACTTCTCTCCTCGACCAAGTTAAGAGGGGCCCCGCCTACATTTAAGTGAAAAATGGACAAAACTACTAACAATAAAGAAAACTGAAAAAGAAGTCGAAGATCTGGTCTTCCGGCCCTTTCTTTCACCCGGATTTCCTCGTCCACACAACCGTGAAGAGGGAAATCGCCGAGCTACTCAGAGAAAATGAGGGAAGAAGAGACTTGGACGGGCAGAAGTAAAAGATGGGGATGTAGCATACCTTTTCCCTTTTAGATGCTCCAAGTATTTGAAAAGAGAATGATTCCGCGAGATCCGAACTCCGATGGTTTCTTCCCAAAGTTGGTGAAAATCAACCCTAGGTTGATAGCTTCGATGGCTGGAATTTCTGGATTTTTTGAAGGCTCACACCAAAGTTAGAGGGTTCTCCAGATTATGGGTTGGCAAAACTGGACCTCTTCAAAGTTCCAGAATGTGTTGGGGTGAGGATCCTTTTTATAAGGTGAAAAATAAGGATTTCGCTCTTTCTGGGCGATGTGGGACTAAAAAATAACCCCAAAATACGTTGGAACGCAAAACGAAGTCGAAATTAAGGTTTTCCCTAAATCGCGCCTTTCAAAAAGCCGCGGGAACTGAATTAGGCCAAAAATAGGGGCGCGCCCTTTTAGAGGGCGCAGGTCAATTTTAAGCTAAATGGGCCTTGCCCCTTGGGTCTGGGTTGGTTTAGGCTCGGTTTGGAGTTGGGCTTTACTTTTTTGGATTTTCTAGAGTCCGGATCTCATCGTCTCTCTCTCTATCAGTACTTGGCATCATTGGGCTTTTCAGGCCTATGCAAAATAGGGCGTCTACATTCGTTATACAAACAAGTCTCGTGTCCCTGATTCTTATTTTTTGGGGTTCTCAGTGTCCAACAACCCATATCCAAGTCCAACACTTGTGTCTGTCTGACTGTCTATGCAACATAGGATATAGCTAATTAGCTATTAAATGAATATCAAATTTAGGCAAGAAATTGTTCTTGCAATCAAGGATCGAAAGTTTTCATAATTCACTTCTAAATCCGTGTAGCTACAAACATGGAAAGACCTTATCTGATACATTCAGATCTAAATCCTATGTCATGAACTAGAAATGGATAGTGAGATTGCGCCAACTTGGGATTTATACCAGGACCAAATTAAGGGCTCCATGCATTGAGTTTATTTTTTATTATTATTATTATATTCTTTTTTGGGGGGGTTGCAGATTTGTATTTCAAACATCAAACATTCAACATATGCAGACAGTATATTAATTTTATCAAATATTTGTTTCAGATATTACTACTAACATTTTACAAATACAGTGTTTATATGTTATATATTATGTGAAAATGATCATTTGAAAACCATGTTGCATGGACTCTTTGACGTGGGTGAAGTACCCATGCAACAAATATTGGATTCCAATACTCAACCCGATTCTGGTGCTACACTTCTGGATTTCCTTTTGTTTCTTATTTCCTTACTTATACAAGAAAAAAATAACATCTACCATTGTTTGCTCCTACTTTTTTCCATAGAAAGTTCCTAGGTGAAAAATGAAGCATTATTACATTTCTTTACGGACTTGTTTACAAGAAATTTATATAATACATAAGATATCCCACTGTATTACCTAATAAGAAGCTTATTATTTATCAAAAACTTAGTCACAAAGTTCAGCATTTTTTCAAAAGGTGGCAGATGATTCATGTCTTTTTCATCAAAACAATTAATTTGCGAATTTTTTCATGACTTTCTAATAAATTCACAAATTACTACTAATTAAAAGTGAACCCTAAGAGGTTCACGTGGCATCCCAGGAGTGTTTTTAGGGTGTGAAATAGTACCTTTGAAAGATTTTTTCCTATTAACCTTCTCTTCTGACGTCTCTTCCTGCCGTTTGAACATTGAACTCCCTTTTGTTTTTTTAAACTTCTTCTTTTAAATATCAACCAAAGGACGCATTGTTTGGGAAGTCCTTTTGCCGTTTGAACTCTTATTTTTTCTTTTTTCTTTTAAATATCAACCAAAGGTCTAAAAGACACATTGTTGGGGTGATGCCACATGTCATGTTATTAGTGCTTCCATTTAATAAGCATTTATGAAAGGGAAGGTGTCTGCTCACGAACCATCACCTCATCTCTTCCTCTCTCTTTCCCTCTCAACTACCATGCACGCTGGTTCGATATACAGTATACGCCTCTCTACAACTTCCTTAAGCTTGGAAAGAAACGTGGCTATTACAAAGAGATTTATGGGCGTTAATTAGAATCACGCGTCCTCTAACTATTTGTTGTACCAAACATTTTTAAAAAAATTACCATACGACACCTCTTTCCTATTCTTGGCACGTACCCGATTTCTAAACAACACCCCCCAAAAGACAGCTCTTCCCATCCTCCAACCATGACGTCTGTTCGGTATGCACCCTCCACTTGATCTTTTCCTTTAAAACGCCAAACACTAGATCAAGCATGTGAATTTGCGATGATATATAGAGGGGGAAGCGAAGCCATAAGGGCGACCCCATATGGGTTTTAGGTAATTGGAGAAGAAGGTGAGAAAGAGAATGCGATGTGGTACAGAGCTACGCCAGATAGTTGAGTTCCGTTACTGCCATGCTTGCTTTTGATTATTCTAAATTGGTTGATATGTTAAGTCTTTCTATATACCTATTTTAAGGAAGAAGACTGGAAATGATTTCGTTTGAATGTTCTTCTAAGTGTTATATCACCGTTCTCTGTTTTGTTGTACCGCTGTCAAGTCACCATATAATTTTGTTCCATCGAGAATTACTAATGGCACTTGTGTATCAGTTGATGTACCTCAATTAATTTCTTTGTTGTTGCTGGATATTAGTTGCTGTTCCTCAATTAATTTCTTTAATTTCTTTTTTGTTGCTGCAAACATTCCTAAAAATGGATTTATATCAAAGATATGGTTGTGTGATTCAAGGAGACCTTTATTGGGCACAAGGCGAGTCGTATACCAGATTTTGGATTGTGATGGGGCATGGGATAGGCAGGAAAGTTGTGTTGTGGGGCTAAGCCGAACTGATTTTGGGATAGGTTATGGAGAATTAAAGGTGACATCACACGGTTGTCTCATATTTGGCTGGTGTTAGATCTGTAAATCTACTTCACTTTACATCAGCGTCATTAATAAATTATGTATCCGGTAATCCATTTTTTTTAGGCCAATTGATCGGGAATTACCAATGTACGATTTATAACATAAAACCAATTTACTGAATCTTTAGGCCTCACCAAGTTGAGTTTAGCGAGATACATCCAGAAGCAAGGTAAATGATTCAACCCGTTCTCTGTGATTCTTTTATATATTTTTATGATGATAACTTTCATGTTTCTTACATAGAATGTTTGGTTAGTTGGATATAACACTATCCAATGGAAATTCTAGAGAGCGTGAAGTTTGTTAAGGCTGTTGACAAAGGGTACTACTGGATATATAATGAATTGAAGGTGAGTAGTCTCACAATTAATTCTTGCATTAACTTGCTACATTTTGTCAATTGCATGGTAGATTTCAAGCCTTATTGTTGGGTCACTGTGGTCTGTGTATACACAGACATCCTACATATAGAATATAAATGGAAAATGCAACTCTTCACTTTTTTTTAGAGGTTTTTGGTGGATCCGCAACTCTTTACTTTTTTGGGTGGCAACACAACTACGCAATATTTTTGGTGTTTGGGAGAGATTTGAGGTGATTGGGTCCATCCAAAGCATTGCAACCCTTTGGACCAAACTGTTGGACCTCTTCAATATGTTGCACGTCCTATTCTTAATCTCATGGTACTTTTTCAAAAGGTTGCACCTCTTCAAAGCATTGCACATCTTGGTATTTTGCTTTAAAACAAAGGTGGTAGAAGGGTAAGATATAAATGGTTGCTTCAAAACAGAGGTGGTAGAAGGCTAAGCTAGAGTGACAAACCCATTTACGCGTAGTACAGTGACCAACTAATCAAATAATACATGCTAAGAATGCAGAAAATCGGCACCCATAATCTAAATTCTGAACTTCTCCCTCTGAAGCGCACTCAAGGACACCATTTTCGAATGAAGAAACCAATTTGAATACAGAAGACCCTCCCATTGTCCACTGCTCTCGTCTGGACCACCCAGATGTTCTTCGAGGTCTTACTCATCTCACGCCCCAATGCTCTTTTTGCTTTAGTTTCATGAGTTTCTATTTGGTTGCATATTGCTAGAGTTGTACTGGAGGTTTTGGGGTTTTAGGTTGCATAATGCTACTCAGCACTGCATGGACTGAAGAAGGAGAAATCATCAACAAAGAGGCTATTTTTCTAAGGAAAGATTCAAAGCGGGAGATTTATACAGAATTACCATTATAAGCTAAGCTATTGGGATCATTGTGAGATGAAATGTATTATGTTTGTGACTGGATATGAGGAGGATGAAACTCATGCAAGTATATATGTTCTGATAAGAGGAAATAGATGCGATCATTGCAGGTAAGGTTTTTTTAATTCCATTTTTCTCTTTCTTTTTTTTGGATCTTTATAATATTTTTTAACATATATGCCCAACTCAGTTTTTAAGGAGGAGGTGGATGTTTTAGGTTTTTATGTCGAAGGAGAAACAATAGCTGATCTGTGAGGAGAATGGTTTTATTAGAAGAGGGGGTTTGGGTTGAGAGATTCCTTATTTAGTTGGGTTCAAAAATTTTCAATTTTTTTTCTTTTGTAGCTTAGTATCTGTTTGCGAAATTAATTTCTATTTCCTTTTCTTTTTGTTTCAAATCCTGTAAGAGTGTAAATCGCGTTTATGTCCTCAATTACATAATTTACATCTACATAACCATATTATCACTTAATACTTTTTTCTTCTTTAGAAAATTCCATGCATCACACGGGCCTCTTTCTAGTTTAAAGTAAAGTAATCACGAGTTTATGAAAAGTACAAATAAATATCGATTAAATTAAATATATTTGTTTAAAAATTTTCATAATATCTTTTTATTTTCCTAACTTTTCCAAGCTTTCTGAATATCTCCTTAGCTGAATAATTTCCCAAACTACGAATGGTTAACTATGATTAAAACTAATTACCTTCTTCTAATATCTAAGTATATGCTGAGTCCACTAATCCTATTTTTTAGGGTTCGCTAAATCTGACAGTATGGACCTATGCCGGATTCTTAGTTTCTTACACTTGTAACTGTTTCAGCACAACATAGTTTCAGGAAATATAAGTCAATTGAAGACTTGAAGTTATAACATATGAGAATCAATTATACGAATGTGGCAGCATATCAGATTTGATCGGACAAGGTTATCAGTCATTTTGTATCTGTGTCTAGCTCGTCCGTCATAACTCTAAGAACAAAAGACAGACAGTGTGCAATTCCCATATGAAGTACCACTAACTTGATCACAAAAAGCAAAGCCGCATAGCCATGTACACAAAGCATTAACTTTGAAAATAACATGTTTCATGTGAAAAAAAATGGGAACTTGCCATAAAATAAGAAACCGCAATAGTAACCTAAAAAGACATTTGAGAGAGCAAGAACAAATAGTTCATTGTTCATAGACAATTGCTTCAACACGGACATATAAGTACTTTTAACTGTAAATAACAAGAAATCAACCTTAAAAATAAAAATAAAAATTGTAGCATAAAGATTTAAAAAACGATGGAATTAACGGTTACCTTACTCTTCAGGGCCTTTGATGAGGATGGAATGCAGTTTAATAACTTGGGTGAATGGTATATAAAACAATAGCTGCTCGTCTGCATCACTCTCAAGATTCAAACCCTCGTCTTCCCTATAAACCTAAGAAGAACACAACAATAAAATCGACTATTTCCCAAACTATAACATGAGAACCAAAGCCAGAATTTTAAAAAAAACACACAATAAACCCTAATCTTCGACTAATTACCTGTTTCAGGGCGTTGGCGATCGAATGAGAGGTGCTTTGGTTCAGGCATTCAACCCCAGTCCAATCTATGAAATCAAGTAGATCAACCTGACCGAAACTCATGATCCAGAAATTATTAGAAAACGAAATTTCAGTTCAAAAAAAGAGAGAAGTGAAATTAAAAATATCGATTTGCCATATATTCTCCTTTTGAGCAATTGCCGGAAGGGGCCGCACACGAACAGTATATAACTACCACTAGAGTTTAGAGACACCGTCCTTAGTCCTTACACTCTTACAGTGTAATCAAGGTTTAATTTTTTTTTTAATGGTTTATTATTACCGATTATGATCTAAAATATTACTGTTTAGATGCCGACGGACAACGGATGTAGTTGATTACAGGCAATCGATTACGTTTAGTTAGAATATTATTCATAAACACTGATTGAGAAAATCACTTAAGATTAAATTGTTTTATTGAAAATTGATTTCGTTAACAAAACCAAAATGTTTTACTCATCACCACTTTAATTTTTTTTTTTGGGTGTTGGCATCAATTACCTAGGTTTGTAGGGTTAGCACGGTCAGATGTTAGCTTGAGCATTGGAACTCTAGCAACTCATACCAGGAGGATTGGATCCACATACCTCCCTCTACTAAAGGCCACACCCCTACAACTCACGCAAGATGCGGGGGTGTACCACTCAAAACTAATTGGTCCCAATTTTGGGAAAGTGCGCTAGAGCATAGCAAAGGTCAAAAACCAAACTATGCCCTTACTTGTAAGAGCAAATCTAGCCCTAGCCCTCAAGGCTTAGATTAACTAGGCCCTAACCCTACCTTCAAGGGCCAAGGTAAGACAAGGTCATAGGGTCTTTCTCTAGCCTTAACCCTCAAGGGCTAGGACAGGACAAGGCCATAGGGTCTTTCTCTAGCCTTAACCGGACAAGGCCATAGGGTCTTTCTCTAGCCTTAACCCTCAAGGGCTAGGATAGGACAAGGCCATAGGGCGGAAATGAAAATTGAATTTTTTTTTCTTATTCGATTGATTAACCCAATAGATTATTCAATTAAAATTGTCTAAAATAAATATAAAAATAAAATAAAACAAGGATGATAATAAAACTAAATAAAACAAAACCCTTTTTTATTTGGCAACAAACTATGATTGTCATAAAAAAAAATTAAGGGGTTAGAGTTAGGGTATGGTTGGTTAAAGAGCAGGACGAGGGCAGGAGTTAGCCCCAACTCTATCCTTAATTATAAGGTTACCCTAACCCTGCCCTAGCCCTTAAAGGACCTGGATAAGGGTGTGGGGTTAGATTTGGGCCTCAAAACCCTCTTATAAAGGGAAATTGCTTTGGCCGGACCTATTCAAAAATCTCAAAAACATAGCCCAAGCCTGACCTGGCCCATTGACAGCCGTAGGCCTGGATTGACTAGGCCGCAGCCCTGCCCTTAGGTGCAGTGCTGGGTAGAGTACCCTTGTTACTGTATTTTTGAAAAGCCTGGGCTAGACAGTACTTATCCCTTATCGATATTTTGTAGAAAAAAAAAGTCCACTTATAAATTTGTCAACTTTCCCACACAAAAAATAAATTGTCAACTTTATCCAAATAATAATTCAAAAATCTCAAAAATACCCCTAGTTGCTTATTTGTCTATCATTGACCATACAGGACTTTTGGATCCTGTCATATTCAGATCAATGGTCTTAATTGAACAATCAACATTTCATCAACTACAAGTATTCATGTTACAAATCTATATCATCAACCCAAACACTGCCTTAATTTAGAAAACATGTGGAGGATCACAACTAATGGTAGGATTAAATCAATGGTTCAATGCATGGTTACATACATAGCATTACAATTTTTTTTTTTCTTTTGGTAGAGGTTAAACGAAACACTCACACAGGAAGGGCTGTCAATTGATCCGATCCAATTAGTCGGACTTTGGATCCTATATGTGATCCGTCATATCATATTCAGATCAGATCGGTGGAATTTGATTATAATCAGATCAGATCCAGATATAGGATGATCCGATCCGATTATAATAACTTTTAAAAATCATTTTAAATATATTACATAGATTTTTTATGCATAAAATAATAATTTTAAAAAAAATTAATATTAATTAAAATTAATTAAGATACTATTAAATATTTATATTATTAAAATATAGTTTTTTTTAAATTAACTTTAATCGGATCAGATCGGATCAAATTAGATCGGATTCGGATTGTACAAATATAGTCGGATTCGGATTGATTAATTCATGATCTGATGGATCTTTGATCGGATTCAGATCTGACAAATTCTTAATCGGATGGAATTCAAATCTAAGCAGATCTAATTTGAATCAAACCCATTGATAACCCTACACACAGGCCAAACACGCACACACATGGACCAAGGTTGAGGCCCAACGCTAGTAATATTTTTTCCTTTTAGAAGAAACGTAGTATTATAGGTCATACTAATCTCAAGTGATGCATATGAATCTCACCTTACATCCACTATTAAGGGAGCTAGTATCCACCTCCAGACCTCTAGATTTACGGTTCGTCCTTGGGCCACTGGGCTACACCCTAAGGGGTTGCTAGCATTACATTTAAGAGAGCAAAGTAGGCCGGGGTCAACCCATGGTTGCCACATGGTCATAAACAAAACACACCAACCCACCTCCCTTCCTTCCTAGGACGCTGGACTAAGACCCTCCTAAATTTAAAGAAAACGGAATCCACAACCAGTCAACCATTATCCATCCCTCCTTCCCTTCAACAGACCAAAACAAAAACACAAGCCAAAAAAAAAGTGAGGACACAAAATCACCCATTTCTCCACCCTCTCTTCTTCATCTTCACCAAATCTCATCTCCCAAAATGACCACCCTATCCCTATCCCTATCCCTCCTCTCCCCTCCCTCCCTCAACATCTCCTCCTCTATCATCCGCCACAATGCCACCCGCCTTATCCTACGCACCCCTCCACCCCTTACCCTACGCCCCACCATCTCCATCAAAGCCTTCTCCTCTCCCTCCCCATCTCCTCCTCTCACTCAAGACGACCTCAAGAAGATCGCCGCCGATAAGGCTGTGGAGTACGTTAGCAGTGGCATGGTCCTCGGTCTCGGCACCGGCTCCACCGCCGCTTTCGTCGTCGCCAAGATCGGCCAACTTCTCAACTCCGGCCATCTCAAGAACATCGTCGGCATCCCCACTTCCAAGCGTACTGCCGAACAAGCTGCCTCACTCGGTTAGATTTCTATTTCAAATTTTTATTATCCTATCCCATCTTTGTATATATATATGATCATCCCAAGTTTATAATTAATCTTTTTTTTTTTCTTTTTAAACAGGTATTCCTCTTTCAGTTCTTGACGACCACCCCAGTCTCGATCTTGCTATTGACGGGGCTGACGAGGTCGACCCAGAGCTTAATTTGGTGAAGGGACGAGGTGGGGCTCTTTTGAGGGAGAAGATGGTCGAGGCTGCTTCAGCGAAGTTCGTTGTGGTGGTTGATGATACTAAGTTGGTCACGGGTCTCGGCGGGAGTGGTCTTGCTATGCCGGTTGAAGTTGTGCAGTTCTGCTGGAAGTATAATTTGATTAGGTTGCAGGAGTTGTTTAAGGAAGAGGGGTGTGATGCGAAGCTTAGAGTGGATGGAAGTGGGAAGCCTTATGTTACTGATAATTCGAATTATATTGTGGATTTGTATTTCAAGACTCCGATCAAGGATGCCGGGGCGGCTGGGAAGGAGATTTCGGCATTTGAAGGGGTGGTGGAGCATGGGTTGTTTCTTGACATGGCCACTGCTGTAATTATTGCGGGGAAGGAAGGGGTGAATGTGAAGACCAAGTGATCTTCTAAATGGGGGTGAGAAATTGAACTCTCCTTGTTTCTTTAGTTCCCATTTCTTCCCTTTTAATCTTTCCTGATAATTTTGAGTTCTGTTTTTTTTGTAACTCTTAGGTGGATCATTTGGGTGTTATTAGAATGTTGTACTTTAATGCTAATTGGTTTATTGGGTATGTTGAATTCCAGATAATTGAGAAGAAAGGAAAATGGAAAATTCCAAATGTTTCAATGAAATTGAATTTGTTTATGGTGATCTACTGCTATTTGGGATGGCGGCATATTTTCTTAGCATAACATTTGTTATGTGTCCAGTTAAATTGTTAAGCATTTTGACTTTCGTGAGTGCTAAGTTTGGGTGGTAGATGCTAGTATTCTGATTCAATTCACCCTTTATTACTTTCAGTTCGAGTAATTAGAAACCATGATTGATTGTTCGTCTCCTTGAATTGGTATGAATAGTTGTTATCCAAGAAGATAGTGAAGGATTTTTATTTTTTTTTGGGTGTGGAGAAAATGGCTGTATTTCTAGGTTACTTCATTGACTGTGAGTAGAAGGTGTAAAAGTCAGATGTATAAGAAACTAAACATTACAACCTTGGTAGGTTTTGATTAACTTTCATAAGTTCTCATGTGGCTGCTGGTAGTGAACAATTTTCGATTCTCATTTGGCTTTATGTACTCTTTTAAATCTACATTGAATTTACTAGAATAAAGTTTTAGTTAATGTTTCTAGAGAAAAAGTTAAAAGTCAGAATTATAATGGATTTTCTGAGACTATATCTAGCCTTGAGGGACTTAAATTACAGCATAATTAACTAGTAGCTCCTTGCCTCTATGGGTTCAAAATCGACTCTACTTCTCGTTTGTCCCATTATGGCCAGTAGTAGTATTTGCATTGTTTTCTCTTTTCCATTGGAATGACCTACAACTTAGATAATTGTCTTAGCTTTATGACATATCTTGTTTGATGGATCCAAAGATTCACATTATCCTAATGCTGCCTTCCATAGAATAGTGTGCTCCCGTCAACTATTATTTTGCTACATCTCACATGTATAGAGGGTGTTGATCTCTGTGACTAGAGGACATCTTTTTTATTTATTTATTGCCAAGAGATGTAAAATTTTCAATTGATTGTTGATCACTCGTAATCAATTCCAATTGTTAATTTAGACTTGTTTTTGTGTGTGTGTGTGTGCATCTGCTCGTTTGTTATGGTGAGAAGGGAGGAGAGAGAGAGAGAGAGAGGGTGGGGGTGTTTCTCTCTCAATTACTCCATTTAATGCATGTGCTGTTGTATAACTTCTGCCAATACAATATAAGTCTAAACTTCTTGCCAAGTTCATATTTTGTATTTTTTAGATTATTACTCGGGGAAGTGGGAAACTAACCCAAGATGTCGAAACAAGTAGAGTGATTCATCCTTCCTCTTACGTGCTCGGTGCTTCCATCTATTTTCTTGTCTATAATTTTCCTGATACTTAGTTGTTCTGGTCCACTTTGACCCAAGGTTTGAAATTTCGACGATATTTCGATATCTCGCACGAGATATCTCGATCTCGACGGGCTTCGAAATATCTGAACCATGTATTTTAGTTTTTACAAAATTTCGATTGAAATTTTGTATATTTGAAATTTGGGTCGAAATATTTTCTACTGGTTTTTTTTTTTACATTTTCTCACATGGTTTTTACAAAATTTCGTATATTTCGATGAAATTTCGTATATTTCGACGAAATTTCGTAGATTTCAATCGAAATATTTTCTACTGTTTTTTTTTAAATTTTCTGTTGTTTATTTATTTATACTTAAGTTGTAATGGTCATTTACAAAATAGAACTTATGTTATAAAATAATAATTCTAAATGCCTCTTTATAAATTAATTTCATTCTTATCTATATTTCAAAACCCTCCTTTAGATTACACTAATTACAATAATTTTTTTTTTAAAAATTGCATAAATGACCATATTACCCCTATGTTGCAAGTGTTAACCTAATTATATTTTATAAATTAAATATTTTTTAACTATTCTTAGTATTGATTTTTATTATACACACAATAAAAAATTCAATAAAATTTTAATACAATATTTTTAATTTTTAACTATTCTTAGTAATGATTTAACTATTCTTAATATTGATTTTGATTGTATTTGAGTTAATTGTTATGCTTGATTGAGAAATGAATGCAACTTTTTATGTAAGTTACATCAATATTAGTGAATCATACATTGTCGTCAGCATCAACGCATGTCTTTGACTCCCTTCTCATTTCATCTCTTATATACATTATTGTTTTTTTAATTTTTTTGATTCTCAGATGTGTATTGACATCTATTTTAACATTTCCTTAGGTTTCATTGAAAATTCCATGTTTTTCATTTTTTTTTAAAAAATTTTCCTCCATGTGTGATATTGTTCCCTCGATATCGATATATCTTGTGAAATATCCTCGATATATCTTTTTTCCATGACTCGAAATGACATACGAAATCGAAATTTCGAACCTTGCTTTGACCTTTGTCAACTAATCAAAAATACATCGCTGTCCACAAGTGAGGTGGCCTTTTATCTCTCTGCGGACCAAAGAAGGTTTGATCACATGTCCTTCTACTGCTTCTACCACATGAACTAGTAGATTGATTCATTCCATCCTTTCCCTTAGATGCTTCCACTTAATCTTTGTATGTGGTTGTCCTGATCTCTAGTTCCAGATTACTTTGACCTTCGCAAGACCTCCTCGTAAAGTGACCTGCTCTAGCTCTCTTCTGGCCCAATAAGGTTTGCCTACATAATGTCCTACTGCTTCTTCCATGGTTCCACCTGAACTACATAAATCTGTTTTCTCACATTATTTCATCCTTTTTTTTTCTTTCCCTCGTGCTTTATCTGCATTTCATTATGCTGTTTCTTTCATAAATGATCCTTGTTTTTGTTTTGTTTTTTTGAGTTATTTTGAGGCGTATCTGTTTCAGAAATCTGTGAGGAAATATAAGAAGGGGTAGGTTTGTTTGAACAATGGCTTGTAAAACGCACATAGCAACAAAGAAAATTGCAATGTATCTTTCCTTTTCTTTTTGATATTATTATATAGACTATGTTTCTAACTCTCTATGTAATTTTCCTATATCTATTACTCTTTTATGCCATTCATTTGTAGGAATCAACCTTATGGTTTAGGAGAATTATTTTCAGTATTGTTGGGATAACATTTTCTTCTTTGATGATGCGAACTTGGGTTCAACCCCATGTGGGTAAGTTGGTCTTTCTTAATCATGTTTTAGCCATTTTGATTAATCACAAGAAAGGATACATATAAACAAATATAATATATATATATATATATATATATATATATGTCGCAGAATTCCGATTTCTCAATCAGTGTATAATTATCTAGTTGAAGTTTTGTAATGTATCCTTTTTCCTTTTTTTCATCAAATAGGAAATAACCCATAAAGGTGAGTTTGGAAAGTAGAGTAAAAAGATATTTTCTCGGTGAGTGTGGAAAGTGGAGTAAAAGACTCAGTTTCTCCCTTCTCCCACTAAAATGCAAAAAGGTACCTCAAGCGACCTCTTCGCTTGAGTCATTGAGTTGTTATGCTGCATGAAACTAGGGTTTGAGCTTCTTGCGATCCCTACATTTTGAGGCGACCTTTGTCTTAGAAAAACTGCTAGTTGGGAAACTCAACCAATCTATTTGTCACCACATTGAGTTGAATCATGTGCTAGATTTACCAATTCAATAATGTGTCTTAGCTAGGCTGTAAAAGATAGCTTGTCAGAGTTTTTGTAAGTTTTTGAATGTCTTGGTGACCAGCACCTTAGGCACAACATTCTGTAACTTTTTGAAAAATCACAACTTAATTGTAACTTTTTCATCAAATGTTCGATTTGCGATTAAATTGTAACTTTTTAAAAAAAAAAGTCACGTTGATTGATAAAGTTGTGAATTAAACACAAACGTCTCAAATGAAACGATTTTTTTCAACATATTGGCTCAAGAAATATGTTAAACAGTTGGACTGAATGTTTGAAATATGTGATAAATTTATATATTAATAACTATTCATCCCATTTTTGGATTGTTATTTATTTTTTTAATTTTACTTTTCCAAATTTTTCCATTTTTCTCTATTTTTCTCTACCTAAATAATTCCTAAACTCCGACTTGGTGACTATGACCAGCACAAGTCAACAATGGTTTGGTCAAGTTGTGGTTTTTCATTTTCGTAGAAGGAGATCAAGACTAATGTTACTGTATGAAATGATTTTTATTTTATTTTCCAGTTATTAGATATATTAAGTAAAGTTTATGACTGGTTTGAGTCCAGATAAGTCAAACTATTCCAATCTTTCAACGAGTACAAACTAATTTAGGCTTGGGACCTATTTGTTTCACAAACCAAACACGCTCAGTTTCACTTTCACCTAAATCAATAACATGATTAATAATATACCCATGGCATTGATCCTACTTAGCGTGTTCTATAAAGAAGTCTTCCTTCTCAAATATCAACGTGTCAGGATTAGTCACGCGATTGAAACCCTCCGAGTATGACTGCTATTATTTTATTTATACAAACTGAATTTCTTACACGATATTCAAACAGAGGACTAGAATAGCATCAGATATCACATACATCAACTGACTACATGTAATGAAATCTCACGTGATCTAACTAAACGCCAGGTGAGGGAGATCTTGAGCTGATACTCCTTCTCATACTATTTCCGCAGAACCATAGCCAAAGTTATCATCAAGAGAATCGACCAGTGGAAGTTTGCTGGCGGAGTTGAGCAAGCTGGGGAAGAGATAAAAGACAGAAATAATCATATCCATGCATTCAACTGTTTTCCATCATTTATATTGCTATATCTGCTGCTAATTATAAGAATATACATGGAGTTAAATAAGTTTAGTCTCATTTCCTTCTCTAACATATTCTTATAGATTAGATGATATTAGTGTAGCATGCTATGTCTTGAATACCTCTTAATGTCTTGAAGTAGTTTCCTTCCCAAACTACCCATCTTCTCATAATTTTGTTTCCCCTAAATACTCATTCCACATCCTTCACCACCCGTCATTAATCTATTACATCCTTAGAGCTAATCTTCATTGTTGATAACCTTCTTCTTCATACCTTTAATCGTGTTTTAGCTCCTTAAGAAACCAGCCTTTCAGTCAAGTTCATAAACAGGTAATCCATGAAGATGGTTCATAAGCCTCTTTTCTAAATTAAATCAAGAAAACCATAGAAGTGAAACATGCTTGCTTTGCTCAAAGGTTAGGGTGCTTCGAGACATAAATGAATTCATTTGCAAATCGTGTCATTTAGAGTGTTTTGGTGAAATGGGCGCATTTAATTTTTAAACTACAGCTCAAATAAGTTTATTCTGAAATGAACTCCGTAAAATTTGTACCTTCCAAAAAAAAAAAACTCCATCAAATTTGTGAACCACAGCTCAAATACTAGGTTTCATTCAAGATTCTTAGTGAAATAAACTCGTTTGATTTTTAAACTTCCACTCAAATAAGACTATTAAGAACTTTATTAAACTGAAAAAAAATGACATGGTACGCAAATGGCTTCATTTAGTTGTCCAAACACCTCGTTTATCTCCAAAAGGAGAAGATTATGGGTTTGACCCTAACCTAAGCACTGAACATATAAAACAGCATTTTTGGAGGATCAAGTAATAATTAAAAAAAGAGAGGATCAAGTAATTATTCAAGACACCATCAAGTGATCTGTGCCAAGCCAATCTCACCTTGGTTCTCTCCATTCTCAGCCAAATTAGGTGTTGATTTATTGGATATCATGATCCCAAGGCTCAGACAATCCATTCCAAGTGTATCTTATAGCCAAAAACTGAACTCATGTAAGTCTTCCCTTCCTAAACACACCATGTATGCGTCATCAATTCAACTCCGCATCTAACATTGTATGAAATAGTCACAACTGTGTATTATTTCACTATTTTTTTTCCTTGTTTCAAAAATTCTATGTTTGTAGATATAACTTTAATTGGAGGTTTGTGTTCTTACATTTGACGGTGAGAAGATTGCTGTATCCTTCATAGAATTCACATCTAGCGATGTCTTATTCCATGAGCCCTCTCCAAAATAAGCACAGTGACATGCTAGAAAATTAATTAGCTTAAGCAATAAGCAAATGGTGATAATAATAATAATGATGACGATTATGATTGAAGAATGATTCATTATTTGAAATATATTTGGTTGGAGCAGGGGCTGGGGTTTCCATGCACGAGGGTACCCAGATAAAGCAGAAAACAATTGCAACATTAATAACTGTTCTCATTCCAGACTAGAACAAATAAAAAATAATGATTCAATTGATGCAAATTTTGGATAGCGGTTTACTGGAATGTCGGCTAATGGATTGTGGGTGGAAAATTTGAGATGACTCATGTAGATTGACAATTTTTTGCAAGACTAATATCAGACTTATTAGTGAATGTGTGGATAAGAAGATCACATGTTTACATGTATTTGTTTTTCTGAAGAAATTCTGGCCATCTCACTATGATACAAATCTGACAAGATAACCATGTGAATTGGTATGCATCACCATTTTGAATTCAGCTATAGATCCTTGTTTTTTTTTTGGTTCTGTAATGGATGTATATTGTTGTTTTAGTTTATTTACTTTTACCAACATTTGATAACCAGCACAAGAGGGAAGTCTGGTACCCTCATTTTAAGGTTATTTTTGTATTTGGGAAAATCAATTTAGAAAATCAAGACGGATTTACCTGATCTCTTAGGCTGGGAATGATGTGTCATTGGAAGATGAAAGGGGTTGCAATTGCAAAGAAGTTTAGACGGATCACAGCCAATCTCGAGTGAACTCTGGGAAAGTTCAATTGCACCCACAGGTCAAAACGTGTTCCTTTTTAACTCCTATTAACTGTGGTTAAGATTCACCAACCCTCAGGGTTTAACAATCTAACATTGTTTTTTTTTTTAATATTAAAAAAAATCAACCCTGGGTTAAGAAATTTCAACCCTAGGATTATACGAAATTTCTAAAATAAAGGTTAGATCATTGAACTCTAAGGGTTAGTGGGAGAGGAAAAAAAAAAAAGGTGCTACCACAGGATTATAAGCCCCGTTCAGTTAGTCCCAATTGGACCAAGTGAATAACTGTGTTGTTTGGCCAAATTACTTACGGAGCGCAGATACTAGGGCTCCACACGTGTCTCAGCCCAAATTTCTCTTGCGCTCGAAAGAGTCCATCGTTTTCGATGCTGCATCTCTGCAGACAGGTGGCCCGGGGACTTTCCTGAGTTCCGAACCACACTAGGCATGGTCATAACCCACTCGCTTCGTCCTGTAGTCAGTCGAGTTCTCTACGCACCCTTTCGGTTTATAACCAATTGTAGACTTCCTTCGTAGTCGATGTGGGACTATCTTTTTAAGTTTTTGTTTTTTTGGTTAACTATCTTTGAAGTTTAAGGTTCGCAAATTGGCAGCAAACCTGTGTTCTTTCATGAAAAAGCTATTATTTCTATGGTGACTGCTGGGCCGACTCTCCGGGAGCGAACGGCCCACAAGAGTTTGTAGTAGAATTTTGAATTCGGGCCAGGCCATGCCAAATCCCATTCTAACTTGTTTGAATTTAAAGCACCCATTAATTTGGGCCTGGTCCGCTATTCTTAGGTTTATTTCCGTACTATTTCAGGGGTCAGTAATATTGGATACGGCCTGGCAGACCAAGGCTCGACCCAGTTACAGCTTGCTGACAGCCATAGATTTGTTTGAGTTAGCATTTTCTTCAAATGCTTTATCCTGAAAAAATAGGGCACTGGTTCGGACCACGCAGTCTGCGATGTATTTGATTGCCGTGTCCTCATGTCCCTTTTAACACTCCTTTAACTCTGGTTAAGCTTAATTAAATTAAAGTTAAATATTTTTTTCTTCTAAAATACAAAGTTGGATTACATAACCCTAGGGGTGAGCTTTGAAGTTGCTGTGGAACAGGGAGGGCCTGGATGTTGGACATCTCCAATGATTGTTTCTCCTTATTTATGGGGTAGCGTTCTCTTTGTCTAATGGCTATGCCCTAATAAATAATTAACATAATACAAAAATATATTTTGTTTTCAAAAGCTAAAGAAGTAGTTGCCCCCTTACCCATGGGCAATGACTATGCCTTATTTAAGTAAATTTTTTTTTTCAAAAGTTAAGAGGCAAGTTGCCCCCTTGTCCATGTGCCTTGTTAAAATAAGTTTAGGGAGTTGCCCTGCAGACCCATTCCTTCACCACATGTCTCCATGCGCATGGCTATGCCCTATTATACTATAAATTTTTTTTCAAAAGTTCAGGGGGCAATTGCCCCTCACACCCCATGACTAACCCCCCTCCCCCTCCCCCCGCCAGAATCCAGGCTCCAGCCCTGGTCAGCATCACAAAGCATGTCAGCTAAGCATTCCCAATTATCTCAGAAACACACGCGGAAAGTCATTTTAGCAGCCATTTAGAGGCAGGCGTAGACCGGTAAATTGTAAGCTCAAGCCAGCCCAGCCCAGCATGGTAGATTCCAGGCTTAAATCCAGCGTGGGTCTGACTCAGGCTTTAAAATTTTGGCCATGGCCAACCCAACAAGCGTTTTAAACCATGATTGAGCTGGGCCTGAGTTGGGCCTAAAGAGCAGTTTCATAGATGATTGGTTTGCCATTGGGTGGCCCCTTCCAAGTGCAAAATAGGAAGGGCACCTCTTAAAATTGGGATGCCCTGTGATGGTTTCCATTAGCTCCCACCACTTCCTCTAAAATCTTGACACATGGCAAGTTCTAAAGAATTTATTTTTTTCTCAAAAGTTTAGGAGGATAGAACCCCCATCCCACTAGCTACACCCCTCTCCCAGGCTACACCCCTGTTGAATACTATGGTGGCGTTTGAATTGGATTTTATTAGCCAAAAGTCAATTATGATAAAATTGATTATGTAGAAATTAATGGTCAAATAATCATTTTATCAAATAATAGTGTTAGGAGAATACGACTCCTAACACTAATATTTGAAAAAATGATTATTTGACCATTAATTTATACACAATCAATTTTATTAGAATTGATTTTTGGTTAATAAAATCCAATCCAAACACCCCATATGGGATTTTTTTTCTTTCAAAATTTTGGGGGGAGGAGGAGCTTCAACCCCCCTAGGCCCCATGTGGTTCTGCCCCTGAATAGATGCCCTAGAAACAAAGTTACACAAATCCGACACGATCCGAGTGATAATGCTAACATGTCCTTGCAACAAATAAAATAAAAAAAACTTTTCTAATAGGTGTTTTTGAGTAAAGAATATAGAAATTATTTTTCGCTCAACAAGATTTGCAGTGTAAATGAATCTCCTCTCTGTCTCTACTCACTACAGAGCATATTTGGTATGTCTGCTACAATCTCATATATTAATTAAAATTTTTGTAAGAAAAGAGAATGTAAACATTAAAAGAAAGCTCAAGTTGTTTAGTCCTTTTTAATATATGATATATGTTAGCTTACTAAGATTACTTGTAGCTTAATTATTGCGATAATTTTAACATGATCAGGTGAACTGATGTTAATACTTGCGTGAATCATCCACGGTCCATTTGGAATAGAGTGAGCCCGTTGTTGCACTGTTGCCTGGCGCATCACCAACGAATTTGCATCTGGTCTTAATGCCACACTGGATGCAGTTTTTATTGATGACGTAGTGCCATCTCCATCATATTTGGGCGATAGCACAATATCATCATTTCTCATCCATTTGGATTTCCACCTAAGTTTTTGCTATGTATGGTACTACTGGGATTGTAAATTGCACATTAAATCACAATCCTCGTAATCGTTGTCATCATCATCAACGTCTAATCCCAAATGGTAGTGAGGGAGAGAGGATTAATGTTTGAAGGCCATCCATGATCAGCCCAGATTGTCGAGCCTTCAACCTTTAATTTATTTGAAATTTGGATTAGCTTAGGTCCTATTTAGAAAAAAGAAATAAAGCAAACAAGTGTTTTTGCTTGTTCTTGAACAAATGGTATGGTGTGACTTGCTCCAATGGTATGGTGTGACTTTTCTTATGAGAGAGGTCTTGGGATCCATTCCCACCGCTTGAGGATTTGCAAGAGTTTCACTCTACATCGCTAACCTGATGCTATTAACAGTAGGTAAATGATATAAAAAAAGGGTACAAAATAAGAGAGAAACCCTTGAACAAATGCACCATTGCATGTGCTTTTGAGAGTTGTAGAGTTAGTAGATAATAAAGAATAACAGACATTAATTTCCCATCTGGCAATCCCACATACCGATACACCAGCACTAGCCTGCTTCCCTAATCCCAAACACTAGGAACAAAACGCTTGTGCACATAAACAAACCACGTGATTGACAACTAAGGCTTTCATTATAAAATACTAATACCATAGAAGATCCACTATGGTGGTTAAGATAAGATGGGGTCGAACCCATTAAGCCAACGATCACGTCCTAACCACCACTCCACCCTCTATCTCCACATTGTAATTAGATTAATAGTTGGATATTTTACTCAACTTGCATTGCCTTGGCACTTGCTTTTATTGTATTGTTGATTTTTTTTATATATTTTTTCCAAAAAAGCTGGGTAACTTATATTTATACACGTGTGACAGCTGAGGTGGCAAGATCAGTGGTAACTGTCTGTTATGTTACCTCATCTTCATCATGTGGAAAGCTTCAGCAACTTAGACCTCTGCTGCCATATGACAAAAGACTTGAGATCCTCTCTAGTAAAAATTGGCGAGGAGACCGCAGCCAGAGACGCTATGAGGCACCATACCTATCAACCGAGTTGTTATGCATACAAACCAAAGCCTTGGTGTGCATGTGGTGCTTCCCAAGTACATGTCAGCGGTCTCCTCATCAGCAACTTCTGGAGAGGGATCTTGTGCCATGGCATAAAGGAGACCCTTTTTTAGCACATTTACAAAAAAAAATAAAAAAAATTCTTAGTTTGCCTTTGTTTGGAGAGAAAATAATTGTACTTAATTGTTTTTTGAGAAAATTTAATTTGTATTTGGCATGTAAAATAAGCTTTTTATCAGTGTTGTCAGAACCTGATTAGGCATCGAACCGGTAGAGTGGTTGGTTCCCGGTTCTAGACCGGACCAAATCAGATCGTGCACTTTTTACCAAAAAAATATTTATTTTTTCATTTTTTCCCTAAACTTTTTCGGTTCTGCCCGGTTCCCACCGGTTATGGCCGGCTCTTAATATATCCCGATTTTGGGAACCGGTGAGGGGGCCTGTTCCCGGTTCCACCGGTTCGACCGACTGATCTGGTCCGGTTCTGACAACACTGTTTTTTACTATAATTCTCTAATATTATTTTTATTTGCTGGAAAATTTTTCTATAGAAGTGAGAAAAATTATTTTCAAGCAAAACTTTCATTTTCACAACATTTTAATCCAAAAAAACCTTTAGCCTTAACAAATTCAAAAATTTCTAAGAAGGCTACCAAAATATAATTTAGGGCAGCATTTATAAGGAACAACCAAAATGATGGCAGGGTATAGGCCGCATCAGCCATCCATATGCTCAACGCTCTGGGTGTAGCCTGATCAAAGGTCGATGACCATAAACCTGGAGGTCTCGAGATCGAATTTGGGCTCCGGTCAATATCGGATATATGGAATAAGGTGTTGCTTATACATCATGTGAGACTAATCTGAGTCTAGCTTAGCATATCCACGTTTACCCAAAAAAACATCCGTAAGTTCCACCGAAAAGAAAATAAAAAACATCCATATGACATGGAATCCCTCCTTTTGTCAAAAGGGAATACCTTTCCCCAGAGTTGAAGGGAATACCTTTCCCCAGAGTTGAAGGGAAAAGACATAAATATATATATATATATATATATATATATATATATATATATATAAATTATAAAAAAACATATGTTCTTGAATTTAAAAGAAGGGTCAGGATTCTCTCAAGTTCAACTTGAGAGAATCTCTCAAGTTTGGACCCCTAGAGGTCGCCACGTATCTCTTTTAATTTAAAAACTGTTTTTAGAGTTTTTTAATATTAAAAACAGTTTTTTAATTTAAAAAATAATAATTAATATTAAAAAAAAAAATAAGGATGGGTGAGTGAACCCTAGTGGTGGGTGAACCCTACCCATGGTTAAGGAGTGTCAAAGGAGACTCGTGGTGACCTCTAGGGGTTCAAACTTGAGAGATTCTCTCAAGTTGAACTTGAGAGAATCCTGTGCCTTAAAAGAAAGCTTGAAAACCTAGCTTATCCACCCACTACAAAACGAAAGTTGTTATTCATGTACAGTATCACAAAATTAAGAAGCACAAAGTACTGTAGGAGTTATATGTTTATTCACTTGTGTGGGTCTCCATTTACTGTACGATTTTGTCTCATCTTTTTGCATTCTCTTATAAAAACTTATATTTTCTGTGGTCATGAATAACTGAAGAAGGATCATGAAAACTAAACTACTCTATTCCTCACTTATATTTCTGAAGTTCCTTTTAACGTGAATTTCAGAAAAACAAAGGACCCACTGAGGGCAGAATCTCAAATAAATTAGTTTAAAGATCAACATCATTGTGCCTTGTACATTTTCTGTCATTCTATTATATTAAAAAACACAACTTCCACTACTCTGCTTATGATCTTTTTAATATTTCTTTTTCATTTATTCCATCAACACATAACTTCCGCTACTTTGTTTATGATCTTTTTAATATTTCTTTTCCATTTTAAACCATCAACTTACACCAACTCAGCAAGAGTTCCTCGCAGGTTTTCTCTATAATTCCATCAGCTCATGATCACCATATATATATGAGCGATACACAGATTTCTGAACCATCATCAACTATATATATATTTCCAAGTAATCCAAACGAAAAAAATCAGCTGATTCACAATCATCCTATAATATCGGTAACACATTAAATTGTGCGTCCAACTCCCCCATATGCATTTCACACCTCTTTTTCAAGGTCAAACCTCTTTCAAGGACTGTTTCCCGTAGGGCATGGGATTACCTCTCGCGCACGCCCGAAGCGTCCATTCATCATCTGCCATGTGGTGATGAAAAAGGGAGAGATCTAGTAGGGATAAGTCAAAAAAACAGGGGAGAAAATGACTTCTCCCCTTTCTTAGCACCACATGCTGGATGATGAATGGATGCCCAAGACTGCCTCAGGAGTGCGCCAGAGGTAATCCGATGCTTCCTATAGACTCCGGATGCTTTGGAGTAATTTATGATCCAGTTAAGTCCGGTTGTTAATATAAAATACAGCAACGTTTCGTCATCCCTACAATTTGACCAGATTTTTACTTTTCCTAAAACTCTAAAGAGTAAGCTTTAACATGGGTTAATGCATCTTAACCACAGTTAAAAGGACGTGTGCCGGCACAACATATATAGAGAATCCTGAGTGTTTCCTACACGTTCAAACACTTCTAGCAGAGCAAATAGTCTTACAGGATTCAATCACCCTCTACCTTCTCCTGTGAGTGGATCCACATAATAAAAATAAAATTAGAATAACTCCTACCTTAATTGATTTTAAAATCCTAATTAAGTAAGCATTAGCCATAATAGTTAATGCTAAATAAACTTTTTTTTTAGAAAAAAGTGAGCTAGCATTTTGGTAGGCAAAAGGTTTACTCTGGTGCTCGCCAGAGTATCTCTCTGGTGAGCACCAGATCAATGGACGAAAAAAATTTTAAATGGAAAGAAGTCAAAAATGATCGACAAATTTTTTTGACTTATGGTGAGTTAGGCATTTTTTTTGTCCATTGATCTGGTGCTCACCAGAGCACTAGAGTAAACCTTTTGCCATTTTGGTACATGTATTACTTTTGAAAAATGTTATCCCCTTAACAAACTTTCAATGTCTCACCGTGATAGTGACAAGTCTTTCAATGTCTCACCATGATGGTATCTCCTTGAAAAAATTTGAATTGTGTGACCATTGTTAACACTTCTCGTCACTTTTTATTAAGTTAATATGGGTTGTCACAGAAAAAATAAATAAAGGGTCATCGAGACATTTGCTCTCAATTCTTGAGATATTTTATATTTTTATTAGCAACTAGTAACTAACCACATTGTATAGTGTACGGTTCTCTCTCTATCTGGCAACATCTTCTGAGCAAAACAAGGAGTTAATTGACATTTATGAACCTGTCTCTCCACCAACCGCTCATATTCGTCAGTTACAGTGTCTTCGGGTCAGGGGAAGAAAAGCAAACCAGTAGGGGCCTTCCTCATTCGGATTGAAAAAGGTGATATATGACTTTCCACGTATGATTCGTGTTTGTTTTGATGTAAAATATGGAAAACAAATGAATTTGGCAGAAAATATCAATGATCCTAAGAAAATACACACGAAAAAAGACATTTTTCTTGAAATTCATTTGTTTTTCCCTATTTTACACTGAAACAAACGGATCACTAGTGAAAATTGGCTGCACTGGATGTTGCAGCTCTAGGTTATTGATGGGCTGCAACCAACCAATGGATGAGTTGACCTTAGCATCAATGTTCGTTGCAGCCCCACGCTGCAAACACCCAATGAGTGAATGTCACTGGCAGTCTCTTCACCAGGGAGAAGATCCCTATTCTTAAATATTACTATGCTGGAATAAAATATTAAAGGAGCATAACATGGCATGTAATATACTTTGGGAAATACACAAATCTATAAATACTGTAATTTTATATGTATAGTTTTTAAAATACGGATGACATAGGGTAAGTGGTGCCTTGTGGAAACTTACTAAGAATCTTAGGGCCGTTTGGATACACTTCCGTTTTTATTTTTTGTTTTTAAAAATTGGAAACAACTTTTTATTTCAATTATTTTAAATAGGAAACATGTTTGGTATAAGTAATTGTTACTTATTTTAAAAAAAGAAAAACAAAAAAACACGTTTGGTAAATATGATTAAATAATTTCAATTTATGATTGTGGTAGTGGTAAGTGAAGGCGGTGGGTGTAGTGTGATAGTGAGTGTTGGTGATGGTGGCGGTGGTGTGGTGGTGGTGATGGTGGCGGTGTTGTGGTGGTGGTGATGGTGGCGGTGGTAGTGGTGGCAGTGACGGTGGTGGTCATGGTGATTGTGGCAGTGGTGAGGTAGTGGTGATGGCGGCGGTGGAGGTAGTGGTGGTGGCGGTCGTGGTGATGGTGGCGGTGGTGTGGTAGTGGTGATGATGGCGGCGGTGGTGGTGATGATGGCATTGGTGGTGATGGTGGCGGCGGTGGTGGTGGTGGTAGTGTGGTAGTGGTGGTGGTGGTGGTGGTGAGTGATGGCGGTGGGTGTAGTGTGGTGGTGAGTGTTGGTGATGGTGGCGGTGGTGATGGTGGCGGTGGTGGTGATGGTGGCGGTGGTGGTAGTGGTGGAGGTGGTGGTGGTGGTGGTGGTAGTGGTGAGTGATGGCGTGGGTGTAGTGTGGTGGTGAGTGGTGGTGGTGATGGTGGCATTGGTGATGGTGGTGGTGGTGGTGATAATGGTGGTGGTGGTATTGTGGTGGTTGGTGGTTGGTGGTGGTGGCGATGGTGGGTGGTGAGTAGTGGTGGTGGTGGTGGATGGTGGTAGTATTATGGTGGTGGTGAATGTTGGTGGTGGTGATAGTGGGTTTGTGTTTTCTATTTTTGTTTTTTGTTTTTAAAAATATAGGTAATAGAAAATTTTTGTTTCCTTGATTTTCAAAAATTTTGTTACTCATTTTTAAAAACAAAAAGTAGAAACATGTTTACCAAAACATGTTTTGTGAAAAATTTTCAAATTTTTGTTTTTAAAAACAAAAAACAGAAAATGAAAGTGCAACCAAACAGGGCTTAGTATCAGGTACCTAACAGATGATATGCTTCTCTAAAATGACCCAATTTTTTTTTGGTTAACTCAACACCACAAGACGATGCTGAAGGCAATTGGAAAGAAGACCACACACACTCACGCACACACCACACACACAACCACACACTCCCAACCCGGATAAAATGACCCAATTGGATGGCGTGTTTCTCTACCGTGACAATAGTATTTTACACGGATTCTGCATCTTCATGACCCATTTTCACTTGGTCTCTGACCAACTCCAACCCTATTAACAAACATGGGAGAACTACTAAAATACCCTTGATTAACACCTCAGAAGGAGAGATCTTGGAAGGACAAAATGGGGAGTTGAGAAATTTCCATCAAAGGCAGGGAATCTATGCCATTAATCTTCATGAGGGTGGCAAGTGGCTTACCAAGGGGGGGAGTTTCCTCTCTGTTTCTTTCTCCTCTTTTGCGAGTCTTACCTAGTAAACAAAAAAAATACTAGATCATCTACTCAAAGAGGGAAATTATAACAGAATGAAAAAAGAAAACCCAAGTAAAACTTCTCTTGATAAGAAGACTATCAGTCTTGAACACTAGTAATCAAAAACACAGAGAGAGAAAGAGAGAGAGAGAGAGCATTTGTTGCTTTCTTCTTTCTTCGCTGTGTTTGAATTACTATGGAATTTTAGAATGTTTGACAGAGATGGGGAAAACAGGCAAATGGATTAGAAGCTTCTTGACTGGAAAGAAAGAGAAGGAGAAACACAGGGAGAAAGTTCAGACTAGGAGCAATCAGTCATCTACATTTACCACCGAGAATCCCACGACTCCAATTGTGATTCCACCTACGAATCCTAAAGAGAAGCGGAGATGGAGTTTTCGGAGGTCAGCGGCTACCAAGGATTTGAATTCTGTGGACTCAAATGCAACCAGCCCACCAGTGGTGCAGACCATGTTGGAATATGAGAAGGAGCAGAAGAAACATGCCATGGCCGTGGCAGCAGCTACAGCTGCAGCTGCTGATGCAGCTATAGCAGCTGCACAGGCTGCCGCAACTGTTATCCGGCTAACTGCTGCTGCTACCGAGAGAACCAGTGCAGTTGAAGAGGCTGCTGTCATCAAGATTCAATCCTTCTTCCGTTCTTATCTGGTACATATTCTAGCATATCTACAGGGTTATACAGGATTATCTGAACTCCATCCTTGTACCATCTTTCCTGCAACAGTGATACAAAATCTATGTTCCAGCAGCAACATATTTCATTTTCTTACTCAGATGATTAGAACTATAAGATTCAAATGATGCCAAAATGTTAGACTAAAGATACCAAACAGAGATTTTAGAAAATGATAGCAAGGTACGTGAAAACTTCCTCTCTTTTTTCAGGCAAGGAAAGCACTATGTGCACTAAGAGGCTTAGTCAAGTTGCAGGCACTGGTAAGGGGTCACCTGGTAAGGAAACAAGCCACTGCTACTCTACGGTGCATGCAAGCATTGGTCACGGTTCAAGCTAGAGCTCGGGCTCAGAGGATCCGGGTGTCTGAGGAAGCACAGCCCCTTACTCAGAGGCCATCGATATACAGAAACTCTCCACAGGACAACCGGTTCAGACAAGCATATAATGTCTTGTCTCATTTCCATCTGCAAAAATTTCCAATTCATAAGATCCATTGCAAACAAGCTGAATTTGTCTGCATTCCAGAAATTTAGAAGTAAAATGCATTTCAAAAGATCACAAAACTTCAAATGATCACAAAACTCGGAATTAGAGAACATTCTTTTTTCCTTTTCTTTTCATATTTAGGATAAATGTTTTTTGTTTTTCAAAAATTATAATTTCTCACAATACTTGTTCAAATATTGGAAATGTTTAAAAATTTGAAATGAAAATTCTGGATATGATGGTGTTTTTGAATTTCTCAACCACTGATCTGCAGTCTGTCCTTTGTGCATATACAGGAGATGGATAGATGCATGGAGGATAACATTAAGATTGTGGAGATGGATCTCGGTGAATCAAGGGGAAGTACGAAGAGCAGGAATAGCTACTCAAACAACCCACAAACTGAACGAGCAGAGCACAGATTCTCCACATATTCTGCTGGACATCGTGCAAACTCGAAGCAAGATCATCAACCCCAGATCTCGCCTGCTCCATCAGCTTTGACTGATATGAGCCCAAGAACCTGCAGCGGGCATTTTGAGGAGTATTCCTTCAACACAACACAGAGCAGTCCCCAATGCTACACAGCCGCGTCCAAACCTGAACCAGCAAGAGTACCTTTTGCTTTTCCCCAGCCAGAGTATGCAGATTCTATGTCCCATGACTACGCATTCTTTCCAAATTACATGGCCAACACAGAATCTTTTAAGGCAAAAGTCAGGTCACAGAGTGCACCTAAGCAACGACCTGACTCAGGCGAGAAACAACCGAGCAGACGGAGAGCATCAATGGAAGGAAGGAATGTTCCACGCAGTGTTAGGATGCAGCGTTCGGCTTCACATGTTGGCTCCACTGCTCATGGATGCCAAAACCCATGGTCAATCAAACTCGACAGATCAACAGTGTCTCTCAAGGACAGCGAGTGTGGTTCGACCAGTACAGTGCTCACAAGTACCAACTATTGCAGATCTCTAGTTGCATATGAGGCAAGTATTAATTAACTCCATATCACAATGCTTGACTAAGAACGAGATTTTACATGCTTTCAGAAAGTAATTTTAGGACCACCCAATATGTATACTTCGGTTGCTAGTTTCTGGCTGCCTTCTCCAAAGTCTGATTGTGTCATTTCATTGGATTTCTATGCCTGCAGCCCCATGGTAATAGGTACTAACAGTACATTTCATGCCATCATTGCGGCTGGAATCTGTGTGACCATGGAAGTAGTAGGAATAACATGGACACTAGACAGATGATTCAAGCTTCAACAGGAGATTGATAAGATCACAAAGTGTTCACTGTAGATGCTGCTGAAAATTACTGATTTTATTCTATTCATAATTCCAGTGTTTCTGCATTTCTTTCGGCTGCTTAGATTTAATGGGTTTCCCAGTTCAGAATGCTGAGGCAACTGAACAACTACAAGCATTGCAGGTGTGAATGCATTTCTTAAGAACAGAAATTACAGATAATCTGTTTAAATGAAATCTCGTAAACCATGTGATTTTTCGCAATCATGCCTCCTACATGGAGATGTTTCAGCAGAGATCAAAGTGTGTATTATAGAAATCCAAGGAGCTCTCTATCTCTTCAAATGCAGACCACTATAACCATAGCACTGATTGGTAATTTCTTGTGAGAATTCCGCAAACGACATCCCATCCTTTAAGCATGAGGACATAGGCGGAACCATTTTATGGATTTCTTGATTTCGTTAATAATGTTCCTGCTCAACAGGGGATATTCCTCATTATAACTTGTAAGCCCCAGAACATTAACCATTTCATAACGAGCTTTCCCTAAGGTACCATAAAATAGAGAAAATTTTGCTCCAAGCTGTAGCAAGAAGACGAAGAAGGTCTATCTGCTTAATTTTCTAGCTTCGCCGGGTTCGCAGACAGAATGAAAGTTTGAACAAAGCTTCCCTTATATAAGATATTGGCTGATTTTCCCACCTGAACAATGAAACTTTCAGGAGGGATCTTACCAAACGGACAATATTTTTGTTGCGGTCCAATATTTGCAGATATGTGTGCCCAGTGGGGGAAGGACACTCTTGGTCACATGATATGCAAAACCCATCTTTCGCTTTTGTTGTGGACGGATGACACGGAGAAATAAACATTGGAGCTGTCATAACTCATAACAGTGAAAATACCATATTCATAGTGCCACTGTTGCCAAAAGATGGAAAGAGCTGCACGATTTACCTGTGTTTTCAATTGTTTCCCAATTCGAGCCTCTGCTGGGGTTTACACATCCCTGATGCTGTGTTCTAATTCTCTTGGCCCATGAAAATGTCTATTGTTGTACTTAGCTTCTCCTTTAGTAGATACCTTTCTTCTCCCTTCTTCAATTAAAATAAGATCATCTGAAGCTGAATGATAATGTGTAAGACGTCCTTTTACCATGCAAGAGTTCATTAAGGCACGCTCTAGCTCTTCGCCACCAATGGCCCTATCACATACTCCTACTAGGCAAAGTCCTAGCTCCATCATGCAGAACCCTAGCCTTTTGAAAGTGTCCCCAATATCTTTAAATTCATTAGAAAGAAATACATTTAATTTATCCACGTCTGGATGCTATTCTACTGAAATGTTACTATTGTCATCACCCTTACAGCTTGACCCACTAGAGGTTAGTTCCTGATCCTGCATGTACTTGAGTTGTATTGCAAAAATTGGGACAATTCTGTCTAGAGATTCTTCAAAGGAACATCACTTCCCAAGCTATGCTTCTTGGGTGTTTCATAAATATCAAGAACATGAGAAAAATACAATTCTAAATAATTAAAGCTAAAACAAAGCACACATAGATTGACTAGAAACGCATAATCAAACAATTGAATATTAGAAACACACAAAGCTATTTTTTTTTTTCAAAACAAACACAAGGCTCAGTTGATTGGTGAGAATCACTAGATAGAAGAGACAATGAATATGAAAGCTGGTTAAGGAAGAATATGTATCTTACTGAACCTTGAGGACAAGGTTAAACTAAGGGGGAGGAATGTTACGTACCAATTTAGTGGGTAGTTATTAAGAACTAGGGGATTCTAGTGGGTAGTTTATATGTTGTTGTGCGTGTTTGTAATGATTACTAGAATTATAAAAGAGATGTAATAGCTTAGTTTTAGTATCAATGAAAATAATTGAGTTTTTTCTTAAGAGAGAACTAGGAGGTGTTCGCCTCTCTCAAATGAGATCAAAAGGTATAGATCTCCCTTTGATGAGATCAAAGTCATCAAACTCATTCCCCTTTCTATTTAGTTTTCCTTTTCTATTTGGGAACATAAATAGGTACGTAACAGGTGGTATTAGAGCAACGTTCCTGTGGGCATCCTCTTGGTTATGATCCACACCAAGAGCAAGCAGAAGGAGAAGAAAAGGAAGAAGAAGAGAATATGTATCTTATCTTAACCTTGAGGAAAAAGTTAAACTAAGGGACATGGAATGTTAAGGTACCAATTTAGTGGGTAGTTATTAAGAAGTATGAGATTCTAGTGGGTAGTTTATATGTTGTAGACTTATAGTTGGTGACTACTAGAATTAAAAAAGAGATGTAATAGCTTAATTTTAGTAACATTGAAAAGAATTATGAGTTTCTTTCTTAAGAGAGAACTAGGAGGTGTTGGTGTATTTCGAATGAGATCAAAAGGTGTAGACCTTTCTTTGAAATTAAAAATAGAAATGAAATGAAAATGGAGAAGACTTTAATCCCATCAAAGGGAGATCTACATCTTTTGATGTCATTCAAAAGATACCAACACCTCCTAGTTCTCTCTTCAGAAAGAAACTCGTAATTCTTTTCAATGATACTAAAATTAAGGTATTACATCTCTTTTATAATTCTAGTAATCAGTTACAAACCACCCACTACAACATATAAACTATCCACTAGAATCCCTTCTTAATAACTACCCACTAAATTGGTACGTGATATTCCACCTCCTTTAGTTTAACCTTGTCATCAAGGTCAAGATAAGATACACATTCTCTTCTTCTTTTTCTTTTTTACTTTTCTTCTTCTTCCTTTCAGTATGCTCTATAAACCAACATGATGGCTACAAGAACGTTACCATTTGTTAGGTACCTTTTTATCTTCCCAAATAAAATAAATAAATTAAATGAAAATAGAAAAGCCTATGATCTCATCAAAGGGAGATCTACACATTTTGATCTCATTCGACAGAGACCAAACCTCCTAGTTCTGTCTTAAAGAAGAAACTCACAATTCTAAGTTACATGAACGTTAATGCAGATGGAGCTTCCTCCTGCATCTAATTCTAATTCTTCCATAAAAAATTCAATACCGAAAATTCGTTTTTTATCAACATTGATTTTGAAGTCCAGAACAAAATCTGGACCATAGAATCACCTAGACCTAGTTCAATCACTTATTTGAACAGTAATTGCATGGAAATCAAAAACATCAAACAGAAGCAAAGTTTATTTATTTATTAGGGGACTGAAAGTAGAGTAAAATTTCAGGTTACCTTGAGAGTCTTTCGAAGCTAATCGTTGCTTAGCGGCGCAAGCTTTAGAGAGAGAGGAAGGAGACTTTGAAGGAGCTTGGAAGCTTTTGAGACTCCAGTACCAGGCCCTGACGGCCCTAGCAGAATAAGAGAACAATATAAGGTCTGAGAAATGATCTCGAAAGTGTCTCTAGCATCTCGGCATCTTAAAGGACTTTCAGGCGGGTATAGCGCGGGGTACAGGAGTGTGTTCAACTTTTATTAAATCAAAGCCCCTACATGTTATTGAATTAACAAGAAAAACCCTTTATCATGTCTATTCATTAATTAACAATTATAGATTGTTGCTGCTTCCACTTAAGAAAAAAGTCCCTTTAATAAAAGGACATTCTCTGGAATCTGGATAGTAGTAGCTGCAAACAGTTCTGGAGTTGGGCATCATCAGATTTTCAATGACCTATCTATTTATTATTATGACATGGGGTCTTCTTTAGTTGGTGTTGGCAAAGAGACTGCCAGCAATCGTGTCATGTATCTCTTGCATGACAATCAAGAATTTCATACGCAACACTTTGGTAGTTGTGAAAAAAGGCTAAGAGGCACATTTGAATTAGTGTTGGCGGTCTCCTCGCAGGCATGAACTGGAGAAGATCCCAAGTCTTTTATTATATTTAAAGTCATAACTTCATTTATTATATATTGAAAGTCATAACTTCAATATTGAACCTTGTGAGAATCACAATCTAACCTCATTGTACCAATTATGTCTTTTTTTGGTCTCTTCGCAGAATGTTCCAAACATTCTGCGTTTTTCTTTTTGAAACCTTTAACTTATACCAACTGACTCCTTGTCATTGCAGAAATGGTTTTCACCGGAGTCTGGACCTATCAAAACTAATCTAGTCAAAACTACTTTGCTTAGTCACTTATTGAAGCCTCTTACAGCCATATCTTAATAAGTACTTTCAAATTTCCCTTAAATGCACTTATTTATGATCTTAGCTTTCATAGTAAAGTAGATGCTCACTTACTAAATAGGTACTACTCATTTCTCCACAGATCAAATGGTTAGATAAGTTTTTCAGAGGATCTAGGTATGACCTGTTAAATGATCAGTCCCTCTGCACGCGCCCTCTGCACCGACTCAGATTTAATAAAGCCAATTTCAAGAAAAATTTCATTTTTTCTCTTTTTTTCCTTTTCATGAAGCTCAGAGTTCAAACCCACAAAGCCCCTCATTGCAAAAGATAAAACTAAGACATGGGGAGGACAAAAAGAAGTGAAGGGATAAAGCTAGCTCCAAGCTACAACATCAATCTCTATGCCTCCTGCACGTAGGAAAACTGGTAAAGCCGTCTTTTGAATTTCAGACAGCAACGATACAGTACACTACACGTGGCAGCCATCCCATGGTATTAGTCTTCCACCTTAACTGGAGTCTCTTTGAAGCTCTTTGTCAACCATATAGCAGTCTCCCTTGGAGAGACCTTCCCAGGCCCAAAAGGCTTCAATAATACCCCAAGTTCTTCAAACCTCTCCTGTTGCAATAGTTGTGCGCTAAACTCGAGCAAACCTTCTAATGCCTCAGCTCGTTGCTGGTACGACGAAGTGTCAAACCGACGCTGCCGGAAGTCCGATGAGGTGCGACTTGATCCCCCACCTGTTGGATTTCGGTCAGAACTTTCACTTCCATCATGTCCATCCACACGAAACATACTGTGCCGAATTCCTTGCCAGGCATCTGTGAAGCTTAGTCTGGCAAAGGCTCTGTCATGAACCTGAACTGTACACTTGTCTTTTGTGATCGAGAGATCACCACAATGCGGCAAGGCAGAAGATCCCTGTGCAGATACTGATGAGGTTCTACGGATGGGAAAGAAAGGATCCTCGGATGAGGCTAATGGGAATTCTGCTATCCTATCAATGCGTGGGGCATTGACGGAGACATCTGGGGAGTTCATGCGGCGGAGGAGACTAACATTGGGTCTGCTAGGGGATTCTAAGGTTGCAGCTCTTGTCGGCAATGGCAGAGATGCTCTTCGAGTTGTCCGGACAGATTTACTTGCTGGAGTGCATGACGATGGAAGCTGCATTTAAGAATAAAATAATCAGGAATTGGGTAAGGGATCATCCTTGACAATGGGCAGAAACTAGACTCTTAGAAAGCCACCGGAACAATAGAAGGTAAATTTACCATTTAGGTAAATTCATCCAGATAATGTAGGAAACAGATGTTTGCCTTAAATAAGATACTAGTTTGCATCCGTTCACCGCAATTAAATTCACGAAATGAGCAGCTCGAAATGTAAATTTATCATTTGTGTAAACTTACCGATTCACGATTTGAACCAATGTATGTCATCTTTGATGGCTCTGTCTGTCTCCTAGGAGTAGCAGAAGCTTTAGCCGGAGTCAATCTCGGCGTCTTGGAAAAACTCAAGGTCTTTGCTGTTGGCTTATTAACACCTACCTCTTCATGGGTGCTAACAGATAGTTCTGCAAACTTTTGATTAAGATAATTTGGGAATTCCTGTATTCTTTGAGTAGGACATAGAGAGTCTTTCTCAGCTCCAGATCTACTTGGATACAAGGTCCTATCATTGCTGAATGATCGCCGTTTCTCTCTGTCTGTTAAGGAATGAACTTTGGGTTCAGGGAATCTAGTTTTCTTTATGTAATTGGATTCAGGCCAGTGGACTTGTAAAGTTTTGCGTCTAGGGCTATTAGCTTTTAGATGGATCTTAAGAACATAAGGCTGAAGGTGTGGGTGCCTGAGCAGCTCTGCAGCCTGGAAAATAAAGATACACTTCAGAAGTGATGAAGAAATGCATAGATAAATGTAAATTATACTGTATAGATATTAGATAGTCATAAAGACTCTAAATCCTATCCACAAGCAAGGAAGATGTTGAGTAGAATGATGATTAGATTGTAGATAAAGAAGTTCCACTCCTCCTTGTTTATCCAAGTTGGATGAATAGCCCTAATATCTTCGAAAAAATGCCGGTAAGAAATCTAGGTGAGAGTGAAAAGCAGAAGGGAACTTGCTGCAGCTGTTGGCTCACTAAATGAATCAGAAGGGAACTTTAGAGTCTAGGAGATACTAGAGGTTTCTTAATTTTCTTGTTTTGAACCTGATAGAACTCCATTATTGTGGAGGAGAATGAAAAAGGGAGAGATTAATAAATTGAAGAAGGAGAAGCACTTGAGGATGAGGAAAATATAAATGAAGATGAACAAATATTATATATGGATGACCCAAGCAACAACATTGAAGATAGACATGATGATGATAATAATATTATCAATTAAATGGAAATCTAAAACTTCTTTTCGTGCATTTGGATCTGCTATATAATTAATAGCTTTTTGAAAGACTTTTTTTAATTAATGAAAATGCGTAAGAATTAATTTAAGTTGGTGATATATATTTGGTTTTCATCGTTTTGTGAAAATATGCACGGTGTACATGTAATGTTAACAATTTGTGATGCAAAGACAAAAGTATGATTTTATATGAAGGATTACAGGGCATATTTGATTTTCTAAATTATTTTGATGTACTATCATTTTTTTTTCTTAATTTCTATGAAATTCTTTATGAATCCTACTATTTTGCAATTTAAATCCAAATTTAATCTAAATCCCACCCCTTACAATTTATCGATCCAATATGATTTGGACAATGTAGCAAAACCAGGGACCCTCCTCCTGTGGTCCTGCCTAGGAGATCTCCCATTCCAATAATTTATCCAACTGGGTGATCGTTCATCACAATATCCACCACATTCTTTTGGACAGTCAGTAATAAATGTGGCAGATAGGTTAAGAAAAGCATATAGATTAGAGTCATTAGACTGCTAAGATCATCTGGCCAGAATGAAATCTGGCTCTCAAGATCTCCTTGGGAACCATCAAAAAGTCGCTCCTGGAGCTACATAAATATGCACATGTATGTAATCACATGTATAGCCCATCCTTGCCATCAACAGATCATCACACACATATATGTGGATGTGATTTTTTTGTGTGTGCACATGTAAAATGCACATAAAAGCATAGTAGTACATACACTTGGCCTAAATTCTGGATTTTTCCGCAGCATGCTTTTTACGAGTCCCCGACTGACAATAGAAATGAGAAAACAGATCAGAAAAATAACAATAATAATCGAGGCCTGGATATATGAAGTAAGAATGAGATAAGAATTATTTGAATTTTTTTGGTATGACAAGTGAGGCTTATCCTTGCACCATACAGTGTTGTTGGACACCGATCTTGAATGGTCTAAGGTCCTAGGATATGTAACTGAAGCGTTCTTATCCTAGCTAGGATATCAAGTTCCACATGTAGCTGGTAAACGTACCAAGTGATATAAGATATTTAAGAACAGCAGCATACTATGGTATATATGTAGAAAAAAGACCAGGACTCACAATGTACCAGAATACATGGTTGGAAGTGGAGCGACAATAGACTTATTTATTTTGTTGATCAATGCTTGCATATCCTGCTCAGAAGGCAGAAAAAAATAATTGAAAAAGTTAAGTTGCTTGAATACAACATGGTAAACATCTTTTGTGTGTACTGAAAAACAGTAAAGGCACATAGACAAAATAGAGAGACCTAAATTATTAATCATATGTAGCATACTGCAACCATAACAGAAGAGGGTTTAATAAGTCATGTAATATCAAGAGGCAAATATATCCATGTTGAGTTACAGTCTTGAGTCTGAAGGCATTAGTATCCCACATGGGCCATTTGGTTGATTTCCTAAATAGCAAATTAAGTCTTGCTCCAGGTATGAAAAAACAATTAAAGACATAAACCAAGCATCATGGACTTTCGGTAGAGGCATGATGTTCTTAATTGGAAATAATGTTGTCATCATTTTGACTTACTAGTGATTTCCAGAAAGGTGGGGTACATATCTTAGTATAATGGAGTCATACGCTCATACATCTTTATGTGATTTCCATATAATTCTATTGATTCCTAATTTACAATACTTTCTTCCAATGTGAGACACATCAAAGAGAGAAGTACAGTAATCTACAATTTTATGTAGATAAAACTAGAAAACAGAGTCTCTGCAACTTACAAAAGCTTTAAATGCGGACCTGTGAGCTGCCATTTCATATATACAGCATCCTGGATACATAAATTAAGAATCTAAGATACATATTAAATATCCAGCTAAAGAATTAAATAGCAAATCAGTGCTAGATAATCTTTAAGAGGAAATAGTTTACCTAAAGACCAAATATCTGATTTAGAACCATAAGGTATATCAGCAAGAAGCTCTGGGCACATATAGCTGGGAGTTCCCACAACCTGCATTACGAGCCAACAATCTTACTAATAAGAAAATTATGCCAAAGTCACACTTGGATACACCCATCTATTAGCCATAAACTTACAGAGGAGGCAAGATCATCTGAAGTCAACATTTTAGCAAGACCAAAATCACCTGCACCAGCACATCAATTTAAGAAGCTTATGTTATAAGTCTATAACAGCATGAGGAATCAAAGCACTGTCCACTGGTTAAGCAAATTTATAATGTCATTCAGGAATAACAGTTAAACGGACAAGATTTCACCTACCTAGACGTACGTCTTGATCTTTTGTCAAGAATATATTTGAACACTGAAGCAATTGTGGAACATTATCAGTACAAGAAAAAAACTTAAGAGATATCAGACAGATTACACCTAACTGATACCTCCACTAAGTGCACTGACAGATGCAACTGACCTTGACATCACGATGAAGAATATGATTCATGTGCAAGTAATCAAGCGCCATTAGGAGTTGAACAAGCCACTTACAAAGCTTCTGCACAGTTCAATATTTAGTATTAGACAGAAGGACTTGCAGAATCATAGCTGTTTCAACACATAAATTGAAAATCTGTAAGCACAGTAAATATAGTATGCACTTTGCTACCAAAGTAAATGACCTCTTCAGGGAAATGAACGCCATTGGCTTTTTTTATAGCTTCTGCCCTGTACAACCAAAAAAGTGGCACAAAAGATAAAGGTTACATATAGCATGAAGACTTCATATTCAAACATATGGATCCAACATTTCTCAATTACTTGATTTCAGCAAGAAAAGGAACTTACATGTCCCCTCCTTCACAATATCCTATAATAATGCAGACATAGCAACCCTGAGAATAACGGATAAACATTGTCAATTGCAAAATCCAACCCAATATTAGGTTATATAACAAAATTCACATTGTTCCAAGTCACGGTGCCATAACAATAAAGTACACGCTAGCATAGAAGGGGAAAAAGTTAAAATATATATATATATATAGTAAAACAAAGATGGATCAAGAATAAGTGTGTTGGCAATCCTTTGATTGTATACTAGGTGGACAAGTCAATATGGGAATTAAATGAATTTCATGTTGGCATAGCCTTTGGCACTGGCTGTTGAGGCTGCTAACGACAGCGTCAGTCTTCGTACTCTTTGCCTTGCTTCATGGAATCACCTTGCCATCGCAGTGGATCTAACAAGACACTTCTAAAATCCACCATATACATGTTGCTAATAAAATTCATAGATTGAGTTCCTTGATAAGATTATCGGATGGTGGTATGTTTCTGTTATTGAAAATATCTATTAAACTGAAAACTTCCAGTAATTTGATTATAGTGCATGATGCACAAGCATAGTGAGCATGGGTGGCATCTAATGAAGGGTTTAAGCAATCCAGACCCCAGGTTAAGTACGCATTGTCACTTAAGTTCTAGGACTAAATAGTTTCTGTTTGCAATCTGCTGGGGTATCCAGAAGGAGAGGAACATTAAGATCTCTAACGATGAAGAGAGGCCACTCCCACAAACATGCAGTGACCTAGGAATAGGATGGCTTTTGGTCAGTCAGTCAGCTGTTTTGAAAGAGATCTGTATAGTAAAAAATGTTAATTTTATTTTCATACGAAACTTTATTGCTTTCAACAATTTATCATTTTCCAAATTTTCTTTTATTGGGAAATTTTTTGCTTACACTAACATATAGAAGCCATGGTCTAAATTATAAAGTATATAGATACGTCTTGTACGATACATATTGAGACGTATCAAACTGAGAGTTTAAATGCCCACATTACAAAACATAGCCAACACAAACCCCTTCTTCTAAGTTATAACTCTAAAAGCAAACATTCTATTACTTTCAAACGATCGGAAAAAAGATTCAAACTCAATGGAGATCAAATCAAAACCATTTTTGTACAATTCATTGAGGTAACTCAATGTGATACTAATGTACCCGTTGAGTTACACTATTCATGTATTTTCATGGCAACATTATGATTATGTACTTTAGTCTTCAGGTTATTGAGTTATTGGCAACATTGCGTACTCTGAGTTTGAATACTGTATTAGTGTAGGAATCTTAAACATTTGTCTGTTGCCCAAAAATGAATGTTTTATTGAATGATCATGCTTTAATTTGTTTCAATACAATCTGAATAAATGTAATTTTTTATGTATACGCAACGTATCCGCGATTGTAGGAAGTAATGCATAGTAGAAACTCACATAGATAGTTCAAATAGTATTTATAGGTCTCTAACCACAATTTTTTAATGTTATCTTTGCATTGAAATAAGTTTGGTTTTAAGTTTCCATGAAATTCCTTTGCTTCCTTAATTATTTACAACGTTTCTGTGCATGTCTTCAATACGTATTGAACTATTGATACGTTTCCTATTTTGGACTTACCGATCCGTACAGACCGTACCTCGACACCAATATTTTAAACCATGATTGAAGCTTAAACTAGTAAATAGAAACAGCAACAAATCTAGAGCCTAAAGGACCAAGATAAATTATCCACAATGATATTCAGTTACGTCCGCTCCCAACATTTCCATAAGTCTTAAGGACATCAAATTGAATTAATAGGAAAGAGTAACCGGGACGAGGTTGTAGGTGAAGGGCTCCATCGAGCTCTAGAGGAGGGAAAGATCGTCATCGATGCTATCATAGCACACGAAATAAAAGCTCATCCAGCGTTGTTGGCCATACCAATATACCATAACAAAAAAAGTGAAAGCAGACACCACTGTCAAAAGAACATAATCTAGAATCTTAATGAAAAAAGGTTGTACGGAAGAGTATTAGCTGACCTTTTCTACCCAGGAATCTTTGTACTCCACAATAAATGGGTTCCGTACTTTGGAAATAAGCTCCATCTGCAAAATCAGAAAATAACTCGGCATCTTACAAGCTAGAAATGTAGCATAGATGTACCAAGTTGACAGTCCAAGTTGTAGAACAAACAGTTACAAAAAGGGGAAAATATGCGTTGCCTCTACATTTACTTTAACATTCAATTTTGAAATAATTCTAAGACCATAATCACCACATCCAACTACAAAAATCAAGCTATCTAATCTTCAAGATGTTACTTAGGTCTTAGGATGACTATTGACATAATTGCTAGCATGAAAATAAGTGAGCAATTTCAAGTTTTGCAAGTGGTAGTATGTCTGGTCATCTTTGTATGATTGTATTTTTTGTATTATTTTCTGTATACATATTTTGTGTAATTGTATTTTCAATATTCACACCCGTAAATTTCATCGCTGAGCATTTTTACTTGAGAACAAAGAGTCCCAGAATCCCCTTGAAAAATAACCAATAAAAACAGGAAAATAATTACATGGAACCGCAAGAATTACATTTGTTTCAGTTTATGCTCCATTTGTTTTGATGTGAAATAGGGGAAAACAAATGAAATTCATGGAAAATGTCAATTGTCCTACAGAAAATACATGCGAAAAATTGCATTTTCCGTGGAATTCTTTTGTTTTCCCCTGTTTTACATCAAAACAAACGGAGCATTAAAAGAAAGAGGGGAAACAGAAGTAAAGAAAATCAACCTCCTGGTGAGCGGATCTGCGGCACCTGTCATTCTGCCGGGCAAGCCGAATCTTTTTTAGGACATACCTTAAAGAAGAAAAAAGAAGATAAAATATCAATCACCCAATGATGCATTAGGAATATTAAATGTCAATTACCATTCACAAATCACATGGTTTAATACTGTAAATCTAATAGATATAAAAGAGGAGAAAAAAGGAATAAGCTGGTGGCATCCTCACTTCTTCTTTTCATGTTTATGCCTCACGAGAAGAGCAGAACCAAAAGCACCTTTCCCAATCTGCTCGAGTATTTCGTACTGCTCCATTCTAGGGTTCAATCACTCCACCCCTCTTTGTTATCTCCTAAAAAGTTTCAATCGTAGCCGATTTGCAAAAACTGCAAATTAATCCAAAACAATACACAAAATGTACTAGAACATGAAAAGAAAAAAAGATGAATCAAAAACTCCCCAGTGAAATTATTTCCTAAGATTTGTAAACAAGTAAGAAAAAGCTACATTGCCCATGAAGTTACTCAAGAAATCATATCTACCTTATAAACAAATCCTACATGAAAATGCATTTATGGTATGGAAATGTAATGAAGCATACTTGGTTCTTCTGCTCCAATAAATGTATCAAACAACGAACAAACCCTAAAAATGTAAAAATCTCTCCACAGAACGCATTTTGATATTCACAGAGGAACTACCAGAAAAAGAAAAAGGAGAAAGTAAAATTGTCTGGAAAAAGAAAAAAAAAACAAGCATTTCTTAGAAAATAGAAAAAGGGGAAAAAACAAGCGACTACAAGCACAAATCTAAGTAAACAAGCGGCTACAGACCATTCAAAATTTTGAATTTTTTTTTTTTTTGTAAATTAAAAGCAAACATTATTCTCGAAAAACGAGAAAAGCTTGCGTTTCTTCGTTTGAACGGATCACTAAAAGCACCTCCAAAAACTCAAGTAAAACAACATGAAAGATCAAAGCAGAATACACCTTTAAATGGCAAATGCATCTCCAAAACTCGAAACGATTTCGAAGGAAAAAAGATAAGTAAAGAAAATGTACCCAGTTCATTGCATTAAATCGGGAAAAAAAATGAAGAAGAAAACATGAACAGCAGTAGATTCAGAGGAGTAAATCTAAAAAGAAAATAAACAAAAAAAAGGTGGGGAAAACATACCTGAAGTTGGAAGAGATTTCGATCAAGGAGATCTCTAGCTCTGTCGAAGAAAAATAAAAAATAAAAAGAAACTCGACATTTGCAGAGATGAGACGAAATGGAACCACCGAAGAAGAAGCTCTTCTCCCATTTACATTCACAGAGAGAGAGAGAGAGAGAGAGGTAGAAAGAAAAAGAGATACAGAGGGGGAATTCAAAGTTCAAATTGTTAAAAAAAGAAGGGAAAAGTCAAATTAGGGTTTTATGATTTTTCTTTAGTTCTGTGGGGTACTGTGAAAAGGTAAGAAAGAGAAGTGAAGTTGGGAGACCGACGAGAGGATTTGCACCCTTTTGTTTTTGTTTTTATCCGTCGAAGACCGACAGGTGGACCCAGGCTTCGAAGTTCGATCGCAACTACTCAATCACGAGCTTTTTATCCGCTTTTTCCGTTTTATTAAATGAGAACTGTATATTTAATCAACAAAATGACTTCAATATCCTCCCGCAACTCTTTAAATATCACAACAGCTCGATCCTAAAATATCGTATTTGAACACGCGAGAAAAAACAGAAAAATCGATTATTTGATTTTTTTTTTTTCAGTTTAAATATGAAACAGAACTCCTTACAATAAAGGCGGCAAATGTGTAATTATCAATAATTACACATTTACCCCTAGTATAAAAAGGGAGATCCGCATGATGCAGAGCTCCCCATGAAAATTAATCTTTATTTTTTTTGGGGATGAGTTTGTGGTTTTGCTTTCAAACCCTTGGCAACCTTTTAACACCCTTATAACTTTGGTTAAGATTAACTAAATTAAAGTTAAGATTTTGATTTTTTTTTTTCCAAAAAACAAAAGTGGTTGCATTGCTTAACTCTAGGGGTGAGTGAATCTTAACCATAGAGCAAATGAGTCGGTTTTAGGTTGCCTAGTCTGGCATATGGAATGCACCTTTTGGATGATTTTTTTGGCAAAATAGCCAATTGTTGGAATTATTTCAAAATATCTTATAGGATTGAATGTGGCACGCTCACTTTGCAATTACAAAAATTTCTTGTAAAGCCTCTACAAATAATACAGACTCGAACTCTTCACCAGTCAGATCATATTTCAATCTCAAAAACTCTAGTAACCCAAATCTCCCAACTTGCTATTCGTTCCCGCTCTCAAATCTTGCTCTCTACCTCTCAAATCTCACTCCCTACCTGTCAAACCTGAAACAAATGTCATTTTCTTTTGTATGCTACAAGATTCTTATAAGACTTGTTAATCATCGGTGATCTTGTAATTGAATTTAGAAATTTACATTTAATTTATCAATAATCATTTTCTTTATTGTGACTACAAATTTAAATGTTGAATGATTTTATCAATTATTTCTTATAGTTTAAAAAGTGAAAATGATATATTTGTATTTACAAGTAATCTTCTAAAACCATAAGCATATACACACAGATATTCTCCCAAACCTGTAAGCTTCTACGTTGTGCACACATATATCGACGTTCTCAACCTTACTTCAATTAAATTTTGACATTCACATTCTCTCTCCTACTCTCACCCCCGCTCTGCGCTCTAGTTACTTACCACAAGAACGGCTCAAAAATAGGTACTTTGGGAATCACACAAATATTGGTACAAATGAAACTCATTATCTAGTTGAAACTAGTATAGGTCAACATTTGCTTGTTAAACAAACTAATCCCAAGTTGACTACAAATTTTATTTGGTTTGAGTTAATGTATAAGACCATTCCCCTAACATAATTAATTAATTTAAAATTATATACTTGATCAATTTATTAAATTTTAGGGCCTTTTAGGAATACCCCATATATTATCCATTTAACTAATTTGACATTTGTTTCCTAATGCTACAATTATTATTATTTTAGTAGAAAATGTTACAAATCATCCCTCTAGTTTTTTCACACTTAATACTTAATACACCTTATACTTTAAAATAAAATAAAATAGAATGAATATTATTCCCTTAGATGTGAGACCATTAGAGAAGATATGCATGGTGTGCTTAAAAGTGTTCTAAGGAGAATCAAGTACGATGCTTCTCGTCTTTTTTTGTAAAACATAGAGACTTTAATTTTACATCAAAAGCATTAAATTTGTTGAAAACTTTATTTGATCTTAATTAGTAGAAAATAATAAAGGATCTAAGGAGAGAATACTAATAGAGCACATGTATGATTGTGGTATGCATAAGATACACAATATTTGTTAGCCTTTAGGTTTTCAATCTAAGATAACATAATTGATTTTAATAATAACACAATAATGTAATGATATTTGTGTTATTAATGCTTCTATTGAGTTTAATGTAATTCGGTTCATGAAGAACATTAGCAAACTATTCAAGACAAAAGCATGGAAATGACACCAAGTATGAAAGGAGTCCTCCATCAAGCCAATTGAAGATCCAAAGATAAAATACCAAGTTACGAAGAAGTTGAAAATCCATGAAGATTGTTGAGTGTTATTTATCGCCTCCACCCCGGGGTGACACGTATCGCGCCCCATATGTCTCATGACCCTCTTATATTCATTGTTACTACTATCTCTATAAGATCGGTCTTTTGGAGTAATTGATTGTTAACATGGTATCAGAGCGATGGTCACAATTTGGTCACGGGTTCGATTCTTTCCACCATTTGGGTGAGGGGGAGTGTTGAGTGTTATTTATCGCCTTCACTCCCAGGGGACGCGTATCGCGCCCTATATGTCCCGTGACCCTCTTATATTCATTGTTACTACTCTCTCCATAAGATCGGTCTTCTAAAGTAATTGGTTGTTAACAAAGATAAATATCAAATAAGACAAATCAAGTCAAGATCAAGTTGAAGATGAATAGAAGACTTTCTAGAAAGTTAATTGTTTTATATTTTATTTTGAGAGTTTCTAAAACTTATGTAAGAAGTCCTTAAAATTTGGTTAATTGAAAGCTCAAAGCCTAGATTGACCATAAGAGCCTAAGACCAAAATTAAATATCATTCTAAAGTCCTAGGACATTATTTGGAATGATCAAAATCATAATTAAAATAAGGTAGAAGACCAAGGAAATCATACTCATCATATAGGTCAGCTTAAGATGAGATTTCTAGAAGAAAACAGGAAATCTTGTCGATGAAATCAATCGCAGAGATACTGTTTTTAATTATGTCTCAATCTCGTCCACGAATTCTCAGAGCATACCCAATATCATCGACGAAATCATGTTGATCTCAGAAAAAGCTTATAACGACTAGTTTTCAACGGTAATTTATTTTCTAATGTCTCTCCAACGGCTATATTTTTTAAAATGTTATAAAATAGAATGATTTATAAACTAAAATGAGATGATTTACAACTCCAATTATTCAATCATTCACTCCTAAGCTTAAATTTTAAATCTATTGAGTTATACCCTAGAAACCCAAAAAGAATCATTCTTAAGCTATTCAACTTCATACTTTGAGAGACTCTTAGTGAGTGTTCAAGTTATTTATCAACTCATTTTAGGAGCAATCTTAGATTGTATTCATCACTCTACGAAGTATATGTGAAAATAAAGAATCATGGATTCTTGTCCTTGAAGCAGGGAGCTTTGTAAAGTGAAAAAAAGATTTTTTTCTTACACTGTTTAAGCTTGATCTCTGCCTGTAAGAAAATTGATCAGTCTTGACTTTCACCTTGGAAGAAAGTTGTAAATATTTGATCTTCACTCGGAAGAAGATCGTGTGATTGAGTAAAATCGTGGTGAATTCTTGAGCGGGGAAGCTTTAGACAGGGACGTAGGCGGGTTGCTGAACCTCAAGAATAATTCATTGTATTTGCATTCTCTTACTTTCTTTTAACTTTATTGCTTTGCATTGTGTGTAGTATTGCTAAATTTTCATTCCCTTTTAATTAGTATAATTAAAATTTCACTTAAGGGAATAAGAATAATTTTTAATTTGTCATAGACCCTATTCACCCTCCCTCTAGGGTCGAATCATTGAGCAACAATTAATATCAACCACTATCATCACAATATTGGAATGATCAATTGTGATGATAGTGGTGATATTGTGTATCTTATGCATACCATGCAAGTGTTATATTAAATACATGGTGAGATTCAATCATTTGAGAACCAATCAACCCTCCATTTAGTAAGTGTAAAGGGAAATTTTTGGGCTAATGTGGGCCGCATGGTTCAGGTCTTGTACACTTGTTTACAGACATGTGTCATTCATACATTTTTCGTATGACACGCTCTTCGAATGAGTTGATGTTCTGCATGGAATCATCTAAGGTTCTATTTGGGCGTCCTTGGTTTAGTTCGGGTTCGTCCTCGGTTCAGCTCAGGTTTGTCCTCCCAAAGTGGGCGGTCGTCCGACCTGTCATAGACACTTCGACGGGCAAGTCAGTATAAGACATAGTCATATGAGCATTCGAGCATAGAAATACTTACCATATAGCCATCGATCGTTTGGTAGAGAGTAGTCGGATGCCGGAGGTCTATACAGGTCAGGAGCATTACAGAACTGGGTGACCAATGTGGAGGTCGAACATGACTAGGGTGGAGGTCGAACATGACCTACGGACATACTATCCAAGTATACAGGTGAAAGCATTGTACATGTGTACAAGTCGAGCATATCGCATGAGTGTTAGTTCAGGAGTGCATTCGATCATGAGTGTATTCATACAAGAGTGTACTCATATAGGTCAGGGCAAGTATGAGCTTGATAGGACAGGCCAAATACTATAAAGACGAGTACGAGCTTGGTAGGACAGGTCGAGTACTCTCAAGATGAGAACAGGCTTGGTAGGACAGGTCGAGTACTCTCAAGATGAGAACAGGCTTGGTAGGACAGGTCGAGTACTCTCAAGACAAGAACGGGCTTGGCAAGACGGGTCGAGTACTCTCAGGGCGAGTAGGAGCTTGGCAGGATGGGTCGAATACTCTCAGAGCGAGTACGGGCTTGGCAAGACGGGTCGAGTACTCTCAAGGCGAGTACGAGCTTGGCAAGACGGGTCAAGTACTCTCAAGGCGAGTACGAGCTTGGCAAGACGGGTCGAGTACTTTCAGGGCAAGTACAGGCTTGACAGGACAGGTCGAGTATATCGTATTTGTATCCATTTAAGAGTATCTTCGTCCAGGAGTGCATTCAGGCAAGCTGGGGGTGAGTGTACTCGTACAAGAGTGTACTCGGGCAAGTGGTCAAATAAGTGACCGTGCAGGTGGGTGTGTGGCATAGACATATCATCAAGCATATAATTAAGCATATAGCATCAGACATCGACATATCGTTAAGCAGATAAACATAAAGCATCAAACATTCACAGGGTATAGGGATACCTGTCGGGTGATGTGGCATATCGTATGATGTGGCATAGGCAATCGGATAGTGGAGATCTATGGAGATGATTTCGATCATCTGTTTGGATGGAGATCGTTTGGACAACACTTCGGGGTCGAGGATCGCAGGCCCAATGGCCAAGCCCCTAAGCCCTCCTCTCTTCTTCTTATTCTTCCTCTTCTTCTTCTTTTCTTTCTTCTCTGGTTTTTGGTTCACACATCTCCCGTCCCTCTCTTGCTTGTGTATCTCATAGATATTACTTACTTATTTCTCTAACATAATATTTCCCTAATAATAGAAAAGTGATTTACTGAGAATAAATTGGATGATTACAATGAATATTAAAAGAGTTTATATAGAGATTACATTGACCTCAAGATGGAAACCTAATCTAATCAAATCCTAATGCAATCATTGATTAATGCTAATTCAATATTGTCTATGAGATCTTATGCATCTCATAGATATTACATCTGTATTTTCCTAACATAATATTTCCCTGATACTCCCCTCTAACATATGAGGATCGAGATCTTCTTGTGTTTGCCACAAGTTGAGTACTCCTCACCCTTGGTCTTCTTTGTTGATGAATAGTTTTGTGCTTGGTGGCCACCATCAATCTGTGAAGTCCATTTTTGTCGCATCTCGTTCATTCTTGAGTCTATTGGAGCCGGTGACCCATTAAATTAGGCTTTCATGATCTCCTCCCAAAGCACATGAAGTATGACCTGTGATTTAAAGAAAAACACTCGTTGGAGAAGTCTTTAATAAATGAAAAGAAAAAGAAAGATCATGAGACATGAGTATGAATAAGAGAATTGAGAGTCGTAAAGGTGTAGATGATGAGGATTTTTATTTAAAACAAAAATAAAAATCAAAGGTTTTACTCCCGGTAGACGGTGACGGCACCACCCGCCGGAAAAGCGGAATCAAGCAAAAAAAAATCAAAATACGCGGTGGATCATCCGCTTTGATATCATGATAGAAAAGTTGATTTATTGAATAGAATTGAAAAGCTTGAATGGAATACAATGACTATAGAGAGTTTAAATAGATAATCCAAAACTCTTAACTTGGAAAGACAATATTAAAGATAATCAAAGATACAAATCTAAGATTATCTATGAGATCGGGTGTATCTCATAGATATTACATCATTATTTCCCTAAGATGATATTTACCTATTAGGATGGATTGTATGATTGAGATCCCTTAATAACAGTCGATTTTGTCTCCTATACTCATTTGGCATCTCTTTTCTTTTCTGCTTTATTGAATTCTCTATTCCCTCCAATAAAAAGAATGAAAAGAAAATGGAGAGAGTAGAATTTCCAAGAGCCCAAAAATTCAAAAAAAAACAAAATAGGGAAACATCTCATGCACAAGTACAAAGAGTCCATTGATTGAGGAGCCAGAGCCATTCAACTGCTGCTATGTAATAAGGTACTTGTGCCACCCCCGCCTCTTGCGTGAGTGGTAGGGGTGTGGCCTTCCATGGAGGAGGTCTGGGGATCTAATCCCACCCAGGTATGAGTTGCAAGAGCTCCACTACCCAAGTAAACTTGTGACCGTCTCACTCTACTAATGTAGCTAAATGATATCTCTCAATTAAAAAAAAAAAAAGTCGGTGAGAGTAAGTTGGTGGGGATTTCCCATCATACCCTTACCAATTTTATCCCTTACAGTAAGGAATTAGCAATCTCATCTCAAGCAAAATGCACAAAAAATGCTCCTTCAAAATTCAAACTCAATATATATATATATATCTATTTATTTATTTTGGAACGAGGGTATCCAAGCCTCTCATAGCACCTAACTAAGTTTCTCAGGTCGTGCAGATCCCCTTATACCATACGACCGGTTTAAATCCTTAAGGGTGGCCTAGGGCTCAAACTCAATATATACTTTATCACTGAAGTGAATGCACCCAAGAAAAGTAACTTTTTTTTTCACCCTTCTTAAATCACTTTTCTTGTGAAGTACACGGATTTCTGCGAGGGGCACACTTTCAACATTCTAGAGTGATAGAGTGAGAGAGGGGTTCTACTGTTTTTTTTTTTGGTTTGAACACAACATCACCACAAGGTGTTACTGCAGGGTTGTACTTGTATCCATCGGATGTTGATCTAACTGCAATATACATCAAACAAACACATCTATTAGGAATACTGGATGACTGTTCTCCTGAAATTAGTAAGCAGATGATTTCTTCTCAATTCTCACATGTTCGCGAGAAATATAGTTTAAAATATCGGGGAGGGTGATGGGATACTTTGGTCATTTCAAAATTTAGTTCAAACTTAAACGTGTTGACCAATGAAGGATAAATGCACAAATGAGGTTACTCTGAAGGGCGTTTTAGGCATTTGAAATCAATACAAAATCCCAGTTGATTATAATCATATTTAAGAAAAAGAAAATAATCACCTGCTCGGTCGGTGACGCGAGGAGGGACGTGTCGGCTCCCATTTTCTTGTCATGTGTCCCTCTTCTAACCCTATTTAACTGTGGTTAAGATTTATCCACCTTTAGGGTTCACCTATCTACCATTAGTTTTTAGAAAAATAAAATTAAAAAAATTAATTAAATGATTAAAAAAAATTAACCCAAATTAATGGAAGTTGAAGGATTGGCTATGTGAGAGGGAGGAGGAATAGTCCCCTCCTCGACGACAAGGGGACTATTGTTCTTAAGAAAAATAGTTAACGTACCCCTAGTTTCCATTTTATAATGGAATGACTGGTTCTCATTGGTCTACACCCCAATCTTAAATACTCACCTACCTACTGTGGTTAAGATTCACTCATCCCTAGGGTTAAGCAATCTAACCATGGTTTTTTTTTTTTAAAAAATCAAAATTTTAGTTTTAATTTAGTTAAGTTTAACCAGGATTAAAGGGAAGTTAAAAGGGACCCGAGAACATAGGGTAATATATGAAACGGACCCATGAGTCCGCTAATCACTACTCAAAAGAAAGGAATAAATTTATGATTATCAGTTAATTGTGACCGTAGTAATCACGACTAAACGGGGTAATTATGTCTCAACATTTATGTTGGTTTACAAGGAAGTCCTAAGCAAAAAAGGAAAAAAGAGAGAGAGGGAAGTGCTTCGCACGCTCTCCTTCAATCATGAGACTCATGACACAATTTTTAAATTTTTTTTTGAAGTATTGCTAATACGGTTAGGTGGCAACCCTGTATTACAACAGACCAATAGACATATCATCCACCACATCACAATCCACCACATCACAACTCATAAGAATGATCTGAGACCATTCGCATGGGAATACACTTACAAGGGTGAGCAATTTCATTTCAACTTCGTGTCGATAGCAATTATACATAATTATTTAAAGAAAACAATTTGATGTAAGGAATAGGATTAGAGTTTAAATATAAATAGGAGCTCTAAATTTCCGAATTTCTAAAACATTGGTAAATACAATTTTTTATTTATAAATATGGATATTTTTATATTAGAAATGTTTAGCGGACCGCACATTCAGTTATCTTAATTGAATGTCGATTGTCATTAGTACATATGCCCTTCTTAACACTTATTAACTGTGGTTAAGATTCACTCACTCTAATGATTCTAATTCTTAAAAAATAAAAATATATATCAACCTTAATTATACTTAACCACAATTTAAAGGGGATGAAATGAGAAGACATCAACTAAATAGCCGAATGCGGGTCAGCTAATCACTGTTCTTTTTATATCACCTAAATATTTATAATGAATGCTTAAGTTTTTTTTTGGTTGAAATGATATCATATAATTAACACATTCCTTAAACACACACAGCCCGTCAAGGTGCCTAAACTCAATAAATGCTTGAGTTTGGAAGGTCATATTTCCCTATTAGAAGGAAGGAACCTACATTGAAATAACCGTCAGGTTTATATAGCTCATCAACATAAATATGCAATTTTTTCAATTTTATTTTCTAACCTTTTTTCCATTTCTTGATTTGCACAAAGACTCAATTTAACTCTTGATCGAGCCCACCAAAGGAGGAGAGATAACAATAGTCCCGACTCATCCGAGAGGGCGATGAGGAAGAGAGACCTAGATAGTGAGAGAAATATATAAAATAAGAGAGATAAATAAAAGGGAGAGTAAGAGAGTGAGCATGAGATTTCAATAAAAAAAATTAATCGATAGTTAAAATAAAAGTTTAATTACAAACAGGAGTTTGGTTTAAAAGATAATTGGAGGTTTTCAAAGTATCACTAATTACAGGGGCAATCTGGAAATTATGAATATAAAAAAATGATGCTTTTTTCATGTAAATATTTTTATTTGATTTTTAAATAATCAAATCATATTTTGGGGAACTCCAATTATCTATTGCTTCAGTGCTTTAGTTAGTAATTACCGTAAACTCTTAAAATTAATTTAAGTGATAATTAAAATTAAATAGGAAAATATTGAATAGACTTGGGTTTCTATTATGTAATAGAATGTCCGGTCCTCATTGATTCATACCCCACTTTTAAGTGAACACCAACTTTAATTAAGATTCAGTTACCCCTGAAATTAAGCAATCAAAACTTGGTTCTTAAAGAGAAAAAATAAAACTAAGTGTTGAAGGGGTGTTACTCGAGGTAAGATAAGTAGCTGACCCATGGATCCGCTAATCACTGCTCAATTAAGTATAAAATTTTGAATGTCTAAACTTTGAATTCCTCTTTCCCACCCAAATAATAAAAATAAAAGTTGGAAGTCGTTTTTACGATTTCATGCACAATCACAGCATGAAATTGGCATAAGTGGCGAGACTCTTCTTTGTTTCTCTTGTTGGTTTAATTTTCTTTTCTTTTTCATTTCTTTTCGCCAGCTCACAATAAAAATATTTGAGAGTCGTGCCATTGTTGGTCACAAGCGTACCTCGCAATATGTTAATCCAATTAAAAATGGTCACCCATAACCACTAGATGATTGGGTGGGGGCCCTTATTTCATTTGCCTCAGCCGTAGGAAACCATTTATCTTTTGGTAAAATCCCTTAAAAAAATAAAAATAGCTTGCTTAGACACAAGTCACACGACAAGGTTACATTTGTTGCCACGTGGACGTTGGAAGACCTATCCAGGTGGCATGAGAGATGGTCCTTTGAACCCACCCTCTCAGCATCCACATGTAATGACACGGTGAGATAAGAGAAGTGAAGCAAGTTAAGACAAAGGAAAATGCTTAACTTACTCACATTTCTAGTACTGTGTAATGAAATGTCGGTCCTAGTCTTTGCCTATTTTTTAAAATTCATTAATCGTGGTTAAAATTCACTCACCCCTCGAGTCCATCCTTTTAACTAAAAATAAAAATTAACTTTAAGTTGACTAATATAAGCTATACTTAATCACAGTTAAAGGGATAGAAATGTGAAGACATTTGACTATCTAGTCAAATGCGGGGTGTGCTAATCACAACTCTAAGAGATAACATGTTATCTGGCCTTTAGGTTTGGTGGTAATTTTAGAAGTTACGTTGGAAATTAGAAAATTGGTGAGGTTATCAACTACCTCATTGAGTCCCTCCACAGTGTATACACTCCTACCACTGGAGTAACCAGTGGTAATTCTTTATTTATTTTGGAGGCCCAATTAATTCTTTATTTTTGTATAAGAATATATCCTAGGACCTCTTTCAAGTAGAAGGTACACATTCATCACCTAGCTAGAAGGGCTCGGGATTGTCTCTGGGTATGTCAGAATTTTTTTTTTTTATGGCATCCACAAAATAGTGGACATGTGGAGATAAAAAGGGGAGAGATATCAAAGTGAGGAGAAGTCAAAACCATGGGGGAGAAAATGAAATGACTTCTCTCCTTTTTATCACCACATGTCCAGTGTTTTGTGGATGTCAAAAAAAATTTTCGTGGCAACGCCAGAGACAATCCTGACCCAGCTAGGAGGCAGGCCACAGGCATAAAGCAGTGGTAGTTTTCAGAGAGGAGATAGGAGTGTATTAGTAGTTGGCATAACTTTTCCACATATCACTCTAAAAAAAGGGTTCCTTTTCTATTGATCGCCTCTCGCCAGAAAATGGTCTCGGGCAACCACACGATAGGCGACATGTGGTGAGAAAAATGAGAGAAGTCATTTCATTTTCTCCCCAAGATTTTGACTTCTTCCCACTTGATATCGCTTCCCCTCTTTCTCAGACACTTATCACCACATGTCTCATTGTGTGTGGAGAAGTCAAAATCATGGGACCCATGATTTTGACTTCTCCACCACTTGTCCACTTCTTTGTAGTTGCCTGAGAGGAGGCCTTTCCAGCTTCGCCAGCGACAATCCAAGGCCTTTCTATTCTGTCCCCGTTGGCCTAGCATGCTCCACAAAAAATATTCATGTATGCCCTAGTGCATGTGGTATTCACCTACATGGGTTGCGATATGTGATCCATCGATTTTTTTTTGTTAGTAGGAAATAACACACTATCACACTCACACATACCTTTGTAGCACAAACTACTTGCAACCACACAATTCTCTCAAAAAAAAAAATAAATAAATAAAAAATGTTTTATAAGGGTACACAAAGAAGCCTAACCTACTGATGTGTGAACCGTGACCCACCATTCAAAGAGTCCTTCCAAGAAATCTTGAGGTTGTATAACTATTGCTGTCCTTTCCTTTTTTCACAATTGGAAAGGGTCCCTAAGTCAATTGGGAGACTACCAAGGTGGGAATCGGGCTTAGTTCGGGGCTCAATGCCTTTGTAAATATGTCAGACTATGGGCGGGCCTACATCAAAATTCAAGCTCAAATTCAGTCTATTGCCACCCCAGGGATTAGAAACTAATAAATAACTTTGTATTTAGCAAACACCCAGGGACAAAATAGATAAAACTTAAAAAAAAATTAGAATAAGATAATAAGAAATAATAAAACAAAACATAAAAAAAAAACTCATCTCCCTAACAAGAGTCCCTAACAAGAGTGAAAATATGTCTAGAAAGCGAGTTCGCACACCTCAAATAAGAAAGTGAAAATAATTAAGTACCATAGAAATAAAATAAGAGTTGATTTAGTGTTATATCTATGGTATCCAATAGATCTATAACCGTTCACACACCTTAACCACACCCCCTCTCTCCTTAACTTTTATCGCTAATGCAAAATTGCCACGTGTCACAACACTTGAGAGAGATTAATGAGGGGTGGGAGATTAACTTGGGAATAAAGATATTGAGGGAGATTATTATTATTATTATTTGGTATAATTAATGGGGTGTTGAGAGATTAATGGGTGGTAATGGGTGGAGATTAATTGAAAAAAATGTGTGTCCCACTAATTGATTTTAGTTTGATAATGTGGCCTCACAAATGAAAAAGAGTCCTACGTACATAATGAGAACAACATATGTGACATCCATAGAAACGCTCTAACTCTGACATATAGTAGTAGTGTGAGTTTTGGCTCAAATTTTGTATATGGGTTTTTGTTGGGAAGTCGGTATAGATTTTATCCGGATCCTTGATGACCCCGAAATTTTGACCCATATTTCCAATCCGTTTTATCTTCTCATTGTAACCTTAGATATATAAAAGAGTTTTTTCTTTGAGGATGCGGGATAAGGTGTTTTTTGAGTGTTTTGAAAGAGGGTTTAGAGAGAGCTTCTATACTCTGTATTTCTCCCGTGTTCTTTGTGGATTTTTTGCCGTTTTCTCCCGTGGACATAAGCACCTTGCCGAACCACGTATATCTTGTCTCTTTTGTGCGATTACTTGATTTTCTTGTTTTCTTATTTATTTAGATTTATCGAACTGATTATAACAAATAGTAGAGGTAGATTGATTATCGATCGCTAAGTTGATGTTACAATATACTTGTAAGCTCATGCTTCTTTAAGATCAGAATACTCACTTGGCTTATATTTTAATGCAGCAATTCAGGAGTTTAACTACAAACATGAGTTCTGATTCAAGGGATAACTGAACTTCTCAAGATATACCTTTAATATGAGCATTTGGGGAATTACGTAAAAGGAATTATGTAACAAAAATACCATTGTTTTATACTTATAATTTCCAAATTACCTTTGCAATAAGGCATATTTTGAGGAGCTCCTTATCTCTTGAAGGTCCTATTTGTAGTTAAACTCTAATTTTGAAATATGTTGGATTAATTTTCTTGAAAATGGCTAAAAACTACTTTCACTTGACCACTTAATTCACTAATAATCAACTGTAGTTGGTAGCACTTTTGTCTAAAATTAAAGATAAGACTCTTGAAAAATCTTGACAGATAGACTTTGCTTAGCGAACAATCTTCATGTCCCAGACACCAGAATAGTTGCAATAAAGCACTGAAGAAGAAAAAGGATGTCCATGAGTTTGAGGCTGCAAATTGAAGGGGTCCATGAGTTTTAGCCGTTCTGGCAAACGAAGAAGACTATCAGGTGATTGCTGAGGTGTAGGCTAACATGGGGTGTCTACTATGTGAGAGTGAGAGAGAGGTCAAACGCGCGCCTTGGAAACTAATAAGGATTCTGGGCTCCATGACCACCCATGACCTATGGGTGGTTTCTCAACTCTGCTCGATAAATGTTTTCAAAGAGGCTGCTAGTGCTTGTGATTTTAGTGGATGAGGAAGCTATCTTCTATCCTAATCAATCTCCTAAAGATCTCGAAAGCAAGATTTTCTTGAAGATCTTGAAAGCAAGATTTATGTGGATGGTAGGGGGTATATATATAGTGTATACAATTTAATATATATATACTTTATACAAAGGGCCCCCTTTAATAAATGAGTGATGCTATGTCTACTTTCCGGTTGTCCACTCTTCTCTATTTTTGTACAAGAACAAAATAATATGAGATTTTTTTAGTGGGACTCATTATTTTGTTTAATCATTTGGTTTAAAAATAGAAAAAACTACCAATGGACAATGGGAAAGTGGACAAGCATTGCTCTTAATATAAATTTTTTGCTCGGACCCCTTTAAAATTGATGATAGCTTGCATTGGCTACATCATCTTCTACGTAGTACAAAATCCCCATCATAACAAGATGAAAAACATTCTGTGAGATTATTTTAGGATCAAGGATTTCAAAGCTGCACCTATGAATTATCCTCAGTTTACGAATATTGTGAAGTGTCTCAAAAGTTATTTTAAGTAACATATATTTTTATGATAGCATAGGTCAAAGTTTTCCCTCTTCAAAAGGATAATTTTTTTTAATTTTTTAAAAATATCGGCAGCTAGTTGTGCATCACCTTATGAAATATTTGGAAACAGCAAAATGTGGTTATTTTTTATGGTGAGAAGCCGAATCCAATGGACACCATTCATAAGATTGTCCAGTTCTCGCTAGCAGTCGCAACGCTCCATAAAGTGAAAAGCCTAGACCCGGAGCTGGAGATCATCAAGGACGTTAAATTGAAGCCCCCGACTGAGGATTTGACCAAAATAAATGTCGATGGGCTGGCTCTTCTGAACCTCTCTGCTGCAGGAGCAGCAGCAATAGCTCGGAACTACGACGGAGTAGTGGTTAGTGTTCGTCGAATAGCCTTAGCGGGAGATACCACGCGTCGCGCTGAAGCAGAAGCTATTCGTTTGGGATTACAAATGGTGGTTGCATATCAATGGGGTCTAGTGATTGTAGAATCAGATTCAAAGGCAATCATGGATATTTTGCAAAATCCTTCTCTACTGGGTCACTGGGACATCCAGACTCTCTTGGATGACATCCTTGTCCTGAAGACCAAATGCAGAATCATGAGTTTAAATTCATACCCGCGAGGCAAACTCTCTAGCCCATTGCATGACTCAGCGGGCTCTAAACGACAGTGTAAATCGTCTTTGTATCTTTTCAAGTGCATTCTCTATGAGGCCTGGTTGCGCGGGATCAGGCCAGCTTATGTTTTCTTCTCTTCAAGTTTAAATGACATGCGTATTTACCAAAAAAAAAAAAAAGCTTCAAAGCAGCTTGTGAAAATGGGGATATATATAGGAGGAAACTAAGGCTACCATATTTTCTCCTATGGTATTACATTGGGGGGGTATAATTTTTAAAAAGAGGAATGCTAGTCCCATTTGCAGAGTTCTACACTCTCAATACTAAAGCGTCACATATTTCTGCTCTAACTAATTGTTTTTAACCGGTTACAAAAGTAGCCATTCAAATCAAGAATGTGTTGCTTTGTTGGTGAGTGAAAATATCGTTTAAAATTCTGTGGCTAGGGCTTTTTGGAAAAATGTCTAGTTAATTAGGAATTTGTATTTGAGACTATAAAATAGGCTTAGGTAGCAATGTCAATGAGTCGGAATGACTTGCAGTATGGCCAGGCCCAATTAATTGATCGGGCTTGGACATAGAACCTTAGGCCTGGGTCCGCCATGCATATATTTGATAATTTGAAGAACATGTTGAACTTTGCGATGCTTTAGTTTTTTTTTTTTTTGGTTGCTACTTTTTAAGTAGTATTATTTTGATGCACGACAATACCTTATAATAAGATGGTAAAGAAAAATTACTTCAATCAAATCACAATCACAATCACAATGTAAGTTTACATTTTTCAGTGGTAAACCTAGAGAAAATCTCTTGCAATGTGTTAGTTCAAGCTGTCCCAAATTTCTCAAAGGAATTTAAAGCTTAAGACAAGTATTCATTCAATAAATCAAGTCTAAAGTTCCCAACATCATTCTTATAGGAATTATTATAATAGAATAAAACTCTAAAACCTAACTTAAAATTATTTAGAATACCCTTATTTTTGTTACTAATTTTACGGTCAAACTTCTAAACCTAATTTGATTTCCAATCATTTAATCTTGATAAACTTTGTAAGGTAATTAGGTTAGATCCCTTGAGGTTCTTTCCAATGCCTCTATTGAAATCTCAACCAAATATTTGAGTAAAAAGTTATAACCTTTTAAAGTTTAGGGTAAATTACAGTTACCTCCCATGAGATTTGGTCAAATTGCAGAGACCTCTCTTCTTGTTTCTAAAATTTCACTACCCTCTCCTGTTAGGTTTATCAAGTTAACATTGTTAACAAAGAATGTGCATTTACGATTTTACCCCAATCGCAAGTTAAAACAATTGCGAACAAATTTTCTTTCCCTCGCTACAACCTCTCAAATGTCCAACCTCCCTTAACAGAACATGTTTTCTATTCCTCCTTGTGACATACGCTTTCTGAGAGAGCCATAGGTTGATTCGGGTTCCATAACCTATGTTACTTAGGAGTCTTCTCAATTGTTCCACGCTTTCAAATTCTTCAAGATGCCTCATAAATGATAATGCCCAAGTTCTGGCTAATGGGTATCTCATTGACCTCTCTCTTTCTCTCTCCTTGACAAGGTTTATTATTTGCAGGCTTTCTGTAAACTAGTCATTGGTAGTCAATAAAAACGAATAAACCAGGTCAATGGACTTATAGGAGGTGTATTATTTCTTGCCTGAATAATATCTACATCAGGATGGGAGGTGGTATACTGTGCACATGGCCAAATATTGCTGCTCATGCCGGGGAATTGAGATCCAGCCACCTATGTGTCCCATTTGTAGGCCATAATCCATCCTCATATAATTATAACCACAAAATTGGAGCATCTATCATGAGTACTCCAATGGTTGGGATACATTGGCGGTGGCGGATGGGTTTACAAATTTGGTATTTTAGGAAAAGAACAACTGGGTTTAATTTTTTTTTTTTAATATTAATGGTATTTCAGGGGGTAATTTGGACATTCTAAAATATTTAAAGCATGACATCATCAGAATCCATACATGTTATTAACGGCATATTAAAAGAAGGGGGAATTTGTTACTCACAATTAAAACACGGGAGGGCTGTGAAATTTTAGAAACGAGAGGGGGGGTCTTTGCAATTTGACCAAACCTCAGGGGAGGTAACTATAATTTACCCTAAATTTTATTGTGAAATCCTTAAGATTTGATAAACAACGACCTCTTTCTTGGGAATTATTTCGTCTCACCTTTATTAAGAATTCTCGGGTTGCATTATATTTCCGTGAAAATTATATCCTCGAATGATCCATGAAAGTTACACAAAGAGAACTCACTGTTTGATAAAACTTTTTTTTTTTTTTTTTTGGTAATAGGTCGATAATTCATTGAAAAGGAAACATTACAACTCCCATCCCAGGAGTGTTAGGACACCGAGATACGGGATCAACAGGTCCCTTTAAACTATTGTTTAGAGCTCTCTGTGCTTGGATATGGGCTGCCACATTGAGCTCTCTCTTTACATATTTAAAGATCAGATTTTGAAAACTTCCTTGAATGCTTCTAATATCTTGAATCACCGCATGGATTTCCCAAGGACCAACTGACTCACCTGACGATAAGATATCCACCACCTCCTTGGAATCGGACTCCACAATAATCTTGTCCCAATGGTTTCTCTTCGCCACCATAACTCCCAGCCGGATAGCCGCTGCTTCTGCCATGATGGCCGAACCTCCAAACAGAGGGAGGGCAGCCGTAATAAGACACTCACCTGCGCTATTGCGAGCCACAATACCTGCTCCTGCAGCGAGACCGGACTGCAAGGAAGCTCCATCGGCATTAATTTTGATCCAGGGGTGGTCTGGTGGTTTCCACACTTCTTCATGCTCGCCAATGGGGCAAGATGGATAGGCTGAATGCACCGCTTTACTCATAACTCCCACGGATAGAATCTCGTGAGCCATATGATCTGCCATAGCCACGGCATAGGCTGGATCCGGGCACTTTTCCTGAAATAGGCTCTCATTTCTGAGCCTCCAAATACTCCAAATAGTTGTGCACATCCTAATAGCGATGTCATGATCATCCAAGGTGAAACTCGGGTGATGGCACCAACTCTTCCACCATGAGTAAAAGGAGGCTGGTGCTGTCTCCGGGATACGAAGAGACAGTTGAGTGCCAAACCATATCTGCCTAGAGCACTGGCATGTCAAGAACAGATGCACCACCGATTCCAACTCCATCCGACACAAGGGGCACAAGTCCTCTACTTGGATGTGGCGCCTTACAAGATTACCACTGACTGCAACAGCATTATGACATAGACGCCACAGGAGAATTTGTAGCTTTGGCTGGACCGGAAGCTTTCATATCTTTTTCCACATGGGATCTACCATTGGTTGTTGGACAGAGCTCGACGACGGTTTGCGATTTTGGGCTGCTACAAGCGCCACATGGGTTGCCGAGCTGACCGTAAAATTTCCATTTTTTGAAAAATGCCATATTAGCTTGTCTGAATGGTCCGAAAATTGACGTTGTCCTAATTAAAAATTATAATTTTTTTTTAAAGTAGCTTTAGATTGCTTATTGAATAAGTGGTAAAAATCAATTATATATTGCTAAAATATTTAGATATCACAAAAATATTATTAAACAATCTTATTACTAAATAAAAGCTTAATTTAGTAGAATAAGTCAATAAGTTCTTATATTAAGTTTTATCAAACGCCCAATTATAGAATATTTGTGAACATTGTTTAATTGTGGAATATTGTCAAAAAATATTTGTGAACATTGTCTAATTACTAATGAAATGTTGTATGATATTAATTTGTCCAACTAAATAATAAGGTAGACTAATTGGATCATTAACTAACCCGAGGTCCTGATTATAGTATTAGGGTCATTTAAAGAGATCTCTCACAACATTTTCTACTATGTAAAAAAAAAAAACACTTTAATCCATCTTCACCAGAAAAGGAAAAATGATCAATTAATCCACACCATCATAGTTGTGATGCCAGCTCAAGCGAACAAGGATTCATTGCAAGTTGCAAAAAGTGGCCTAAATCCTAACAAAAATCGGTTTTTGGTGCAGAGTCATAATTTCTTAAAACATAAGAAAGAGGGGATATAAATCCTAAGGGTTAATGCTGACATGTTCGAGCGAGAACGTGTTTTATGGTTAATGTTAGGGATTTCATTTTTAGGGTTTGAATCTTAACCTAATCCTAACTCAATCACATACTTCTTGTTCGACACATCACCATTAACTTTATAGGGTTCATACTCCCCTCCATAGATTTTAGAAAATATTTAAGCGACACTAAAAAAAAAAGTAAGCAAGGGTTAGGGTTTAGGCCCTTTTGTAGTGTTCTTTTGCCGCTAATATTTGTTTGCCTCAAGCTAACATATGGATTATAATGTGTACATAAGAGTGTTAGCTTTAATCACATAAATCATTAATTACTAAAAAAGAGTCAAAACACTTTGAATGTATGCCTTAAAAAAGTTTTTTTTGTGTTTCATTTTCCTTTATTAGGCGAATTTATGATTAACATGATTGGGCTAGAATTTTCCATGTGTATAGGCTGTTGCATGCAATCAATTGTAACAACTAGAAGATCTTTTCTTTGGGTAGGTTGTAAAATAATACCTTACCTACCAAAAGGGGTACAATATACGTTTTAAATTAGGACGGCAACCTGCGTGTGTGGTCTGCATGTGTGTCGTGTGTGAGTGTGTGTCTGCATGTGTGGTGTGCGCGTGTGTTTCCTTTCTGCCTTCGGTAATCACCTCGTGGTGTCATGGAGTTTACCAAAAAAAAAAAAAAAAAACCCAAAATCTAGGTTTTTTATATACGTTTTGTAAGAAATCAAAGTCCTATCTCACTCGCTTCCACATTCATCAACTTGATAGCCCTCATATTTGCAAGGCCGTCTGCTGCCGAATTTGCCCCGCGATATGTGTTGAAAGGAGATCCATTCAAGACTTGAATGTCACAATTGTTAAATATCATGAATTATACTTATAATCCCCCGTACTCAATTGTGTAACCTCAGGTTCACACTCTAAATACACACACAATCAGGCATAAGGTAGCCGCTAAGGTGCCATAAGGATAAGTCCAAGCAGCCATAAAGTAGTATTGAAGAATTATTTGCAACACAAACTCATTTTCCAATATGGCATACATAATATGTAATTTTTTCCTGCAAAATAATTTCATGGACATATTTTCCCTCCAAACAAACAAAGACTAAAGGAAATTTTTACCATCCTTTTCTTATTAAGGGAAAATTGGAGGACTCGATCTTCTTATGGGCTCACCTTCAGCATCCTAGCTAGTGGGACTGGCGTAGAAGACAAACCAATTATAAACAGGCTAAAAACCCCAACCAACCCACAGGTTCAAACGATCAACCCGATACCACCGAAATGGGCAGGTTCGGGCGGGGAAACGGGTCACATAAAAAAAAATTGCAACCAACCACCTCTTGCCAAAAGGGACATATGCTCTTGATTTGCCCCCATCCCCACGTTATTATGTTAAGGGCCACACAACTTGCCTGGTATCTCTGTGTTACGCATTTAAACAACACAACCCCACATATAGATACCACTGGTACCCACTTAAAATCCTATGCATGTGAGGGTTTTGGACTCGTTCAGGACAGTGGGCCACACTCCCATGCACAACTGTTATCACGTGATATCCACGTGTGTATGTGAGAGAGGTTTTTTTTTGCAGGTATATCATTTCCCTATAGCATGCATGGGACAATGCTCCTTTTTGCACTGTTGTCCATCTGTGTCTATGTCTAGTAAGAGGTGAGTAATACATTAACAAGGGTGACCCCTATGTGAACAAAGAGTAGGCCCCATCGGGTGAGGGGTGATTAGACTCATACAAGTAACAACGAGCGATATTGTCCATCCGAACTCATTTTCCTATGTTAATACAATCATTGGTTATCATTAATTGAGCTTGGAGTTCTTGCTACTCATCACCTAAGGGAATAAGTCCCGATACCTCTTTATTGAGAGAGACCACACCTCACCAGGCAGGGTGCGTGAAAGAGAGAGTAGAATTAACTTGGAGTGGATTGACTACAATGAGTTCGGATGGGCAACAGGGCTTGCTGTTGCGCTGTTGCTTGATTGTGTATGAAAATCAAGGGTCTACTTTCAATAAGGTAGGCCCCACATCAACAGAGGAGGACCCCACTTGTTTTTAAGTTACAACCGGGCAACAGCATCCGAACTCGACCACAATAAGCATTTGGGCCATCCACCATGTATTCCAGAAATTGACTTGAGATAATCGATGGTCCACATTCCTTGAGATAATCGATGGTCCACATTCTAGCATACTGAAATCATGGCCCACAACAACACTGGAGATGATCTACAATCCCGAATACTATAGACATGATGAACATCTTTGAGAACAAAAAGTCTATAGCTTAAATGGTCGTGATCAAGTCAACTTTTAACCAAGTAAATACGTAAGCCATTGGATTGGTGGGCCCGAACCCTATGCATGTGCACCATAGTACTATTCTCTGTAACTCGACTGTTGTTCATCACGTGTGATGTTAAGGTTCTTGACAGACTCTTTTTTAAGTTTTTGGAGACATCCACCATATACGTCCCTACCTCTCTGTTACAGCATTATCATATGGTGGGCCCTTCCCAACAGAAAATTAGAGCTTGTGTTGTCCTAGTATATGAGCTTACATAGACACAGATCTCTGATTTCAATTTTCAAAAATGTCGGTGCTACTGCTATGCTACTGCTACATTACAATCTTATATATTTCTCGAAAAATAATAATATTTCAATAGTAGAAAATAAAAGTACCCATTTCTGATCTTAAGATCACCAAAACAAAATTAAAATTCAATATCTAAGGTAGGTACTTGGACTGAATTCCTCTCACCTTCATCAACATGAACAATTGGCTCATTGAAATCACATTGAGAAGTTCCGAGACGGTTTTCCGGCAATTCCGAGCAGTTTTCCAGTGAACTTGAATGGTTTTCCTGTCCTTCCAAGGGTAGCATGAGTGTTCCTTGATTGTACAAGCTGCTTAATTGATGGAAATAAGGGCATGTTTTGGAGTTGAGAGACCTCTTCTTGTTTGCATCTTTGGTTTTCCTGAAGTACTTGTTTATGTTTTCCCATTTCTCTTTACACCTCTTTGCACTCCTTTTATAGCCCAGCTCCAACATCCCTTGCGAGATCCTCTCCCATAAAGGAGCCTTTGTGCCTTCCTTGTCTTCAGCACTGTTGTAGAGATTGCACCTAAGGCTTATCAATGAGTCCACTTCATCTCTTGGCCATCTCTTACCATGGTCTTCTCTATCATTGGATATAGAATTAGGGTTCTGTGGGGCTGAAAGTGTAGTAGATGAATTAGGGTTTTTGGAAGCTAGTGGTAGAGCAGATGAATTGGGTACTTCTGGGGTTTTTGGTGCAGGAGTACTAGAATCAGGGTTTTGGGGTGTTAGGGCTATAGGAGATGATGTGGGTTCATTTGGGTTGTTTTGAGTGGTAAGAGAGTTAAGGTTTTGGGGGTCTAGGACTATGGTAGTTAAAGTGGGTGATTCCTGTTTGTTTTGGGAGTATTTCTCACAATTAGGATTAGGGTTTTGTGTTGGAATTATGGAATGGGAAGTGAGCTGATTAGAACTGTTTGGTGCCTTGAGAAGATAATCATTTTCCACTAGAAGACATTGGTTTTGAAATTGACTTGATGTGAATTTCTTCAAGAACTCAATGATAGCAGCCTGTCTATCACATGCAATGGCTTGCTCATGTGCCCTAATATCAATTTCCTTGTTAATCCTATCCATCTCTTGCTTCTTCCAAGCTTCTTCTCTAGCAACCCTTTCTTCATATCTTTTCTCCACATCTTCCAGAAGCTTATTATGCAACTCTTCTTGTTGTACCATCATCTTGTCAACAATTTCTTCACAGAAACCCTTCAATAATTCAAATTTATGATATCTTTTCCTCTTCCTTGTTTTTGATTTTTTCGCCACATCTTCATTTTCAACAGAAGGGTTTTCTAAGGTTTCATTTCCTGAGTGCTCTTCCCAATTCAGTCCCATCTCCCCTCCTTCTCCATTGGGTTTTCCCATTTTTTCAGTTAAGAACTGAGGGTTTTCACCTTGATAGAGTGCTTCAAGCTCACTAACAAAACTGTAATTCTTACTGTAACTAGAGTTGTTGCAGTACCTGCTTTCCTCTTCAAATTTCTCCTTGCACTTCTCAGCACTCCTTTTGAACCCAAGCTCTGCAAGGTTCCTGCTTTCACAATATTTGTACAAAACCAACACCACCTATGTATAAGCAAATATCTCTTCTTTTATTTATTCAAATTACTGCTGTATAGAAGAAGAACTAAAATGGGTTTTCTTTTCATTCCCTTTAATTTACTGAGTAAGTTGTGGCAGATAGAAGTTCTCCAAACTAGTAGACTAGTCTCAAGTTCATGAAAAAACAGGAATAAAGATTCACTAATGAAGCAACAAGTCCAGTTAAGCTCATAATCACCAGCTTAACAGAAGTTGTAATCCTGTTTGATGAAGTGCTCATGATTTTGGTAACTAGGAAGTTGAATTAAACTATCCAAGATTCAAGAAATACTGTAATCTAGCTATGTAGGATTGATCTTAAGTAGAAAGCCATGTAAGAATCAATAATAGTAATAAAAACCCAAATTCTCCATGCTTTCCTGTATAACAAAAAAGAAAGAACAAGAATACTGTGTCACCTACCTTGAAACATGCTCCCAGGTGAAATCTGGGAACCAGCTCTCCAGTTTAGATCTGGTTCTCAACAGTGCAAGTACTTCGTCATTCGACCACGGATTCATCGATTCTGGGATCGATCTCACTCCTTGAATCTCTAAACTTCTATGAAGAACCACTCTCTCTTCTCCTTCTTTTTCTTCATCTTTGTCATGAGTGGAAGATTGGTGGTGCAATTGGTGAAGAAAATGGGGTTGGAATATATTTTGAGAAGAGTATAATGGATCAAAGGTGGGAGAGGAGACATGGAGTGGAATAGAGGGAGGAAAAGGGAGAGTGAGAGCTGTTCTTGAAGCTATGAATTGGTGGAACTGGTCAGGGACTCCATTAAACATGTTTTGAGTTCTTCTTTACCACTCCTTTTGCTCACTGTAAAATGGAAAATGTTCGTCAAAAGAACCAACAAAAAGTTTCTCTCTCTCTCTCTTCATCAAGGACTTTTGTCTTCTATCATTGGAAAATGATACTTAAATTTTTAGGTCCTGGCTGCTACTTAGAATCCTATGCAGTAGGTGATGCATAAGATGATGTAATTAAGGCAATTGAGAGAAGGACACGTGACAAATTGCAGAGAGATCATGACCCTATTTAAGGAAGGAAAGACCTGTCATAGTCCCTGTTGTATGGTTGTACCAGATCACTATACTAACAGCCGTTTGATTTGAGAATAATGACGTCATAAAAAAGGTTTATTATTTCTGTTCTATCCAACAGCTGGCGTTAATGGTCAAATACCTCTCAAGTCTCAACCGTGGCTATGTCGGCATTGTTCCATCGATAAGATGTTGATTAGACCATCCGATTTGTTGACTCTTTATGTGCACAGATCACCACATGTTTGATGAGTGAAATAAATTAGACGGTTGAGATCATGAGATAAGAAAGGGAAAGATGCAAATCAATCAAAAGCTCTGGGGCCTACCATATCCCAAAAGCAATTGATATCAGAAAAGTGGTCCTAGGTATCCTTTTTGTTGCTGCGGCACCACATGAAAGTTCATGTTGGTGCAGTTGTCCATGCTTATTTCGTAGCCTCCACGTACTATTTTGCTTATTATACCTGTTGGTGTATTGGGTATGTTCAACTCCTACTCGTCGACGTACCCTAATATTGTAGGAAAATTTCGAATGGATAGGTGCGGATACTCAAAGAACTGGTCATCGACTCGAAAGACTTTGGAAAACCATAGTGTTATAAAAAAATAAAAAAAAAAAAAATTGAAAGTTCATGCTCTCTTGTCAATTTTGAGCCCATGTGGAAAACATGGAGGGGTTGCTAAACGCCAGGGGTGGGTAACGAGCTGAGCCTTTATTTTTATTTTTTGAAGGTGTAAAAGCTATGGATGTAAAAATCAAAACTATGAAAGACTAGAAATATCAAGCCATAGACCAGATTCTAACTGAAAAAACCTTTGACGAGTAAGAGCTCCTATTATACAAGCGATATGGTTGCATCGTAGTGCCTAAGGATATGATTTAATAGATCATTGTATTGAGTAATTAGATCATAGTCTCTTATTGAGAGAATAAAAAACATTTGAAAATGAAATCAAAGAGGTATTTTTTATTTTATTTTTATTTTTTTACTTTACAGATATTTCTTTCGGCCCTTAGGTTATTTAAATGGAATTGGCATTAATGCTCGGCTCGTTTACGAATGAAGAAATCGAGCTTAATTAATTATGATTAATTTTAAAAAAAAAACTTAAAAAACATATGATTAATAAGTATTTAAATTGTACATTTACATACATTGTTATTTTTTTATATTTTTTGTATATATATATATTATTAATATTATATATATATATATATATACATATGTATATGTATACTAGTTGAACTTTTAACGATCCAATTACAAAGGTGTTCGAGCTCGACATCACAGGGGTAAGAACGATTGGCTCAGGTTGCTTATCAACCTAACAAGACGAAGATAGGTTGATATGTATCTTCATCTCTTTGAAGATCGATTGAAGGTGATTGTTTTTAGCGTGTTGTAGTAACCCTGATTTCTATGCTTGATTATTTAATTTACAATTTATAACACTAGGGATATTTTAATAAGTTTTCTAATCTAATAAATGAATCAATCTCGACAAAACTTGATCTTTGAACTTGTTTGGTTAAAGAGATGAGCTCGAATATGTATATACTGAGTTCGTTAAATGGCCGACTCATTTAATATTATAATATTATAATATATATATATATATATATATATATATATGTATGTATGATAAAATAATAATTATTTATATTTAAGTGTGTTAATTATTTATTTATATATTTATTTATTTTGTTGAGAGACAATAGAAACATCAGGAAACCGCAGGACCATTTTGAGAGCTTCTAGAAGCCAAAATTCTCCGGCAATGCCATGGAGGTAAAGATTGAATCTGAAAATTCCTAGCCACGCTTAGATCCATGCTATGCTGAGCTAGTTTATGAGCATAGGTGTTGTCATGCCGAGGGAGATGGAAGACAAAATGATAAGGAATTTTTGAATTTCTTGCCAGATATCGTCCAAGGCCGTAACAATTTCAGTTGGCCCCTTAAGGGTTGGGTGGTGACTTAGCTTAGCTAGAACTTCAGCATCTACGACAAATTCCACATGTTGCCATCCTTGAGAGATAGCTAAGGGAATGGCATTACGAAGGGCCGAGCCACCTACGAGACCTTGGATGAGGCCCTATTTTTCAAAGGGAGAGGCCCTGAACGCTGGCACCTTTGTGAGATTTTTAGCAATTACCCTTGTGCCTGCTACTTGCCCCGAGACACTGGAGGCTCCATCCAAGTTAATCCACATCCAACCATGTGTAGAGGGGCTAAAAAAGGCCTAGAGATTGGGGGGAAACCAACCTGCTATGGTGGTGCCTACTTGATCTTCTTTGGAAAACAGACTCTCGATAACAATCTTAGCTGCTTGCTGAATGACAAGAATCAGAAATGAAGAGGAGGTGTACACGTAAATTTCAAGTATCTTTTTATGATTGACCTTTTGAATCTTGCGATCAGATTACCTCCATTGCTGTATGGAGTTTATTATTTTGTGTGAGGGACTATCCTTCCAATTAGAGTAAACCCAAATTGTTAATTACCTTCCAAATTTGGAGAAGAATCTCTGATTAAGAAGAAGAAAAAGAAGAACAACAAATATTTGAATAAAGTATTTGTATTTATTCTATGGGGTTGCCTAGATCCCATGTAGCTGTTACAAGATACCTCATAGAGGTTTTAGCATCAAAAGAAAGAAAAGAGAGGTAGTCATATTGGGGCTTCACCTGGTATTCTCCAATAGTGGGAGATCCTTCTTCTTTCTCCTTGGTTGATGTTGTTTTCCTACTTTTTACTTCGTGCCTCGTGTGTGCTTTTCGTATCTTGAGAGTTTCTTGGGAGTAACTCTCTTTTTTATATCTTTTGGAGAGTCATTTTTTGGACTCCCCTTTGACTTCCTCTTTTTTAGGAAATCAAAAAAGGTCAATAATTCTTAAAGAAGGTCATCTGTCCAAGACAGCTGGTTTCTCTTATCTTAGAGAAACCATACGGATAAGAGTCATTTTTGAAGAACTCTAAATTGGTTTCCTTTTCTAGAAAATCTGAGAGGATCAAACTTTTCCCCCAAAAGGGGAAATAGTATTATCTTCTAAGAAAATGAAAGTAATTACTTCCCCTTTCGGATAGGGTTTCATATGACACTCTCTTATTAGAGAAAGAGATGAGATCTCTATCTTGGGATCCCCCAAAACTAGCATAGAGTACTTTTTGTCAAGGATTCTCTACCACATGACGGTCAGATACTGACTACCATCTAGGAAAGGACTGACCTTGGTCAGTCCGCAAATTAAAGAGGTGAGATCATGAGTCTCACCCGCGGTGTAGGTCAAGTCCAGGCATATTTGGACTGCGGATTAGGGTCTGACCTTAGTCAGTCCGTGGACCAATGCAGGGTGGGACCATAGGTCCAGCCCATGGTCTGTGTTAGGTCTATGACCTTTTATGATCATGGACTGGGCTAGTTATTGACTGGCCCGTGGATGGATTTATACAGTCTGTTCGCAAAGCTTGAATAAGGGTCTGTCCGCGAGGGCAAACCCTAAACACGTGTTAGTCCCCTAAAGACTGACACATAGGGGTATTTGCAGGGCATTATTGCCCTGTTGCCAACATTAAATGCTAGGCGGGCTGGCGGTGAGCCAGTCCTTGGCCAGCTGGTGCGTGTGCCTTTGGCATGCGCGAAGTTTAACCGCCCTTTTAATGGGTGGTGATCCTGTGTAGGCAGGTGCACCATGCACCCGCCTTGCGGACGGTGAGATTTCACTGCCCACAGTAGGCTTTAAAATTTTTCTCATTTTGGGCCCTCCAAATGTTCCAGATGATTTCCGTACAATGAGTAAGATATTTGATTCTTTTCTGTTTGTCAGTCCTCAATGAGAGAGAAGATCCCCACCAGACGCTCCGAGCTGCATGACATTCAAAGAGCGTATGCACAATGGTCTCCACATGGTTGCCATATATATGCCAGAGAGGTTCAATAGGAATTTTCCGCTTGTAGAGGGCTTCATTAGGTGGAATAGCTTATTTTAAGCAATTCCAGATGAACCAATAATTTTACTAGGAAGAGAAAATTTCCATAGGTTTTTCCAACCTTTAGATTGAATAGAGTTAACCGAACTGGCCTCCCTGCCTCGCCAAGAGAAAATTATTTCCCGGTATTTGTGATATGTTGAACAAACTGTGAAGACCCCATTCTTCTCAAAATGCCAAATTAATTCATCTCCTCCATTGTGGTTGCTAAATTGGATGTGAGCATGGATTTCGGTTACCCACAATTGTTGGCAGTGATTTTGTTATGTTTAGAGTCGCCACTTATTAATTCAGTAGGGATAAGTCCTGGGTAATGGATAAGGTATTGGTTTGCTTAAAGTTCTAGGTAAGAGGTTCAGTTAAGCCCGGGGAAGGTGTTAGGCACCTCGGTACTTCCGTTTTACAACGGTTTCTTACTTACTAAGTTTAAGCCAAGTTAATGTCAAGATTAGTTAAATGCCTTAGGTTTAGTGTATACTAATCCAAGAAGGGAAAAGCTAAACTAGGGTCGAACCCGGATTGGGTTGCCTACATACTCACATTGGGGTGAGATCAGATCGAACATAGTTCTAGTACATGGGCCCGTGCTGAGACTTAGGGGAGTGCTGTGTGTGCACCAAAGGTAGCTTAGGGTCTAGCCGGGAGGCTAGGGGTGGTTGACCGGGTTGGTCAAGTGCTTGGTTAAGTTGATTGGGTTTGGTAGACCTAAGGTGGAAGCCCGGTAGGCTAGGGTTTGGCGTGGTAGGTCGAGGTTAGGCCCGGTAGGCTGAGAGTAAGCCCGATAGGCTTGGGGTTAGTTCGGTAGACTAGGATTAGGCCCGGTAGGCCTTGGTTCGGCCCAATAGGCCTAGACTTTAGTCCGGTAGACTAAGATTAGGCCCGGTAGGCCAAGATTCGACCCGGTAGGCCTAGAGTTGAAGGTCTAAATTCAAATTAAGGTCCTTAAAAGTGATTTGATGATTTTTAGGGATTCTCTCCAAATTTTTCCAAGTTAAAAGAGGCTAACCATGGTTAAGACATGAATATAACCAAGTTAGTCCGGATAACCAAGGTTGGGCAATGCACAAAGTTGGATTTGAGTTTATATTATCATTTGGGATTTTTTAAAAATTTTTGGGATTTTAACCAAGGTTTAAATGGGCTTAACCATGGTTAAACCAAGTGTTAACCATGATTAAGCTCATCTAACCATGGTTAGGCATGAGCATGCAATCAAAAATGTCATTTTCCCAAGTTTTAGAATATTTGAGATTTTCTGAGATTTTTGAGAATTTTTCCATGAAGGTTAGTTTAACTAACCATGGTTAATGCTTAACCATGGTTAAGTTAACTAAGAGTTAAGGCAAAGCAGGAGGCTGGTCAACCTTAGGGTGAGCCCAAGGGACTAGGCCAAGTCTGTTAACGATCCACCATGGGCTGTGGGCCCACTGTGTAGGCCCAAAAGATGCAAAACAGGGATTGACGGTAAATGAATTACCGCTAATGCTGGTTCTGTACAAAACTAGATCGTCGGTAAACAATCTGTCGCCAATTTGGCAATTTTTTACCTGGGTTCACAACCTTGTAACTATGATTAAGAGGAGAGTTAGAAGATGTTTGACCCCTAGTTTTGAAGAGGGGGATGTAGGGAACAAAATGAACCTGGGGTGACCCCCAGTGGAGGCCTGGAGTGGGACCCATAGTGTGCCAAAGTGGCACTGCACACCTGTTACATAAAATCACGAGTGTCGACAATCTGATTGCCGACATTCTGGCAGTTTCTGGTTTTTTGAAAATTAGCCATGGTTAGACTTAACTACGGTTCTCGAGGTCTTTAGGTGAAATGTAGGGGAGACCCAGGAGGTCCTAACCCTGGCCTTGAAATAGCACAAAAGATCGTCGGGTGGATCCCACAGGCCTTGGAACAGAAGGGTTCAAGTGTGTCGGTACTGAGATTACCAACACCCTGGATTTTTTTGAAACTGAAAATCCCATTATGGTGCTGCAAAGGGGGTGGAACCAGGGGTTCCCTCATGGCATGAGGGACCCCCAGAACCCTACTGAGGCTATTCCACTCGGTATATACCCTTGGGGAGGTTCCCCTCACCTATGGAGGTGGGAGAGACCCCCCCACGGTGGGTTTATCTATAAAATGAGAACAATAGTCCCTGGAATGGACCAGGGGCTCACATGATTATCAAAATGAAACAAAACAAGGGGTAAGGGGAAGCCCTACCCTGCTGCCTTACGCCAGATCTGCTGGTGTCCTTCACAAGAGGCGGTGGCTGTTGTGGAGTGTGGTGGCACGGCCCAGGTGAGATGGGATGAGTTGGGAGGCTGCTAGGACCCCTGGGAATTTCATGTAACACCTAGGGGAGGGCAGGGGTTCGACCAAGTGGTTTTTGCAAGTTATTTTGAAGGTGAGGGTGCTGCCCTCTTTATAGGGGAGGTCCAAGGGGACACACTCGGTAATAGGACAGTGATAGGAGGGAGTCATGATGTCGGCGTGGGGGTGTGCAAGTTGGAGGAGTGGACAGTAGGCGTGCCTGAACCCGCAGAGAGAGTGGCATGCTGCAAACAAGAAAAACAATGAGTGTCGCCAATGGGATTGCCGACATTCCAAAAGCTTTGAAAATTATGGGTGTCGGTAATCCCATTACTGACACTAAGGGGTTTTTGCTCAGTAGGCCTTGGCCCAGGGCAGACATGCGGTACTAGTGATTTTCTTTTCAATTTTCATGGGCCTGGGCATGGGCCCAAGTCGAGGCTTGATACCCTATGGGGTTTTAGATTTTAGGGCTTAAACCCTAAGGGCTTAGGGCTTACTAGGGTTTAGGTTTACCTAGGTTTTTGGTTAGACTAGGGCTTGGCTATGCTAGGGCTAGGGCTAGGGCTTACCTAGGGTTTACCTAGTGGTGTAATCCTAGGGTTAGGCTAGGGTTTGCTAAGGTTTTTTGTACGGTCAAGGGGCATTGGTTGGAGATTAACCATAGTTAAGAGGTTTAACCATGATTAGCTAGGGGTGTAAAAATTGGGTGCTTACATTAGAGTTTGGTGATTGCCTTGATTTCCTCGTGGATGAAGCTAAGAAGGAGCATGTCCCAATTCCAACCGCCTTCGGAGTCGTTTATGAAGTCTTTGTCACATGGTTCCATTGACATTGTTGTGACTTGTTGGAGTGCACTTTAAAGTGATGAAGAGTGGGGACTCATGCATCCTCCTAAGGATGCATGGGTTTGCCACTGCCTAGATTCCATCTCAATCCCAATTTAAGTACTTCCAAACCAGCAAGAATGCTTTTCCAAGACCATGAAGGTCGACCTCGAGGTTTAGCCAACATAAAAGTGTTATGGGAAAATAGATACTCTTGGCGAGCCGACCCCCATAGAAAATCCGGGGTTTTAAGTAAATTTCACCCTTGTTTTTGCAAGGAGAGTAGTGTTAAAAGAAACCAAATCCCTGAATCCTCTTCCACCATCGTCTTTGTTAATGCACATAGTCTCCCATTTTACCCAGTGTATCTTCCTTCTAGTGTTATCTTGGCCCCACCAGAAATTAGCAACCGTAGAGTTTATATCTCGACACACTTTGATGGGGAGCTTGAAGTAGCTCATAGCGTAGGCTAGAATGGATTGCCCTACAGCTTTGATAAGGACGTTTCTCCCAACCTTGGTAAATTATTTCCCCTTCCAACTTTGAATCCTACCCATAACTCGGTCATTTATGTTTGAGAAGAGATTAGCTTTGGACTTCCCAAACGCAGAAGGAAGACCCAAATAAGTCCCAGCTCCTTTCATCGCCATGATTTTTGTCATTCTGCTAATCATTCTTTGTATCTTGAAATGAGTGTGTCGGCTAAAAATCAGGCCAGATTTGTTGTAGTTGACCTGTTGCCCAGAAATTCTTCCAAAATCCTCAAGAATCATTTTTACAATGCCTGCTTGCCTTGTAAAAAGGCTATGAGTGATAGTTGGGCTCATACGCCTAATTTTTATACCAGTAATATTGCCTTTGTCTTTTGCATTGTTAATCAAATGAGATAAAAAATTGGAAGTCAAAATGAAAATGTAAGGGGATAAAGGATCCCCTTGTCTAAGACCACGAGTGGGAGAAATGAAGCCCTTGGTTTGCCCATTGATTAGAATTGAGTAGTGAACAGTCGTAATGCATTGTAGTTGGACCCATTTATCACAAAAACCACTTTGATGAAGCCCCATTCCAGCCTATCATATGCTTTGTTCATGTCCAATTTAATTGGCCATGTACCAGGTAGATTTCTTATTTTGAATTTTCTTGTGATGAAGCATCTCATGGGTTATAAAAATATTGTCTTGAATACTCCTGCCCGGTATGAAGGCACTCTGGAGGGGTGGACTATGTCCTCCATGATGTGTTTCATTCGGTTTACCAAAATTTTTATAAAGAACATTACATAGGCAAATAGGGCACAGTTGGCCTATCTTCTGAGGGTTAGACACTTTTGGAATCAAAACTATATTAGTGTAGTTAACTTGCCTGAGTAGAAAACCCCTATAGAAAAAGATTTTGGTGGCTTTGATCACCTGTGGGCCTAACATATCCCAGTAGTGTTGAAAAGATGGCTGACATACCGTCGGGGCCTAGAGCTTTTGTTAGGCCCATTTGAAAAACAACCTCTTTGACTTCCGCATCACTTAAATCTCTGCATAATTCGGCATTCATTTGGGGAGTAAAGGTTGCTGGAAACTCATCAAATGCCTCATTATTGACCATAGGGTTGGAGGATGAAAACAAGTTGGTAAAATGTTTTAAAATATACTCATCAATCTCCGAAGGTTTTGTAAAGCTTACCAAGTTCATTGGTGATGTATTCAATCTTATTGGTATGCCTTCGCTGGATAGTTGAGAGGTGAAAAAACTTTGTGATTCGATCCCCTTCTCGCAACCATTTTAATCTAGACTTTTGAGCCCAAAATATTTCTTCTTGCTTCAAAGTTAAAGCTAAATCCTTCTGCAACTCGTCCTCTTTTAATCGAATTTCAGGGCTAGGAAATTGCTTTTGCAGCTCTTCAATTTGGTCCATGATTCGCTCTTTTCTTTTGTGAACATCTTCAAACTTTACTTTCTTCAGTTCCTCTCTGCATTTACGAATTCGGCTGCAAACACTAAACATGGTAGAGCCATTATGATCAGCCTTCCACGCTCTTTCGACGACCTGCCTGCTATTAATTGGAATGCCTGCTATTGGAATGTGTGGTCCACATTGCTTCAAACTTGAATTGGTGTTTCCGACACTCCGTGGATGGATGGAGTGTGATTTTTAGCGGGCTATGTTCCGATCAAATAATTGGAAGATGGGTGATCATGGCATTTTTAAATTCCTTACGCCACTCGATTGTGCTAACGGCTCTGTCGAGCCTTTCCCTGATACTAGCAGCTTTTTGTCGTGATACCCCAACTCCATTAGTTGATGAGCCCGAGTGAAAGATCTGAAAGCTTCAACCTGCTTCGGGTGTTTGGTCTGCCCCCCTTCTTTTTCATGATGCTGCAAAATCTCATTAAAATCTCCAACCCAGAGGTAATTGGTGTTCATAGGAGACATGCCTTTGAGCATGCCCCAGGGTTTGCTGTTGGCAGCATGGGTCACCTTGACCTGAATGAGGTAATCTGATTCACTGAGGACTTCCATCGCCCAAGTTTCAACAAGACAATTTCCGCATGGCAGCCCAGTTTCTAATAGTTCTTTGGAGTATTTGGAAACACTGGAATAAGGTCATATTCAGAGAGAAACAACCGAATCCAACCGAGGCAGCCTCAAGGTCTCATCAACTCTATAAAGAATTGGGGGTGCTAAACGAAGACATCCCCCAAACCTCCCATTCCAATCACCATTATGTAGTCGTATGGGAATCTCTTGAACTGGGTTGGATTAAAATTAATGTGGACGGAGTAGCTTTAACAACCCTTCAAGTGGCAGGAGCAGTGGTAGTAGCGCATAAACATTTGGGTGATGTTCTATACTCTATTCACAGACCATTGACCGGCGGTTCGGTCCGGAGAGCTGAGGCTGAAGCTCTTCGCTTGGGATTCCACGTTGCAGTCTCTATTCAATAGAACCGGATTATTTTAGAGTCGGACTCTAAGGAAATTGTTGACATACTGAATGGGACGTCGACTCAGGGAAATTGGGAGATCGCAATGGTTATTCAAGACATCCGTTTGATGCGTGACCAATGCAGTTTTGTGGTCCTCAATTACATATCCCAAGATGCTAATAGTTTAGCTCATCAGATTGCTAATCAGGCTCTAACTGAGAGCATTGCCAGTCATGTTTCTGCTCAATCAATTCGGGTGTCTTCTCCGGGAGCCCATCCTATGGGTTCCCCTCCCTATGATGTACATACCTTTTTATATCAATGAATATCTCTTAACCAAAAAAAAAAAAAACGGAGGGTTTGTATGGGTTTCTACACTTTTACTCATTCCCTCCACTTACCCCCAACCAAACACACCCCTAAGAAAACATGTTGCACCGAGCCAAGCTCAAGCTAATCATTTTGTTCACAAGCTTAGCTTGAGCACTCTTATTACTAAACTAGTTGAGCTTAAATACCCTACTACTCGGCTCTACTCAATTATACTCCTACCTATAAGGGGTGTGAAAGATTGAGAATATGTAACAGCTAGATTACTTATCAGTTCTACCACAGTCCTTTGTCATTTTTCTTTAAGGGTATGTTCGTTTAGCGAGAAAGTTTTTTTTTAAAAAGAGTTTTCTGGCACTTTTCTTGCATTTGGTGTGCAAGAAACACATTTTCATTTTCTTGCACTTTCGACAAATTTTCTCTCAAAACTTCTTGCATCTTTTGATGGTTGTTTTGAGCGAAAATTTAAGTTTCTTTTATTTTCTTTTCTTTCATCCGCTTTCTTGCCAAACAAACACATGCTAAAGGTGGAGCTGCAGGAGTGGAGCTAAGTCTCTAAAAGAAATGACATTCGGTTGAGGCCCACAAGTGAGCTGACACAAAAGAATTTTGTTATACTATTAAAAGATGTGACTTGTGAGAAGGAAGTTTTTTTTAATTGGAAGAGAATGGAAATCATTCCTCGTGCAAATGCCTACAAGGCATGGTCATTTCCTAGGCCAAGCCAGGTTAAGAAGAGCGAAAAGTTTAAGGCCCAAACCTGGGTTGCAAGTTGAATACGACAAGGCCCATTTTAACATGTTTGTTGGACTTGTCTATAACATTCTCATTTCAATAAAATTTCGGCTTCTATTAATGCGGCTAATGTGGGCCTAAATGGCAAGTATGAAATTAACACACGCGAACACACACATGCCACACCACCCAAAGAAAATGCTACCAATCTATTGGGAGTTCTCCCCCTTAAGCGGTGGGGTTTCTTCTTTTTCTTCTGCACAAATCAAAAGGGGGGCACTTAGAGGGTGAAGGATATAAAGGCCTTCGTCCAAGTCTGGCCCCAAAACCATTAAGGCTTAAAGACCAAGGCCTATATGGGCCAAAAAAGAGTGTGAACTTAAGATAGAAGAATGTCAACAGTGTTGTGTAATGGAATAGAATTTTCTAGATGGCCAGTTAAATGAATAAGTCCAACGGGCCAAGATCATTCCATTACAATAAAGGGGGCAATAGATGCTGAGGATTCCTGAGTTACTAAATGTAAATCACTGTAATTGAGATTTACATAGTTCTACACAGTTAATACCAGAATTGTCATGCATGTACATGTAAGGGTGGGCTTGGACTTTCATTTCTGTATGTTTTGAATAGGCCCGGCCCAAGGTGGATGAGGCGTTTGATGACAAGTTTTACACTAAGCTTTGGACTAGTGTGCCAACGGCTATCATGATGGAAAATTACTACTTTGTTTTAGCATTGTTTAAAGGAAATGCTTAACTTACTGTCGCATTTTTCTATGTAGTCAAATGTACAGTCCTCATTGATCCATGCCTCTTTTTTACCACACGTCACTTGTGATTACGATTCACATACTCCTAGGGTTAAGCAATCTAACATTAGTTTTTGTTTTCAAAAATAGTAACTTTAATTTCTTAAGCTTAACCAAAGTTAAAGAAGTGTTAAAAGGGACACATGGCCATGGCATTTGACATAGTCAAATGCGCGGTGTGCTAATCACTGCCCTTCTTTAAATCAATATCACAATTTCTTGAATAAGAAAAGAAGGCCGGTTGTAAGCACAAATCACGTGGAAACCTATTGAATTAGGCCCGGCCCTGAAACATTTAGATTTCGGACCTAGAAGTCAGGCCAAAGCCTATATCATGGCCTATAGACGTGTCTATTGGACTAGCATCTCTAGAAATTTTTGTTGTAGTATAGATGTAGGAGCGTGAAACCGAAAAATCAAGAAAGAAACAATAATAGAAATAATTGAGTGAAAAATTGAAGGGTGAAGCTGTATAGGAATAATGGAGGAGGCGAAGCGGTGAAGTTTATGGGTAGCACCCTACAGGACAATCAAGGGGTCGAGCCCATGAAGGCTTTCAACTGGGCCTCTCTCTCTAAAAAGATGGGCTTTTCTAGAAATTTACAAGGCCGCTTTATTGAGTCCCTAAACTTGCTATAAAATCATTACGTTGTATCGATCAATATGCCATGCTCCCCATAGGAAAATAGTTAACGTACCCGTGGTTTCCATTTTATAGCGGAATGGCCGGTCCTCATTGGTCGACGCCCTAATTTTAAATACTCACCTACTTTGGTTAAGATTCACTCACCCCTAAGGTTAAGCAATCCAACCATGGTTTTCCCAAAAAAAAAAAAACCAAAATTTTAGTTTTAATTTATTTAAGCTTAACCAGGGTTAAAGGGGTGTTAAAAGGGACACGAGGACATGGGGGTAAGATATGAAACGGACACATGGGTCCACTAAGCACTGCTCATTGCCATATTAAGTCTCATTGATGCTTTGACTAGTCAAAGCCTAAAAATGTTAAGTTTAAATTTTCCAAGTCTTTTAGGAAAAAAAACTTTACTTGAGCCCTATTTTGGGAAACCCCTCTTTTCATATTAAGATCACTGGAAAGGATGATAGAAGAGAAAAAATAAACTGAAAATTAAAAGAGGACTACATTATTTCCATAATTCTGCACCCATCGACAATGGGTCAGCTATCATGAAAATCATAGCATGGAACTTGAAATCAGGCCATTAACAAACCTACAGATGAATTTCAAGCCCCATTCATCTGTATTGCAATATAGTTTCGCCCCTATGGATATCTTTTACTGGATCAAAATGATGGTTGGGTTCAAGGCCCTTTAAGTGTGTTGAACCCTTTTTAGGTTCTCTAAACCCACCTCATACTTCATTGGGCCATTGGCTATAACCGAATTTTAAAATGGTGGGCACAAAACATTAGGTCCTTCAAGGAATATAGTTGGTACCTATAAAAGAGCAGCGCTACTCCCACAAACTTTTTAGACTTCAACGGCTATAATTTCTTAAAAAATGGCAACCCATTCTGATGGACCCCAACCAATATGAGACATTATTGTGAAGAAGATGAAAAAGAACATCTCAACCTACACGACCCATGAAGCTGTTCAGCTTTACTAGGTTTAACATTATAGAGAATAGTCAACTCTCTCTCTCTCTCTCTCTCTCTCTCTCTCTCTATATATATATATATATATAGGTATAGATATGTATTGCCCACTACTCCAAGTTATAACCAAAAATTATTTTGAGAACTTTTATGATTACAAAATGACAATGAGACAATGTGGGTTAACCTATTTATAGTGATGCTCTTTTACTCAAGCAAGCTCAACTGGGGGCACTATTTCAGAGTTTAAATGGAAATTGGTGTCTTTTTTTATAAGCATTAAAGAAACGTCTGAGTTCAGCAATTATAAGAACAACCTTGCATGGTCCTGTTCTAACGAAAATAACAATCATTTAAGAAAGCTAATAATTTGATTGGAAGGAGAAAAAATATTTCTCTGTCAATAGCTATTCATAGGTCTGAGAGAGCAGAGATTCCCATCTCCAAACATATAAAAGGTGACTTACCTTTATTTTTATTTACAAATAGAATCAAGAGAAAAAGAAGGGAAGCACTTTGAGATATCCATTCACTTTCAACCCCACTTCCTATCAATTATTTGAAGTATTTCCATCAAATATCCATTACATACCCATCTTCTTCTTTTTTTTTCCTGTTTTTTTTTTTCATTCATTATCCTTTTATGGATTCCTTAGCTTTCTTTCTTAAATGTTTTAGGAATATTTCTGTGAGCTCTTTATCTTATCTATCAAATTCGGATATATCTAAGAGTTAAATCTCATGAGTCATGTGAGATTAAGACCTAAGAGTGAAGAGAATTGAGATGGCAAGTTAGATACTGACTTTTTTTTTTCATTTTTCTGCTTCAAAGAGATTTCTCAACTATAACCACCCAGAGTTCTAGAAGGGTTGATTAGAAAAAGGAAAACAAAAAACTCCATTTAAAATGAAATTTTTTTCTTAAGAATATTTAAGAAAAAGAGAAAGGAATATGCAAAAAAACCAAAATTGTAGACTCATTGGATAGATTTCACCTCAGGAATCCTGATAAGGGGCACCACTAGTTCTTTTTTTTGTTTTTTGGGGTGACAAGGGTGTCCGGGCCTCTTAGAGCACCCTACTAATCCCCCGAGCACGTGCAGACCCTCCAACCACACGCACCAGGTTATGTTGCTTTGGGGAAAGCTGAAGAGTTTAAATTTAAGGCCTGAAATCAATATCAACAGCAAAACTAGGGTTAGGTGTCAATGCGGACTATAATTTTGGCCACGCAACCTAAACTTTGGTATCATACACACTGAAGTAGATTTGGTGTTTCAGTAATATGTTGGCTTCTAATATACAGATGGTTCTCCATAAGAGACTAGAAGGTCATGAAGTTAGGAATATTTCCTACTCTTTCTCCTAGATTATTATTTTTAATCAAAGTCCAGTAATGTAGCTTATTGTTAAATGAAGAAAATCATTTAAGAAAGAGTTTGCCAAGAACCTCTAGAACATCTCTTAGAAACATCACTATAAGATCCCAAACCTTTCCATGTCCTATTGCATTTGTTTTTTTGTTGCCTTAGAACACTGGAAATGTACCAAAAGCATATTATCAATTGCAAAGAGTACCACATTGCCCACTTGCAAGTGCGCTATTGCCAAACGGGTGGTCACGGAGCTTGAAATATACAGGCATCTTGGAATTACTCAATGTGGGTAAGACCAGAAACCAGATCTCTGTGAGCTAGAATAGATAAATATATCTGAGAAATAGGTAGGGACGACCAGATTCATGGCGAGAGGTATGTGATGTTGCTAAAGGCCCCCATGGGTTGTGGAATTGATGCCTTCTCCAGAAGATCCATTTGAACATTCCGGACATTTGGACCACCTGTATATGACCCACATTTCAGGTGCAATAGCTTTTCATGTTTTCCACCATATATTTATCGTTTGTAATGCTATAGATGGTGGATCATCCGGAATCTGACCCACCGGAGGGGAGACTTGAAAAAGGTGATGGTAAGAGAGATGAAAAGGAGGTTTAGAGAAAAGTTTCAAAGATTTTGAGAGGGACAAGAGATTAATTAAGCATCTTTCTAGCAGGGCAGGTGAAGGGGTGAGTGGGTGGACGGTGGGAAAAGGCATTACAAGAGCATGCCAAATAGGAATGGGCGTGGTGGTATCTCACTTTCTCACGTCTTCCCTTAGAAATGACCTAGGGGGGGCTGGGTGAAATTGGATTCCCTCTCTCTCTCTCTCACACAAATTTAAAATGTTTTCATAACTGGACTGGCCGTTGAATCGGTTGGGCGACCAGTTCCGGTTCGATAGGTCTGGTTCGATCGTGTCCTTCTATTATTGAGAAAAATATATATTTTTTATTTCTTTGGCTGGTTCTTCCAACGATTCTCCGGTTGAACCAGTCGGTTCTTCTAGTTCCCGGTTCTTAAAACAATCCAGTTTTGACAGTTTTGGGAGCTGGTTCCTAGTTTTAACTTTTTAACTGATCAGTCTGATACGGATTTCAAAACAATTCTATCCAGGACTTGTGTTATGACACTGTTTTTATAACCAAACTGGACATCGAACTAGCAGAGTGGCCGGTTCCCAGTTCCACTGGTTCGACTATGTACTTTTTGTAAAAAATATATATGTGGTTTTCATTTTTCCCGGTTCTGACCGGTTCCCAACTGGTTTTGGTCGATTCTTAAAGAGTTCCGGTTTTGGGGATTTTGGGAACCGACGAGAGGACTGGTTCCAGTTTTTAAGGTTCGACCGGCCGGTCGGTTTGGTTTTGATAACAGTGGTTTATGGAAACAAATCCTCTATGATGATAATCGGATTTTAATCACCCCTAAGGTCGCCATGTGTCCCTTTTGAGAGGGACAGGAGATTAAGCATCTTTTTAGCGGGGCAAGTGAAGGGGTGATTGGGTGGACGGTGAGAAAAGGCATTACAAGAGCATGCGAACTAGGAATGGGCCGTGGTGGTATCTCACTTTCTCACGTCTTCTCCTAGAAATGACCTTGGGGGGTTGGCGGACTCCCCCCCTCTCTCTCTCACACACAAATAAATTTATGAAACCAATGTTTTCATAACCGGACTAGTCATTGAGTCAGTTGGGTGACTAGTTCCCCATTTGATAGGTCTCGTTGGACCGTGTCCTATTATTGAGAAAAATATATTTTTGGGGAAAATATATTTATACCCCCTGACGTTTGACGAAAATACACATACACTCCCTCAGTTTTCAAATAATACATTAGGTACCTTAATTTTTAAAATAATGAGAGTTACACCCCCTCTATCAATTAACCGTTAGTCAGCTCCCAGAAATGTATAATGATGTCATGTGATTACATGTGTAAACTTCCAATATTGTCCTTTCAATTTTTAGAAAACACTATTCCTACTCTAAAACTTTATTTATTTTATTTTTTAAAAATCTGGTTCACCCATTGAGGTTGCCACGTGTCCCTTTTGACACCCCTTAACCATGGTTAAGATTCACCCACCCATCCTTGTTTATTTTTAAATATTAATTCTTTTTGAAAATTAACAAAATAATCAAAGTTTTTTGTAATATTAAAAACAGATTTTTAATATCACCCCTCGAGGTCGCCACGTGCCCCTTTTGACACCCCTTAACCGTGGTTAAGATTCACCCACCCATCCTTGTTTATTTTTAAATATTAATTCTTTTTGAAAATTAAAAAAATAATAAGTTTTTTTAATATTAAAAACAGATTTTTAATATCACCCCTCGAGGTTGCCACGTGTCCCTTTTGACACCCCTTAACTGTGGTTAAGATTCACCCACCCATCCTTATTTATTTTTAAATATTAATTCTTTCTGAAAATTCAAAAAAAAAAAATTAGAGTTTTTTCAATATTAAAAACAGATTTTTAATATCACCCCTTCAGGTTACCACGTGTCCCTTTTGACACCCCTTAACCGTGGTTAAGATTCACTCACCCATTCTTGGTTTTTTTTTAATATTCAAATTTTTTTGAAAAAAAAAATAGAGTTTTTTTAATATTAGAAACAGTTTTTTAATACCACCCCTTGAGGTCACCACGTGTCCCTTTTGACACCCCTTAACCGTGGTTAAAAATCACCCACCCATCCTTGTTTTTTTTAAAAAAATATTAATTCATTATTTAAAATTAAAAAAAATTAAAATTTTTTTAATATCAAAAATAGATTTTTAATATCACCCCTTGAGGTCGCCATGTGTCCCTTTTGACACCCCTTAACCGTGGTTAAGATTCACTCACCTATTCTTGGTTTTTTTTTTAATATTAATTCTTTTTTGAAAATTTTTAAAAAAAAGAGTTTTTTTAATATTAGAAAAAAAATTTTAATACCACCCCTTGAGGTCGCCACGTGTCCCTTTTGACAGCCCTTAACCGTGGTTAAGATTCATCCACCCATCTTTGTTTTTTTTTTAATATTAATTCATTTTTGAAATTTAAAAAAAAAATAGAATTTTTTTATATCAAAAACAGTTTTTTAATATCACCCCTTGAGGTCGTCACGTGTCCCTTTTGACACCCCTTAACCATGGTTAAGATTCACCCATCCATCCTTGTTTTTTTAAATATTAATTATTTTTTGAAAATTAAAAAATAAATTAAAGTTTTTTTAATATAAAAAAAAGTTTTTTAATATCACCCCTTGAGGGGGTGTCAAAAGGGACACGTGGCGACCTCAAGGGGTGATATTAAAAAACTTTTTTTCATATTAAAAACTCTAAATTTTTTTAAATTTTCAAAAAATAATTAATATTAAAAAAAAACAAGGATGGGTAGGTGAATCTTAACCACGGTTAAGGAGTGTCAAAAGGGACACGTGGCGACCTCAAGGGGAGATATTAAAAATCTGTTTTTAATATTAAAAAAACTCTTTGTTTTTTAAATTTTCAAAAAGACTTAATATTTAAAAATAAACAAGGATTGGTGGGTGAATCTTAACCACGGTTAAGGGGTGTCAAAAGGGACACGTGGTGACCTCAAGGGGCAATATTAAAAATCTGTTTTTAATATTAAAAAATCTCTGATTTTTTTTTTAATTTTGAAAAAGAATTAATATTTAAAAATAAACAAGGATGGGTGGATTAATATTAACCACGGTTAAGGGGTGTCAAACGGGACCCGTGGCGACATCAATGGGTGATAACCTGATTTTAAAATAATAAATAAATAGTGTTTTAGAGTAGGAATAGTGTATTCTGAAAATTGAAGGGGCAAAGTTGAAAGTTTATACATTTAATCAGATGACATCATCATGCATCAGCATTTATGTGAGTTGACTAACGGTCAATTGATGGAGGGGTGTAAGTGTCATTATTTTAAAAAATATGGGTACCTAATCTATTATTTGAAAATTGAGGGGGTATATGTGTATTTTCTTCAAACCTTAGGGGGTGTAAATGTATTTTCCCCTATATATTTTTTTTCTTTCTTTGGCTGGTTCTTCCACCGATTCTCTCCGGTTGAACTGGTCGGTTCTTCTGATTCCCGGTTCTTAAAACATGGCAGTTTTGGGGGCGGGTTCCTGATTTTAACTATTTAATAGGCCAGTCTTGTATGGTTTTCAAAACAGTTTCATCGAAGACTTGTGTTATGTTTATAACACTGTTTCTATAACCGGACCGAACATCGAACTAGTAGAGTGGCCGATTCGCGGTTCCATCAATTCAACTGCGTATTTTTTGTTTTTTTTAAAAAAAAATTCATTTTTATCGATTCTGAGCGATTCCCAACTGGTTGTGATCAGTTCTTAAAGAGTTCTGGTTTGGGGATTTTGGGAACCGGCGAGAGGATCAGTTCCCAGTTCGACTGGCCGGTCCAATCTGGTTTTGATAACAGTGGTATATGGAACCAAATCCTCTATGGTGATAACCGGATTTTAATCACCCCTAAGGTTGCCATGTGTCCCTTTTGACACCTCTTAACTGTGGTTAAGATTCACCCACCCCTAGGGTTCACTTACCCATTCTTGATTTTAAGAAAAACAAATTAATACTTTTTAAAAATATTTTAATATTAAAAATAGTTTTTTAATATTAAAAAATTTAATATTTTTTTTATGGTTGGGTGAACCTTAGGGGTAGGTGAATCTTAACCACGGTTGAGGGATGTCAAAAGGGGGCAACCTCAAGGGTGATAACCGGATTTGCCGAAAAGGATTTGGTTCTATGTTTATGCCTTGCATTTTGATTGATTGTTAGTTTGGACTGTACACCAGGCTCAATTGGTAAATTCGTAATTTTATATTTTTGTACTTATATATAATTGTGAGTGACTATATAATTGTGTTTACGCTAGTGTTGTCATTGAGTGAAAACAAAAAAAGTGAGCAGAGATTTGTAACCCCATTTTTCACATGAAATAGTAATTGGTATGCTTTGATTTTCTTTTATTGCGTCGTTTTTTTACGACTTGAGTTCGGTAACTGCTAACTACCCACCCTCTTACCCCACTCGACATGGGCCTACAGATCTTTTGATCTCCATAAATCCCATGAGTTGGAATTGCATCATTGATATTCTTTCTAAAACTTTTTCAATCTCTGTGACTTCTCCTATCACTACGTGGTCACTCCACCACCTCCATCTCTCATGGTCCTCTTTCACTTACTGTTCCATATCAATGGACATTCCTTTGTGGGGGCCTTCCTCCTTTTCCTCTTTGGACCTGGCAGAAACAATTGTTCTCCTAGCTAATCCAATTATCGCTTACTGCTTTTACTTCCATCTAGGCTCAATAATCTCGTTATGATGCAGATAACAGTATTCCCATATCCAAATGGGACCATATTTCACATGGTTTGCTAACTCAATTATCGAGCTCCAACATTGTAGATGTCCCAACAACAACAGGACCATACCCATTTTTCAGGTAGATTAATGTATTTTAACTCATTAGATCTCCAAAGAGATCAGGGGTCAATGCAGATACATTCTCTGTAGCCACCAAAGCAGTCCACCCAAAAAAAATTCTCTTGCTCACTTGTCTGGAGCAAATGGAGAGATCACTTATGTTGTCTACCAGATGCTTGCAATATAATTCACATAAAAGTCAACCAATAATGTGTATAACAGTGTATGAGATCACCAACTCAACAAATAGATGCCATTCAAAGTAAAACTTGATGTCCCAGTTGGCTTCCCTCCAATATGCATGCGTTAAATCAAATTGAGAACAGATTTCCATTACAAAGGGGTATTTGGAGTTAAAGCTATTAAGGAAATAAATGTAAGATAAGATACATTGTATTGTAAGAGATCTCATCTGTCACTATCTTGGATTACTATCTTTTGTAGATTAGGATTATATATTTTTAAGATTATTTTTTCAAGGTAGTGTTGTGTGAAAGCGTGCTAAGACAATGAAACGATTCTAAAACAGTAAAACAAACAAAACGAAACAAAGAACAAACCACAAGAGAAAGAAGATTTACGTGGTTCGGCAAAATACCTACGTCCACGGGTAACGATGATCAATCCACTAAATCAATAAGGAGATTTCTACAAAACCTTTTCGGAAACCCTATTTCCCTTTTCACCCTTTTTGTCAGCTCTCTCTTCACACTTTTCAAAATAAGCCCTAAAACCTCTTATATAACTAGGATTACGACATAAGAGACAAATTGGGTTATTGTAATCCATCCAAGTATTCAATAAATCATAACATGGCCAAGTTATGATACAATGTATCTCATCTACATTTATTTCCCTAATAGAAGCGAAAAAACTAAAGATGAAGAACCAACCTATTGGATATGCCTACCATTTGCATTTCAAAAATTGATGATAGTACAAGTGCCAAATGGAGATGCAAACCTTTTAAGTACGAGTAAGGATGATGATAGTAACAGATGGCCAGTCGTGTAGGGGACTGTGGATGTTGAAGAAGGTGAATCGATGGTCTATAACTGTGTTTTCCATGTGCCAACTTTTACTAGCTTTTGTTATGGATACTCCACTCATAAACTTTGGTATACCTTCAAAATATTTCATCCTTTTATTGCCATGATTCACGTTATATCATCCATTTGATAGTGCAGGCTGCATTGGCATTGTCCTTGCATTCGATGCAGAGAATGCCATTTATTTTTCGCTAAAATAAGATAGCTCCTTAATCATCAATTTCATTTGTCTATTGTTTTTCAATGATTTGTATTAGCATGAGACATCTTGCTTACAATTTTCTTAGATAAATGTGGCTAAACAGTGTGGAGTACTCAAAAGTTTATGGGTTGACTCCGGCCGACTGTTGTGAATACCGAATTTCTAAACACAGATCACGGGATCTACAATACATACATATATAGTGTCCTTATTCACTTGAACGCTTAGGATCACCTGCTCTGTCATTTTCTTTGGGGGGTTGTGATTATATATTCAACCACGAGCATCTCTCTTGATCATGCTACTGAGTTCATTAGAAAAATCACGTAGATACAAATTTTCCTCTTCATCTTGGGTAAGAGTCGCCCAAAGGTAGGTCCGACTTCATGATAGTAGTAAGGACAATTTCTCTCTTGGTTCACCATCAAGCGATCTCCTAGCCCGTGAACTAGATTCTTATATTGCATTTTATATGTTTTAGAGTACTTCTGGATGAATTTGAGACAACTGATAGAAGTGTCAAAAAAAAAACATTGATATTTCAACATGAAGCCAAGGATAGTCTACCAAGATTTGATTTCCATAAAACAGATTGATTATACAATTAACATGGGAAAGATAAATTATATACAACTAAACAGAAAAGAAATGAAGAGAAAAAATGTTTCCACTTCTTCACTTAGGCTCCGTTTGTTAGCACGTAAATGATTTACGACGGTGTAAAAGCTTTTACGGTAAAAGATAAATTGCTCTCTTATTTTTTGTTGTTTGGTTGCAATCTTGAAAATAAGGCATAAATTTTATTTATGTTACTTCCTAGTGTTTCAAGTAAAGGAACATTGAAAATCACATATAAAAGTGGAGTTTTTGTCATTCGAATAAAAATATATACAAAATAAAATTTTTATAAATTTTCTAATTGAACAATTGTCATTATTAATACATGTGAAGATGAGTTTTTATCATTTTAGAAAATATATGTAAAGGGGTATTTTTATTATTTTAGAAAATAAATGTGGACTTATTTTGGTGTTTCAAAAATACACATAGAGGGGTATATTTGATTCAAAAATACATGTGGATAGAGGTATTTTTGTCATTTTGAAAATATATGTGAATAGGGGTATTATTATCACTTTTAAAGTATATTTAAAAAATAATATTTTGTCATTTTAGAAAATATATGTGGAGGGGTAATTTTGTCATTTTAAGAATTAAATGTGAAGAGGGGTATTTTTGTTATGTTTAAAATACTAGCAACGAGAGTTAAAGGGGTAATTCTGCCATCTTAAATGTGATTAATAAAAAATTTTCATGTGAAGAGGGGTACTTTTTTATTTTTAAAATATATTTATAGAGTCAAAAATTTTACGGGAAAATTACAAATAAAATTTAAAAATATAAGTCATTTTCTGCAAAAGTAGCTCATTCTCCGTAAAACGTTTTACTTACGAAAGTTTTTACTTGCAAACAAACACACGAAAAATAATTAATTTGATTTTCCCCCTTTTTTACATCACAACAAATTGAGCATAAGAGACTGTAGCTCAATCTATGATTGCCTTCAAAAATTATTTATGGGGATAGTTGGCCGGATTACAGCACGCGGAGGGGAATTAAATTTTAAATTTTAAAAAGCTAAAAAGCGGTTTCTCACCAGATCTTTTACTAGCATTAATGGTTTCAATTTCTCTAATATTAATGGGCTTCTCATTAATTTACATTCTACACAAGTCATGAACTTACATCATCCAACAAGTGGGGAAACTTTTCCGCAATAAGTTAGAAAATATTTCCCAAACAACAAATGAGAGAAAAGCAACTTAGAATGAGGAATAAATCATACACATTTTGTGATCATTTACTTGTGGTTAGCAAAGAGAAAAATGGAAAAGGCAAGTGATGAGTGAGAGAGAACTTAAATGGATTGCATATGGGATTTTGTCAATGGATTACATATGAGGTTTTATCTAGGGAGGTTTTTACTTGGGCTATCTTTGAGGAGTCAGAAATCCATAATGCTTTCCTAGCTTCATTATTACTCAAAAAGAAAGGTTTCAAAGGTGAATCATATTTTCTTTTCCACAATACTGTCTCATATTTTCAACTTCTACCATCCTTAGCTTACTCGTCTCAGATGTGGCAGTCCCATTACTGATAACATGGGGAGAATTTTTTTTTCTCGCTAAGTATAATTACATTTTGTATGAATGCATGAAGTTGAAAGTAAGATTGAAATCACATTTCCACCTACAATGTGATTTTCCATTTTCATCTTGAGATTTTTTTTTTTCCTTGGGGGAGAGCTGTCGCGCCCCAAAATCCCACCTAACTTAATGTGAGACTTTAACACGTGACTTAATCATTAATTCCATAACTTCTTATCATAAGCATTTAAGGCAATTCTAAAAACATTGACCTAAAAAATTTTATTTTTATTTTTCTTTAAATAAATGCAATCAAGTCCAATATCTGAAATAAATACTAAGACCTCATAATCAATTTAAAATCAACCTCTATGAATCTCCAGTCATAAACTCAAACTAACTATAAATCCATAATTTGTCTATTACAATTCTAAAATTCAACAATATACTAGTGATCTAGTGTCCTGTGTATGGCCAGCAATTCAAGTTCCATTCTCCATCAGGATAGTCACCAGCTGGCTCTTCCTGCTCTTCCTCGTATTCTTCCTCTTCCCAAGGTCCTGGGGCACAAATGTCAAATCTAGCACCTGCCGACAACAACAGTCATCGGCTGAGTAACAAGTTACCCAGCGTATATACAAAATCCTGCCTAACAATATACGAGATTTGATACAATATATTTTAAGATTCAACATCACAAGTGAACTCACAATATTTCAAAGTGCAGAAGCATAATTAAATTTGATTCTTACACCTAATTACTCATGCTTATTTCTCTTATTTATCTTGCCTATTTTTGTTCATGAATTTATTCAACAACATGCAATTGCAATAACTTAAAATAACTCTACCCCATATATCGGGTAGAGACTAACATATACCCTACTTTCCGAGGTACCACACAATATACACATTATCCGGTGTACACGGCTTGTCTACACATTATTCGGTGTATACGGCTTGGCTTGTCTACACATTATCCGGTGTATACGGCTTGTCTTGCCTTGATCATAGGCCTGTGGGTACTCGGTCAGTGCAAAACTCAATCATGCATAATGCTTGTGTCCTTGTGTACTTGCATATTACTTGTCATCTTGTTTATTCTCATGCTTGTTCATGTATAGATTTCGTGAATCCGTGTGAATGAAATAAAATACTTGTAAATCATGCATAGATTTAAACATGCAAGGGTTCTCCTAAGTGATCAATATAAAGCATAATTTGTCAAATAAAATAAGGGATAATTTTATTTACCGCGTCTAAATTTTTAATACGCATCTATAATCAAATAAGTCTCACAGGGCCTTAGTTTTCACAACACATAATGATCTCAAACAAACTTATAATAATTTCATCAATTCTGAACATCATCCACTTCCTCCATTCTCATCATTCATACACCACAAAATCAATCCCATTTCCCTTGTTGATATAGAATAAAAAAAATCATAAACAACATCTTTTTCAAATAATTATCACAAGGAAATCACCATCTAAAATGTTCTCTATTCATCATATATATATTATCCATCAGATAACCAAGATCTAAAATTTTCTAACATCGTCTATAGATTTTTCAAGGGAAAATCCTGATTTAGAACATTACAAAAATCATCATATATATTTTCCATAAAAAAAATCTGGGTATAAACATCGTAAAATCATCATATATAATTTTCCATGAGAAAATCTGAGTATAAATATCATAAAATCCTCATATATAATTTTCATCATAGTTTAAAACAATAAAAACATATTTACTATTGTCGTTCTTACTTTAGATCTATTTCTTCATCATATTTGTATCAATAATCCCTATATTGAGAGGAAGGAAGTCGTATTTACCTCTCACGATCGCTTCTCTACGATCAAACGTTTGTGAATGGGATGGATCTAAACCTTTTTGTACTTTTTCCTTGCAACACATTTGATTTCTCCTCTTGGATCTCTCCAAAACCCTTTTCTCTCACTCTCTTTAATGAGAACTCATAGGTTTTTCTTCTATTTTTCTCTCTAATAAGTTTTTGAATGATGAAATACCTAAAATCCATGAGTTAGGGTCTTTATATAAGCAATACCAGAGTTAGAAAGTAATAAGAACTGCTAAAACACTATTCACGGTTACTGTTCACGCGGTACTGTTCACGCGGTTACTGTTCATCGTATTTACAGTTTTGCCACTGCACTTTGAATAATTCTATAGAGCTCAATTCTTATCGGATTAACCTGAAATTTGAACCATAGCTACTTTAGGTCATATAGAATCTACATTAAAATTTTCATAAATTTTGGATTGCACAAAATGACCAAAATGTCCCTCTTATGATAAAGGAGATTTCGTCTATTTTTTACTTGATTAATTTATAAAACACCCTCATGCTACTTTAATTGTTCTAATTTTAAACTTATGTAATAAATTAATCATGACAACCAAGAATATTAAAATAATTGATACGAATACCAAGAAATTAAATTTCGGGTCTCTACATCCTACCCCCCTTAAAAGGAATTTCGTCCTCGAAATTGTGTACCTTAGTTAAACAAGTAGGGATACTTCTCTCGAACTTCATCTCTTTCCCAAGTGGTCTCTTCAACGGAGTGGTGTTGCCAGCGAAGGAGGACAAAACGAATGATCTTTCTGCGTAGCACATGCTCTTTTTGATCCAAAATCTGAACAGGTTGTTCTACCATTGTCAAATCTTCTCGAATTTCCAAATGCTCAAAATCTATAATATGTGAAGGATCTGGAATGTATTTCCTCAACATAGAAACGTGGAAGACATTATGAACCGCCGCCATGTGAGGAGGCAGGTTAACCCTGTATGCCACTTCTCCTACTCTTCTGATAATTTCGAATTGTCCAACATACCTTGGACTTAACTTCCCTCTCTTACCAAACCTCATAATTCCTTTGGTAGGCGATATTTTAACGAAGACAAAATCTCCAACTTGAAATTCCAAATCCCTTCTTCGGGTGTCTGCATAACTCTTCTGTCTACTCTGGGCAGTCTTCAATCTTTCTCTGATCAAGTTAACCCGGTCTGCCGTCTGTTCAATTAGCTCAGGACCCAGAAGTTTTCTCTCTCCCACTTCATCCCAATAAAGAGGAGATCTACAACTTCTACCATACAAGGCTTCGAAAGGTGCCATCTGAATACTTGCTTGATAACTGTTGTTATAAGCAAATTCAACTAAGGGTAAATGCTCATCCCAACTACCTTGAAAATCAAGCGTACAAGACCGGAGCATATCCTCAATAATCTGATTCACTCTTTCTGTCTGACCATCAGTTTGAGGATGAAATGCCATGCTGAAATCCAGGCGAGATCCCATGGCTTGCTGGAAACTCCTCCAGAACCTTGATGTGAACCTTGTATCTCTGTCAGAAACGATACTGACAGGTACTCCATGTAAACGTACCACTTCCTTAATATAAAGTTCCGCTAACTTGTTAGCATTATAAGTAGTCCGATAAGGAAAAAAGTGAGTTGACTTAGTAAGACGGTCCACCACCACCCAAATGGCATCAAAATTCTTGGCTGTCTTTGGCAATCCCACAATAAAGTCCATAGATATGTTTTCCCACTTCCACTCAGGAATAGGGAGGGGTTGCAATAACCCTGCAGGTCTCTTATGTTCGGCTTTCACTTGTTGACAAACCAAACATTGAGATACATGAGTAGCCACATCTCTCTTCATATTCCTCCACCAATAATGCCTCTTGAGATTTTGGTACATCTTAGTACCACCTGGATGAACTGTATACTTGGACCGATGTGCTTCATCTAAAATCTCTCGTCTCAAATCTTCATTATTTGGGACACATAACCTTCCTTTAAACGTTATAGCTCCTTCTCTATTAACTGAGAAATCCTCCTGACCATTTTCGAAAGACTTGGCTCGATAAGCTAATAATTCTTCATCAGACTCTTGCAATTCTATGATTCTGGTTCGCATATATGATCTGACTGCAAGATTAGCTACCAATGGTCCGCCTATACAAAGACTGAAACTTGTTTCATTGTTGGACATATCTTTTAACAATTTCCAACCTTTGACCCTTAAATGTGCCAACAAACCAGAGGGCCTTCTGCTAAGTGCATCTGCTACCACATTAGCTTTCCCTGGATGATATTAGATCGAACAATCATAATCTTTCAAAAATTCTACCCAACGGCGTTGTCTCAAGTTGAGCTCTTTCTGAGAGAACAAGTACTTGAGGCTCTTATGATCTGTAAAAATTTCAAACTCTACTCCATACAAATAATGCCGCCAAATATTTAGAGCAAAAACCACTGCTGCTAGCTCTAAATCATGAGTAGGGTAGTTCTTCTCATGGTTCTTCAATTGTCGGGATGCATAGGCAATGACTTTACCATGTTGCATGAGAACACATCCTAAACCAACATGCGAAGCATCACTGTAAACTACAAATCCACCACTACCTGATGGAACAGTGAGGACTGGGGCTGTAGTAAGGCGCTTCTTCAATTCCAAGAAACTCTGCTCGCATTTATCATCCCATGTGAACTTGACATTTTTCTTGGTCAAGTGAGTAAGTGGTGCTGCCAGGCTAGAGAATCCCTCTACAAATCTTCTATAATATCCTGCGAGGCCTAGAAAATTCCTGATTTCTGTAACACTCTTTGGCCTAACCCAATCTGCAATAGCTTCAATCTTCGCGGGGTCTACTGAAATCCCTTCTGATGATACGACATGGCCTAGAAATGCTACATTCTCAAGCCAAAACTCACATTTACTCAATTTAGCATACAACTCATGCTTTCTCAAAGTCTCGAGGGTAACTCGAAGATGCTTCTCATGATCCTCCCGGGTGGGTGAGTATACAAGGATGTCGTCTACAAATACTATCACATGACAATCCAAGACTGATTTGAATACTCTATTCATCAAGTCCATAAATGCTGCCGGTGCATTAGTTAAACCAAAGGACATAACCAGAAACTCAAAATGTCCATATCTTGTTCTGAAAGCTGATTTAGGGATATCCTCTTATCTAATCTTCAACTGATGATACCCTGACCTCAGATCTATCTTAGAAAAGAATTTTGCTCCCTTTAATTGGTCGAACAGATCATCAATCCGTGGCAACGGATATTTGTTCTTTATGGTGACCTTGTTTAACTGCCGATAGTCGATGCACATCCTCATCGACCCATCCTTCTTCTTTACAAAAAAGAACTGGTGCACCCCATGGTGACATACTTGGTCTAATAAAACCTTGTTTCAGTAATTCTTCAATTTTTACCTTCAACTCTTTTAGTTCTGCTGGGGTCATCCTATACGGTGCTCTGGAAATTGGTGCAGTGCCTGGAGCTAAGTCAATGACAAAATCAATCTCCCTATCTGGTGGTAACCCTGGTAACTCATCAGGAAAAACATCCATGAACTCACAGACTACAGGGATGACAGAACCATCTTTTCCTTCTGGATTGGAAAGACTTAAAGCCGCAAATCTAGCGATGTCTTTCTTCTTCAATCCTCTAAAATGGAAGGGAGTTCCATTAACTGGCTTGAACTTCACCATTTTCTCATAACAATCTACTTATCCATGGTAAGCTGCAAGCCAATCCATTCCAAGAATGACATCAAAATCTTGGAAGTCTAAGATGATCAGATCTGCCAGTAGCTCATGTTGTCCCACAAGGATGACACAAGCTCGGTATACTTGGTTGGTGACTACTGATTTACCAATAGGAGTCAAGATGGATAACTCCTTATCTAACTGGCTCGGTTCTGAAACAAATCCCTTCGCAAAACTAGGTGTAACAAACGAATGTGTTGATCCCGTATCAATCAATACATGTGCCAAACATTCATTAATCAACAGGGTGCCTGAGTTATTAAATAACTAAGTGTCAAATTCATGCATTATTCACATAATATAAGTAGCATATTTTATCCACACATCATATTTACAAACATCACAATAATCATAGAAATATCATATCAAATATAAATATAACTAAAGTGTATCTTGCACCACATCATCTGATGCATGTGCATCCTGATCTGATATTGCAAAGACCTTGCCCTGGGTCACCTGACGTGGCTGCTGCTGTGGGGGCTGCTGGGGTTTAGGAGCCTGAGGAGGCTTCTGCTGTGGTGCCTGCCTAATAGGTGGCCTATTCCCCTGAGGCTGGACTTGCTGAGTGGCCTGCTGACTACAGTGAGGACAATCTCTAATCCGGTGTCCCAATTGACCACACTGGAAACATCCCCCTGTGAGTGCTCGACATTCACCAGCTGGATGTCTCTTCCCACAATGTACACACACATCAAACATAGGTGCAGAAGAAGTAGGCTGCACATACCGAGTGGCCTGAGAAGTAGTAGGGTGAGGCACAGTAGGTCCAGATGGAGGTGCAGGCCTCTGATAAGGAGTTGGCCTAGCTGTAGGTGGTTGGCCTGAAAATCTGGGCCTCTTATCCTGTGGTCCAACCCTGCTTGGCTGTCCCCTGCTGAATTTTTCTTTTTGATTCATGTCTCTCTTCTTCAAGAATTCCTCTGAATTCTTTTCAGCCAACTGAGCCCTATCGTTCACTTCAGCGAAAGTCTCGAGTCAAAACATTGAGACTCGGTCTCGAATAAAATCTCTCAATCCTCTTTCAAATTTTCTTGCTTTCATTGCCTCTGTGGCAATCATATGAGGTGCAAACCTTGAAAGTTCTGAGAACTTGGCCTCATACTCGGCCACTGTCATCTTCCCCTGTTCAAGAGTGAGGAACTCTGTTTCCTTCTTTTCCCGGACAACCACTGGAAAATACTTCTTATAAAACACATCTAGAAATTCTCCCCATGTCCATGGTTGACCTGCTCTAGTCAAATCTCTAGTCCTGGAAGCTGCTCTCCACCAATGTTCTGCTTCACCCTCTATTACAAAGGCTGCCCATGTCACTCTTTCAGTATCCGTGGGAGACAGAATTGAAAATATCTTCTCCAGCTGTAAGATCCATGCCTCTGCAGCTATTGGATCTGTGGTCCCATAGAATGACGGAGGCCTCAATCTCCGGAACGCCTCAATTCCCGCATGTGGCCTGGGTTGAGGGGGTACATGTGCCTCTGCTGGTCCAGGAGCAGTTGCAACAGGTTGTCTGGCTGCGAGGAGTGCCATAGTCTCGGCAATCGATCCTAGCACCTCAGTCAAATCAAGCTGGTACATACCAATTGGATGTCCTTCATCAATACCCCTTCCAGCATTACCTCTAGTGTTATATGCACGACCGCGCCTCATTATGATAATCCTGAGAGCAAACGGTAACAATTAGTCTAACTTGGAAAAATAATTCATCCTAATACTCAGGCTTTACTCTAATCATCACAATATATCCTAGCATGTTGTATCCTAAGACTTAAGCCCTAGCTAACCTAATGCCTTGGCTTTGATACCAACTCTGTCGCGCCCCAAAATCTCACCTAACTTAATGTGAGACTTTGGCACATGACTTAATCATTAATTCCATAACTTCTTATCATAAGCATTTAAGGCAATTCTAAAAACATGGACCTAAAATTTATTATTATTTTTTTTTCTTTAAATAAATGCAATCAAGTCCAATATCTGAAATAAATACTAAGACCTCATAATCAATTTAAAATCAACCTCTATGAATCTCCAGTCATAAACTCAAACTAACTATAAATCCATAATTTGTCTATTACAATTCTAAAATTCAAAATCCAAATATACTAGTGATCTAGTGTCTTGTGTATGGCCAGCAATCCAAGTTCCATTCTCCATCAGGATAGTCACCTGCTGGCTCTTCCTGCTCTTCCTCGTATTCTTCCTCTTCCCAAGGTCCTGGGGCACAAATGTCAAATCTAGCACTTGCCGACAACAACAGTCATCGGCTGAGTAACAAGTTACCCAGCATATATACAAAATCCTGCCTAACAATATACGAGATTTGATAACAATATATTTTAAGATTCAACATCACAAGTGAACTCACAATATTTCAAAGTGCGGAAGCATAATTAAATTTGATTCTTACACCTGATTACTCATGCTTATTTCTCTTATTTATCTTGCCTATTTTTGTTCATGAATTTATTCAACAACATGCAATTACAATAACTTAAAATAACTCTACCCCATATATCGGGTAGAGACTAACATATACCCTACTTTCCGAGGTACCACACAATATACACATTATCCGGTGTATACGGCTTGTCTACACATTATCCGGTGTATACGGCTTGTCTTGCCTTGATCATAGGCCTGTGGATACTCGGTCAGTGCAAAACTCAATCATGCATAATGCTTGTGTCCTTGTGTACTTGCATATTACTTGTCATCTTGTTTATTCTCATGCTTGTTCATGTATAGATTTCGTGAATCCGTGTGAATGAAAAAAAATACTTGTAAATCATGCATAAATTTAAAAATGCAAGGATTCTCCTAAGTGATCAATATAAAGCATAATTTGTCAAATAAAATAAGAGATAATTTTATTTACCGCGTCTAAATTTTTAATACGCATCTATAATCAAATAAGTCTCACAGGGCCTTAGTTTTCACAACACATAATGATCTCAAACAACCTTATAATAATTTCATCAATTCTGAACATCATCCACTTCCTCCATTCTCATCATTCATACACCACAAAATCAATCTCATTCCCCTTGTTGATATAGAATAAAAAAAATCATAAACAACATATTTTTCAAATAATTATCACAAGGAAATCACCATCTAAAATGTTCTCTATTCATCATATATATATTATCCATCAGATAACCAAGATCTAAAATTTTCTAACATCGTCTATAGATTTTTCAAGGGAAAATCCTGATTTAGAACATTACAAAAATCATCATATATATTTTCCATAAAAAAAATCTGGGTATAAACATCGTAAAATCATCATATATAATTTTCCATGAGAAAATCTGAGTATAAACATCATAAAATCCTCATATATAATTTTCATCATAGTTTAAAACAATAAAAACATTTACTATTGTCGTTCTTACTTTAGATCTATTTCTTCATCATATTTGTATCAATAATCCCTATATTGAGAGGAAGGAAGTCGTATTTACCTCCCACGATCGCTTCTCTATGATCAAACGTTTGCGAATGGGATGGATCTAAGCCTTTTTGTACTTTTTCCTTGCAACACATTTGATTTCTCCTCTTAGATCTCTCCAAAACCCTTTTCTCTTACTCTCTTTAATGAGAACTCATAGGTTTTTCTTCTATTTTTCTCTCTAATAAGTTTTTGAATGATGAAATACCTAAAATCCATGAGTTAGGGTCTTTATATAGGCAATACCAGAGTTAGAAAGTGATAAGAACTGCTAAAACACTATTCACGGTTACTGTTCACGCGGTACTGTTCACGCGGTTACTGTTCATCGTATTTACAGTTTTGCCACTGTACTTTGAATAATTCTATAGAGCTCAATTCTTATCGGATTAACCTAAAATTTGAACCATAGCTACTTTAGGTCATATAGAATCTACATTAAAATTTTCATAAATTTTGGATTGCACAAAATGACCAAAATGTCCCTCTTATGATAAAGGAGATTTCGTCTATTTTTCACTTGATTAATTTATAAAACACCCTCATGCTACTTTAATTGTTCTAATTTTAAACTTATGTAATAAATTAATCATGACAACCAAGAATATTAAAATAATTGATACGAATACCAAGAAATTAAATTTCGGGTCTCTACAAGAGCATATCTTGAATTATTGTTAAAACAAACTTTGAAGTTAACATGACTCTCTCGATCAAAAGGTTGTGATTTTGATCTATAGATAAATCTAATGTAGATAAGTGACACAAGGGAAAATGGATAAATACTTTCTCATATTTTCAACTTCCATCATCCTTCACATCATCAGCTTACTCATCTCAGATGTGGCAACCCATTAACGATAATGCGGGGTTAAATTTTTCTCGTGAAGTATAATTACTGGTTGTAGGAGAGTTATGCATGGGATTGAAAGTAAGAAAAAAATTGGAATTACATTTCCACCTATAATGTGATTTTCCATTTTCATCATGATTTTTTTGGGGGAGAACATATCTTGAATTATTGTCGATCGATAAAAGCTTTGGAGTTAACATGACTCTCGATCAAAGGTTATGATTTTGATTTATATATAGTTAAATTTAATGTAGATAAGTGACATCAGGGAAAATAGGTAAATATACAGTGTATATATATATATATATATATATGAAGCTGGGAGAGTAAATCTAAGCAAAAAGTGCTGAAATTCTACAAAGGAGGAAGAAAATGCCTGTCACCTTCTTTGTATATGTAGTAGAAAGGAAAAAAGAGATTAATGTTCCTGCTTTTTTTGTGGAGTTTAAAAAATTCTCAAATCATGGCGATTGTAAATTCTTTCCCGCCATTATTAAAGACCACATGAAACACATATTATATATATACACGTAGAAAAGGTGGTAGGTTTGAAAGCTCTTTCCATTGAACTTGGACTCCCACTGGAAGCTAGAGAATGACGTTTCTCCACATAACTTTATATGCTTCCATTTTCATTTAAACTCTCTTCTTTTTGCTTGTGGAGATAAAGGGGAATCTTGAGAGGGCTCCACACACCCATTTAAATGGATTTGTGTGTGTGTGTGTGTGTGTGTGTGTGGAGAGAGAGAGAGAGCATTTGGAATTTAGAATTTAGAATTTAAATCAAGTTAAGAAATTCTCAAATGTATTTAATATATGCATAGATACAAAATATCTCATTTAGCAAAGTCATCGGAATGATCATATGTCTATGATCATTCCATTTGAGGAGGAATTAGGTACGGCCAAGAGGGATAATCAGATAAGATGCGCCCAACAATACAATTTATTGGTGTGACTCGCGCGCATTTGATCAGATTCTTCTGACATTATATCGATGGTCGTCTTTTGGATTAGTGAATGAACAATAGTAATTAGTTTGTAGTCGAAGGCAGTGAAAGGTTTAATTATCGGATGATGGTTAACAGAAAACCAATGAACTGGGCTTGAAAATGGAGAGTTTTCACAAGTGAAACATTGTTGAGTAGTAGTTTATGATCTGGCTTCTACTTAATCCAGCTCATCCACTAATATAATTGCTTTTAGATCTGGATTTTACCATAAATCCCAAAACTTAGATTGATAAGATACCCTTTGTTTGAAAAAAGAGATCCATTGATCTTATAGAAATCTTACCTGTTAATGAACATTTTCAATTTTTTTTCCTCTTAAAACTCTTTTTTTTTTTATCAGTGTTATTTAATGCATTATAAGGGTGGTGAAGGAGGAAGATTACTTTAACAAATATTTCAACTAACACTTACCAAATTTACTAATAAAGTTGGCAACATAGTAATGATATGGGTGAGAGAATTGAAGAGTAAGCTACCTTATAAGTTGTCTCATTTGTCCTCTAGGAAATAGGCTTGTGTCCGTGACATATATTTTCACTAATGTTTCTGTTAATACGGCATGGTAACACTTCAATCTCGGCGATTCGATTGCGGGGCCATTGTTCAAAGGCACAATGACCGTTCATTTCCTGTTTAACCGTCTCTCATCTGAAATATTACTAGTATCTATGGTAATCATACTAACTTATCAAATTATTGTCGGTACAAGAAATGGCCAAACTATAGCTGATTGATGAAGGGTACTTCATGAATAAAGAATAACTGGGCCATGGCAACCAAGGCACGACGCTACGGCAAATTCTTCTTGTAGTTTTCATGTCGTGTCGCTCGTAGACGTATCGGTCGCGATTTTTTTTTCAATGTTTTAAGAATCAATTATCTCTATTATTTTAATTATTCTAGTAATATACTATTAATAACAATCTGTAATATAAGACAACTGCAACAATCACGGGAAGTTCTCGAGCTGATCAATTTATTGTTTATACAGACTAATCTCTGATATAATTTAAAAGAAAAGGTTAGTTTATATATATATATATATATATATATATATATATATATTTTTGTCATTTGTCATTTCGAAGAAGGATAGGGGCAATTCAGAAAATTCCTTTAATAATTGAGTCGGATGGGGCTGAGTGGGTGAGTAGGGTGAAAGGTACGGGGCGGCCTGAGTCGGGCGGGGAGTGTGACCGTGACATCCACAAAGAGGAGAGTAAAAATATCGGAAAACGGAAGTTCGGATTCAATAACGGAATTTTATAAATTTGACACGTGTAGTGTCTTAACATTGTCGGCGACCTGCCGCTTTAAGGCTAAGCACCTATGGTCTGGACCACTGGTCAACGGGAATCCGTCAACTTCAGTTGTTAAAAAGCATTTTGAGGCAGTCAAAATATTTATTAAAATAACACATACCCGAACCGTAATCTTTTACGTTTTTTTTTCTTTATTAGGAGAAAATCCTGAGAGAACGTTTTATTTTGTGAATTATGATCTGAACTTTCGGAGAGAGAAAGAGAGACACGGAGGGAGAATGATCTAGAACGAGGCGTGCTAGTCTTACTCAAAAGCATTTCATACTCAGCCAAAAACCAACACATGTTAAGGAAATGATATGCGTTGGTTTTTCACGAATGCAAGAGCAGGTGTAGCACGGCTCTTCCTATGATAAGAGTATTGGGACTTCCAGACACAAATTGGATCCATAGCTATGGATCAACTAAAATGGGTCGAAACCAACCGCGTAGGTATAATCCAAATTGGAAATGCTAGTCTCAGAGGCACACGCTTCCAAGCTCTAATAGTGGTAGCGACAGGTGTTGCTACTTATCATTGTTACTTTGCGCCCATAAATTTCTTTGAAAAACTTTCTTTTCTTAACCTGTAAAGGATAGCAAAGTCAAGTGTTACACCCACATTGAAAATTCTGAAAAATTTTGAGTTCCACCTTTGGGGTTAGCACTTCTCATCAAACTAAAACCCAACTCAGGGCCCAATTGATCAACATGAACCGATAAAGAGGAGTGCCATACTCAATTTCCATAAGTACCCACTACCCACTCTATTCATACTCAATTTCCATAAGTACTCACTAACCACTCTATTTTTTTTCCCCGTACTCTATACTCTACACTCTATCTCAACATCCAACATGTGCCCCAATCAATTTTATTTTTTTTTTAAAACTCTATACTCTTATCTCAACACCCAACATGTGTCTCAATCGTAAAAGTATCCGGTTAAAGCAACGCTACGTGTGTGATGAGGGAGAGTAGATGCGTCGAGATTGTAAGGCAATTGCAATTAGCTTCTCAAATTAGCAAAAGCCAATTTAGTTAGGTCGGTTCATTTGGTTGACCCGGCCATTATTGAGGGGAATTTCATTTCTATAGACATTGAGGAAACTGATTGGTATTGGCATATCTCAATCATTCCACGAAATATCAGGGAGAGTTAGGTGTTGTTAGGTGTAAAACCCTAAACAATTCCCAGACAGATTCGTTTTCTCATTCCTTCTTTGAAAGTAGGGACCTCTCTTAATTTTTTAAGCATCCCAATTATTTCTTTCTTATACATATTATTAAATGTGAAAAGTACTAATCGCATCTTCCTGAAATTCCCTATTTCATGGTCACCAATCTGAGTGAAACTAGGGAACGGTGTTTGTACCCGAGGGCTACAACGATCAATAAATTACATATAGAAAAAGTTGTCAAATACTAAAATTCTTAGATAATAAAAATAAGAGATTAACTATGTTTATAAGAGAGAAGTGATAAGCCAAAAAATTACAAATATAAAAAAGGATATTTTTATCAATTAAATGTTTTCTAATAATCTCCAAACTACCGCTTAGGTTGCTCCTATTATCTCTTTAAACAGTCAATATTATAAGGAGCTTTGTTTTACGGCAAAATAGAGCAACTCTTTTTTGCCTATGGTGGTAGCACTTTTTTAAATATGGAGAGAAAGTATTTTCTAAAATTACCCTTCATCTCTTCATAATTACAAAAGTGTTCATTGCATTTACACTAAAAAGTAGGGATGTCAACAGTAAGCACTATTTTATTATATTAAAAGCACAGTATGTATTATGTTCATATCTGAATTCGTTTACTCGGATAATTATCTAAATAGGTATATGATAGAACGAATTTAAATAGTAATTTTACTATCCGTCTATAATTGGATATTCGTATATCCAATTCGATAAATATCTAACTGATTATATAATATATTAATTATTATATATGTAAATAATTTTTGTAAATTTATAAACTTAAATAACCTTATAAACATACAATTTTTGCATAATTTAACAAACTTAATTTATTGTTATTTTTAACATAAACAAAGATAATATATTTTTAAAATTAAAAAATATTTTTTACACGTTTTAGCATTTTTTTCATACCTTCAAAATTTTTTAAAAGTAATTGGATATTTTAGATGGTATCCTTCAAATTTTTTAATTATAGTCGAATACAAATATTATATTTTACTATCTCTAAGTATATTTATTTGAATTTGGATAAGTATTTAGCTACTGAGACCCCTTTAGGGTCGAGACCACCGAGACCGTGCTCTAAGAGTATGGGATTCAGGTGAGGCCCATTTCACATGGTAGACCCCACTTGAAATCTCATGCTCTTATAGCACGGTCTCAGTGGTCTCGACCCTCAAAGGGTCTGCATTTCCCTTTTGATAATTGAATAATTCACATAATTCTATTATCCGCTTTGAATCCACTCAATTGACAGCTATACTAAAAGGAAGGAGGGGGGAGGAATTAAAAATTAAACATGAAAGTTTTTGAATGGCAAGCATACATTTTTCTCTCAGTGTCACCATTATTGGAACCAGTGTTGTCAGAACCGAATCGGGCATCAAACCGGTAGAGTGGCGGTTTACAAATTTTTTTAAAAAAATTTCCTTAATTTTTCGCCGTTCCCAACCGGTTCTTGCCCTTTTTGAGCGGTTCACGGTTCCACCGGTTCGACTGGCCGGTCCGGGTCTTACAACACTGATTGGAATTCTGTAGTGTTTCACCCACGTGCCAATCTCATAACCGTCCTTGTCATCAATCAATGAGAACACAACACGTGGTTGGACATGCCGTGCTGGCAGTAGATCATCCATCTTGAATGAATGAATGAATGAATTATACGTGAGCTACCGGAACTTGCTTCCTGCAGGTGTAATTGTGTAAAGAAAGCCGGAAGACCTGAAGTGTGTAGCTGTGGAATTTAAACGCCTGCCATGTGGCTTTCCAACGTGTCATTAATCCAGTGGTGGGCCACGTATAGCACTTAGAGATCCCTCCTGCTCCTCTTTATAACCCCCCAATCACCCCCTCCCTCACTCTCACCACAAACCTCCCACCACCACTAGTACCTAGGCTTCCTCTTGAGTTCTGCACTACTGTTTTTAGATAGCAGAAACACCTCCATAATACACACAAATCACAATTTAGCTTCATTATCTCCACATTAAGAGATACCCTTATCACCATTGCTACATTTAGAGCTACCCCATTGCACCATCTCTACTATCGTTTTTGGTAACGAAGGTGTCCGGGCACGTGGAGACCCCTCCATCCACACGCACTGGGTAAGTAGGGAATCTAATTCAGAACCTCTGCTTCTTGAGGCGTGGTCCGGCAACAGAATCAGCAACACTCCACACAAAATTAGTGGCACCGTACCACTAAAGTTAGTATCAACGCTAGTGCAATTGAGCTAACACATGGGTAACACCGACTACGTATACCCGTCCACAAACGTCGAGTGTGCGCATCGTGTTGCAATACCACCGTCGCAACCGCTTTCAAAGTCGCTTAAGTCATCTCTAAAAGAGACTTTCTTCCCTGATGATCCTCTTCGGCAATTCAAGAACCAGGCGCCATCGCGCAAATTCATACTCGCCCTGCAATACTTCCTACCCATCCTTGAATGGGCTCCTCGCTACACTTTCGAGTTCTTCAAAGCTGACCTCATTTCTGGGATCACCATCGCCAGTCTTGCTATCCCTCAGGGAATAAGCTATGCCAAGCTGGCCAACTTGCCTCCTATCCTTGGCCTATGTGAGTGATTTTATTTTATTTTTATTTCAATAAAAATTTTGAAATTTTTATTCATTTTTTGAATTGGGAAATGTAGATTCGAGCTTTGTTCCGCCGTTGGTGTACGCAATGATGGGGAGTTCGAGAGATTTGGCAGTGGGGACTGTGGCTGTTGCTTCGCTTCTAATAGCTTCTATGTTGGGAAATGAGGTTAATGCTACTGAGAATCCGAAGCTCTATCTTCATCTTGCTTTCACTGCGACGTTCTTCGCCGGAGTTTTTCAAGCTGCCTTGGGTTTCTTAAGGTTGGTATTACCAAAAAAAAAAAAAAGATAGCTAGATAAGAGAAAAGGAAGATTGAAAATGGACCGGAATTAGCTGGAAGAAGTAAAATTGGGTTCTCTCTCTCTTGGTGGGGTTTTTGGTCTTTACTGGTTTGTCTTCTTGTCATTTTAATTAATGGTACAGATTGAAAGACATCACCTGGGCAAAATACGGTTAGATATGGGTAAAGATTAAAGAAGAAAATTGAGAAAAAAAAAAAAGTTTACTTGAATTCGAGTAGTTTATTTTTTCAGTCTTCACTGTATATTTTTCTGATATAATCGTGTTATTGTAGGCTTGGGTTTATAGTGGATTTTCTCTCACATGCAACAATAGTGGGTTTCATGGCCGGAGCAGCCACTGTTGTGTGTCTGCAACAACTGAAAGGAATCCTTGGACTCGAACATTTCACCCATGGAACCGATCTTGTTTCAGTCATGCGTTCTGTCTTCAGCCAAACACATATGGTACTCCTTTTAGGCAACTGATCCACTTAATAATATTGATATATATATATATATATATATATATATATATATATAAGAGTTTCAGCTTTTTCTCCATTGAAGTACCATATGAAAATGGCATGTGATCTGCTATAGTATCACGGGTTATTCATTGAAATCAAGAAGAATGTTTTTTTATAGGTTTGTGGTTGTGGCGATCTCTCTCTCCCTTCTACTCTTCCACACCCCCAGAAAAAAGAAATTCTTTTGGTCCACAATACATTCTTCTATATTTTTTTTAATGATAACTTTAATTTGTTATTAGTACTGATAAAACTTCATTACTTATTTGAAAGCTCAATCAGTTTTGAACTTTATCTGGAAAGATGAGAGGAGTTTTTATTTTTAATTTTTTTTCTTGCTCTTTCAGCTTAGTTTTCAATCTTTTTCCACTTATAAAAGTGTTATTCAAAAATTTCTTTTTCTGATGATAGTGGTGATTGTGGTGGTTATTGCAGTGGAGATGGGAAAGTGGTGTCTTGGGCTGTTGCTTCCTTTTCTTCCTCCTTCTTACTAGATACTTAGTAAGTAAATCAAACCCAATTTTAGTTATCATCTTAAGCTTCAATTGTAATTTTAGATTATAGACTAAGAATAACTGAAACAAAACTATTTCAAAGACTAAGAAAATAAGTGAACTTTCATGTCATCTACAACAAGACTATTCCAAGTGGGTATCTTTAAAAAAGGGTTTCTCTTAAATACACCAAAGAAAGAAAGAAATGGTTTCACTTAAATGGGTTTATGTCTTCAATTATTTTTGTCAGATTCTACTCCAAAGTAAAATAAACAGAAATAGCTATCTCTTCCTTATTGGGGGAATTCTAGTGTCAAGGGAGTGAACACCCAATAGTCACATAAAGGAACATCAAATCACTTTTATTTGAGTCCAAATGTAAAAGTGATTTTCCTTGATAGGACATTAGACAGTGGCCAGGCATTTTCCCTTTTCCCTTCCATACTAGGATTTAGTTGCATCTAAAATATCATAGGAATCACACCACATAATGGTGGGCTGTTCCACATTTCTTGATTTTCTAATCCACTTAGTAGTGGGTTTTTACTGTGTGAAATTAATGTATTTAAATCCTGTTGTTTTCTTGTTGGGAAATGGTATCGCTCGATCAATCATTAAATGCCCATAAAAACGAAAAAAAAATCAGCAAAAAAAATGGTGAGATTAATCCAAAGTGTTCTACTTTTTCTTTTTAACCACGATTAATAATTAAAGAGATTAATTTTGAGCCAGAGCTCTGCTTCCGGCGTTGAAGCGGAGCTCCCTTTCTTACACTAAAAGTGTGGCATGTTTATAATTATTGATGGAGGCTGGGTAATTTTGCAGCACACCATAATTATACATTTACCACCGGATAGTGTAAAAATGAGAGCTAACGTGGTGAAGCAGTGCTCCTCTTTATATTTAAATTGATAATTCAAGTGATCAGATTGTTGACTTAAAATTCTCTATTTAATATCTCTTAATTGTGGTTAAGATTAACTAATTCTTAGAGTTCAACCATCTAACCTTGATTTAAAAAAAATATATATTAAAAAAATATTAGCCACAATTAACTTTTAGAATTAGAATTTTTTCTAAAAACCAAGATTAATAGTTGAACCTAAGGGTTAGTGAATCCTAACCACAGTTAAGGGATAGTAAAAGGACCGTGTTAACATGTGGAACCTAACTCTTGTTATAACCGTAGAGAATTTCAACTCTTTTAATAGGAGAATAACTTCAGATCGATTTGATAAATATACTTAATTTTTTAATCTATAAATAATAATTAAGTATGTTTTTTTGGATAAATTTTTGACCTAAAATGTTCTGGTTTGATTAATATATGGGTGATGTTTGACTACATGTAGAGCTTGAGACGACCAAAGTTCTTCTGGCTATCAGCAATGGCCCCTCTGACGTCAGTTATTTTGGGAAGTCTTCTCGTTTATCTCACCCACGCTGAAAAACATGGCGTTCAAGTGGTGAGGAATCCCGTGATCTCTCTCTCTCTCTCTCTCTCTCTCTCTGTCATGTATTCTGTACTACTCTTATACAGATAATGCAGCTGTAATCCACTAATCCACTCCGTCCAATTTTCGACGGGGCATTATCGATGGAAACAAAAATAAGAGGTGGACTCGCCACTTATTGTTTCTACGGCTTGATGTAAGTCAACCTTAGCAAAATGTGGGGGACTTTGCCAGAGGCAAGATTGGACGGTTTCGATTGGTTGTACACTGACATCAACGTACAAGATTTTCTTCACTGCTTTGTCATAAATGAAAGGGGTTTTGATATAGTGTATTGATTTGTCATTTTATACAGATAGGACACCTGAAGAAAGGCTTGAATCCACCATCTTTGACCGATTTAGCTTTTGGGTCACAGTATCTGACGCTAGCCATTAAAACTGGAATCGTAACCGGTGTCATCGCTCTCGCTGTAAGCTTCCCTTCCCTTACCTACTATCATGCGCCGCGAGCACAGAATTCCCGCCCTTGTTTAACTTATTTTCCTTATGAGAAACTTACCCCACCACTCGAGCTGACCACGTTAGACTATTGTGGGCAGGGGGGTATAGTATTCCCCCCGGCTCCACATGGGTGACTTGTTTTCCACTGTAACCCAAGGTTCCTCGCACGTGAACCTTTGCAAATAGTGGCGTAGGTTAGTTTTTTTCTTTATACTTGTGCTAAAGTAGAGGTCTATGTGATGGCTACCACAGGAAGGAATCGCAGTGGGAAGAAGCTTCGCCATGTTTAAGAACTATCACATTGATGGGAACAAAGAGATGATTGCTTTTGGAATGATGAATATTGCTGGCTCTTGCACTTCTTGTTATTTGACCACAGGTTCATTTTACCACAAAACCCTTCACCTACTAATCTTATATCTGTTTAATTACATTACATATATATGATTACCATAAATAATAATTACATTACATATAAGTTGGACAAAATACCCTTGTTGTCACAGTTGACCTAAATCACCAGAATGGCCTCCCATTAAAATTTTCCATATGATTTGTGTTCAAACTTTTTTTTTTTGGGGGGGTAAACATGGGTATACTGGGCCAGACTCAGACTAGTCTCACGTGATGGATAGGTAAACTCTCAACCCATACATCTGATATTGAGGAGTGCCCAGATTCGATCTCGAGACCTCTAGGTTTACTTTTCATCCTTCAACCACTAGGCTACACCCCGAGGGTTTGTGATCTAACATTGGCACAGCCCGATGTTAGGGCTCAGACTTGGGCTCATGATATTTTTTTTTACTGAGTTCGGGCTTATCAAGCTCACGCCATAAAACAATATGATTTGTGACCAGCCCAGCCCAGCCAGCCTGATGTTCAGGCCGAACTCATATAATTCTTTTTTACCGAGTTCGGGCTAATCAAGTTTAAGCTTGCTGGGGCTCAGCCCAAACTTAAAAAAGTTTGACTGGGCTAAAATCCAGCCCCAGTCTTGATAGACAGGGCTAGCCCGGCCCAATATGTGGAACTACTGATAACTTGAGCTTTAATTCTGGTAGTTTTTTCTACTCACTAGTGAATTACCTTATTTAGTGATAGATATTGGGACAATTGGAATTTCAGGGCCATTTTCGCGATCGGCGGTGAACTTCAATGCAGGGTGCAAGACAGCAGTGTCGAACATTGTGATGGCAACGGCCGTGATGATAACATTGTTGTTCCTAACGCCATTGTTCCACTACACTCCCCTTGTGGTGCTCTCCTCCATTATTATCTCTGCAATGCTTGGCCTCATCGACTACGAAGCTGCCATTCATCTCTGGAAGATCGACAAGTTCGACTTCATTGTGTGCTTGAGCGCCTACGCCGGTGTGGTCTTCGGTAGTGTCGAGATTGGATTAGTCGTAGCGGTATGCCACTCTAAGATTACATGGTCTTATGCAAATTTGATAATAAAAATACACTAAGCTAATCAGTACTCTTTTACCTTATAGACATACTGAGTCAACTCGGCCAAGTTACAAAATCAATTAGCAATTTTTGGACCATTGTCTCAACATCTACTGATTTACTCTAATTCATTTGTATGTGAATGCAGGTAGCACTTTCGCTGCTTCGAGTGCTTCTGTTCGTAGCGAGGCCAAGGACCTTTGTTCTTGGCAACATACCCAACTCCATGATCTACAGAAGTGTCGATCAATACCCAACTGCTAATAGTGTTCCCGGAATTCTCATACTTGAGATCAATGCTCCCATATATTTTGCCAATTCAAGCTACTTAAGAGAGAGGTATTTAAGCTAAGAATTCAAATTATTAGATCATATTTGTGCATGACGCGACGCTCACACATTTACTAATCTTGTTCTTAGGATCTCGAGATGGATTTATGAGGAGGAAGACAAGCTAAAATCGTCGGGAGAGACCAGCTTACAATATGTTGTATTGGATATGGGTGGTAAGTGATTAAGGATCACACTGTCACAATTATTTCGTGTTTTCTTTAACTCGAAAATTTTTTGTTATCTATAATTCCCCATCTAACATTCGAATCATCTTTTGCCAACAGGCGTTGGTAGCATCGATACGAGCGGGATTAGCATGCTTGAAGAAGTCAAGAAGAATGTGGACAGAAGGGGGCTCAAGGTACAAATTGTTATTCATTTTCACATATTTTCCTTACTAATTAATTTCCATAGTAATATTTAAGTGATTCTTTATAAATATGAAGTTTAATACTCTCTCCTTGATGGAATTAGCTTGTATTAGCAAACCCGGGAAGCGAGGTGATGAAGAAGCTAGACAAGTCCAAGTTCATCGAGACGATCGGCCAGGAATGGATCTATCTCACAGTGGGAGAGGCTGTTGGAGCTTGCAACTTCTTGCTTCACACATATAAACCAAACCCTGTGGCAGTCGAACCAGAGGCACATGATAACAATGTCTGAGCTACCATGAATTCGTAAAGGCCATAATGGCGGATTTTAATTTGGTCTCCGGCATGTCTATGGACATTCAACATCTACCGGTGATATCAAATGATCAATCTAAGTCTTATGTTTCAGTTAAAAATGGAGGCTTTTTTTCTGCAAACCTTCATGTAATTTGTATAATATACCATACACATGAAAGTAGAAATGTAATCCGTTTTGGAGCCTTTCAGATAAATGGTTGCTGAATTTCTGTTGAGAATGAAGCTTTAATGCTGAATCACACACGTGCGGGACTCACGTGCTGATTCATCAATAGTGGCTCCTCCATGTCTGGGGACATCACTCACTCGGGGCGGTCTATCAACAGATAAACCAAGCTAGGCCAAAAGCTACCAAACTCCCCCTGATGAGGCATTAGGTCAACCAGGCCAATTCAGATGTTTGATTTGAGTGTTAGGTTTTTGGTTAGGGAATGTTTGGTTGCAGGCTTTACCAAAACCTCGCAGTAGGAAAGCTAGCCTAAGGGTCCGTACTTTTGCTGAGACTAGTCTCGACACTTTACAAATCTTTAGGTTTAAGTATTGAGTTTTGCAAGTCTTTTTCTTATTTTTTAGGATCGCAATTTCTGTGAAACTTTGAAAAGTCGTAAAAATGAGAGACTTTAAGTCCTCTCACCAACCAAAAATGGAGGGACTTTGAAGTCATATGATGGTAAGAATTTGTATTATATTTGGATCTTGCACTCAAGTCAACATGAAAGACTTGCAAAACCAACACCTAAACATTGAGGTTTGGGTATAAAAGTCCCAGCAACAGAACAAACCCTAAGGGTCCATTCTTTTGGTGGACTTTTAAAAGCCCGAAACATTGATGTTGTGGAAACAAGAGACGAGTCTGGGAAGAGAGGGGAGAGGGTTTTAACACTTTAACCCGATGATATCTCTGATGTATCGAGTTCAATTTAATTAGAAGTTCCACATCTATGGAACTTTAAAAAATCCAAAATTTTTGGTGGAGTATGAAAGTTTCATATTTGTAGAACTTTTACACTCTATGGAATAATATAGTTCTAGTCATTAAGTAAAATTAGACATGAAACAATAAAAGTTCTAGATTTTAGAAGTTCCACCAAAAGAACGGAGCCTAATGGAAGTTTATGTTCACTGATCCAACCTTGGCAATTCAGGTGAAGGTTTCTAGCCGTGCTTCTTGCTTGGCCAGCATGAGGAGTCACCAAACTCCCTCTTTTCGGTCGAACCGACAATGAAGGAAAACAAAAATGAGATCGGCACGGTCCAGCCGTGACAAATATTCCTGAGCCAGGGTACCAAAAAAACTGCCTCCAAACATGTCACAGCATCAAGTCCTACATTGTGTGAACACTCTCAACAAGACTAAACATATCACAGAATAAAGTCCTACATTGTGTGAAAACTCTCAACAAGACTACCAACGCTATCATATTGGTTCCATTTTAAAAAAGTTGGACTAGTTTGAATCCATCCCCATTTGAATTAAAAATCGTTTATTTGTCGACTAGCTTGACTAGATAACTAGAGTCCAAGAGCTTTAATTAAACTTTAATGAAACCTCCATGAACCAACTCCAAGGTGTTTGATTTGGTCAAGCATATCATCTCTCCTTTACATCAATATAAATACAATTACAAACCAGCAAGGGTTCAAACACCATTAGAGGTTGAAGTCTCTGTAGATCATCTTGGGGCAGTTTTAAAGTTTCCAGAGAAAGAAAATGAGGCTGTTCTCACTACTGTTACGCCTGCTCTTCCTCGTCCTCCTGTTGTCTCAAGTTACTTGCGAAGGGTATGTCTTTTCTGTTGTCTTATAATAACATACATGGAACCCCAGGGCTAATAGACATATTCTTCAGTGCTGGCAGATTTAACAGTTCTGATACGGGATTTGAAGCAAATGGCAGAGCTAAAGATGATCCGAGGCCATCGCCACCGTCTCCCAACAGCAAGTAACCAGTTGAAATAGGTAGTCCCCCATGAAGGGGACAAACACGAAGGAGAAGCACGTGGAACTCTTATGGTAGCTTCATTTTTTTCAAAGAAACAAGGGTGTCTGTTAATTGTAATTTAATAAATCTCATATAAGTATTAAATAGTGCAATAATCTCTACTTATCTCTGCAAGATGAACATCTCCAAGACCCTATTCACATACTATTGGAGCATATTTTATTCGTAGTATACTACTGAATTTCAAAATCAGATGTTCAGAAAAACCTGGAAAAAATGGAATCATCTATCATGCCCAAAGCCTCGTTAGGGAAAACGTTATTACATGTGTTTTTTTTTTTAATAAAAGCTTTCCAGAGGGGAAGGGTGGTTTGGCATACCCCTACCAGTTTATTAAAAATAGAAGAAAGTTACAACCAATATACGGGAGACATAAACCTTATCCCTAAACCCAAAAGAAAAAACTAAACAGACAAACTCTAGCACTTTGATATTAAATAAGGAGGACTTATCGATTCTAATCATGCCTCTGGCCATCAGAGGTAAGTCTGAAATTCTAGAAAAAGTTTTGCTATCTTGATTACTTTTGCTATCCTGATTACTGCATGCTTCCTTCGACAGAAAATCTGCAACTTGATTATTCTCCTGATAAACACGTTGAAAAATGAAATTGCATTTGGCCTTCAAACCACCAATAATGTCTTTCCACCAATACCAGGATTTCCAAGGAGGAGCAACTATATTGTTGATCACATCAATAATAATTTTGGAGTTGTTCTCAACAATAATATTAGATATACCAAATCTATCACACCGGGAACAACCTTGAGCAATGGCTCTAATTTCAGCTAATGGTATTAGAATTAGTCCCATAGTGCCCATAGAAAGCCAATAACATGTCACCATGCTCATTTCTGATGATACATCCTCCTCCACGTCACCTAGGTTGTCAATAGAGGTCTCATCAGTGTTTAATTTGAACCAACACGGAGACGGAAAGATCCATTTGGTACAGATGGGCCTTTTTCACGAGAGGATAGAGCGAGTGAATATTAAAAACTTATAGATCTCCTCGTATCTTTGGGATAAAGGAAATTTTATATTCCAAAGCTCATAGGATTTCCTCATCCAACCGAAAATCTTGTCAATAGTAGTCGGAAAAGGCCTCTTTTGATTGTTAAAACGAGAAGTGTTCCTGAAAAGTCAAATTTCCCAGCAAACAAAAATAGGAATGAAGGAGCATAAATAACCACTAGCATACCTCTTTCTAAAGATTTGGTAGAACCGCATATGGAGTCACCTTCTAGAAGTTGAATATTTATTTTTATGTTTTTTTGGAAGGTAAGCTGGGGTTAGGCAGCCCCTACCAGAGTCACCTTCTAAAAGTTGAATATTAAATATGAATCATATTTCTTTCCGTATATTACTAAGCAAGGTCACCACCACAAAAGAGATGAGATAATGATTGTATTAGGGGGATCAGCAGCATTCACATTTACTAGCAAGGGAAATAGGTCTGTTTTGGATATTATTATCAATAGGCAAGGCATTTTTTTTTATTTTTTTTGTTGATAACTGTGGATATCCTGAGCCTTGAAAGCTTAGACTAATCCCACCGGCTACATAGGGAATACCCCCACCCCATGCAACAGTTAATGAGGAGAGTCAGGAATCGAACTCGAGACCTCCGGGTTTTCAGTTCATCCAAGTGACCACAGGCAAGGCATTGAACATGATCTTTCCATAGAAGAATGGAAATCTTATTCGGAATAGAATTGTCCCAAATAGATTAGACTAATTTACTTTAGAATGGTGCTTCGAACGCTACCCCAAAAAGAATTAGTCGGGATTTTACCTGAGTCGATCTTCCAAAAAATTTCATCTTCGTGATTAGATAAAGAGACCTGGCTATGGATAAATAATGTCATTCTTAATGTTTTGAGGCAAGCAAATGATCCCAACCTTCCAAGCGCCATGATCCCGTCAACAAGGATATCTTTAATTAAAGGGAATTCTTTGGGGCAATTGATAGCATATTCTATAGGACTTTGCTACTGAGACCGCAAAGGGCCGAGACCACATCGAGACCGCACATGTGATGAGCAGATCTCAAAATTTTCATAAATCTGGTCTTATTTCTTTGAGATCCGCTCATCACATGCGCGGTCTTGATGTGGTCTCGGCCCTTTGCGGTCTCACTAGGATTTCCCTATTCCATAATGGGGCAATCATAAAAAAAAATTGTCAAACCAAAAGTTGTTCTCTCCATTTCCTACCAAACCATTTGCAGTTTAGAATAGCCTGTTTTATCCAATTCCCTTACACCTTCCCAGATTTTAGAGCCTCTCAATTGTGTTAATGTCGAACTGCCCAAAATAATGCAAAAAGCAGGGAAATGGGCGCTTAAACATCTCCTTAGAACTCTTCTACAAAAATACTGGAGAGACCATAACAGTTCTAACACAAAGAACGATGACTGGTGTCCTACTTTCTGTAAAAGGATATCTTGCAAAATACACATTTTCAAGTATATGTTCAGTTTCAACCAAAAAAAAAAAAGTATATGTTCAGATAAATGTTGAAGGAAACATCATCCTGGAGGTTTTTTCTTGCTTGTAAACATATCACTGTTATGTTAACCTCATTTCAAGGTGTCTTCAAATCAGCTGTTCTCAAACTCAAAAGGAAAAACAGAGTTACTTTCCTAAATCCAGGGAAGTACCCAAAAATCCATCAACTCTTATATAATAATTTAAAGCTATTCCCAAATATTACAAGACAACTTGACATGTGTCACATAAAACTAGTCAACAAGAAGGTAACACTACCATCAGTTATTCAGTTTGCCCAGGTGGCTTGCAATTGATATCTAATGTTTGCCACCTTGTGCACAGCCCAAACCTAATCTTAACATCACAAGACATGAAAATCACAATAGTTAAAACACTGAATGATACAGTAGAGAAACCTCTCATAATACCATCACTCAACACTCAGCTTGCAAAACCCAGAGTTAAAAAAATAACAACCTCCATGCATGGTACGACTCTGGAGAACATATCGTGCATGCGCTTACCAAGTTCAATGCAGAAAATTGCATACCAAGTCAACGCAAAACTTAGGCCGTCTCTGTCTTCTATTGAGACCAAAGGCTGCCATTTAAAGGTGGCAGCCAATTTTCTCTGATGACCCAAACCAAGTGAAAAGGCTACAAGGAATTGGAGGCAGCTTGTTTGAATAAACGTGGAAGCACTTCATGAGCGCTCACATCCAAAACTTCTGGATCCCTGAAAAGACGGAATTTTGATATCTAATTCAATGTGATTGGTGAGAAAACCAGGCGCAATGAAAAAACCAACAAGCAAACTATTGGAACATTCACCTATGCATGGACAGAAGCAAATGACAATTGATAGGCCCAAAAAATGCAGAATGTCCGAAACAATCACTTGCATTCCTTGTATGGTAAAAAGAAGTTCCTCAAAAGGGCATGACCATATAAGAAGAATGTGATTCATTACACAGTTGAGATCATGTCACCAATTCAACTTGACCTACTGGCATCCATATAGCAGTCATACCATTGCAATGGAGATGGCTTATAAAGCTAATATATCAAATTATGTTGTCTGTAAGGCAGGGACCAGATTTCCTCACATATAACACCCACTTTGTATTAGATTGTCTGTGGGTGTGGGGGTGTGTGTGTGTGTGTGTGTGTGTTTGAGAGAGAGAGAGACCTGCACAATGTCCGCCCCTTTTCTGTTGAACTAGGAATAAACCAGAGTCTGCGCAAGATAGGTAACTCAAATTGGACAAAGAAACCATCACTTTGCCCATGCTTCCACTTCCTGGACCCTTGTCCTTTCCAGACCTGCATAGACAGTCTTTGTTCCATGAGATATAGTGACTATACCTTCCATTTCATAATTAAAAATGTTGAATTCTTTTTTCCGTATCAGGTGCCTGCATAGGGATTTGTGTTTATCTCATTTCACATAATTGACACCTTTTGAAACGGTCCCATACGTATATCCAGGTCCTTCGAGAATGGGCAGCTAAACCATACCACTATTAGAGAAAATACTAAAACTTTCGACGACTTTAAGGATAAACAAAAACCCACTTGACAGAGTAGTAGAGGAACAGTAGAAGGACTCATAATATACGAGAAAAATGGCATACAACATAAAAGAAAAAGCACCACACCTGATGACCATGCTTAATAATAGGAACCTAAGAGTCTAAGAGACTAACACATTCTTCAGAAGGTGAGAATTCCCATCTTCAGACTGCTATGCCACAAACGTGGTGATTAGTGATAAACAGGATATTGGTTCCAGCTGAGACAAAGTCAGCTCCATCAGATGATTTTAACCATCTGATCGGTTGACCTCTTCTGAACCATTAGCCACAATTTTTCTAAATGCATCCCTAGAATGCAATGAATAATATAAGAATCATCTAATATAACTGTTTTAAGAGATTCCCAGCGAGGTCATACTGACTGATGGATCTCTGCCCCCCCCCCCATGCATAAGTACCACATGTGCAGTGGACAGAAGAATGGAAACTCTTGTCTTCTCAAAAAACCAGGTGTACACTTAAAACTGTGAGACGTAAAAAAGGTTACCTGTGGGTAAGATATAATACATTTGGGCACCACTAAGCACGCCACTGTTGAGAAAGAATCCTCGGCATACTGCCTAAGAAATGAAAAACAGCTGCTGTGCGTATGGGGTGACTCAAATGCCTGGAATAATTGATAAGATAAACGTGAGCAATTGAAAGGGCACTACAGAAGGAAAGCACCATACAGGATTATGTTTGTTAAGCTTAGCATAAGATTATATGTTTGCTGAAATGTGGGTTTTCATCAATAGTGACGACAAAAAAGGGTTCCTTCACAAAATCAAATAACTATAAAGACAACCATTTTGAAGAACAATGAGCAAAAATAATGATTGGTGAAACAAACAAGTACAAGAGACTTAATACCTTATCAATATTTACAATCGGGGCATACTTATCAGTATCTGTCTTTTCTTTATCAAGAAGGAAGTAGACTCTTGCATCCACTTTACCAGTTTCATGCCATGATTTTATAGCTGTCTCCATTGTATCAACAAGGAAAGAGAAGATATCTTTCCAACATTCTTCAGCTCCCTGCTTTTCAGACTGCAAAGGAAAAGACTAATTTACTCGTAATTCTTGAGAAATGTTGGAAATAACCCTATTCTGGATGGTCTCAGTAAATACTTTACATATTTAGCAGATAACAATGTGAAACATATTGCGGCTCTTGCCTGCCATACACTCACCAGTTCAGATTTCAATGTCTCCAAGTGTTTTTCTATGTTCACATTGGATCTCATGTTATCCACTTCTTGAGCTCGCTTTTTATCTCTTGCCAACTGTGAAAGCTTCTTGATTTTTTTGGATACCTCTGTACTCTGTGGATTGTACTGCAAAGCTATTTGGAAGGCAGCTAAGGCCTACACCATGTGAACAATGGAAAGATCAACACCAGATAATCAAAGTAAGGACTCTTGCACAAGAACTTCTCAAAGGACGAAATGACATTTTGAACATACATCATCATATTGTTCCATCGCCTCCAATATGCATCCTTTCCTGAAATAGCCCTAGAAGTACATTGGCAGTCAGTTAGTAAGGGAAATCTTAGGGAAATAAAGGATATTAAATTTTTTTTAAAAGGTGGATATACCTTTTCCCACTGGGGGTTCAAGGTGATTGTTGTCTCAGCATCAGCAAGTGCTTTGCTGAGCTTGACCAAGTGCAGAAACGCTGCAGCCCGGTTGCTGTCAAATAGTAACATGGTATGATAGATAATATATACTAAGAAAAGAATATTATAAATGTAAAGGATGCAATGAGATGCAAACTTGAGTTCAAGTTTAACATAAAACTGCAGGGCAAACCTATAAATAAGGTAATAGAAAAGGACAATAATAAGATATTTAATGGCCCATTTGAACCCATGCAACACATTTGTAAATGTTATGCTCATTCATATCGTACTACTTTGTGCAAATAATCCACCATTCGTAGAGACCAATTTGGATACGTGAGAGTATTCAAAAAATCAACACAAAAAAAAAAAAACATACTGTTGTGTACAAATTAATAAAATCAATACTTATGACTTATCAAAGGAAAAGAAAATAAAACATATTGATTGAGTTGAATCCTCCTGGACTTAGTATGCAGTGCATGCATTTAAATACTTGATTAAGCCCTCCTAGACCAAACTAATCTCTTGTAATTTACCCCCTTTTCTTTTTCTTTTTTGGGTAATTTACCCAATTTCTTAATGAGAACATTACAAATGAAACGAGAAAGTAAGTTTCTCCAATTTATCATGTTGCTTACTGTTAAAAACCAAGATAGTTTTGTGATCTAAAACCTTCCCACAGTCCCACCACCGTCAAAAGACTTCATGGCATGGTACAAAGTACAAACCATCCCTGCCCAGTGGGAATATAGAAATTTTACATCCCCATGCTGGAAGGGAGCACCGATTGAGCTCTGGCTAAGACCAAAATTTGAGTCAGGGAATGATGTTGAACACTTTATTTTCTTCCATTATCTTCTTCAAATTCAAAATGGAAAAATTCTAAACAACTCTAAACATGTCTCATTCTGCCTCCTCCTCCCCCTCTTCTCTGTTAACTAAAACAAGGGTGACATCAGGTAGAAAGTTTTTAATAGCAAGATTTCATTTAAATTCAGGCAATTTTTGAATTCCCAAGGTGATAACCAAAAGAAAGCAGTGAAGTCAAAGCCTCCAAGCAAGCCTAGGCAAGAGGGGTCCCTAAGCAACCAAAATTGACTTTATTTATGCAATTATAATAATTTACAATATTCACATATTTTTTGATTGGTAATAGAGATTCATGTATTATAAGCAATAAGAGAAGTACAAGAAGAGGGGCGAGGGATCACAAGAAAGTGAACCCAAGGCCAAAAGACTAACAATAAAGAGAAAGCAGAATAATAAGAGACAGTTACAATAGTGGATTTAGCCATGTTGTGTCAAAATTCTCCAGGATGGAGCACCAATGCATTAGGAGGTGTCTGGCTCTATAACAAGTTTTTGCATGGGATGAGGGGGAGTTGTTGAAGACTCGCAAATTCCATTCTTTCCATAGGGACCAGAGTATCGAGGAAAGCAACAAAAGGCCCCCTTCGAAACTCTCTTCCCCCCAAATGCACCGAGAACTCCCAAGATAAGAAGTCCCAGAAGGAGTGGAGAAAACCCAGCTGATTCCAAATCGGGTAAGGAAGTAGCTCCAAACTCGGCCGAGTCGACTCGAAACTCGGCCCAGTCGACTCGAAACTCGGCCGAGTCGACTCGGCTCGGCCAGGTTTCAAGTCGAGTTTCGAGGAAAACTCGGTTTTGTCAAAAACTCGCCCCGACTCGCCCCGACTCGCCCGAGTTTTTGCATTTTTTTTTTAACTAAAAATTGAATAAACTGCCTATCCGATTGACTAAATTATGTTTTTTTTCTTTTTTTTGACACACCCCACTCATTTTTAAGTATAAATACAAAACAAAAGGGGGATGTTTAATATATATTGAATTATATATCTTATTTTAGGCATGGTTTATCATTAATTTTGAATCTATACCATATATATTATTAGAAAAATATTATATATGTCCGAGTTTTAGGTGTCCTTACTCGGACGAGGTTTGCCCGAGTTTCCGAGTTGACTCTACTCGGCAAGTTTCCGAGTCGAGTCGAGTTTTCGGGTTTTAAAACACTGGTGGGGAAAAGTACAGTGTAGCAGAAGGTGATCAACCATCTCCTCAACGTCCAGGCACAGCCGCACATGAAACAACCATTGGCCATCTACCACCCTCTACTCATAACATGATTGCATGATAATATCTTGTCCAAAGCTGCAATCCAAAGGAAGAAGGATACCTTGGGAGGCATGCCCGCCTTCCATACCGATTTATAAGGAAAAGGTTGGCCAGTACCAGGGGTTAAGGCCTGATAGAGGGATCTCACTAAGAACTGACCTTTGTCACCATGTCAATTTACCATATTCACAGATTACTAATACTAAATATTAAAATTTGAAATAAAGCATGCATAAGACAAAAATGTCACCATAGAAAATAAAGGGCAAAGTAACCTATCAAAAAAATAACGAAAGAAAATAAAGGGCACAGTTTGGAGATTAGTACCCAAAACCTCCTTCGTAGGGTGTTGTTCCCGCTCTGAAACCTTGATTCAGCGGTTTGGGCACTAATCCTTCTCAAAAACCCACTTTGTAAATGTTGGGGGCACGGTTCTAATCTAACTAATTTTCGCTCCCTGAATGTAGGACGAAATTCATAGTGGCCCAAGAGTTATATTTTTTGTTAAACCAAAGCGTGTCAAAGATATCCGATAATGCATTCAATGACATGGATGATAAAGTAAGACATTCTAGTGAACATTGAACTTATTTATAAAATGAGATTTGTAGTATTATATATACATGATACTGCCAAAATGTAGATCTGATATAACGAAGTGTGAAAAAGGAAAATATTATAGAGTATAGTGAATATGTAAAATCATAGTATATGCTAACTTTGATAAGTACAGTTTTTTGGTTAAACAACTATATTTTTAATAGAATGAAATAATAAAGTAATATGTTCAATATATAGTTACTATTAAAAAGGAAAAAATAAAAAATAAACAAATTAGATAAATAACTTAAATACTATTATTATATACATGGGGTAGAGCCAAGATTTTCTTGTAGGGTGGCAAACAATGATTGAATGATAATTTCAGTAACTATTGATGGGTTCCTGGAGAATAATAAGGCAAATATGAAATATTTTGGGCTTAGGGAGGGTGCAGGTGGTTCCAACCCTTTGTGGGGATTCGGGGCCATAACCCTCGAGAAAAAATTTTGATGATCAAGTTCGTTGGCCATCTTGTCCATAAGTTTTGTATATATGCTATGGGTAGTTTGGGATGAACTCATATTTATAGTCTTGTTCTGACTTGTATTAGGGTTAATGTACAATTTCATTGGAGACCCCTAAACGTAGCCCACATTGAGTGAACCACTAAATTGTTGTGTTGTTTGTCTTCGTATTTATTTTATTTTTTTCCTTCGGTTTTTCATCCCGAAAAAGACCCCATTCACAAGAATTGCACTGCTAAACTTTTTTTCGATAATCAAGAAGATATATTAATCAAAAGAGAGGTACAATACAACTACAAAGAAAAGAGTTTACAAGAACATAACTCAAAAACAGAGAGAGAAAAACAAAGTATGTAAAGGTCCCCCCTGAGATGAGAAAGGCAAAGCCAAAAGCTTAGCCATATCAACCCAACAAATCACTCTGAGCCACACTATTATGTTGAATGGAAACTTATTCTACAACCAGTAGCCGGATACGTGAACGAATGCGAGATAGAGAAGGAGAATCCTCGAAGATTCTATTGTTTCGCTATCTCCATATCAACCATGAGATAGCTCCCGGAATCAATAAAAAAAAATTGCAAAAACTAAATCTATAAACGAAATTGCAAAATAATTTTTTTTTAAACACAAAATTAATTTAAATAGAAGTAAAAAAACATATTCAGTAAAATTAATTAGATAATAAATGAAATGTAAAAACAACAAAATTTATTTTTTTAAATCGGTAATCAAATATATTAATAGAACAAAAGCAGTATAAGCAATTTACAAAGATGTAAAAAAAAACAACAAAATCTAATTCAGATATAAATCATTAAATTTATAAAACAAATGTAGATAAAAAAATTTAACTCAAAGAGGGGCGGATGCAAGCCTTCTTCTCTTTTTCTTATTTCGCATTTGAGGATTTGAAATGGATGAGACAAGAAGCTGGACAGAAGCGACAGAGAATAGAACATTCGCAAGGATGAAAGAAAAGGCTTGCTTGAAATGATTATCTTTACTATTATAATGCGAGAGGCAAGCGTAGCCTGATTTTTCCGAAATTTACAAACTACCCTCATATAAAACAAAACTTTTAAAAAAAAAAAAAAAAAATTTTAACTTTAATGTTTTACTTTAATTCCCAAATTACCCCCTCATCTATCTATTTAAAGAATAGAATCACAGCCAATCGCGATTGAACTCGGGGAGAGTTTAATCACACCTGCAGGTTAACACATGTCCCTTTTAACTCCTATTAACCGTACTTGACTCCTTCCCCTTGCTCTCATGTGCATCGCACATGCCACCCGTTAGTAATGTATATAATATAAATATTTTATCTTCTCAAAAGATATATAATATATTATAAAAAAAAAAGTTAGGGAGCTAGCTTCGCGCTTGCCTACAATTGCAAAAGGGAAATTTTATTTTTATTTTTTCAAAAGCTAGGGGGGGCAGCCGCCCTACACACACTGCTCTCACAGTCTCACCCCTCCGATTGCAAAGGGGGAAATTTTTATTTTTTAGGGGGGGGGCAGCTGGCACCACACCAGAGGCACTCTAGATAATAAGGTATTTTAAAAGTTTGGCACTTCCGCACTCTTGCTCCCGCTTCGCACTCTGGGCACTTACGTTTGGAGAAATAGGATGAGAGAGCCAGATATAAAATCCCTAGGAAAAATCTATTAAGTAAAAAGTTTAAAACATATTATTATTTATTTATTTATTATTATTATTATTACTACAAATAATATTTAGGTTTGTGTGAGACTCAAATTCCTTTGTCACTAGCGCTTTAGAGCCTCAAAGATGAGGGCTAAGTAGTAAGCACCTCTTGGCGAGCGGTGACTTAAACAAGTGCTCACCTAGATATTAATTAAGCAATATGGGCCTAGCTATGCAAGGTGGTGACCTAGGCAATGCCTAGGTGACATTTTGACTACACTGGTAGCAACAAGGAACCAACAATCTAGTTTTTTTAACATTAAAAAATGTTAGTATATATCTATAGAAGCTTCACAAGCTCAACTTAGGGTTGTCAATGGATCGGATCTTGATACAATCCAATTAGACAAGATTCTAATTTATTATAGATCCGTCAGATCGGATATGGATCTGAGATGTTGAATCCAATTATTGTTGGATCTGATTTGGATCAATAGCGATCCGGCCCAATTAAAATCCGATTCGAATATATTATATAATAAGAATAATAATATAATATAATTTTATAAATATATTATAGAATTACCCATAATATTTTTGAATTTTTAATTAAAATATTGAGTTTTAAAGATATTAATATTAATCGGATCGGATTAGGATCTTGAATACATAATCGGATTCAAATTCGGATTGGACAATTCAGAATATGCCAGGTCTTGGATCTGTCACATTTTCAATCGGGTCGGATTCAGATCCTAATAGGCACGGCCCAAATCCGACCCAGTTGGCATCCCTCGCTCAACTAGCACATCTCCCTTTCACATAGGGGTAGGCAAGTTGGCTTCACTAGCTCAACTAGCAAATCTCCCCTTTGCGTAGGGGTAGGCAAGTTGGCTTCACTAGCTCAACTAGCACATCTCCCTTTTGTGTAGGGGTAGGCAAGTTGAGAAGGCTTCACTTCCTGATGCTACCGCTAGGTCATACTGCAGAGACTGATCATCCAGTTTCTTTTTAATTCTTTCCACACAACGTTTGCCAACCTAGTACTTGAAGAGACATTCATGTATTGGGTGAGAATACATGCTGGCTGCTGCAACAATGTTTTGTTTTGCAACAAGGCCATCTTAAGGTATTGTTTTGTGTCCCATAGAGAATCCAAGGTCCATAGAGAGCCTACATGATGGTTACTCAATCCTAAGCAAGTCCATGCAGATTTTTCTCCAGTGTCATGCTGGATTATGGTCATCAATTATGAATATTAGTGACCTGCCTACAGAATTCAATCAGAATATTGACATAAAAACGGTTTGAAGATGCTAAGGTAGTGTTTGGGGTTTGGACACACTTCTAAATTAACTTTTAGTGACATTTAGCTCTTGAAGAGTCAAAAGTCGGTTAAAATGTCGTTCGGTTTGGCACTTAAGAGTAACTTCTCCACAAGCCAAAAGTCATACAAAAATCGAAATGTTAGATTTCAGGGGAAGCTGCCTCCAATTAGCTTTTGTGAGAAGTCTCAATTTTTTTTTCTTAAAAGTTATTCCGAATAAGTCCTTCATTTCTCAGAGAAGTTTATCCAAACAAGCCCTAAGTATGCCTGTAGTGTTCCTCCTGTCCAAATTGCAGAAAGATATCTACCGGGAGTAAAATCCCGATGAGTTTTCCATACATTCAAAGTATCTATGTTGAAAATCGAAGCTAAGAATGCACACAGATATCACCAAACAAAGCTCAATTCAGAAAGAATCAAAAAAAGATTGTAGATAAAACAAAATCCAAATAGGTTATTGAATCACTACGCGAAAATCATTAAAGAGATTAAATTCTATATAAATGGAGGTTGTGCATCTAATCATTCCAAAACAAAGAACAAGATAAGCCAAATAACCCGGTTCAGATAATTAAAAAAATCACATTTACATTTTAAAATAAGGTTTCAAGTCTGAACTAACAAAAAACAAAAAATCAAATTCGGTGAAAGAAACCCTAGCTTTCTTAAGCAGATGAGGAAAGTTACCTGTAGAGAGTAGGGTTTGAAGGATCTTTCTTGATGGCCTGAGTGTACAGAGCAGCGGCTTTCAGATAATTTCCTGATTTGAAGAACTTGTTACCCTCATCTTTCAGAGAGACCTCGCCTTCTGATGCCGATTGAGCTGCCATTTTATTCGATCCTAGGGTTTCTGATCTTGATTTGCTTCTTCTAACACACACGGAATTCGAGAAAAATAGCTCAGTTAGATTCGAGTTGAGAATAGCAGAATAGAGGAACTGGACTGTGGAGAAAACATCCAAGGGGAAGGGTTTCTATTCAAGTTGGAGATAATATACCTTACTTATGGTTTACCAATACTTGGATCGTGACCAGATTGGTAAAGCCGTAGGCCCGTAGAGGCCCAATTGCTGGACGATCGAACTTGTGATCACATCACATGTCTCCACCATTAGCCATCTTAAGGCATGGTTAGGATTTAGGCTTCAACGCTCTAGGGTGTGTTTGGTAACGAGGTTTGCATAGGCCATCCAAAATGATATGCGTTTCAGAAGGGGTTGCTAAAGGCATCCACTGGGAGGTGGGGTTTGAGTAGGGTGGCAATCAGGTCGGGCTGGGGTTAGCCCAAACTCAGTCCAAATTTCAAAACCCTGGCCCAAGCTCGGCTCGAGTCCAATTTTGGCTCACAAATAACATTGAGCTTTGGGCCGAGTTTGGGCTAGCCCAAGTTAAGCAAATTGTGAGTCAAGTTCGGCACCGTTTCCTTTATCTAGGTTAGAGACTTTGTTTTTTGTATAATAGGTAACAGTTTTATAGAATGAGAAATTGAGAATGTGTAGGATTAGGTACTGTTAAGGGTGGTCGTATGTAATCCAATGGTCAATTTTATTTGATAAGATAAGGGTTAATATTATTGGGGAATATATTTATTTACATATATATTAGTAGTTCGAACTGGGCTGAGCTAAGGGCAGCCCAAGCTCAGTCCAAAAATTACTTTGGGTCAGCCCAGCCCAATTGCTACCCCTATTCTTGGGTTCAAATCCCCTTCTTGGTAAAGGTTGTAGCTGTACAAGCCAGCCAAGGAAGAAAAACGGTCATTTGACCACCTTTGTTTCCTCTTAAGTAGGACTGTCAATGGATCGGATCAAGTTCCGGATCCGATTCGTTTAGCCGGACTTTAGACCCTATATGTGATCCGTTAGATCGGATTCGAATCGGATTGGTGGAATCCGATTATAATTAGATCGGATCTGGATATAGGATGATCCAATCCGATTATAATAACTTTTTTAAAATCATTTTAAATATGTTACATAAATTTTCTATACATAAAGAATTAATTTTTTTTTTAATTAGAGTTAATTAAAGTACTATTAGATTTTATATTATTAAAATAGAGTTTTTTTTTAATTAACCTTAATCAGATCGGATCAAATTCGGATTTTAAAAATATATTCGGATTCGGATTGATTAATTCATGATCTAACAAATCTCGGGTCGGATTCATATCTGTTAGATTCTTAATTGGATCGGATTTGGATCTAGGCAAATCCGGTCCGAATCCGACCCGTTGACAGCCCTACTCCAAAGTAGCTCAAATTTGATTCTTTGATAGTCCTATGAAGCCCATAGCCTGGGTCCTAGACTCCTAGCGGAAGGCTGAGGGTAGATAAACAGCAAGCAAGCTATTGGTCAATTCCAATAAATAAATCTGACATCTATCTATACTATAATATAAAGAAATAAGATTTTCTCCCTGCTCTCCAAACTCCAATCTCTCGAATCCTATACGTTCAATCCTAGGGATGCCATGTGGCTTCTTTGTTTAATCTCCACCATTTGATTTAGGTCATTCTAGAGCCCTCTCTATCTCCACTATTATAGACTCCTCTATTATCTTCAACTCTTATAGGTTTAGGACCCAGTATCTCATCCTAAAGTCCTATCTATCTCCACTATTATAGAGTTCTCTCTTATCTCCAACTCTTGGGCGTATCTATCTCCACTATTATAGAGTTCTCTCTTATCTCCAACTCTTGAGTGTATTAATTTTAGTTTAATACTAAATAACTTATGATTTTCCTATAAATATGAGTAAAATAATAATAAATTATTACTATCATAAAATTAATTAATTAATATAAATAATAATGTATATCAAATAACAAAAAACTAATACTATTAAAAATAAAATTTATGAAATATTCTTAAAATATATTACTTAATATTTAAATAAATAAATAATATTATTTAATTTTATATATTCTTAATTATTACCGTGCATCGCACGGGGTCTCTGCTAGTCCTATAATATAAAGAAATAAGACTTTCTCCCTGCTCTCCAAACTCCAATCTCTCGAATCCTAGACGTTCAATCCTAAGGATGCCATGTGAGTTCCCTCTTTAATCTCCATTGTTTAACCTCTCCTAAATTTTCTCTGACCTCCTATTTCATCCTAGAACCCTCTTTATCTCCATTATTATAGACTCCTCTCTTATCTCCAACTCTTACAGGTTTGGGACCCACTATCTCATCGTAGAGTCATATCTATATCCACTATTGTAGAGTTCTCTCTTATCTCTAACTCTTGGGTGTATTAGTTTAAGTTTAATACTAAATAACTTATGATGATTTTCCTATAAATGTTATTAAAATAATAATAAATTATTATTATAAAATTAATTAATTAATACAAATAATAATGTATATCAAATAATAAAATACTAATACGGTTAAAAATAAAATTTTAATATTATTACCAATGCACGGGTCTCTGCTAGTTTATTCATCCTTTTCACGGGATTTCAAGAAAAATATTCTAAGCATTATTTTTTATTAGAATGTATTGTAGCCCAATAGATCACATCTGCTATTGCCGATGCTCATGATAACTTTCGAGTTACAATCGAGGTTTGCTCCTTGTAGGTTTGATCATGTGTTTGATTTGGTCATTTGAGAACCCAAGGTTTAGCAATGCCAGGATCCATGACTGTTAGACAGTGTCGGACGTCATAGTTCCTTGTTAGAACTTAGAATAGGAGTCTTCAAACTTTTTTTTTTTGGGATGTCTTCAATTATTTTCTCACTTATTTACATAAGAACCCCGAAAGATTTTAATTAGGGGCGTTTGGCAGCTCTACTAAAAAGTATTTACTAAAAGAAAAATTATTTGCAAATGGGAGTGGTTGGTAAATACAAATAAATAAAAGTGTTTAGGGATTTGTAACAAAAAGATAATCTTTGTTACTTTTGAAAAAGAAGTCTTAAAAAAAGCTTATCACGTCAAAACGGCTCTTAAATGAGATTTTTTTTTATCCCTATCAATTTTATTAAATATCATTAATGTCCTTCCAATTACAGAACTTATTTGTTTAATTAATTTGTCTCCACTAATAAATACTTTTTTATTCTAAAAAAGTGACAATATCAAATGAGCTTCTTGTAAAAAATACACTTATTAGGCCCGTTTGGTTGCACTTCCGTTTTATGTTTTTAAAAACAAAATTTTCAAAATTTTTACATAGAACATGTTTGGTAAATATATTTTTGTTTTATGTTTTTAAAAATTAGTAACAAAATTTTTGAAAATCAAAATAACAAAAAATTTCTATTACCTCTGTTTTTTGTAAACAAAAAAAAAAAAATAGAACCATCATCATAACCCGCCACACCACCCACTACCACCACTTCATCACCCACCACGACCACCCCACCACCACCACTACCACCACTCCTCTTACCACCACCACCAATCACTCACCATCCATCACCACCACCACACAACAACCACCATCATCACCACCACCACACCACCACTCACCACTACCACTACCACTCCACATACCACCACCATCATCACCACCACAACACCACCACACCACCACTCACCAATACCACTCCACACACCGCCACCATCATCACCACCACACCACCACTCACCACTCACCACTACCACCATTATGGATTGAAATTGTTTACTCATTGTTAAGTTCATTATATTTTCCAAACGCGTTTTTTGTTTTTCCATTTTTAAAACAAGTAACAATTTGTAATGCCAAACATATTTTCTGCTTAAAAAATTTGAAAACAAAAATTTATTTTCAGTTTTAAAAAACGGAAGTGTATTCAAACGGCCTTAAGTTATTTAAGCTTTGCCAAATGCTAGCAAATTCAGAGGTCGTGTGGTTATTGTGCGCCATTGAATTTTGAGATTCTAACTAAATCAATACAGAATAATACTATACAAATAAGGCATTCCATTGACGAAAATGATAGTTTACACACATTTCTTCATCTAAATACAGTTTAAACAAAAATTAAGAAACAGAACAGGTCCAAACAAGGGGATGATATAATACATACTACTCCCATATAACTGTTGGTATCCACGTGGATACCTTCACAATGTCTCATTTCAACTCCAAGTTGTTACCACGTGGCGTTTACATTTATTAGTCTGTGACCCCACTCCCTTAATTGTGCATTTTTATCCCAACGAACCCCTCTCTATCCCCACCCCTCCCATTAGTGATAGAACAGGTGCTTTGAATATCATTCAATATGTTGTATGCAACCCTATAAACAATGTGGTGATTCAAATGAGGGCAAAGTCGGCATCTAATACCAAAAATGGTATTAGGGGCCACATGCTCAATGACATGTTTACAACTTACATAACTTCATTTATTGAACCAAATCACCATCATAACAGCATTTCAAAAGACTTTGTTTGAACAAAGGGTAGTTATTTTTTTTTTTGGTAAACAACAAAGGGTAGTTAAGTAAATGACATTTAGTCTATGTTTAAGTAATATTGTCTGACGTTTGGACTCCACGATTCAACCAACCATTTGTCTTATTCGTCTCAAATTAATTATGGTTAAGCGTAATTAACCTAAGGTTTTTTTTTTTTTTTGATTTTTTTTTCTAAAACCAAAGTTAGATTGATGAACCTTAGGGGTGAGTGAATCTTAACCACAGTTAGTAGGTGTTAAAAGAGACACGTGGTAGCTTCTAAAGCTCCCTGTAACTTTGGTTAAGCATAATTAACCTAAGGTTAATATTTTAAAAAAAAAACTAAGATTTGATGGATGAATTTTAGGGATGAGTGAATCTTAACCACAGTTTGTGGGTGTTAAAAGGGATAGATGGCAGCTTGTAAAGTCTCTTTAATTGTTGTTAAGCAAAATTAACATAAGGTTAATATTTTTTTAAATTTTTTTTCTAAAACCAAAGTTAGATGGATGAATCTTAGGGGTGAGTGAATCTTAACCACGGTTAGTGGGTGTTGAAAGGGATATGTGGCAGCTTGTAAAGGCCTCTTTAACTGTGGTTAAGCATAATCAACCTAAGGTTAATATTTTTTTTGATTTTTTTCTTCTAAAATTAAGGTTCAATGGATGAACCCTACGGGTGAGTGAATCTTAACCAAAGTTAGTGGGTGTTAAAAGGGATACGTGGCAGCTTGTAAGCCCCCCTAACTATGGTTAAGCATAATCAACCAAATGTTAATATTTTTATATTTTTTTCTAAAAAATAAGGTTAAATGGATGAATCCTAGGGGTGAGTGAATCTTAACCACAGTTAGTGGGTGTTAAAGGGATATGTGGCAGCTTGTAAAGGCCTCTTTAACCGTGGTTAACCATAATCAACCTAAGGCTAATATTTTTTTATTTTCTCTTCTAAAAATAAGGTTCAATGGATGAACCCTACATGTGAGTGAATCTTAACCATAGTTAGTGGGTGTTAAAAGGGATACGTGACAGCTTGTAAAGCCTATTTAATTGTGGTTAAGCATAATCAACCTAATGTCAATATTTTTTATTTTTTTTTCTAAAAAAAAGTTTAAATGGATGAATCCTAGGGGTGACTGAATCTAACCACATTTAGTAAGTATTAAAAGGGATATGTGGCAGCTTGTAAATGCCTCTTTAACTGTGTTTAAACATAATCAACCTAAGGTTAATATATTTTTTTTATTCTAAAAGCTAAGGTTTGATGGATGACCCTTAAGGGTGAGTGAATCTTAACCACAGTTGGTGGGTTTTAAAAAAAATAAAAAAAAAGTATTAACCTTAGGTTGATTACACTTAACCACAATGAATTGGGGGCGAATAAGACACATGGCTGGTTGAATCGTGGGGTCCACGTCAAACAAAACTACTTAAATTGAGACTAATTGCCCATTACTTAATTACCCTTTGCTTGCACAAAGCCGTTTGAAAGGCTGTTATGATGGTGATTTGTTGCCCTAAATGAAATTATATGAGTTGTCAACGTGTCATTGAGCATGTGTGTCCCTAATACCAATTTTGGTATTAGGTGCGGACCAGAGGATTTACCCTCGTTTCAAATGGCTACAACACCTCAGCTTCCTTTTTTTTCCCTTGATATAAGTGTTGCAACCCGTTAAATTACCCTCCCATTAGTGATAGAATAGGTGCTTTGAATATCATTCTATACGTTGTATGCAACCCTATATACAATGTAGTGATTCAAACGGTTACAACACCACCTCAGCTTCCTTTTTTTTCCTTGATATAAGTGTTGTAACCCTTTAAATTATGGAAAATAGTTAAGCTTATTGGTATAGATTTCAAAAGTTTATATAGAACTCCTCATCTATCCCCCTTTCTTGATACGAGCATTGCAAACCTTAAACCATTTGGTTTTTTAGATAGTTACAACTCTTCATCTACTTTTTTTTAATTATTTATATATGTGTTGCAACCCTTTAAACCATGCATGTAGCGTTTCAGTATGATGTTTATGTTTTTTTTTTAATCACTTTCTACAATAGTTGCTGCTGTTGAGCACCGCTGGGATTCTTCTGCCAGTCTCTATTATGGTGAGTTCTATGACTGCTATCCAACGTCGCTGACACCAACAAGTAACTTCTGAACTTCTTCATTTTTTTTCTTCAAATTCATTATAGATTGCCACAAGTAACTTAACAAACTGCACTGCTTTTTAATTTTTTTTGACCTGTAGGAGCATCATAACTTCTCCCTTACCCCATATGAAGAAGGAAACGAGTAGCCACACACAGGCCACACCTGCAGCCTCAGCCACATCTCATTCATGTTCACTAAAGTGGTGCTATCATTGTTGCTTGAAGTAGACCGACAATGAGCGACATTTGATGAAGTTAGGTTATTTACTCCCTGGCATAGCGATAACACTTGCTAAATATAGTTGGCAGATTTTAACTAATTAAGAAGGGAAGACAAGTATGGAAGGATGAAGAAAAGTAGATGATTGGACAGGAGGTTCTCTATCCGGTTAACAAAGAAACATCTTTGTTAAATAATAAAACTTCCATTTAATTAAAAATTAATAAGACCTCTTAATTTATTTATTTTTAAACCACTCAGAGGGAGCGGGGGGTTTGGCCGATCCCTACCAGTTTATTGATTAGAGAAAATATAGGAGGGACATAAAACCTTACCCCTACAACACAAACTAGAGGACAAGGGGGTTAAAAACCTCAAATCCAATATAAGACAACAGACTCAAATAGAAAAGAAAAAGCTTGCAACTTAATCTTAGCCAAGATATCACTAGATGAAGTAATATGAGTTGACCCCATCAGATCACAACTGACATTTGCTAAACCATTAGCAACAGAATTAGCCTCCCAAAAAATATGGGAGAAAGAAAACTACCTCGAATAAAATTCTTGATTTGTTTATCCCTGTACCAATTTTTCTAAGAAAGATAAAATTTACCATTCCACGAGTCTACTGGAATTTTGGAATCTAATTTAATATCCATGTTGTAAATTCCAAGATTCCTGCATAGCAAGATACCATCCAGGAGGGCATGAGATTCCGTTGAGTTACTACTCATTACTCATTTACAGTATAATATTTTTTTTATATATAAATCTCTCTTTTCGATTTATTTTGTGTAGTTTGGTTTTGTATTGTTATTTTATATTATATTTCAATGCATGTTGTGTTATGCATATCTATGTTGATAATTTTTTTTCAATTACTTTCTTTCTCCTTTTTTATTTCTAATTTTTTTAAATTTTCTATTGGGACGTCCGAAGAATGTGGTTAGATATAACACAAAGCCACATTATGGGAAACAATATTTAGAAAATCTAAAAGTTTTTTTTAGAGTGTTGTATTATTTTAAAATGAGCAACGCTAGGGTGAGTAAATATTTAAGGCTTTTGGTGAGAACTGAAACTGAGACCTATTTAATTTCAAAATTAACTGAAACTCTTAGGTTCTCAAAATCTAAATTAATTATTTTTTATTTTCAGCTTAATATTTTGTATTAGTCACTTAGTTTAATAAATTGGTTGCATATATCAATTCTTTCTATATTCTTCATGTTTAAATTATAACATGACAGTTTAATAATGTTCTTCATTTCTTTCTTTATTTGGTTCTATTTACATTTCTCTATTCTAAGCCTTGTTCTTCCTTCTTACCAACCTTTGACATTTAACCCTAGTTCTCTCTCTTAAGAATCCTCATGCAAGTGGGTTTACATTAAGCAAATATTACACAACAAGCAAAATAAAATCCAAGAAGGAAGCAGAACATCAACATAAGGATGCATGCCTGATCAATGGACTAGGGCAAGTGGCTGTCTTGGCAGCTACTGAAAGTTGAGCGACTCACCTTATTATCTCAAGATTTTACTAAACGACCTAGAGATTGACCCTGTCCTTCATTCTGGTCCCATCTCGCTCCTTTTTATAACAAAGTAGATGGTGTAGCTACGCCTGATTAAGCTTAATCTAACTCTTCATTTATCTAAAAAAAAACCCAAATTAATTGAATATGAATGGATGAATGGATTTCATCGTACAATCAAAGGATGTTTTAAAACTGTTCTTTTAAATTTGGTTTACAATTCATGAATAGCTTTTGCGTGGGATATTAATAACCACCAAATCTTCCTTAATTTAAAATGGTGGGGCATGTAGTATTAGAGTCCTACACGATCATGACTCTTCATGAGAGGACTCTAATATGTAGAGAGTCTTAGAGACCAATCCAATCCTAAGAAGATGAACCCTTGCACACCACAGCTAGCAGCCAATATCTTTGTTAAAATTGTCCCAGAAAACAATATATATTAAAACTCATCCAAGAAACATATTAAAAAAACGCGTTTTGGTTGAGATCAGAAGCTATTTTCCTTCCTACTTCCTTTTAAAAATAAGATAATACAAAGCATTGCCAGTGCATAGCCATGAAAATCCAAAATAGTCAATGACTTTTGCAATATGAACAAGAAAGAAAAAAACTTATGCAGTGTTATTTTCTGTCTTGAACATGTGAATGTCAGAACTACTTTAGTTATCCAAAAGCCATTTTTCCCCAATGGAAATGAGATATAGTCAAGGTTTTCATCGTTTAATTTCACAATATCTTATGCTATAAATTACCATTTACACTAGAATGAAGAGTAATCAATACCCATATAAATTTCAAGCCCTCTCCCCAAATATCATATACCTCAGAGAGCAACCCAAAGAGCAAAAAATTATTTTTGATTCTGCCAAATGAGGAGTCCATATCTCAATATAGCCCTCTGGAGCTTCTTCTGTCTCTTCTTCTCTAGACCCTCTCACCAAACCTCCCCACCTCTCCCAAACCCTAGGCTTTTAAATGCCTACATAGCTCTCCAAGCATGGAAACATGAAATTCAATCTGATCCAAAGAACTTCACTTCAAACTGGTGTGGCCCGAACGTTTGCGACTTCACCGGTGTGTACTGTGCACCAGCCCCAGATGATCCTCATATAGCAACAGTTGCTGGAATTGACTTGAATCATGCCGACATCGCTGGTTCCTTGCCGGAAGAGCTCGGCCTCCTTACCGACCTCGCGCTCTTTCACATCAACTCCAATAGCTTCACTGGAACCATCCCAGGTAGCTTCCAAAATCTCCACCTCCTTTATGAGCTAGATGTCAGTAATAATCGATTCACTGGCCAATTTCCCTGTGTTATTCTTTGCCTCCCCTCACTCAGATATCTGGACATAAGATACAATGATTTCGAAGGCTCCGTCCCCGACCGCCTCTTCGACATGAAACTCGATGCAATCTTCTTAAACAATAATAGATTTCGATTCACCATACCCAGAAACATTGATAATTCTCCTGTTTCTGTACTTGTCTTGGCAAATAACGACATTAACTGTTGCTTGCCTTCAAGTTTGGCTAAAATGGGGGGAACGCTAAACGAGATTATTCTCATGAATACTGGTCTAACTGGGTGTTTGCCCCCAGAGATTGGGTTGTTAAAGAACTTAACGGTTTTTGACGTCAGCTTTAATAAGCTGGTAGGACCCTTACCGGAAACAATGGGGAAGATGAAGAGCTTGGAGCAGCTGAATGTTGCACATAACAAACTCTCCGGGTATATTCCGGCGAGTATATGCTCATTGCCGAACTTGGATAACTTCACGTATTCCTATAATTACTTATGCGGCGAACCGCCTAGCTGTCTCGAGCTACTGGGGAAGGACGACAGGAAGAATTGTATACCGGGTCGGCCTTTGCAGCGGTCAGCGGAGGAATGTGCATCATTCCTTGCACATCCAGTTAATTGTGATGCTTTTGCCTGTTCATAAACCACCACCGCCGCCACCACCACCACCACCGCCACCGCCTGCAGTCCATTACTATAATCCATGACCGTTGTACTGATGGGAAGTCATTCTCTTGTTTAGTTTTTCTTTTGAAAACTAGGAAATTAGTACCCAAATTATATTGTATGTACCAATGATCAATTCATGGTGTTTTTGGTGAGGAATAATATTAATATAGGGGTGGGATGAATGCTTTTGATTAGAAGATATAAGCAATTGAGACCCTATGCTCGTTGGGCAACCCAATACCATTCTTGTGAAGACGTGTGATCCTAGGGAATCATAGAACACCCTATAGTTTCCATTACTTGTTAATCCCGGAAAAGCTTTCTCAAGTTATTTTACTTGAAGTACCTTTCTTGAAAGAACCATACAGTTCCATCGATTCAAGTAATATTACTTGAATTAAGTTATTTTATTGGACTTTGTTACTGAGACCGCATTAGGGCCGAGACCTCCGAGACCTCGCGCATGTACGCGAGATTTCAGGTGGGGCCCATCATCACATGGTAGGCCCTACCTGAAATCCCGCGCATGTGCGCGAGGTCTCGGCCCTTATGCGGTCTCAAAAGCATTTCCCTATTTTATTTGATGAAGTTTACGAGCTCAACAATTAATGAAGACTCTAGGGCATCCCAAATTTTGTGATGTTCTAGGATCGCATCTTCTCATGATCAATTTAATAGTCTCAATTGCCTATGAGCGTAAATTTTCAGTAGCATTAATTCTTGTTTTAGAATGTTATGCTCCTTGTTTTGAACCCTTACCCCATGTTTGGTTGCCAGGAAAACGGATGCAACATAGAAAATTAGAAATAAAATAAAGTTGTATGATAATGATAATGGGTTGCCCGGGTCTCGAACCCAGAACTAGTTGGATGGAGTAAATAATTTTGGAGCGTGAAGTGCAATTGTATCAATTTGTTTTAGGGATCAATATTAATATTATTAATTAGAATAATTTATGGTTGGCTTGGTTGGACCAATAAAATAAAGTATCTAGGCTCCGTTAAGAAAATACATAATATTATATTATAACAATTATATTCTAATTTAAAATTATATTATATTTATAGAATTACATTATATTATATAAATTATAAATATATTTATAATTTGTATAATTTATAATTAAAATTAATCCCATGGAGCTAAGGTCAAATATATGAAAGAAAGAATTGTTTCCACGACTTTACCGTATGGCAATTCTACTCCCTTTAATCCCTCTTTGATGACCAAATATCTTTCCAGCGTTACATGAATCCAATTTTCATTTCATTCTCCTAATAAGTACCAATACATGGAGGAGTGGTCCCTTTTCTATGGCAAAAACCAAATTTTTTCTTCTTCTCTGTTTTTAAACGGTTATAAATCAATTTCAAACAGCTATCATGTGGCCCAGTCAAAGAGGTCACGTGTATGTCAAGAGAGTGTATCTCACTCACTTGAAGTCCTCACAAGTGACACCTTCTATACGACCAAGTCAGGAGGTTGTGTGTGACTCAAAAGGTGCATCAATATTGATAAAAAAAAAAGAAGGGAAATGCTTTTGAGACCGCGGAAGGGCTGAGACCACCGAGACTGTGCATCCATGCACGAGATTTCAGGTGGGGCCTGCCATGTGACCGTAGGCCCCATGCTCGGTCTCAGTGGTCTCGGCCCTTTCACGGTCTCAGTAGTAAAGTCCTAAAAAAAACAAAAAACGTGTATAAATATTGCACCCTCAAAAACATTATGAGTGACACCTTCCATGTGATCAAGTCAAGAGAATCACTTGTAATTAATTCAAAGGTGTATTCTCACTCAGGTACTTGTGGTTGATGAAGATTTCAGATGCCCTGCAGGTCTAATCCCATAGGAACAAAGGTTGCCAGGGATGCCTTACTCGAGAGTAATCGTTTACCCAGCTGGGAGGCTATTAACGATGTGAAAGCTAGACTTTTTCAGTTTGGACGGTGATGGAGATAAGAAGATGGCCCCACGGTACCTCTAATGGAAGAGACTGCAGTCACCATTGGCCGATCGGTCTGGTGGCAGAAGGCGACTACTCTTTGTCTTGCTGGTCCCACATTTTCTCATGTGAAAAATAAATAGAGATTAACTATGAACAGAGCTCGGTTGAACAGATTGGAGCAACCCAAAAACTGTCTCGGAAAGAGATTAATTATGAACACGAGCTCTAGTTGAACCTATAACTGGAACAATCCAAAATATGTCAGGAAGTGGTGGTTTGGTAAGTACAAACACAAAAGGCTATTTTTTTAGAGTCTTAATAGGAGCTGGAGCTTCGTTTCGCCATGTTGAAGCGGAGGTCCTCCCCTTTTGCATTGAACTGATGGCAGTTCTGGAATTTTGAGGAAACAAAAACATCACATGCTTTTCTAACAATTTCATAACTGCCACCTAACAATGCATTGAAATGGGGAGCTCCCCTTCACGTGTGTAAGTAGAGCTCCGATCATATTTAAACACTATTTTTTTTTGTAACTACCCTTTTCAAGGCATTTTTTGGGTTGTTCTGATTGTCTATTCAACGAGAGCTTTGTTCATAGTTAAGGGAGCTCTGTTCATAGTTAATCTCAAAATAAATATAAAAATTTGGAAAGGATCCTTGTAGTCCAAGTCCAAAAATTAGGTCCTAAACCCAATTCAATGGATACAGAACGGAGACCTTTTTCTTCTCACTCCTATTAATGACGGCAAATGATTTACTTTGGTGGATGCCTGAGCGCTCGAGCATCCACAACTCATAGGGCACCTCATGATGATTTGGAGAAGTCATTTCATTTTCTTCCCATGATTTTGACTTTTCCCCACTTGATATCTTCCCCCTTTATTATCGCAAGGTGCCCCATGAGTTGTGGATGCCCGAGCGCCCCAGCTCGAGTGTCTACCAGAGCTAATCTTTTGCCAAATGACTTGTTTTCAGTACTGATAATTTCACTGCTGTCACATAGATTAGGGTCAAGAATTAAGGTCTTCTACCCCAATCTACTAACCAACGGTAACTGGGATTGCCGCCTAACTGTATTCGGGTACCAAAAGTAAAGAAACTAGGTCACTATCCTAAGAGGAAATCCAAAGGATCCTTACCGGGGTCCAAGGTCATAATCCTTGGGCCCATGGCCATTACATCACGCCTCTCCACTAAATCAAATCATTGAAGGACACGAGAAGAGAAAAGGATCCCACATGCACCCATTGGAGTCGTACCCTAATTATTGGACCTTAGTCTATACTGTCACGATTTTTTACCACGTGTATATGTCAAATGTGGTCAATTTGACGAAGATCTCACAGTCTGTTAATCATGGGCTCTACATTAGCTTGCAACCGGATGCAGATGCAGTATCCACAATGCACTCTCCATCAGACGGCTCTAATTGAGGCTACCCCAAACACAATAATGAGTGTGCTTGTGCAGTCGAGGAGGATAGGTGTGGCGTTCGTGAGAGATCAGTTGGGTTCGGGTAGGCCCGGTCCCGGCAAGGCCTGATTAATAAACGGGTCGGGTCACCAACTAGCCCGCTTATTAATTTGATCGGGTCAGATCAGCTGCCTTCGGAATTAAGAGATAAATGACTTAATTTTAGGGTTTTAAATAAATGGGCCTTACACCATGGCTTTGTCCCAGTGGTAGTGTATCCCTTGCTTTGGGGGGAGGTACTGGATTCCATTCCCTAGAGGGTGGGAGTTTGTATATACTCTCCACCCGCCCACTGACTTAACACTTAACCGGTGTTGCGGTTGTGGCCTAAACATATATCTCGAACCAAAAATAAAATAAAATAAATAAATAAATGGGCCTTGTTAGACCGGGCCAAACCCTATAAAAATTAATCTAAAATGGACATGAGTCTATGACCCCAACTCAAGCCCACCCAACTATTTAATCGGGCCCAAATCAGGCTGGGTTGTGGGCTACTATAGTAGTGCAAGGGAATGATGAAGGCTTCCCTATTTCCTTCCACTAGTAGAATGGCCACTGACATAGATAGCCAATTAGATTAGAATTTAGATAAGCCAGGATTGGGAATCTAGTCATGGAAAGGACCGAATATACTTTGGGCTAGCCCGTTGACACTGGAGAAGAAGGTTTACTTAAATTGGGGCCCATTAAACTGATAGGAGGCAAAGGAGTACCGGGACTTCCATTTATAGATTAAAATAAAAACGTAAAAACAAGTGCTTGTAGTCAAATCTCTCTACTCTCCACCAATAAGGCAAATAAATAACAGATCCAAAACCGGCGAGAGAGAGAGAGAGAGACCCTTCTCTCTAACTCCGCTCCCTGTAACAAAGCCTTTGGAGGTGAGGGGTGTTTCTGTAGTTTTTCAAAGATGGTGGGAGCAGCAGAGGAAGCCGAGTTGAACAATCTTGAAAACCAGGTCGATAATGGCGGAGGAGGGGCTTGGGAGTATCTCTGCCTCGTTCGGAAGCTTAAGGTTCGGCGTTCGGATAAGGTTTTGAAGCACGGGTTTGCGATCTTAAACGACTCCAAAAAGAGATCAAAACTCGGTGGAGAGGGTGAGTTTTCGTTGTCTCTTGTTTACTTCTTTTTGGGTTCTGGAAAGGTGGAAACTGGATTTAATTTTGGTTCCCAGGATTACACTCCAAGGAAATTGGACTTTGAATTTTGTATCTGGCTATTGATAATTGATACACCTTTTTTTTTTTTTTTTGTAGAATTGATATTTGAGAATTTTATGTATCTTTTCTCGGAGGATCTATTAGAATTATTGGCTGTGATAGCCATTTAGTTTAATCATCAAGAAGGGATCCAAAACCCTTTGACCAGATAGTGTAACGACAGCCATAAAGGCGTCGGTTATAGATAGCCATAATGACATCGGTTAGGGGTGATTCTCTCTATATAAGAGAGAATAGAGTATACAAAAATACACTCTCAGATGAGCTTTTATCACCCGGATCTGGCTCAAGGGGGTCGATCATGAGCCGTTGGTTTACATCCACTGTCGCTCTTCTCGATGATTTGGATCAACGATCCTACAAAATTCTTACAATTGGTATCAGAGCAAGGTTAAAAGATGCGAGGAATAGCTAATTTTGGTTGCCACCAAGCTGCAATGAAATATGTGCCAGTTTGATAGAAAATACCATCAGTCAAACAGAGCCTCAGTAATGATCAAATCTGGTCATGATACGCAGATCCATGGACCCGAGGTGCTGCTTGGGCGTATGGATGTCTTTGGTGGAAACAACCATGAAGGTGGCTGCTTTTCAAGCCATTCTACGATAGTGTCTTCATGCTTGCCACAAATCCACATCACCAACATCAATGTCTTCTTTACCTGGGAGAATCGTGGACACTAATGGGCATGTGGGGTTATTGGATGGATCCCCACTAACAGATCAAGGACTTGATCGTGGTCATCTTTGCCTACTATCAATGCGAGTGAGGACAGTATCCAGACGGGAGTAGAGACATACAGAGAGCATTGAATGGGGTGGTGGAGGACTATTGTTTGGCACTTCGTTGGATTCATGCTCAATTTAGCTGCAATGCGAACATGAATTTCATCTCATGTGGTTTTCTGCACAAGAGATACAAACCATATCATCACCGCCAGGACGATCCTGTAGGCATGATCTGCAAATAGGCCAGACCGAATTCCGATGCTGAATATGCTATGGAGATATGAAGGTTGCTGCCAAATCCTTTGCATCTGGAGCAAACAGTGCGGGGGCGACATTTACAGCTGTTTGCACGCTGCTAGATATTTAAAAGGGCCATTACTTTATGGTTGTGGCCCATCACCCTTGTAGTGCTAATGACGCTCATGACAATGAGAAAGTGTAGGAGTTGATAAAAACGGATGGATGGAGAGAAGTATTAATTTTTTTTTTTAATAGTGTTGAGCGCTTAGATGTTTCGAAAACATGAGGTTGAAGAACGACAAAAGAGGCTTGAAGATAAGGATTAGAGATATTCTTAGAGTGTCAGGCATCTACATCCATTGGTATGTATGGCTTTATTATCAAATGCTGGTTTTAAATAAGTAGAATCTCTTTGATTGCGACACTAGTTAACCCATCAAGCCTAGTCGATTCAGCCAAGCTATGAACCGTATACAAGTGCATACACAACCCGACCATGTTTAGATATGATGTAAAGAATACACAAAAGCAATGTGTATTGTTGCACATCTTCTGCAATATTGCAGTGGATATAACTCTGATTTTAGATTTGTTTGAACTGGCGTTCTCCGGAAATTATGGCAAACACAAAAAGGATAGGTTGTGGTCCAAAAATGATGTGGCGCACAAACACGCATTGGTAATACTAACCAATGAACAGTCAGATTTCTAGAACTCAAACTCTTTAAATTATCTGTTGATTATTTGCGATATTACATGCTATGTTATATAGTCATATTGATATTTATGACTAGATAAAGTACACTAGTGTTAAATTATTAAACACAAGTACACAACTTAGGGTGTACAAGAAATATAGTATATAATATTGGTTTAAGAAGCTATAACCTTAGCTTGATTCATGTTAATTGATAATTAGCAGATAAGATTAGCATGTGGCTAATATACTGTCCTTGTAGACATGTGTAGAATAGTGGGAGCATAATTGTACATTGTAGTACTCCTGATTCAAATTAAATTGACTATTAAATTATCTATGAGTAAAAGATATTGACGATGATCAATACATATATGTATGATGGAGGGACACAAACGATAATGTAAAATAACTTCATACTTTAATAGATAATTACTATACGAATTCAAGTAATGAAATTATTGAATCATCAGAACTACTTCGATATTTTGTTTTTAGTTCCTATCCATGGAGTCTTTGTCAATCCATACAGCTCTAGTTCTTCCATTTCTTTGTTCCGAACCATTCTTTGAATTCTTTGTTCTTTTGAGTCTGTATACTTGATTTCATCTATTTATTCATTCAATCCACAGTCATAGACGAAACGGAAAGACTTGGATTAATCCTAGAATATGAAATGAATGATAGTCATATGTTTGAAAGGTAAGCATGATGGAAAAGCTCGTATTATAGCGTGGGATACCCCATGGCTTAGAAATCAAAATGCAAGTATGAAGAGTGAACCCGTTAGTTTAACGTGGAAAAACCTCATGACTTGATAATGGAAAGCGTGATGGAAAATTGTATGCATTGCATTAAAGAACCTTATGGCTAATTGATACATCTATGATGGATAAACCCATTGTAGAGCGTGGAAAAGAACTCATAGATTGATGATTAATACGTGTATCTGCAAATGTCGACATAAATAGAAAAACATTTTGGAAGAACCCACAGGTTAGCGTGGAAAACCAAATGGCTTAGTACTTAGTTAAGCATTTTGGGAGAACCCGTAGAATAGCATGGAAAAACCAAATGGCTTAATGCTCATAGAAGCATTTTTTTGAAAAAAACTCAGATAAGTATTTTGGGAGAACTGACAAGTTAGCGTGGAAAAACCAAATGGTTTAGTGGTCCGAAAAAGAATTTTAGGAGAACTCGCAGGATGGCGAGGAAAAACAAATTGCTTAAATGGTCAGAAAAGCATGTTAGGAGAATCCGCAGGTTAGCGTGGAAAACCAAAGTGCTTAGTTGTTAGCCTTTGTAAAGTAAGACCATAAATATGAGTCAAGAGGAAAAACTTGTTAGGTAAGCATAACTCTACTTGAGATATGAAAATGATGATCAAGGGGATAACCTGGACAAAATAAAAGTTGATATTTGGTTATAAGTTTACCCTTTGAGAGGTTGTAGAATACCAAGAAATAAACTTCTATCAAAGCAAATTAACCATAATATGGTATTGCTTGAGAAGTCATCATCTGGTGAAAACACTTTATTGATAAATTGAAGTTGATAAAGACCGATGGATCCATAAAATTTATACTCCGAGAATCGAGCCGACATTAATATGCTAATAAAAGTATAACAATGTGTCAGAGATGTGGTTGAAAAAGAGAATTTTATATTCTCTAGATCCCATCGTCTGAAATGATTGTTGTTAAATCATTAACGAAGAAAATGTCTGTTGGACATATTTGTTAAATAAGATTATGGTAAATGTTATACAAAATGGCTCTTAAGCCAAGTGGGAGTATTCGAATTATTGGCCGTAATAGCCATTTAGTTTAATCATCAAGAAGAGATCCTAAACCCTTGACTAGATAGTGTAACGACAGCCATAAAGGCGTCAGTTATAGATAGCCATAATGGCATCGGTTACGGGTGATTTTCTCTATATAAGAGAAAATAGAGTATGCAAAAAGACACTCTTAGATAAGCTTCTATCACCTGGATCTGGCTCAAGGGGGTCGATCATGAGCCGTTGGCTTACATCCATGGTCACTCTTCTCCATGATTTGGATCAACGATCCTACGAAATTTTTACATGATCATGTTAGAATCTGAAATAATTTGGATAACATGTCTGGGTTTGTTTCCCTGGCGTGTTTTAAGAACTGGGTATCTATAATTGTCTTCACTTTTTCTACATTGATGGAACTGAGAGTTGGTCCTTTGTTTATGGAAATGGCTATCCTTTCAAGATGCAATATTTCGTTTGTAATCTCCTTTTGGATGTTTGAGAATTCAGCGGAGGATTCTTAGCTCATTTGGTTGTTTTCCACATGATTATTTGAAATTTAATATCTCAAATTGTAAATTACTTGATTATTATGTGTATTTGCTGCTAAATCAAAACTTTGTTTTTGGGCTTTGTTGCATTGCATTATTTAATTTTCAGCGTTTTGCATAAAGTTTGAAATTCAATAGTGATCTCATGTGTCAGGTAATTTAAATTGTTGGCAAGTCAATGATTTATAAGGCATTAGTTATGATATTGATCTATTCGTAATGAGTAAGGGGCGTAGAATAATGTCTCAAATGTTATTATTCAAACTGTTGGTAAGTCAAAACAACTTTCGACTGATTAAATTTGTAAGAGATTGGGTGCAAAGTTGATCTACGCTGGAACCGGTGATAAGGTTACTTAGGCAACTTTGGTCAAGATACCATTTTCTGCCGGCTATGTTCTCAATCAGCCTGAGTTTGATATTAAATGGTAGATTCTTTTAGTATTTGTTTTGGATATCTTTTTAATTTTTTCTAGATGTCAAGTTCTGTTTTACATCTTTATTTCTATCTTTTCGACAAAACTGTAAGTTCAAACTAGTGGTATGTGTTTCTTGGCAGAATGGACTCTTTATGAGCAGGTGGCTATTGCAGCTATGGACTGCCAATGCCTAGAAGTTGCAAAGGTAAAATCCCCATTATTTTCAATGATTTGTTTTTATTTCAGAATAGATTTTTAATCTCTCCTTTTAGATGCTTTGACATTTTCAGTTGTTTATCTGAAATTGGAATTCTCATCCCTCTAATTTGAACACATACATATCGTTAAAACCCATATTCCTGCTAAAATAACACTAGGTTTACGTGGATATATATATGTTTTTCAGATGCAATGTGCTCGATAATTTTCTTTGCTGTATATGCATCTCTTTGTCATATTACATGTACATATGTGCAGATGAATAATTAGTGGGTGAATATTTTCTTATACAGATGAGTCAAAATGAACAATCTGGCTTGTATCCCGCACTGTGTTATTCCATTCTCGAGTTTGTATGGGAAATGACTAGGTTTTACACTTTCTGTTTTAAAATTGTTCCCTTCAACCCAATGCATTTAGTCAATTGTATCGTTTTGTACAAAAAAAAAAAAAACTGCTAACGAGGAATTAAAAAATCATTACAATTTACAAATAAGTACACAGACACGCATATAAATATATAATACTCAAAATAGCTAGAGTAACCTTTATTTGGTTGGTTTGTCACTTAGGCAACGTTGGTAATGCTTTGACGTATTTAACCCAGCCTAGCATTATGAACATTACTATTATTCCTTGAACTGGACAATGATGTTTCAATCACACCGCCGACACAAATTTTGCGATTAGCAAATAGATCATGAAATAAGAGATAACAAATATTTATTTATTTTGAAGATAGTACAACTCTCAAGAATCCTCTTATTAACAATCAGAATTTTCTAAAATAGAAGATGAGGGCCAAAGCGTAATCTCGATCTTTGTGTGTTGATGTAACTTTTTCTTTCTTCCGGACTTCGTGCTTGATCGACTAGAAAGTGATTCTGGAGGAGAACTGACTTCTTTATAGCTTTGTCTTATTTGGAATACTTTGATTTTCTTAATCAGCACTACTTCACTTGTATTTCTTGATCTGCACCGCTTCATTTGTTTTTTTTTATCTACACTGCTTCTATTGATGATTCCTTTGAATCCTTTTTCTGGATTTCTTAATCAATCCCCAATCTCTAGCTTTGAGTCTTATTATAGATTTTTTGAGATAAGGATCCCAAGAGTCCCATTCTATTTCGTGGTTTAAGAGACTTAGGAGACTTTGATGGGTCCTACCCATTCTCTTAGGTATTGAGTCTACACTCAGGCTTCTTATGTTGATGAATCGACCTATTTATTGAGAGTGTATGACCCATCTACTTTAGATTTAGATTTGATTTTGGGGTTATGGGCTTTCTCTTCGTGCCCAGACCTGGGCTGTAGGAGGCCCATGCCTTTTCGTTAGGCCCAATTTAAATATGTATGGCCTTTTTCATGATCTTAGGCCTTTTGTACAATTTTACGGGTGTATAGGGACGTTTGTGTAAAATTAAGAAATGTTAGGGTTCTACAAATTGCCCCCTTAAGGGTGTGGCGACTGTACTTGGAGTGTAGTTAGTGTGACCCTTGATTTGGTGTTTGATTTGGACTTAAGTTCCCACCATTGACTGGTATTTGACTTGAACTTAGTTTCCTACCTTTGATCTTTGACTTGGGTTTAATTTCTTTGGTTTCTGATTTGGGTTTGGGGTTCTTATAAAAAGATAACCGAAACAAGTTCCAAGGAGGCAAACACACACAAAGGACAAGGAGCAAGCTCCTAATAGGACAAAGAAACACTTTTTTGTCTTCTACAAATAAGAAGAGACTCAACAATTCTTTCTGTAATCTTGGAGTTTGAAGACACACATAGCCCGTTGGAGAAACCTTTTTTTTGCAGTCTTGCAATTTGAAGATACACAATGAACTTGTGGAGAAACCCTGAAGTTTGAAGACACACAAAGAACCGATCAAGAATCCCCTGCTAGTCTTTGGAGACACGCCGAGAGCGGAGAACCTCTTGTTGTTGCTAGCCGTTGTAGAGAAGAGGAGAGCCCAATCAAGAATCTCCTACTAGTCTTTGGAGACACGCCGAGAGCGGAGAACCATTTGCTATTACTAGCTGTTGTAGACAAGAGGAGTACTTGATCAAGAATCCCTTGCTAGTCATTAGAGACACACCAAGAGCGGAGAACCTCCCGTTGACCATTGGAGACAGCCGAGAACCCGATCAAGAATCCCTTGCTACCCATTGGTTAGTATCAATTCGTGTTTGCTTTTGCCCCATTACTGGTACTGTATTTTGTTGTTTTCTTGCAAGTTCTTTTATCCATCAGCAGCCCAATCAATATGTTAGCAAGGTGTAGCCGATTTTTCATTAGCCTTTGAATTCTGCAGAGGTTTTGTTCTTATGAGCATCAGAGCAAACGTCCAAAAGTGAGTTTGATCCTTGCGGTCCCTGAATTTGTGCGTTTAGGTACTAAGTACCCCATCTATTGGGTATAACTACTCATTATCAACAAGGGTCCATACTTGAGTGTATATAAGTGTTGATCACACAGTTGCTCTTACTTGATTGCATGATTACTTGTTCTTCTTAGCATCTATCTGCTTGGGATAGATGCAAAGAATACAAGCTTATCGCCAAAACTTGTTTCATTATTGGAATCCTTTTTAAGGAATCAAAAAATGAATAAACCTTAGTTCCATAGATATGGAGACCCTAATTGAGTATCCCCTTGCTGTTGATATGCCACCAACCGTCTCTACTAGCTGCCATGCATCATACCTGTGTTCCAAATTGCCCAAAACCCGTGTTAGCACAGAAGATTCAAGAGCGCCTTACTCGATGGGGACCTAACATCAGCATTCAGGGTGATATCTAGTATCTCAGTGGTTTATGGGACTAGAGTATTGAGACATATGATAAGATGTGGCGCAAGACAAAGATTAGCCACCTTGCGAGAGTCATTCGTGCGGTGAATGATGATTACAACTAATAGGATGTACAATGCTTTGTGTGAAGTTTAGTGTCCTGAAACCAACACTTTCGTTATTAGTCGCAACGAAATTGGGATTTCAGTGTGGGAGATGGAGTTGATATTTGGGCACTCGGTTGTAGGAGAGTAATATGAGGAGATTATTCCTAGCTTTGATGAGTTGATGGGTTTTGTTGACTTTGTTGGTTTTCCGAAGGCCTATCAATACTTGTTCAAAGCCTACGCATCGATTGCACTGGAGAAGAAAAGTAGTGAAGTGAAGTACTCTGTTTGGGTTGATTTTTGATATATCAAAGCTAAGCCCTCATCTTATCCAAGAGTATAAGGACTTAAAGAGGGGTTTCTCCGTCGACAAGAAAGGTAAATCTCACCCTATAAAGGCGTGAAGACTATTTCCCTTGAAACCGGCAATGTCAAAGAAGCAACAACAAGGTGAAGAGATCTCATTCCTTGGGCTCAATTTTCCTACTGACATGCAGACAGAGGATGAGGCCATGATAGCTTCTTACCTATCCTTATGGTTGTGCTATTTCATCTTTCCTTATAGTGGCAATGACATGCTTCAACCTGAGACTTTTAAAACAATAATGTTGATGGCCAGTGAAACAATGTTTAGCTTTGTGCCTCCTTTTTTTAGCATGTCTATATCGGGGTTTGTCCAACACCTACTAGGGTATGAAATTATAAAAGGAGGTGGGATTCTCGACATCATATTTTTCCTCTTCACTACTTACACGGTTGGGTGGGGCTCCAATTTCCTCGCCGAGTATTTGCCAACATAGACACTTCATTTCCGTATCTACCATGCATATATGGTATATTTAATGCCTATTTCTCTTGGGAAGACAAAGTTATAGACGGATGTGATATCATCCGTACCATGCAAGGAAAAATTACTTGGATACGTAAGGAAAAACTTGGATATCTTGTATAAAACTTCTTTTCATAATATTAAAACTCGGTGAGTCGACTCGAAACTTGGCCAAGTCGATTCGACTCGGCCAGGTTTCGAGTCGAGTTTGAGGTAAAACTCGGTTTTGACATTGAAAACCGAGTAACTTGCCCTGACTCTCCCGAGTTTTGTACTTTTTTTGTTAAAACAAAAAATCGAATAAATCGGCCTACCCAAGTGACCAAATTATGTTTTTTTCTTTTTTTTAACACCCCACCCACTCTTAAGTATAAATACGAAACAAAAGGGAGTGATTAGTATATATTGAATGTGATTAGTATATATTGAATTATATATTTTTTATTTTAGGCATGGTTTATTATTAATTTGAATTTATACCATATATGTAGTATTAGAAAAATATTATATATGTCCGAGTTTTAAGTGTCATTACTCGGACGTGTTTTGCCTGAGTTGACTCTACTTAGCAAGTTTCCGAGTCGAGTCGAGTTTTCGGGTTTTAAAACATTGTTTCTTTTAATGCAAATATAAGCTAAAAACAAACTAAATGAAAGCCTCCAACTATGTTTATAAGCATTCATATTAGACTTAAGAATTTTATAACTTAAAAAAGCGTGTGTGCTGATAAAAAAAAACTATAGTCAATTAGGCAAGTATAAGAAATACACTCTAAATATTAAAACCTTCCAATCAATGAATCAAATAAGAATGTAGTGAATTACAACCATAAATTATAAGCCTGAAATTAAGTCTTTATATGTTGAATTGATACATTGTTAGTTGACTTTTTAACTATGCAGATGAAAATATTTTTGAAGAATAAAATATATGACTTTTTTTTACCGATTTTGGGTTTTATTGAATTACAACCATAAATTATAAGTTTAAATGGAAGTCTTTATATGTTGAATTGATATATTGTTAGTTGACTTTTTGACCGTGTAAATTAAAATATTTTTGAAGAATAAAATATAGTTTATTAACATCTAGTGGCATCTACAAGACTCGTCAAAGGGATTAGAGTACCTCGAAACCCACTGACGGAAACCTGACTGACGAGCAAAATTATGTAGACTATACATCTCAACATCATAAATTTCCCCATGTCTGAATACAATGAACTCGGGCCAACAACTAATCATGAAGGCATGGGTGGTAGGTGAATGCTTTTCATCATCAACTCGCATGCTACCGTCCGAATTTGGTGGAATCAGGTCATCTGCTTGCTAAGTAAAGTCTCATGGTTGCATGGTATGGATGTTAAAATGTTCGTCTATAACTTTGTCTTCCTAAGAGAAATAGGCATTACATATACATGTACGCGTGACAGATATGGAATATAAGTGTCTATGTTGGCAAATACTCTGTGAGGAAAGTGGAGCCCCACCCAACTGTGCAAGTAGTGAAGAGGAAAAATATGATGTCGAGAATCCCACCTCCTTTTATAATTTCATACCCTAGTAGGTGTTGGACAAACCTCGATAAAGACATGCTAAAAGAGGAGGCATCAAGCTAAACGTTGTTCCACTGACCATCGGCTTTGTTGCTTTAAAAGTCTTAGGTCGAAGCATGTCATTACCACTATAAGGAAAGACAAAACAACACATCCATAAGGATAGGTAAAGGGCTATCATGGCCTCATCCTCTGTCTGCACGTTAGTAGGAAAATTGAGTCTGAGGAATGAGATCTCCACTTGTTATTGCTTCCTTGACATTGCCGGTTTAAAGGGAAATAGTCTTCACACCTTTATAGGGTGAGATTTACCTTTTTTGTTGACGGAGAAACCCCTCTTTGAGTCCTTGTACTCTTGGGTAAGATGAGGGTTTGGAAGCCGCTTAGCTTTGATATACCAAAAATCAACCCAAACGGAGTACTTCACTTCGCTACTTTTCTTCTCAAGGGCAATCGATGCGTAGGTTTTGAACAAATATTAACATGCCTTGGGCAAACCAAGGTCACCAAAGCCCATTAACTCATCAAAGCTAGGAATAATCTCCTCATATTACTCTCCTTAAATTCGAGAACCCGAATATCAGCTCCATCTCCCACAATGAAATCTCAATTTCGTCACGACCAGTAATGAAAGTGTTGGTTTCAGGACACCAGACTTCACACAAAGCTCTGTACATGCTATTAGGCCGGCTGTGCCGGCTGTAGTCATCATTCACTACACAAATGACTCTCGCAAGGTGGCTAATCACCGTCTTATGCCACATCTTATCATATGTTCAATACTCCAGTCCCAAAAACCACTGAGATACTGAATATCATCCTAGATGCCGATGTTAGGTCCCCATCGAGTAAGGCGCTCTTGAATCTTCTCCGTTAACACAAGTTTTGGGCAGTGTGGAACACGGGTATGATGCATGGCAACTAGTAGAGACAGTTGCTGGTTTGATTAACCACATCTCTTGGCAGCATATCAACGGTGAGGGGATACTCAGTTAGGGTCTCCATATCTATGGAGTCTTCTCGAGCCATGTCTTGTCTACTCAATGTGTCGGTCATTGGCTCGTGCATAATAAATTTCAACTCTTCAAATATTTTCTTTTTATTCCTGGAACACCGCGTCACCGTGATTTCTAGGAAACGAAGAATACTTCCTTTTCTAGCAAGATCTTGGGCACCATGTCACGAGCAAAGCACGTAGCTAGTCAAATCCCGTGCGACACTTGATCTATCCATCAACCAAGTCAACCTGTTCAGTCAGTTACCTAAGAAACAAGAATAAAACACACCACAATACACAAGAAAGAAGCAAAGATCAATAATATTGCATTAAGGGAAAGGTTACAAGACACTATACATGCAAAGAAAATAAAAGACACTAGGGGACCAGGTGATCAAAGATGGTGCCCACTCAAGTGAACTACCACCTCCCCTATAAGGTGGATGCTAAATCTTTTAGAAGTTATCAGAAGGAAACATCCTATATGCAGGTGGAGTCATACTCCCTTATTACAAAAATGCCACTAAGACTTTGAGGACTAAACGACCTTTCGACAAAAGATAAAAAGACACAAATAGTGCCACCACCAAGGCCATACAAACATTGCTAGCCGAATGTTCGTGACATACTCCCCCACTTGTTAAGTTGACGCCCTTGTCGACTTGTTTGCTAAGTATTTTTTCAATCTTGTTTGCGAATGGGAGAAGGGTGACGCCTAGTTCCCAACTAGCTTCGGCGTCAGATAACCATTTCCATATTACCAAATACTCCATGTGCGCAGGGCTGATTGGTGAGGCTTGGACATGACGATTCGTAACAATACGCTCAACTTTTCTTTGGGGTACGGTCGTTACGATAGCTGCAGGCAGGTTTGGAGTGTTGCAAGTGAGGTCTTCCTTATCTACATTATAAGGCTTTAACACACTAGCATGGAAGACCTGGTGATATCTGCGAAGTGACTGAGACAGTTTCACCCTGTAGGAGACTATTCCCACTTTTTCAGTGATAGGAAATGGTCCTTTGTACTTGCGAACTAAGCTTTTGTTGCCTTTACAAAAGAACTTCAAGTTATCCTGGTTTAGCTTTATCAATACTAAGTCTCTAACCTTGAACTTATCTTGCCTTCACTTTAGATCCGCAAATTTCTTCATTTTTTTAGCAGCTTTCTTAAGGTATGCTCGGGCAATGTCCGCATTCTTGTTCCACTCTTTGGCAAACTTGTAGGTGCTTGGACTGGTTCCTTGGTAACCAACATCGACTGTATAAGGCGTTAGTGGTTGTTATCCGGTTACTAGCTCGAATGGGCTCTTGTTTGACGAAAAGCTTTGTTGTAAGTTGAAGCAAAATTGAGCGACATCGAGCAAGTTCACCCAATTCTTCTGATTAGCACTGACAAACATGGTTTAAAATATCGATACGTATCGACCGATACGGGCCGATACGTATCCTATTTGGAGCTATCCGATACACTAGTACGCTGGAAAAAAAAAACTTCACTGTATCAGGCCGATACACTCGATACAGGGATTTTTCAGTTAATTTTTTTTCTCCTTCCATTTACATTAGGATCCACAATACAAACCCAATACACACAACTTACTTTCATAATATATTATTTAAGTAAATAATTTTAACTTGAATTTACTTTCATTTACTTTAGATATTAACCGATCAAAAAAAGATATTAATATATAAATAAGGTTATCCCTTGGTTATGATGCCCCAACCTAACCCTACTTATCAGGAGCCATTGGTTATGATGCCCAAGCCCAACCCTAATAATTAGGAGCCACAGGTTATGATGCTCAGTCCCAGTCTTCGATTGACAGTTATGGACAGATCACGACTTAGCAGCAGACATATGTACAAATAATCAAATATACCTGGGCATATACCGCACGATGATGACATGGACACAGTGGTGCCGTCATGTCTGAAACACTTATAATGTATCACTCTACTCAATTCCTAATCCTACAATGATAGAGTATGAGCCGGCACAAAGCTCAATGTGGTTTTGACTTCTATCATGTGTGTAACTTGATTTGTGAATACAAGGGTCTATGTATTTTCATATTTTTGATTTATGAATGCAAGTGAGATTCTATCACTTGGTTAAGTAACTATACTTTGTATTTTCATACATATTTATCAGCGCGCACGCCTTTTTTAACTTATAAGTTTGTTAACTCTCATATGTATGATTATAAATGTAGTTGGAGGTTTTCATTTAGTTTGTTTTTAGCTTATATTTGCATTAAAAGAGGTTTTATGCAAGGTATCTAAGTTTTTCCTTGCGTATCCAAGCTTTTTTTAGCGTATCCTGAATTTTTCCGCCATATCCAACCGATACGGTACCGATACGCCGATACGTATCCTCTTTTGGACTTACCGATACGGCGACCGATACCGATATTTTGAACTATGCTGACAAAGTGCCGAAGGTATTCTTCAAAGAGAGCATTAAAACACTCAGTTTGACCATCAGTCTCAGGATGACTACTTGTTGAAAAGTTGAGCTTGGTCCTAAGAAGCTTGAACAAAATCTTGACCAAAACTTTCCCGTGAATCTTGAGTCCCTGTCGCTCACAATGTTTTGAGGCACCCCCCAGTATTTCACCACATTTTTCATGAATAAGTAAGCTGCTTCCTCTGCTGAACAATGTAATGGTGAGGGAATGAAAGTAACATACTTTGAGAACTGTCGATCATCACCAGGATCAACCCAAACTCCCCCTACTTTTAGCAAGGCCGAGATGAAGTCCCTAGAGACACTCTCCCATGGTATTCTAGGGATAGATAATGGCTCCAAGAGCCCAAGAGGCCTATTCCTTTTTACCTTATCTTGTTAGCACACAAGACAAGTTTTCACATATTCTGCAACATCATCTCGTATACGTGGCCAGTAGTAACCCCATTCCAGCAAGGCAAAGGTGCGGCGCCATCCCTGATGGTTTGCCCAAAGAGTGTCATGACACTCTCTTATAAGATCATTCCTTAAGTCCCTCATCCGTATGATAAAGATGAGACTTTCTTTTGTATAAAAAAGTCCATCGTTGATCCAGAAGTGACGAGTCTTGTCACTTTCAATTAGTGGCCAAATTACCTTAGCCTGGTGATCGGTCTTCAACCCTTTACGGATATTGTCGTGCAAGGTAGACTGCACCCGTTGCACACTTCTATGCATTACCTTCTTTAGGGTTGGCAAGTTCTACTTTGTGACTTAAGGCATCGACAACATTGTTATATCAACCCGGCTTGTATTATAGCTCAAAGTCGAATTCCGCTAGCAACTCTTGTTAGCGCGCTTGCTTGGATGTTAGCTTCTTCTGTGTCATGAAATGAGACACAGCAACATTGTCGGCCTTCACCACAAATTTTGATCCAAGTAAGTAATGCCTCTACACCCGAAGACAATGCACCACTGCTAACAACTCTTTCTCTTGAGTTGTGTAGTGACGCTCTGTTTCAGATAGCTTCCGGCTCTCATAAGTAACCGGATGTTCTTCTTGCACCAAGACTCTAATAGCATTGTCAGACGCATCAGTCTGTACTTCAAAAGGCTTCACCAAGTCTGGCAGTGCAGGAACAGGATGTTGGGCCACGGTAAGCTTTAGTCTCTCGAAAGCCTCCTGACATTCCCTTGACCATACCTATGAATGCTCCTTCTTAAGTAGGTCAGTCAATGGTGCTGCTGTTGCTGAGTAGCCTTTAATGAACTTACGGTAGTAGTTCACAAGGCTTAGGAAGGATCACAGCTAAGTGGTAATCGTAGGTGGCTTCCACTCTTGGATGGATCAAATCTTCTCCTCTTCCATTCTCACTTGTCCCTCGCCCAAAACGTGGTCAAAGAAACTGATGCGCTCTTGTGCAAATGAGCACTTCTCCTTCTTGACATATAAATTGTTTTCCTTTAGCAAGGCCAACACCTTGTGCAAGTGTTTGACGTGCTCCTCAAGAGTCGAGCTATACACAACGATATCATCCAAATAGACCACCACGAACTTGTCGAGGAACTCATGGAATATCTGGTTCATTAGTGTTGAGAAGGTAGCTGGTGCGTTGGTAAGCCCGAAAGACATAACCATGAACTCGAATGCGCCGTATCTCGTCACACAAGTTGTCTTAGGTTTGTCGTTTTTCGCGATGTGAACCTGATAGTAGCCTGATCGTAAATCAAGCTTACTGAAGTACTTAATTGTCCCAAGTTGGTTGAACAAATCAGCAATCAACAGGATGAGATACTTGTTCCGCACGGTCAACTTGTTCAATGCTCGGTAATCCATGCAAAGCCTAAGACTCCCATCATGCTTGCGCTGGAAGAAGATTGATGCCTCATATGGTGCCTTGGAGGGGCGAATGAAGCCTGACTCCAAAAGGTCATCAAGTTGTTTCCGAAGTTCTGCAAGCTTTGGAGGGGCCGTACGATAAGGGGCTTTAGCAGGCGGCTTAGCCCCAGGAATAAGTTCTATCGCGTGGTCAATTGCTCGACGAGGAGGAAGGGACTTTGGCAACTTGTCGGGCATGACGCTCGCAAACTTCGCCAACACCTCGGTCACTTACTTTGGAACTGGACCTTGCTCCGGTTAAGACTCTTCCCTCAACGTGGCCAAATAAATCATCTCACCTTTCTTCAACCCTTTCTTAAGCTATAGGGCCGAAAGCATCTTCTCTCCACCTTTGCTTGCCACTGTTGGAATCATACATGGAGTCACCAAAGATGCACAGCGATCGCAGGTAAGACATTGACACGGCCTGAGATTCTTGTAAGAACTTCATCCCCACAATGACCTGGAAGTCATCCATTGGAATCCCTGTCAAGTTGGTCTTTCCTGACCAAGCTCCTACTTCAATGGGCATCCCCTTCGCTATCCTATGAATAAGCTTCGTTGCTTAGTTCATGACTTTGATGTGACTTGAATCTTTCTTTAGCTTCAATCAAAGTCGCTTAGTTTTCCCTTCCGCAACATAGTTGTGAGTCGCCCCCATATCCACCATAGCACAAGTGGCTTTCCCATTGATTTTCAAATCAACAAACATGAGCCCCTTCGACTGTGGTGCCTTCCCATCACCTTGAGTCTTAAGATCATTAAGCAACCTGATGACTCCCATTCTAGGCTGCTCCTCGTCATCATCATCACTATTGGATACTTCCTCATACGTGGCCGAGTTACCCACTGATGCTCGAAGAGCATTGAGAGCTTGTTTCTGTGGGCAAACTGCTACTTGATGTGGTCCACCATATAGAAAGCATTGCATTGGCTTCAAACCCTTTGATGATGAAGCTTCCTTGCTCGGCCTTGACTTGCCATTGTTATGCTTCTTCCCATTTGATGGCCTAGAAGATTTGTTGTGGCTAGTGTAGGTTGAGTTTGCCTTCTTATTGGGGTCACTTGCGGAGTAGTCATTTAGACGCTCTGTTGCTGCTTTTGCTTAAGCTAAATCTTGAACACGTTGCATCTGCAACTCAGTTTGTGCCCAAGGTTTCAGTCCCTCCATGAAGTAGAACATCTTATCTTTCTCGGATATTTCCTTGATGTCTAGCATAAGGGCCGATAATCGCTTTACATACTCATGCACAATACCTGTCTGTTGCAACTGCCGCAAGTTCCGCCTAGCGATGTACTCAACATTCTCGGGCAAGAATTAGGATTTCAACTCCCTCTTCAAGTCAGCCCAAGAATCAATAATGCATCTCCCATTCTAAATGTCATCGTATCGAGTACACCACCATAACTTGGCATCCCCCAATAGATACATTGTTGTTGTCGAGACCTTGGCTTCCTCTGATTCTTGTCTCACGTCTTGGAAGTATTGTTTCATGTCGAACAAGAAATTCTCAAGCTCCTTTGCATCACTCGCATCACCGTAAGAGCGAGGCTTTGACACCTTCACTCGACTAAATGTCTCGCTAGGGCCATGAGGGTGCGAACCAACGGCCATGGTAAGCACATTCAACTAGTTGGGGAGCTCCTCAATCTTGGCCTGGAGAGCATCCACTGTCCCCTTCATGTCCTCGATCAAGGTCTCCACTGATCCAGCTAATTCCTGGTGTCCTTGTTCCATGTTGCATACTTGGTCACCCATTTGTACCAAGGTATGCAATATTCCATCGATCTATGCTGTATGGGCTTTTATCTCGTCCAGACGATCCTTGTTAGTGCGCGCTCCTGTCCCCTGAACCATGTCTTATATCCTTGAATACACGGTCACGACCTTGCTTTGATACCAACTGTCACGGGCAAAACACATAGCAAGTCAAATCCCATGTGACACTTGATCTATCCGTCGACCAAGTCAGCTTGTTCGGTCAGTTACCTAAGAAACAAGACTAAAGCACACCACAATACACAAGAAAAAAGCAAAGATCAATAATATTGCATCAAGGGAAATAATACAAGACACTATACATGCAAAGAAAATAAAAGACACTAGGGGAGCAGGTGATCAAAGATGGTGCAAAGACAACCCATTCAAGTGAATTACCACCTCCCCTATAAGGTGGATGCTAAACCTTTTACAAGTTATCAGAAGGAAACATCCTATGTGTTGGTGGAGTCATACTCCCTTATTACAAAAATGTCACTAAGTCTTTGATGACTAAACTACCTTTTAACAAAAGATAAAAGACACAAATAGTGCCACCACCAAGGCCATTCAAACATTGCTAGACGAATGTTCGTGACAATTAGCTACCCACCCATCTCTTGGGAGGCACTTTATCCGGTTAGCAGAATTGTATTACATTAAGGAAGTTATAGCCTACAAAAAAATATTTAAGTTTCCTCCAAATTTGCTTAAAGATGAGAACTCAAAAGTTGGAGGACGTTCTTCCAATGCCAAGAGAGAGCCCAAGGAGTAGAGCATGAAACCTCCAGCTGCCGAGGAAAACTGACCCCAATTTGCTCCACATAAAGATGAAACGGGAATGGCTTGCCTACAAACAATTGCTCTCCACTTTTATCATGATTGGCTAAGAGTAGCCTGATGCTGGTGGTGACAATAAAGTTGCTTATCAATCTGCAGATGACATCTCCATCTATGAATGGCCATTATGATTGCTCATTGCAGCAATAATATTCACCCCAAAAAGCAATTAGTTCCACCATCCCCATAGAATATGGTCGAGTTGGGAAGATTCAAGCCATTGGAGTGGGTATTGCACTAAACTGTTATCCTGTGTACACTCGTTAAGTCGTTATGGCCATATTTTACACCGCTGTCTTGGATTACTTGATATGACTTTTGTTAATACAAGAAGAATGGTTGGCTGGAGTCAAATGGTTTCATTGGGGTGTGTCAGCACCCTATTTTTACACCCCCTTAACCGTGGTTAATTAATTTAGCTATGGTCCAAACCCTAGATCAACTCTAGTTTCAAACCCTAGGTAAACCCTTAACCATAGGACTAAACCCTAGTTAACCCTAGGTAGTCCTAAACCCAAACCCTAGGTAGCCCTAGCCTAACCTTAGTAAGCCCTAGGTATACCCAAGGCCCAAGCCCATTTGACCAAACTTATACCTAGACAACTCAATCAAACTCAATTACCTAATTTTATTACCCAACCCAAGTAGTCAAGCCCAAATACCCAATCACCCAATTGCCTAAGCCAAAGCCTATTTCCATAGCCCAAGCCCAAATGTCATAGTCAAAGTCCAATAATCATAACCCATGACCCATCTACTAATAACCCATGATCCATAAGACCTAATCCATATATCCATATCCACCTACCCTATATCCTACAACCCATACCCATATAACCCATAGTTCACTCAACCCACCAACTCTCTTACACCTCTCTTACATCAACCCATACCTATATAACTCATAGTTCACTCAACCCACCAACTCTCTTACACCTCTCTTACACCCTATATCCTACAACCCATACTCATATAACTCATAGTTCACTCAACCCACCAACTCTCTTACACTCTCTTACACTCCTTACAACACTCAATCTATCAACTCACCTTATAACACTCAAGTCTTTACCCACTAACTCCTTTTATCCCCCATGTAAAAGACACAACCCAACCTCTTAGTTTTCCTATAAATACCAATCCCTTAGCCCCTTAGATCCATCCCTCAAGACCCCTAGAAGGTTCCCACCCACTTGTGTTTCTCTTGAGTTTGAAGAAGGGAGAAGAAACTAAGGTTTAGAGTTTGGAAAGAATTCTAAGACTAAAAGCTTAGAGTTCTTCACTAACTCTCTTCCTTTGTGGATTCTAAAACCCTACCACTTGGAGCATTGAAGGAGAATTCTTGGAGGAGTAGGCACTCATCCTTTCATTTTCTCTTCTTTTTTATCTTTTTTTTTATTTGGTTCTCTTCTTGATCTCTCATTTCTCAAGCATAGTTGGGCCTCTCTACACCAATCAAATGGTGTAGAGGGACCCCATATCAAAGGCAAGGAGATGCTCCTTTTTTCTTTTCCTTTCCATGTATATATTTTTTTTCTTTTTTATGTACCCACAAGTGTGGATATGGGTAGGCCCATAGAGAGTGGAAGCTAAAGCTATACCTCTCTTTTTCATTTTGTTTCCTTTTGAGATTCTAGTCCTCTTTCTAGAATTTTTTGTGAAAGCTCATCCCCTCCCTAACATTCTTTAGAGCAACATTACATCATTAATAATGGTGTAAATGAACCACCTTAAAAGGGAGAGGATGAGTTTTCATTTTCTTTCATTTCTTTATTTTTCCTTCATGTTCTATGTTGAATGGGTAGGTGATGGTTTAAGGACTTAAAATAAATTATAGTTTAAGGACTTAAAGAGGACATTCTTAAAAATGTCTCATACCAAAGACAATGATATTTGATCTATTATCAACACCAATTCAACAAAATAGGTGTTGGCAATAGACCATTTACATTCATAAGGCACATCCCTCTTTATGTCTTAAACTATAATCTTTTAGCCAAACTCTTGGACTAAATTTGACTTTAGTTAAGTTTGTCAAAACCTTACCTATCTCAAAATACCAAAAACATGATAAAATCTCAAAACACCAAAAACATTCAAATATAACCAAAATATAAAAAACATTCAAATATCCCCAAAAATCTCAAAAAATATAAAAAATACAAAAAGACCAAAAAGAGACTTGTAGGGCCTCCTTAGCTTTGGTTAGCTCATCTAACCATGGATAAATACCCTCTAACTGCGGTTAGACTTAACACTTGTGCACTTGACCTCCCCGGTCAACTAAACCATAGCCTTCTAGGCTAGACCCTTTAACCACCCTATGCACACACACACTTCCCCCTAGCCTCGGCACGGGCTCATGTGTCAGAACTACGCTCGGTCTGATCTCACCATGTGAGTACGTAGGCAACTCAACTCGGGTTCGACCCTAGCCATCTAGCTTTCTATTTTTCTTGGATTAGCACTCACTTAAAAACTTTGGACATTTTAATTAAACTTTGAGATTATAATTGGCTTAAGTTTAGGGAGTAGGTAACCGTTATAAAACGGGGGTCTTGGGGTGCCTAACACCTTCCTCAGGGCTTAATCGAACCACTTACCCTAACTCTGATTAGACCATTTGCCTTATCCAAACAAACAAATACCCGGGACCTATCCCTAAGAATGAATAGGTGGCGACTCAAGTCAAAACATATAATTGTGAAAGTGGGTAGGAAGATCCCATGCTCACAGGGTGTCTTCATGTATTACAAGTATAAGATTACTGGAACTCCATTACAGTGAATTTCAGCAACATACCTATGCTTGGGACGATTAGCCTCCACTTGAAGACATCTTGGAGTCCATCCACAAAGAACTTATGTTTTCTAAAAATTCTCTTAAATAAATATGCGGCAAGTGGCATGAATCAATTTAAGGGATTGCGTCACTTCCCTTTGAATGTGAGAGGAGTTTATTTATTTATTTAATGGAGAAACCCAACGAAACATCCCCAACAGATAGATGCAAAGAACTAGTAATCATGTGATGAAGTAAGAGCAACTGTGTGATCGACATTCATATACACTCAAGTATGGATCATTGTTGATAATGAGTAGTTATACCTAATATGATGGGGTCCTTCCTATACCTAACCTCACTTTTAAACGTTTGCTCTGATGGTCATAAGAACAAGTCTTCCGCAAAATTCAAAGGCTAATGAAAAAACTGACTACACCTTGCTAAGCTATTGATTGGGCTGCTAATGGATAAAAGAACTTAAAAGAAAACAACAAAATACAGTATCATTAATAGGGCAAAAGCAAACAAGAATTGATATGAACCTATGACTAGTAGGGGATTCTTGATCGGGTTCTCGGCTGTCTCCAATGGTCAGCAGGAGGTTCTTTGCTCTCGGCGTGTCTCCAATGACTAGCAAGGGATTCTTGATCGGCTTCTCCTCGTCTTTAACGGCTAGCAACAGTAGGAGGTTCTTCACTCTCGGCATTCTCCAAAGACTAGCAGGGGATTCTTATCGGGTTCTCAGTGTGTGTTCAAACTGTAGGTGTTTCTTCAACAAGTTCTTTGTGTTTCTTCAAATTGCAAGACTGCGGAAAGGGGTTTCTCCAACGGGCTATGTGTTTCTTCGAACTCCAAGATTACAAAAAGAAAGAATTATTGGGTCTCTTATTATGTGTAGAAGATAAAAAAGTATTTCTTTGTTCTTTTAGGAGTTTGTCTCATTTTCCTTTTGTGTGTTTGTCGCCTAGGAACTTGTTTCGGTTATCTTTCTATAAGAACCCAAATCAAAGACCAAGGAAATTAAACCCCAAGTCAAAGATCAAAGGTAGGAAACTAAGTCCAAGTCAAATGCCAAATCAACGGTGGGAAGCTAAGTCAAAATCAAGGGATGCTAACTACACTCCAAGTACTATCGCCTCACCCTTGAGGGGGAAATTTGTTGGACCCGGAAAATTCTTAATTTTACACAAACGTCCCCACACACCCGTAAAAATGTACGAAATGTCTATGATCATGAAAAAAGCCCTACATATTTAAATTGGGCCTAATGACATGGCATGGGCCTCCTATTGCCTGGGTTTGGGCATGAAGTAGAAAGCCCATAAACCCAAAATCAAATCCAAAATTAAAGAAGATGAGTCACACACTTTATAAATAGGTCGATCCATCAACATAAGAAGCTTGAGTGTGGACTCAATACCCAAGAGAATGAGTGGGTGGGCACATCAACGTCCCCTAAGTATCTTAAACCACTACATGGAATGGGACTCTTGGGATCCTTATCTCAAAAAGTATAAAAAAGACTCAAAGCTAGAGATTGGAGATTGATTCAAAAATCCAGGAAGAAGATTAAGAGGAATCATCAATTGAAGCAGTGCAGATAAAAAAATACAAGTAAAGCAGTGCAAATCAAGAAATACAAGTGAACTAGTGCAAATCAAAGAACACAAGTGAAGCAACGCAGACCAAGAAAATCAAAGTATTCCAGAGAAGACAAAGTTATAAAGAAGTCAGTTCTCCTCCAGAATCATTTTCCAACCGATCAAGCGTGAAGCGCGGAAGAAATAAAAAGTTACATCAACACACATAAAGAAGATCGAGATCACGTTTCGGCCCTCATCTTCTACTTCAGAAATTCTGACTATTAATCAGAGGATTCTCGAGAATTGTACCATCGTCAAAATAAATAAATATTTCTTCATCCCATATTTTGTGATTTATTTGCTAATCGTGAAATTTTTGTCGACAAATTTAGGTTTTACACACACATTACATGCTAGAAACAGAAGGCACTTGTCTATAGAAACACAAGATATATCCGTTTCGCATATATGTGAATGTCTCACTGAGAGGTATTTATATTCCTTTTGATAAGGTGAATTGATAGAGGAAAAGAGAGATTAACAGGATAACAACAATAACATGCTCCTTTGAGGGGAATAACAGAGAGTGCCATATAGTTTTACGTAATTATGATCGAAGTTTCTAGGAGTTGGTACGGGTGTTAGTACCGTTATAGACCTGAGTCTAAAGCTTACGACATAGATCTTAAGCAAGTATCGTTACATTGAAACCCAAGGTTGTATGGAACCTACTTCTCCAAAATATCTCATGTAAGATAAAATTTTAAGCATGATTGATCATCCTAATATAATGGGAATGAGGCATTAATATCTATTTCTCGCTTCCCGTTTCCTAAGAATTTTTTGAGTCTCGCTTCCCGTTTCTCGCTTTCGCTTTGCTTCTCGCTTTCACTTCTCGGTTTGGTAATTATGGTACAAAGTACAAACTAGGTATGAGAAGTGGTACAATATTGATAAGGCGTATGTACGAAACTGATATGATATTGGTACAATATTAGTACAACATAGATACGAGAATTTTTGTATGGCATAGATATGTCATAAGTATGATATTGGTTCAATCTTGATATTTCTTGTGTATTTATGATATATTTGCATTTCTAGGCAAGTGTTATATTTATGTTATTGAACTTTACGAAACATAATTGTCGACATTGTGTTGAAAACAATAGAAATATATTTTCCATTTTGCAATTGCATGCACATGAAGTTCATACAATGATTGCTTAATATAAAGTTATTAAACCAAATAAAGATTCCCCTAAAGGGTGTTAATTTTATAACCCTAAAATAATTTTCTTGTAACAGAAGAAGCTGAGTTTCTTTCTTTTTAACAAAAAACGAGTTTCTTTTATTAAGTTGAAATGCATTTCTGGATAAGTTTCAGAATTGTCCTTGGTACTGGTATGCATAGGGACTTGCACGGAGTTGTAAACTAGGTTTTCAAGTAACTATGATTGTGGTACTATTTAGATACTTCATTTTATTGGTCCAACCAAGCCAACCTTTGTATCGGCTAAGTTCACGAGCTGGAGATAAGCGGACTCGAACCACTGACCATTCATTGGACGCAGCAGTAGACAAGCAGATCCAGAAGTAGTTTGATTAAATTTCCAAATTTGGTTGGTAGGAGTAGGATGGCTTCGCTGATGAATTAGTGTAGTCAAAGCATCTAGGGCAGGTGATTCCTAGGTGATAGGGCGTTCCTTAGGCGAGGCATTAGCTAGGCTACAAATTTTATTTTTTCTGTTAAATTTATAAAAAAAGTTATAGCTAGTGCTTGCCTATACTTAGGCGATAGGGGTCTTGGTGAGGTGAGGCAGTGGCCTAGGAGTTGCCTAGGTGACATTTTGACTACACTACTAGTATGTGTTGATTGTGATATTTTATGGATAGGTAAATGTTCACTAGAATTGAATTTGCTAAAATTCAAAAAGATACACACACAAAAGACCCCAAACCATCAGCCCCCACTCTGTGGGCAAAACATGGGGCAAAATGATATGAGAGTTATTACCAGCTTTGTGGTTGGTTCCACTTCCATCTTTTGGAGAAGGGGACTAATTTCCTGAGGGAAAGGGATGGAAGTTCTTTATTGATCTATTGGGAAACTGAGAAATCCCAAATCCTAGAAGAAAGGAAGGACTAAGTATGAAGGATCTTCATGTCCCGAAGCACTAGATCATGATGTACAGTTGCTTGAAACGAGGTAGTTGGACCCATGAAAGCAAGAAAAATGTTTCTTGTACTATGGGAAATAATTTTACAAAAGCTAGCTTCTCATGGCATTCCTTTCTGGTCATTAATTTTCTTTATTTCTTTGTTTTCAACTTTGAAGTGTAGCTTTTGTTCATCTATCCCTGACTTATCTGTTACATTCAATTCCTTATGCTCAATTATTTCACAGAGTTATTTTTGTAGATTTTTTGAATTGAAGCTGATGTAATTTTATCTTCAAACCATTTTGCAGGATTGTGTAAAGGCTCTTTCGAAGAAATTTCCAGAGAGTAAGAGAGTTGGTGAGTTCAACAAACTTATGGCCTTTGTGTATGTCTCCTCTTCCTCCCTAAAGAGAGAGAGAAACAATAAGTAGAACCTAAGTAGAACCGATGTTACCCAAGTACCAGCATGGAGATCTAGTACATAATATATGTCAAATATTAAAATCACGATCTGCCTTGGGTTGAGTATGAGGGTTTCAGATATGATTGAAGCTCTTCAAAGTTTAGGATATGGGTACCAGATATGCTTACAACTTGATTATAGAATAAAAGAATTTATGTAGTAAGTAGATAATGAATAACTACAACATAAGTGACTTAATGAGAATATTACATTTGGATAGAATATTGGATAGATTGTGTATTATGAACTTATGAAGTAAAATAGAATCTAAAAGTCAATTAAAAGCATTTTTCAATAAATAAAAAAATTCAAGCGTATTATTCATCTGAAATTTTGAAAATGTTAAAAACAACATAAGAGATGTAAGAGAATTTAAACTTCCATAATGGTTACGACAATGCCCATTGATAGACTGCCTTGTCATAATGGCCATTAGCCCATTATTTAGCACTATTGTAACATTTTTAATAGTTTTCTAATATTATATAGGTTGTGTCAAATCCAAGGTTGTTTAATCGTAATAGAATTGTAAAATCATTTTAGGACTGATTCAATTCAAATTTGGGATTCAAATCGTAAATCGTAAGATTCAATCTGATTTTTAAAAATTTGTTATTAAAAATACATAATAAATTAGAAAAATGGAATGAAATTTACCCAATTAAGATTTTGTGCTCAAATCACATGAATTGTATGATTTGAATCGCAATCTGAATCACGAATCGAATGAAATTTACCCAATTAAGATTTTCATCCGCGATTTGAATTGTTTTGCTTGCAATTTAATTCAAATTGTAGGAATTGAATCGCAAAGATTTAACAACCATTGTCAAATCAAATAAAATTTCATATTTCATGGGACAATATTGAAAAAAATATAAGAATCTCATTGTTATTTCGGCCATTGTAGAGGTGAATAACCATCGAGGTCCACCACAATTGACCCCCCCCCCCTCCTCTCGTAAAAACTTGCTTCACATCAAATATTCAACCAAAAAGTCCAAAACCTACAACTTAAAGGTGATTGTGGAGATCCTAATTACAATCGTTTTCCTATAGCCCTTGCCAAATCAGAATCATCACATAGATGACCTGTGTATCCTATGCCTATGGGACTAGGGTGAGGTCATTTGAGAAGGACCGGTGACCGATTCGGGAGGCTGTGTATGAGATCTCTCTTCAATGGGCTTAGCAAAAAACGTATTTGAAGGATCAGATGTACTAAGGATTGATTATTGATAACAGTATTGTATTGTGTATTATATTAGTTCTAGTCATTAGGGGGTTTCAGAGGATCAGGATAGCATACAATAGATACTTTCCTTGTCTGTTAAGAGTAGTGTTTTAGTGTTTTTAAAGGTAGAGGCATGTGGTGAGGCGCCAGACCTCCAGACTTGTGAGGTAAAAGCCCCAACTCCCAAGAAGTGAGGCTTATGCTCCCTTATTTGTTAAATAAAGAATGAATTAAAATTAGGAAAAATTGTGGGTTCGGAAAAGTAATGAAAATTTTGTATATAAAGGGAAAAGAATATACATGATCCATCCATCACTAAGAAAAATTAAGTCAAGAGAAGCGCGAAAAGTATTCAATTAAGACTTACCCTTTCTTCAATTACATTTGGAAAAACAAATGGTGTTCGGTCATCAATTCATATCAAAGGGTAATAAAAATCGTGGATTTTGTTTCTAACAAACAGTCCCAAAGCCCTTCAAAGACTACTAGAGAAACTTTAATGTGAAACAGAGCCTCAAAAGGGTTCTAAAAAACCTTATATATGCTAAAGATATTAAATGAAATGTTATTTTTGAGCGTAAACAAATTAAAAAATGAAAAAAAAAATAATTGATTAATTGATTTTTAAAGTATCAATCCTATGATGAAAAACGTATTTTTAAAGATTGTATGGAGTGCACACCTTCAACTAAGGCAACTCTATGAGCGTGAAGCTTATGGTGTGAGCCTCTAGAGTCTGTGCCTCAAGGCGTTTTCCTTGACCCTCAACTCAAGGCAAACCTCAAGGCATAACCTACCTTTTGAAACCAGTGTTTTAAAAGGCAAAGGCGTGAGGCGAGTCGTTTGGATCTCAAGAGTCATGAGGTGTAACTGTGTAAGCCTAGAGGCATGAGCTCCCTCATTTTGAAAAAAAAAAAAATTAGAAATTATAAAAATTGAAAAAAAAATAACAAGAGAAAAGACACACATACACATACACACACATATATATATATAAGGAGTGCTAAATAAATTATTCAACCATCATATAAAAAGAAAAGCAAGTCTAAGAGAGGCAAGCAAAAGCTGCAATCTAAATGTACATTTATGTTCATTTACTTGTTGAAAAATAGATGATGTTCAATCATCAATCCATGTACCGGATTTTGGATTCCTATAGACAACTGTAAAGAACTCTCGAAGAGGGAAAAATGAAAAAATAATTTCTAAAGTCTTAAGTTATGTGGCTAGAACCCTATGGTTAGTGTATGAGACATATGCCTTAGGTAAAAAGCGAGGCACAAGGTGTGGGGCATTCGCCTAATGCAGGGGATTTAAGTCTCAATGTTGAGCCTTGAGGTGTTTTCCTTTAGGCTTGTCCTAAGGTGAGCCGAGCCTTGCCTTGCCTCGAGGCATAAGCCTCATTTGCCTTTTAAAACATTGTTTGAAATAATTTTGAAGAGATCTTATCGTTGGCTTATAGTCATTGTTTTGGCATAATGCTCAGGCAGATTAGAAGGAATGTTGCTCGAAGCAAAGGGATCGTGGGCAGACGCAGAGAAAGCTTATTCAAGCCTTCTAGAGGATAACCCTCTTGATCAAGTAACATCCTCTGCAGAGTTCTTGAAATAAAATTGTATTTACCTTTGTGACTAGAGGTTCAAATGATTGTTTTTTTCTAAGAAAATGACTAAGTCAAAGTCTCAATCCCTTCATCACTTTTTAGGTAATCCACAAGAGGAGGGTTGCTATGGCAAAGGCTCAAGGCAATATCTCAGAGGCCATTGATTGGCTTAATAAATATCTTGAAGTGTAAATGAGGCAGATCTCAAAAGCTCTTTCTTTCAACACTGTTTATTCCTTACAAACGTAGCTGAGATGTTTTTTTTTTCTTTTTTTTGTTTATTTGTTTTATTTCTAAGATTTATGGCAGATCATGATGCTTGGAGAGAACTTGCTGAAATATATGTGTCCCTACAAATGTGAGATATATATAGAGATTATATTTGAGAAAACATCCAATAGTTCATGGGGGACCATATTAAATGGTCTTGCAGGTTTTAACACTGTTTATCCCATGCCCTCTGTGTTTGAATCAGATAAGCAACCAAAAATGGTATTGCTTACGCCAGTCAGCTCAAACAGGGTGTGATGGTACACAATGCTGAAACCCCGAAAACCATTTATATGGTAGTGCTAGCTACCAAACTGACTTTCTTTTATTATGTCGGTTAAGCTTTGTGCATTTATCCTGATCAGGTATAAGCAAGCTGCTTTCTGTTATGAGGAGCTAATATTATGTCAACCCACGGTCCCGCTGTATCACCTAGCATATGCCGATGTGAGTGCCATTTCTCTCTCTACTTTTCTTGGTGATTAACCAAAGTCTTAACTTAATATTGTACTTCATTATCATTTATCAGAGGCCGAGTAGCCTGTTTAGACAAAATAGGATTCCATTCCTATCGTGACACGGTTTTTACACCTAGAAGGTGAGGTGGTAGGGCCAAACTTTCAAAGGGGCCCATCTGTTCTGCCACCTCACACCCTCTCCACGTGGAAAGTTTCAGACAAAGGCACCTCCAATGCGTGGCAAAAGGAGAGTTCCCACTGAATTGAAATGACTGTCATTCAGATGGGAAAAAGTCTAATAAGTGGTAGACCATAGCACTATCATGGAAAAGCACTGTCCACGTGGTCTATCCAGAAAATTGAAAGAAGAAGAATCTCTCATTCATTAGATTATATACTTAACATCTAGAAATGAATATTACAAGTATGTCATTACTATATATACTCTAGCATAGTAACACCTAAAGGTCTACTATACCATAAAGGTACAATAGACCAAAACAGTATTCAACACTCCCCCTCAAGTTGGTGCATAGATATCTCTCATGCCCAACTTGCAAATAATACTGATGAATTGAGGTCTCCCCAATCTTTTAGTCAAAACATCCGCTAGTTGATCCCCAGTCTTCACAAAAGGAGTGCAAATGTTGCTCAATCTCAACTTAGCTTACGAAAGGATTGAGATTCACCTCGCCCTAGTGCACCAACCAGGCCCTTGACCTCAGACCTCACCCGAGACAGGCTACCACAAGTGACAATCAACTTCAATATGTTTCGTGCGATCATATTGCACAGGATTATGTGCTATACTGATTATCGCCTTGTTGTCACAGTATAGACTCATGGGTCCTTGAGTAGGAACCCCAATCTCTGAAAGTAACAATCAAAGCCATAGGAGTTCACATACCCCATGTGCCATAGTTCTAAACTCTACTTCTGCACTAGATCTGGCTACCACTAGTTACTTCTTGCTCCTTCATGCTACAAGGTTGCCACCCACAAATGAAAATACCCAGAGTCTAGATGTGGAGCGCCTATCTGTAATAGAGCCTGCCCAGTCCGCATCTGTGTAAGCTTCTACCTGTAAGTTGTCATAACTAACATACATTAATCCTTTCCCAGGTGGACTTGAGATACCTGAGTATTTTGTACACTGTCTCCAGATGTCCTGAGGTCGATGCGTGCATAAACTGACTGACAATACTAACGACATATGCAATGTCTGGCTTGGTCAAAGAGACCTATAAGTCTCTGGTACATTCCTTAATTTGAAAAATGTTCCCCACTGTTTTCATTAAGCTTATGGTTCACACATGGTTTAAAATATCGATAAGTATCGACCGATACGTATCCTATTTGGAGCTACCCGATACACTAGTACGCTGAAAAAAAAAACTCTGCTGTATTGGGCCGATACAGGCCCGATACACTCGATACGAGGATTTTTCAGTTAATTTTTTTTCTCCTTCCATTTACACTAGGATCCACAATACAGAACCGATACACACAACTTATTTACATAATATATTATTTAAATAAATGATTTTAACTTGATTTTACTTTCATTTACTTTAGATACTAATATGTAAATAAGGTTATCCCCCTGGTTATGATGCCCCAGCCCAGCCCTATTTATCAGGAGTCACTGGTTATGATGCCCCAGCCCAACCCTACTTATCAGGAGCCACTGGTTATGATGCTCAGTCCCAGTCTTCGATTGACAGTTATGGACAAATCACGACTCAACAGCAAGCATATGTACAAATGTATTTGGTCATGTACTACACGATGATGACTTGGACATAGTGGTGTCATCATGTCTGGACCACTTATAATGTATCACTCTACTCAATTCCTAATCCCACAATGATAGAGTATGACTCGGCACAAAGCTCAATGTGGTATTGAGCTTCTATCATGTATGTAATTTGATTTGTGAATGTACAAGGGTCTATGTATGTTCATATTTTGATTTATGAATGCAAGTGAGCTTCTATCACTTGGTTAAGTAACTATGGTTTGTATTTTCATACATATTTATCAGCGCGCATGCCTTTTTTAACTTATAAATTTATCAACTCTCATATGTATGATTATAAATGTAGTTGGAGGCATTCATTTAGTTTGTTTTTAGCTTAAATTTGCATTAAAAGAGGTTTTATGCAAGGTATTCAAGTTTTTCTTTGCGTATCCAAGCTTTTTTTAGCGTATCCTGAATTTTTCCGCTGTATCCAACCGATACGGTACTGATACGCCGATACGTATCTTATTTTGGACTTACCGATACGGCGACCGATACCGATATTTTGAACCATGGGTTTACATCAATAGGGGTGTCACTGGGTTTACACCCCATCTTCCCGGTCTTCTCAATTAAGTCCAGCACATCCCTAAGGAAGTACTTCAGACGGCCCAAATCCTTGATCTCAAATTCCGCTGTCAACTTACTCTTTAGCTTTTCCATTTTATCATAGTCATTCCCGGTCACCACAATGTCATCCAAGTACACAATAAAGGTAGTAACTTTCTGGTGGGAATGCTTAATAAATAAATAGTGTGTGGTCTGCTTGGCTCTGCTAGTAGCGTCATTCTTCAACATAGCTGTGCAAAATTTCTCAAACCAAGCTATAGGAGACTGCTTCAAGCCATACAATGTCTTCCTTAGCTTGCACACTCTCCCCTTGGTCGAGAAACTCATAAAGCCAGGAGGAGGTGTCATTGACACCTCTTCTTCTAAGTCACCATATAGGAAGGCATTCTTCACATCAATATGGAATAGGGGTCAATCTTGGTTGACAACAAGGGACAACAATACTCTTATAGAGTTCATCTTGGCTACGGGGGCGAAGGTCTCTTGGTAGTCTATATCATGGTCTGGTTCTATCCCTTGGCAACAAACCTTGCTTTGCACCTATCAATTGAGCCATCTAAAAGATGTTTTACAGTAAAGATCCACTTGCAGCCTACTGGTCTTTTCCCTCTAGGAAGCTCAACAACATCCCAAATGCCACTCTTTTTAAAAGCCGGCATCTCCTCTTCCATTGCCTCTCGCCACTTTGACCGAGATAAAGCATCTGTCACACTGCGAGGAATAGACACAGAAGACACAGACAAAGAAAATGTGCGATACGGATGAGATAAAGCAGAATATGAGACAAAATTAGAGATAGGACGAGCACAAGAACGAACACCCTTCCTTAGAGAAATAGGAAGAGAAGAATATTCAATTACCTCAGGATTAGAATGAAGGACATTACCTTTGACTGATGGATTAGAGGAGGCTTCTTGGAGGGAAGCATGAAGGCCTTCTTTACTGTCTTTCTTCTTTCTTTTATATACTTTCAACGTATGAACAATTTCCCCTTGTCTAGCAGCACTATCAGGAGGCAATGAAACTGGAACTGGCAGAGAAAACTCAAAAAACATCTCTTCACTAATAATCACCCCCTGAAGAGAGGTCTTTTTGTCAAAATAAAAGGAAATTGACTCAAAGAATGTCACATCCATAAAGACAAATATCCGACGAGAAGAAAGATGATAACATCGGTAGTCCTTTTAAATGGAAGCAGGCCCAAGGAATACACACTTAAGAGCCTTGATCAAGCTTTGTACGTTCAGAATGAGCGATATGAACGAAACACAAGCACCCAAACACTTTGGGAGGAATGAGAAATAAACACGTAGAGGGGGATAGCACCCGAATAGGGATTTGGAAATCCAAATACAAGATGACATGCGATTGATGAGAGACACTACAGTTAAAAGGGCATGAGACCAGAAGACCTTCAGAACATTCTTAACAAATAACAAAGACTTGGTCACTTCCAACAAGTGATGATTCTTTCAGTGGGCCACACCAGTTTGCTGAGGAGTACTGGCACAAGTGGTCTGAAGATTAATGTCAAAATTCCAAGCTATTCAGCCCGAAACCGAGGGCTACGCCCCTCTGCTCAATTTCCACACATCCCTATTTATTCCATGTATCGCATGTCGGGTTTTCGACCCTTTTCCATCCATGCCATAACACACAAACATTCCACATAAAGAAAATAGCTTAATTAAGGAAAAATAAAATAGATGGAAGGAGGTTTTATCTCCCACACGCTGAACGAGGTTCCGGAGGGAGAAATGGATGACACGGTTGCGTCCAGAACGTCGATAAACCCCAAGGTGAACCTTCTCTCTCTTTAGCCCATACTTTCTCTCTACACGCAAATTGAGGCCCCGAGGAGGAAAACGAACGTCGCCAATGTGTCGGGAACGTTGAAAAACCCCAAGGTAAAGCTCCTCTTCTTTCTCTCTTCCTTTCTTTCCTCATTTTCTCTCTCTAGAAACGCTCGGGCAGAGCTTCCACTCTCTAATGCAAAATGAGGGGGAGATCCCCTCCTTATATAGTGGAGGAAAGGGGTGATGTGGCGAGATCATGTGCTAGCCATGTGCGGCACATGGGCCGCGATGACGTGGCCCTTTGACCACTTTGACCGGTTTCCTGCTTTTTCACACGTACGATCTCGCATAACTTCGCGAAACAACGTGCGATGATGACGAAACGACATGTGACCAAACTGGGAGCCATTCGACACCTGCCATGCGAATTTCGGGGAAAAATGTTGAGTTTTGACAGTAAAAATTAAGTTTGGAAGAAAACTGCAAAACCTACTAATTTTCTGGTTTTGGACACAAAACAGTTGCGGTTTCACTATTTGAGATGATGAATAGCCGAGACGACAGAGAGTCATCCAGAAGGTTGACCGACATGCGGTGTGCGAGTTTCACAGATTTCTATTGGAGCAATCAGTAAATATCAAATCCTGACTGAATTTTGAAAATCTGCAGATTTCCTGATTTTCTTACGTACGAGGCCCCCGCGGTCTTGCAAATCAATGCGCAACGGAACCGACACAATGGATAATCATCCAGGTAGAAGACCAACACGCAGTACGAGAATACCGGGTGGGTATCTCTTGGTTTTACCAGTAATTATCGGACACCAAATCCTATAACTAGAACCTACCGTTCAATCCAAACACTTTCCCGGGATTGTACGGATTCCGATTAGGGAAAGTGACACCCTAATATTTAAGATTACGGACCTTTAATTAATCCTACTCAATTAGAGGTCATCCTGATCTCAGGATTTTCTTTCGAAAATCTGGGTTGTTACAATCTCTCCTTATAAAAATTTCGTCCTCGAAATTGGATCAACTTGTAACTCCCAACAATGGAGGGAACCCCATATAGGACTTAAATATTCTCATACCACCAATTTCACCTTAAGGGTACGAGAATTCTACACAGTCTAGTAGTATTCCATCCTTAATGATTCGAATTATCCTTGAAAATTTTCTTTATCTAGCAATGGATCCTCACCTTAAGGGTACGAGAATTCTACCCTTCATGAACTTTCTCTGTCCCATTCCCACCTCCTTGCTCTGGTACAAGAGTGCTAGGAGCGTGGTTCTGAGACTGCTGTTGTTGCATCAGATTGGTTAGGACGATAACTGCTTTGAATGCTTCGACAATAGCATTTTTGAGTGCTTGTTCGGACGACATGGTATCCTATTAAGAAAATAACAATGTTTTACCATCTCGCAACAAGGACGTTAAAATCTAATTCATCAAAAGATCATCCAAAATACCTCACACATTAGTCTAATCATGCTTAATCCCCTTCATGCATAATAAGACTACCTCTTATACTCTCCTGGAGATGATATATCTCTCAAGCATTCACTCCTAACGTACAAATACTCAAGGGTTCAAATCGTCATTTGATTCGAAACCGACAGTGAACGACGGTCCTAACTAAGTTTAATATACAATTAGACCCTTTATCGAATACGATTTGTTATGATGGTTATTGCTTTTAGCTCTAATGCCAACTGTGATGTTCCGAACCTGGGCCTAAGGAATCGTGTTCCGAGACACGTGCCCGTTCGTCATAACCACACATGCGGAAGACTTTACCTGCAAAAATGTAGGAATTTTCAAACTTTTATTCAAGAGCTTACATAAACAATAACAACTGGTCATCACAATAACCTATCATAAGCAAATGCATTACCTCACTAGCTACAATAGCCCTTACTTTTGGTGCCACAAATGCGCTGGTACACTTTCCAAAATATATCAAGCGTAACTCATTACCAATTGGCAACCGTTTCAGAATCTGAAGACATAAAATGAGGGATGAGCCATAGAGCCCATCAAAATCCACAGTCCATCTAGACTATTTTTCACATAATAACCACCATCAATAACGATATAGTATTACAGTTCAATTCTCATATTATAATAATATATCGAAATTCGTGATCCGAGGTCACTCAGGGCTATTTCACCCATTCCGAGGTTCCCGACCTTTAATTCTGAAGTTCATCCAATCATCATCCACGACACCAGGTTACCGTTCCAGATAACCGCTCACGCACTCTATCCTTGAATCCACAGACTAGATCAACTAGGCCTTCGCCCGTGTTCAACCTTTACCCTAGAGTCCGTACTCAATATCCAATTTAGAGTCTGTAGACTCGTTATCCATTTCAGAATTCGTTACCATCGAAAAACCCTGTTATTATGGCGTCCCATACCACGATGATAACTATTGAGATCAACCGGACTTACACCCAATGAAATCAAACCTCGAGTCCTTAGACTCCGTACAACCTTGAGTCCTTAGACTCAATACATAATCTGGGCCTTCACCCGCTAGAACCAACACAAATCATCTGATCTCGGCCAATGTGGGGAATTTGTCCTCACAGCCTCTCAATCATATACAACACCTTTGACCTCAGCCTACGTGGGGAATTTGTCCTCACGACATTTCTATCAGATGACACAACACATTTGACCTCAGCCTACGTGGGGAACCTGCCCTCACAGCATTTCTGTCAGATGACAGAACACTTTTGACCTTAGCCTACGTGGGGAACCTGTCCTTACGACATTTCTGTTAGATGACACAGCACCTCTGACCTCAGCCTACGTGGGGAACCTGCCCTCATGACATTCTTGTCAGATGACACAACACCCAACTATCAGTCATGGAGGACTAAACAATACCACCACTCTAGACCTAGTCAAAGAGGATCTATGGATAACACTTCACCCTCTCCAGACGATCAGTCACATACCTAGTCAAAGAGGATTTATGGATATTATTCCACCCACTCTCGACTATCAGTAACGTACCTCATCAAAGAGAATCTATGGATATTATTCCACCTCAAGGTAACATCCTTGAGTCCGTAAACTCAATATAACCCTGGGTCCGTAGACCTGATACAACCTTGGGTCCATAGACCCAATGTCATCTTAACTCTCTCGACTATCAGTTACGGAGGAACCCCGGCTCTTAATAGACCCGCATCTCTAGACCTAGTCAAAGAGAGACCACCGATAGCGTTTAACACATGTTAGGTTCTCTAACCGTGGGAAATTCCCAATTAATCCAAGCCTAGCTTGATTAATTGAATACATTGGGCCTCACGCCCGTGGATCAAATCCAAAGGTATACTGTCCCGAAGTGGAACATTACCTGGTCGATGAACCCCTTTCATCGCCTTACAACATCTAAACAATATCACATCATGCAAGATCGTTCAACTGGGGAACATACCTGGGCAGATGGGTCCGTCCATCACCCTACAACATCCAAATACATCACATTACACAAGGATCGTTCCGCTAGGGAACATTCCGGACCCCATCGCCCTACAACATCCAAACACATCACATTACACAAGGATCATTCTGTTAGGGAACATATCCGGGCCGATGGGTCCGTCCATCGCCTACAACATCCAAACACATCACATTACACAAGAATCGTTCCGTTAGGAAACATATCCGTGCCGATGAGTCCGTCCATCGCTCTATAACATCCAAACACATCACATCATACAAGATCGTCCTGTTAGGGAACATATCCGGGTCGATAGGTCTGTCCATCGCCCCTAACAAATTCCAATAATCATCACATTATACATACGTCATTCCAAGTCAACAAATCGTGTACCGATCGATCACCCGATTGGTTGCTGAGCCTAAATTCTGAGTTATGTAGCCCGAAACCGAGGTCTACGCACCTCTACTCATTTTTCACACATCCCCATCCATTCCGTACATATAATATCGGGTCTTCGACCCTTTTTCATTCACACATCGTCACAGATTATTCCATGTGAGCCAAAATTCCGAGCTATTCAGCCCGAAACTGAGGTCTACACCCTTCTGCTCAATTTCCACACATCGTCATCCATTCCATGTATTGCATGTTGAGTCTCTGACCCTTTTTCATCCACGTTATAACACAAATCATTCCACATAAAGAAAATAGCTTAATCAAGGAAAAATAGAAGAGATGGAAGGGGGTTTTACCTCCCACACGCTGAACGAGGTTCTGGAGGGTGAAATGGATGGCGCGGTTGCGTCCAGAACGTTGATAAACCCCAAGGTGAACCTTCTCTCTCTCTAGCTCCCACTTTCTCTCTCTAACTTTTTCTCTTTCTCTCTCTACACGCAAATCGAGGCTCCGGGGAGGAAAACGGACGTTGACAACGCGTGGGGAACGTCAAAAAACCCCAAGGTAAAGCTCCTCTTCTTTCTCTCTCTTCCTTTCTCTCTCCTCACTTTCTCTCTCTAGAAACGCTCGGGTAGAGCTTTAGTTCTCTGGTGCGAAATGAAGAAATGAGGGGGAGATCCCCTCTTTATATAGTGGAGGAAAGGGGTGATGTGACGAGACCATGTGCGGCACATGGGCCGTGATGACGTGGCCCTTTGACCACTTTGACCGGTTTCCCGCTTTTTCACACGTACGACCCCCCGTAACTTCGCGAAACGACGTGCGATGATGACGAAACGACAGGTGACCGAATTAGGGGCCGTACGACACCCGTTGTGCGAAATTTGGGGAAACATGTTAAGTTTGATGGTAAAAAGTTAGTTCGGAAGAAAATTGTAAAACCCACTAATTTCCTGATTTTTGATACAAAAATGCTACGATTTCGCCGTTTGAGATGATGAATAGCGAGATGACAGACAGTCGTTCAGACGGTCGACCGACACGCCGTGTGTGAATTTCACAGATTTCTATTGGAGCAATTGGTAAATATCAAGTTCCGACTGAATTTTTCGAAAATCTGCGGATTTCCTGATTCTTACGTTGCAAATCGACGCGCGACGGAACTGACACAATGGGTAATCATCCAGGTAGAAGACCGACACGCAGTACGAGAATACCGGGTGAGTATCTCTTGGTTTTACCAGCAATTATCGGACACCGAATCCGATAACCAGAATCCGCCGTTCAACCCAAACACTTTTCCCGGGATTGTACGGATTCCGATTAGGGAAAGTGACACCCTAATATTTAAGATTACGGACCTTTAATTAATCCTACTCAATTAGAGGTCATCCGGGCCTCAAGATTTTTTTTCGAAAATCCGGGTCGTTACAGATTTGCACAAATTAAGTCCTTAAACTACCACCACAAATGGAAGGACATTCAACTTGCACATCACCTTTATGGAACACTTTTCATTTTCACACTTTTTTTCAAGCACTTAGTGGGCCCAAAACAACATTTCCAACTTCATACAACTTTCTTCAAACACTTGGAGGGCATTCAACTTTTACATCATCTTCATAGAACACTTTTCACTCTCACACAACTTTTCTCAAACACTTAGGAGGCACCCAACTAGCACACCACCTTCAAGAGAGACCAAATACCATCTCCCGTGCACATTGCCATTGAAAATTTTTGCCAAACAATACCAAAAACACTTTTTCACAATAATTAGTGAGAAAAATCCTTACTGGAGCTTCAATATTCCACTAATCAACATGAGACCTCAACCAAATCTTTGAAATTCCTAAAACACAACTAACTAACTTCATATAACTCCCATCTCCGTGCCTCAAAAATTCTGAAATCAATACCACAAATCCTTACACATCAAGGCTCATTAGATGAGAGAACAAGCTAGGTCATCCATACCTTGGCCGTACGACCCTTTAGATCTTGAGATGCTTTGATACCAAGTTGACTTGATTAGTTTAGATTAGGGCTAGAGTTTGAAAGAAAGAAGAAGAATATGAAGAGGAAAAAAAAAAAAAAGCTTCGCTATTCTCTCTCATTCATTAGATTATATACTTAAAATCTCGAAATGAATATTACAAGTATATCATTACTACATATACTCTAACATAGTAATAACCAAAGGTCCACTATACCATAAAGGTACAACCGTACAACAGACCAAAAAGTATTAAACATATAGCACTGACATGAAAAAGTACTGTTCACGTGGTCTATCCAGAGGGTTCCCTACCAAATGAATGGTCTGGATTGTCCACGTCAGCCCTCTACCTAGCAGAAAATCCCGTCACAATAGGAACTAAACCTATTGATTCCAAACAGAATTCCATTCCCCTTATTATAATTCAAGATACTGGTCACAATAAGTATAGTGAATTTTGCTTCTATTGTATTTCTTGAATTTTATTTTTCACCAGTTTATATATTTGAGATTTAGAATGTAGGAATTTTACATAAGGACAGGAAGAACCTGTCCCCTGCCTTATATCACACTTTTTTTAAAATCGTAATGATATAAATTTTGAAAAATGGGGAGAATAGACAATAAAAAATGGGGATATAAAAATATCCAACCCAGCTACCAAAAAGTTGGATGCGAAAGTAGGCTGAAAAAAAAAATAGAACATACAAATGAAAATGAGATAGAGCCCAGAATACACACTGAGTGACTCTAATAAATAGGCTATCTCTAGAAACTTCTCGAGCCAACAAATCAGCAGCCACTTTTGCCAACGTAGTGATCCATGAACAAGATGTTTATGTGATGGAAGGTCATGAATCTTCCTAAATGCACATATCTCCGAGGGCCCAGAGCTGATCCATTGGCCCATGCAATGGCATTTCTTGAGTCTCCTTCGATGATGATGATGATGAAAGAAAGGTCAAGAGGAGCCGCTAATGAGAGACCTTTCCGCAATGAGGTGGCGACTCCAATCGAGCCGCATAACTTAGAAGAGGGGCTCACATCCTGTGGCCTCTAATAATCCCATCCACACCTGCTAGGCCCGGATTTCCCTGGGCAACTCCCATCGAAGTTAATCTTAAAGGAGCCATGGGAGGAGGGGACCTACTAGCTATAGGGGAAAAGTATAAGGGAGATGACATGGCAACCAAACTTCAATCTCTGATAATGTCACAACTGTTCACTCGTATAAAGAGAGAAGAAGGAGGTAACCCATGAAGCAACCTAATCTTTGACTTTATTTATCAAAGATGAGTGGCAAACACGAACGCCATTTAAGACCCTGTTATTCTGTTCTGGTCAAATCGTCCATAGAATAGCATGAGAGAGGCATTTTCACATAGCTCTGCCTCTTTCCCCAGTACTAACAGCCTTCGAATTTAACAACAGATCCTCAAGAAGGAAGCCCCAAGATAGGTTAGCCAAAGAGAGAAAGAAGAACCAAATTCATGTGCTGCACTATAGTGGATGAAGAGATGACTACTTGTTCCTCTGCCTATCCTGCACATTAAATAGGTATGAGGAGAAAGGCAACTCTTTTTTTCCTTCTCCTCTGAATCAAATCACAAGTATTTACCTTACCATGAGCAAGTGTCCACGCAAACATTTTAATATTAGGAGGGGCAAGAGGCTTTCGTTTACTCATAGGGAAAAAGAGTGGTATCATTCCTACTACCAAAGTGCTCAATAAAGAAAGGTTTTGAGAAGTAGATGCCACTAGAGATAGGGAATATCACTTCGAGTCCAAGACCGAACTAAAAATTATATACATCATTAAGAGCAGACAAAAGATTTGACATCTCTTAAATTTCCGACTCTTTAAGAGACCTAAGAAGGAGAAGATTCCAACTTCCAAGCCAGTCCTGATTGGAAGGTACAGACAACCTTTGAAATAAGTTTGTTTCTCATCTGCCTGAGGTTGAAGTTGAAGATATGAGGGAAAGACATACACAACGGAAACTCACCCCACCAAAGGTCTTCCTACAATCTGACTCTATCACCCTTCCAACAAACCTAATAAATTGGAAAAGAGAGGAATAGTGCTAGAAATAGATTTCTAGGGACACTACTAGGTGCATTTGGATTTGCGGAATTAGAATTGATCCAAAGAATCAAATTCTATGTAATTAAAAACCACTGATTGAATTCTGCAGAGTTTAAAATTATGCCATTTAGATGCACTATTGATTAGATGGAATTGAATTGCAGAATTCTCAATTTCATTGTTTGGATGAAGAAAAATTTATGTGAAAATGAATTAATAATTGGGTTTACACAAGCCTAACAATTGTGGTTGATGTTGTTCGTGGCAATTTCCAACCCAACTTGTCAACAAGTTAGGATTGAGGTTTCGGGCCCGCTGGTAGAGTTCGAGTTTGGTTTCACAGCCCATTCATAATTGACGGGCGTAGGTCTTGGAAATTGGAATCATTGGTTCAATACGTAAGAAATTTAACAATATATATATATATATATAATATTTATTAAGTATTGAATCTAAATATATATTTTTTATTCATAAGTATAATTAATTTATATATTTATTCAATTAATGGGTTAGGCAGCGAGTTTGATTTGAGGGTTCCCTTTCTGGGTCAGGTTTGCCTTTCCAACCCATTTACAAAGGTTGGGTTTATGGTGAGGGCATACTTAACTAGAAAATTGACAAGTCAAACCGCGTGAACCTGTCCAATTTCTCACGAGTCAGGGTTGAGGTTTTGGACCCATGCCGGGTTCGACTTTTGTTTTCACAACCCATCTATAATTAATTGGGTCGGGTTCAAATTTGGTTCCAAGAACTAAGAGCCGTACTACATACTTAATTTAGTAATAAATGTTTATACTTATGTACCTAAGATATTTATTAAATATTAATTGTGAGTGTAAATGTTATTATAATTGAAATATAATAATAAACATATATAATTACGTACATACCATATATTTATTAAATTTAGATATTATTATAATTCACTAGTTAGACAGTGGGTTTGCTTTGATAGTTCCCTTACTGGGTCGAGTTTGGGTTTGCCTTTTCAACCCATATAGAAATGGGTTGGGTTGGGTTGGGGTTTAGGGTATATTTACTCCACTTTGAAGTAATCTGATCCATTGTCACCCCTAGTTATCGTCCAGCGGCAGCGGCAACGACAACGAAGCGTTGAGCAAGATCTTTGTTAGGCTCAAATTTTTTCCTCAATTCCGCAATGGTGCGGAATTCTCAAATAAGACCTCAAAGTATGGATTTCGGTTCCACTCATTTAGCCCATGAAATGATGAATCAGTGCTTCAATTCCGTGCGGAACCCTTTTGTAATGCACTCCGAATGACAGAATTGGAATTAGGGACAAAATTGACGATTCTATCCACCAGTTCCACAAATCCAAATGCATCCTAACGTATTTGGCAATTTTAGAGACCCTCTAGTAGGATTCAGAATATATCTGTTCTTTATCACCAAGACCCAGGTGCTATCCTGTGGGAAATCTCCAAAGAGAGACATGGCCAAAAGCATTGCTATTCGCACTAAGGTCTCATCTATTCCTTAGGTGGTGGATTGATCCAATTTGTAATCTGAAAGTGAGAATAGTGTTAGCATATAGGATCCACTTGCCTAGCAACGCGACATTTCTATCGTTTAGCCTACCAATGTTGAGGCCTCCTTCAGTACGTGGCTACGAACCACGGTGTCGGAAGTTCGAATCCCTCTTCACCCACAACCAGCCCAAAAGGGATAGACCTTTCCGTACCTCTGGGGGTAGGAAAATCATGATAGGGATATCAGACTCAAAGCTATGGAACTGGGGTGTGGGTCTTTTGTTGGAATGGAATAGCCTTATGCTAAAGCAAGCTAGTAAGCGCCTTATTTGATTGTAATCTAATTGTGGCTTTCTTAACAGATGATATCAGTGATAAGGACGGGGATGGAAACAATTTCCCACCTAACAAGGTCCTTTTTACTACGTTGGTTGTCTCACAAGAAATCCCTCTGAAGTGTAAATTTTTTTTTTATCTTATCCAGGGCTTTGAAAAGAGAAAGATAATACACTGGGATACTAGAGAGCGTGGACATAATCAAGGTTAATATTCCCCAACCCAGGGAAATGTAATTCCTTTTCCATATAACCAAACTCTTACCCACCTTCTCCACAACTGGATCCCAAAAATTGATCGATCTTGGGTGGTCTCCAAGAGGAAGACCAAGGTATTTCAGTCTTTTCAGAGACCATTTAGACATCCCACAATCCAGAACTCCAACAAACTCAGCAGTGACTTCTTCAGAGATGTTTCCTACCAAACAACTTTTATCTATATTGATCCTCAACCCAAAGATGACTTCAAAACATTTTAGGATGTATTTCAGATAGTCAGCATCTCGGGTTTTTCTCCATAAAGAGGACTTTATCATGCACAAACTGGAGATAGGACACATTCATGCTACTCCCCACTTGGAATCCTCTAATGAGCCTTTAGGATTCAGCTTTTGAGATCAATGACGGTCTCCCTGCCCGATACATACGGAGGGCTGAAAATACCCTCTAGCAGAACCATTGCTGAGGACCGAGAAGCTAACCGATGAAACATATCCATGATTCCAACTCCTCCATTCAGGGCCAAAACCTTTCATCTTGAGAAAGTAATCAAGGAATCCCTGTCCACAAAGGTGTTTTCCTAAATCCAGTTTGATCACTACTCCTTTATGCCCTTCCTTTAATCTTCCTTCTACACATGTTGTGGTGAAGAGGATTTCATCAAGAATTTGCCTATCCTTTTCAAGACGCCTTTTTTGGGGATATAATTAATTAAGAACCACCTTGACATGCATCATTGAGGCTTGGGATAGGATTTTTGAGTAGGCTTCCAACCAGACGAATTGGTATAAGTCCCTTTGACCTATGACTCCTCTTCTAGGGATCAGGGGAATGAAAGTAGCGTTCATACCAATGTTTTAAAACGTGAAGGCGTGAGGCGAGGCATTAGGACCTCAAGATGCGTGAGGCATAAACCTTACAAAAAGGTTTCATGCTCTCTCATTTTAACAAATAAACAAAATATAAGAAAAATTGCAAAAAGATTATATATATATATATATATATATATTTGTATTCGTGTACATTGTGTATTCGTGTGTGCGCACGTGTACACATAGGAAATGCTATATAAATTAGTTGCAAATAACAAACTCAGTTGTGGCTAAAAACCTAATTTTAGGTAATGTATGAGAGTAGGCATCAAGTGAGCTTCAAGGCTTGAGGCATGTGCCTTATGTGAGTCTCATGGAGTTTAAGCCTCATGGTTGAGCTTTAAGGCGTTTTCCTTAAGCCTCGCCCCGAGGCGAACCTCGAGGTGTAAGTCTCACACGCTTTTTAAAACACTGGTTCATACTCTTGTTTCCCTCTTAAGGAATTCTTTGAAGACTTCCTCAGATCACCTTTAACTATCTCCCAACATTTTTGATAGAAGGCTATAGAGAAACCATATGGGCCGATGGCATTATTCCTGTTCAAATCATCACTTGCCTCTTTAACTTCCGTCTCCTCAAAATCCCCTAACCAATCAGCATTATCACTCGGGAGACACCCCCAAACAAGACCATTGACCTTCAGGCTAAGAACACCATTTTTGGATTAGAGCTGACTAAAATGATCAATTTTGGCCCGCACAATCAAGACCATTGACCTTATTCACTCACATGGCATTCATTTATGCTATGTTTGGTTGCCGAGAAAATAAGTGAAAACATGGAAAAGAAAAGAAAATTTTCGATTTCTAATACAATTTTGAGTTGTGTTTTCTCCAATTTTCTTTTCTTTTCCATGTTTTTACTTATTTTCTTGGCAACCAAACATAGGGTTAGGGAATCATGACATCATGATATCAACTAGGAGGTCTCCAAGGCCCAAACTTGATCCAAGTTGGGTGATCTTAACTTTCTAATTGATCCAGTTGGATCAGATATCCTTGTTGGATCCATCAAAGTGGTGTTTCTCGACCCAACACGAATGGAACTCACATGGCAGAAGCAGTGAGGATGATTCCTTCTTTGCCTTACCCTAACTCGAGCTTTCCTCTTCAGACATATATAAAGTGATTTAACACAAAATGAGCATCCGTCCCAAATGGGCACGACAAGTTGACAACCCTTAGGCCTTAAGAACCTGCTACAATAGCACATCTCTTTAAATGCACATTGCACACTCACACTTGGTGTTTATATGGGTGTATGGATATGGACTTTAACTGTATTCATAAAAGCAACCTGAAACACAGAAAAAGAATAATAAATAAATTAGTTGTTATCCATTGCCATGATGCATAGCTCCAATTCATTCCCCTCATGGGAACTTTCCCAGAAAATGAAGTATCCTTGTTATATGACTAGAAACTAATGAATTCTACAGTTTTACCTTAAGCATCTTATTTTCCAGCTAAAAGCATTATATTGAATTCTTCTCTTTTGCGGCTCAACAGGTGCTCTACACACTCGGTGGGCTAGAAAATCTTCAGACAGCTAAGAAATACTATGCATCCACCATAGACTTGACCAAGGGCAAGAACACCAGATCACTTTTCGGTGTTTGCTTGGTGAGATTCTCTCTCTCTCTCTCTCTCTCTCTCTCTATATATATATATACACACACACACACACACAGACGCACATATTTCGGAGTATTCGATCACGTTGATTGTTTTCTCTAGGATATTTCCTAGGTTGCAACAATTGAACAGTGTCCAAACCTTCCATACATGTGCCACATCTCCTGATATTCTGCTCATAGATGGTCATCTCTGCTCTGTAATATTTGAGGCTTCAAATCATCCCTGGATTTAGCATTGGTGTTTTTGTTTTCTTATTTTCTTTCTCTATCGGATGACTAAGGGACAGTGTTGATTCTATTAAACAGTGCACTGTCGCCATTGGGCAGCTGACAAAAGGGCGTAACAAGGAAGACAAAGAGAGTTCAGAGCTGCAACCTCTCGCTGCAACTGCCTTGGAGAAAACTTACAAGCAGAAGGCTCCCTGCAAGCTCCCTCTGCTTACCGCCACCTTACGAAACTTGAAGCTTATATCCTGACTCCATACTAGCAATATTAAGAGACTTCTGATTCTGCCCCCCTTTGGCAAAATTGAAGAGGGTCATCAACACTGTAGTGCAGAAATGGATGGAAATTGCAAATGCTTGAATCTTTTGTAGTTTAGTTAGTTTATTTTTCATGTATATTTTCATTTAAAATTTTAATTATGGGTATGCGGTGCATCTCACAGACTATTCACGGTGAACTAGATTAAATATGAGAACAGATTTTGCTGTGCTGTTCTTAATATTTTTGGCTATGTTTCTTCACTTGTTTTTCATGGTGGCAATTAGAAAAACGGTCATGCATGTATTTGGTGGGGGGAATATGCCCAAAACAGCTGCATGTGGCTTTGAGAAAATTACTTAATATTCGTTATCATACACTCTCGGTTCAAAGATTTGAGAAAATTATTTTTGCCTGCCTTGTTAAAGTTAGGGGACAATTAGGTATCTCATACTGCAAATTGATCTTATTTATACGTAACAACAAAATCATCAAATTACATGATATAAAAAGAAAATTGTCAACAAAACATGTCATCTCATACAATTTAACTTATATACATAATAATACATTCTCATAAAAATTAATCCACAAAGATATAACTTATCCTTGCCCTTGTTTTTGGTCATCATTTTTCTAGGTTGATTAGGTGTTTTGGTTTGATTAGTACACATGGTGGGCTTCTTGACGTCACACAAAGACTCGAAATAAGTCCTTTACCTCTGCCCCTAAAGGGGATGCATCTTACACACTGAACAAACCAAGGAGGTGTATTATCCTCTCTTAAGTGGGGTAATTGGATAAGGAAAATATGCTCTCGGTGTATTATCCTTACTATCTTATGTGGGTGGTAATTGGATCAGGAAAATACTATGCTTCTTGGAGCGAGAAGCGGCGTCTCGGCCCCATTTAACTTGACATGTGTATCCTTTTAACTCGCTTTAATTGTGGTTAAGATGCTGTGACTTTTAGAGTTAATATTATTAACATTAGTTTTTAGAAAAATCAAGGTTAAAAATATTAACCATGGTTAAAAATAATTAACCACAATTAAATAGAGTTGAAATTAATTAACCACAATTAAATAGAGTTGAAATGGAGGGTTTTTTCCTGCTTGCCCCCTATAGTTTGTGGTTGTTCCCAATTAAATGAAGTTGAGGTTGTTATAGGGATTTTTGGGCACTTTTACGATTTTAATAGCCTTTTTGTAATTTTTGCCTATAATATCGTTGCTCATATTAACCTGTATCAATATTATTGATACATATTGATACAGATTGTCACAATCAGTATTGATACGAAATATTGACCCGACTTGTTGAGTATCGACCGCACACAGTAAATCATTAAAAAAAAATGTAAAAATTGAACACATGTAAAATTTTCTAACATGAGATTTAAGATTTAAAATCATAAATGTCATGATTATAATCTTTTTTCTTTAGGTTAAACTATTTATTTTATAAAAAAAACACACAAGAAACCCGAAAATATGTGTTCTTTAATTAATGGTGTTCTCTCACAGTCGTCGTTAATAGTTTAGTGGAACGAAGTTCTCTTGTAGAAATCTTAATCAAAACGATAAGTAATAAAAATTTCATAAACTCTTCTTGATCGACGAAATGGCTCTATTATTGATGAGGAACGAATGAAACTCTCCATGGTTGATGAAGAATGGAGGGGACACAAATATCTTTCTTTCAAATGGCTTAAATAAAATGAAAAAAGTTGGTATGTGCAAACTCTTTCACATGGATATAAGGGTATTGTGAGAAGGGTTTTAAAAAAGATGGGTAGTTTGAGAACAATAGCATACTATAGGGGTAATCCGGAAAAAAAAAACCCTTGAAATGGACACGTGTTGGGTTAGATTGGGGACGAGACCCCGCTTCCCGCCCCAGCGGATCCCTAATTGGATAAATAGTTAAACATTTGACAACCCACTAGGTTGTCGTTAGGTCAATTTCTTTAATTGGTAATTTCGTAGTTTCTAACAAAGACAGTGGCACATTTTATTCCCTATGGGCTGACGTATATGGATTATAGACGATTTAGGGTTTGAGGATTAGGGTTTTCTGCTCTCAGAGTTCTGTCCTTCCGAAGCTACCGAAGAACCTCATCTCCGTTGCGATGGCGGTCGGGTACTTCTAACTCCTAAGCTTTTCTTTCTCTATATTTTGTTCACTCTTTTCACAAGTTCTGATTTCTCTGATTATTGTTAACAGGAAAAACAAGAGGATTTCGAAGGGGAAGAAGGGAGGAAAGAAGAAGGCGTGAGTAGAAATTAGAATTCTAGACACTGTAAATTATATCCATCTCTTATTTTATTATATTTTCATGTCGATTATTCCGTTTTGATTTTCATTTTACAGAGTTGATCCTTTTGCTAAGAAGGACTGGTATGATATTAAGGCACCTTCGATCTTCAATGTCAGAAGTGTCGGTAAAACCCTAGTCAGTAGAACACAGGGAACCAAGGTCTGTGATTTTTTGTTATTTTTTCTCTTCTATCATATATATATTTTTTTTCTCATGCTGTTTATTTGCAATCTGTGGAGTTAAGTGCCAGAATCTTGATGCCAGCACTGGGAATTAAATTATTTGTGGATGAATTTATGTTAGAATAGCAACATCTGGTCGTAGAATCTCGATATCTAGAGAAATTGTTTCTATTTAATCTTATGTTCTTTGATGGGGCTTTAAACTGAGAATGACAGGAAAATCACTGTCACCAGATTAATATCATCTAATTTTTTAGCTGGTCTGTCCCAGATGAAAATCCCGTTTCTTCAATGCAATGATGGAATCTTCTCATCATCGACGTCTAGGATTAGTTTACTGCTACTTGAGCTGCTGGGTTCTTCTGGGAACTCAATTTCAACATGCTTTGATGATATACTTACTATTAGTAGGTTTCTCAATGGACTTTCATATTCTACTGATCTAATCCATGTGATTCTGTGTCTGCAGATGTTTATTTTCTGTTAATACCTGGGTACAGCTGTGAAAGTAGGTTTTGGCACTTAGATAAGGGAAATATTAGTAAATGAGACATGAACGCGTAGGAATTAAGAGAGTTAGAGATAGATTGATGTTAATTAAAATAGTATTAGGTGAGGTTGTAAGTAACATTATTAAGGCTTATGCACCCGCACCCTAAGTAGGATTAGGATAAATCATTAAGAAGAAATTTTGGTAGACAGTGGATGAATTAATTCATGAGATTCCCAATGGTGAAAGGAGATTTTTAAGAGGGGATTTAAATGGTGATGTAGGAAAAGAAAGTAGGCAGTGTGATAGGGTGCATAGAGGGTGGGGGTATGGTGGTAGAAATGGTATGAGATGCACTTTTAGAGTTTGGGATAGACATATGACCTTACAATAGCAAATACGTACTTTCTAAAGAAAGATGAGTAAATACATATTGCTGATTTACTTATAAAAAAGATGAGTATTTGCTGACTTTCAAAGGTTGAACAAATTGGAGCCATTGACTTTTCTGTTCTTAAGAATGAGTTTAATATGTGCAAAGATTATAAGGTGAGAGAGTCTAGTCACAAAACATCGGCTAGTGGTTCTGGATATTTGTATTAAGATTTGGAAGAGAATGAATGAAATAAAAATGGAGCCAAAAATATGGTGGTGGAATCCAAAAGAAGGCGAAGCCATTGCTTTTAGGAATAAATTGATGAAAGAACATGGAACATTGCACCTACATCGACCTAATAATATGCAAGTATATGTGTTTCTTGTCAGTAGTTCCCATATTTTGCGTTTTGAAGTTTTATCCATGCTCTGCTTTTCACACTTCCTTTTTTTGTTTGCTTGTTAATGAAGGAAATTATTTCCTTATTCATATACAGGATGATCCCTTATCAGATGGGAATTTAACTAGTGGTTTATCTTACTAAACATGAATTTTGTGGGTCCTTTTGTGTTTTCTTTTGCAAACATTATGGAAAGATGTACCCATGCATGCATATGACATCCCCACTAACAAAGCTTCAGGAGTTTCACTCTATGCTTTAATATGCTTAAATCTAATATTAGTTTTTCTTGGCACTTAATGTATTTTCAGTGCAATACATTTTTATTAAATACTGAAATCTTCAGCTGTATTCTGACAGATTGCTTCTGAAGGGCTCAAACATCGAGTGTTTGAGGTTTCCCTTGCTGATCTTCAGAATGATGAGGATCAATCTTACAGGAAAATCCGGCTGAGGTCGGAGGATGTACAAGGGAGGAACGTACTCACAAACTTCTGGGTAGTGTATTCATCGAAACATTCATTTGATGTGATTGTTCATGTTATGTTTTAAGTATACATTGAAAAAACATTGTTTGGATAATTCAGGGAATGGATTTCACAACAGACAAGTTGAGGTCTCTGGTGCGTAAGTGGCAGACGTTGATTGAGGCTCATGTGGATGTGAAGACAACAGACAACTACAGTTTAAGGATGTTCTGCATTGGATTTACCAAGCGGCGTCCAAACCAGGTCAAGCGAACCTGTTATGCGCAATCCAGCCAGATCCGGCAGGTAGAGTTAATATTATATGTTCTAAATCCTCCTTTAAATCTTATATGGTATCTCTTTGTTCATTTATAAATATAACTCGAGCTCCATTTAAAAACTGTAATTCCACTGTTTTTATTTCCCATGGACAATGAGAGTTGCTTTCTTGACTATTTGTATTGTCAGATTCGCCGCAAGATGAGGGAAATTATGGTAAACCAGGCGACATCTTGCGATCTGAAGGAGTTGGTACAGAAGTTCATCCCTGAGGTGATTGGCAAAGAGATTGAGAAGGCAACTTCAAGCATCTACCCTCTACAGAATGTCTTCATTCGGAAAGTCAAGATCTTGAAGGCTCCTAAGTTTGATCTTGGGAAGTTGATGGAGGTACATCTCTTACATGCTCTCAACCTTCTATATGGTTTTTTTCCTTTTCGGAGACGGGCCTAGTTGACTCTAAGACCAGAAATGTAGCCCACAAAGACAACATGCACTTCACATGAATGCTATGAAGACAAAACATGCACTTCACATGCACACTCACACACGTACACACACACACACAATGTCATGTCACTAAAAATTTAGACCACTCACCAGTACTTACCGGCTAACCTTAAATAATTCCGAGTGGGTCAGTGCGGGCGCCTGAATGGAATAGTCCTTGCCTCGAAGGGTTTGGGACACCCTTCGTTACCAAAAAAAAAAAAAAACTTAGATAAATGATGGGTTTTTCCCAAAAAAAGTAACTATGATCAAGGAAGGAGGGAGGGGAACAGATATAGTGAATCAGTGATTGCTTGAGTTAATAGTTTATAATACAAAGAAATTTCTCCTAAAGTGTTTTTTTTTATAAATCCATTAAGGAAGTGGTATCCAATGATTCTATTTAAAATCTGTAAATGTTTTAAGAAAGAACTGTGTTATATAGGTCATGTTAGCAGATGAATGGTAATATCTAAAGAGATCTTTCATAAATTTGCTTTGGGTGTGTAGGTCCATGGTGACTATTCGGAAGATGTTGGCGTGAAGATGGAGAGGCCAGCTGAGGAACCGATGGCAGAGGGGGAGACCGAAGTTGTTGGAGCTTAAATGAAGTATTAGAGCACCCCTTATTATTCTTGCTTCAATATTTAACTCTTTTAAAGAAAACTTAATTCGATAATGGTTAGCCTTTTGGTTTAGGTTGCGAGATGCAGAGTTGTTTCGACTTGAAAAGGAAGAAACATGATTTTGTGCTTTAATTGGATAGAAGCCTCAATTCTCATACATTAATTCATGTCAGACTGCACACCCACTATTTTTTTTTTTTTCTTCCTTTTTGCAAATTTGGAATGCTTGTATGCAGGAACTCGTATTCTTCCCTATGATTCTTTCCTGACTCCTCGTTGTGCACAATTTCTGTTGTTGAAGTGGATGCGTACCCAGAAAAAAATCAGACCGGTGACACCAATAGCTGCAATCTTACGGATGTGTTTTTGAGGGCCAATAAATTTTTTTTTTTGACCGGACATGTTTTGGGGCCCGGTAATTGACTGGCCCTGCAGTCCAGTAAATGTCTACCTTGTAAGTGCGGAAAAGTTATTAGCTAATGGACCAGACCAAGTAACCCTCAGGGGTGTAGACCAGTGGCCAAAGGCGAACCATAATCCCGGAGTCTCAAGTCGATTCCTAGGAAAACTCAATATCGGTTGAAAACTCAATATCGGTTGTATTGGGTACGGGTATTCCCTATGCCTTTTAAGGCTCCACGTTTATAAAAAAAAAATGGACCTGACCAAGTCAAAGGGATTAGTAACCCGTAGTACTGAGAGGAGCCTCTGGAGCGAGGTAAGAGTAGGGTTGTCAAGGTAAGATCCTAACCCTGCACTGGCCCGAGGGCAAGGGTTTAGATCAAATAGGGCTAGTTGGGTAGATAGAGGTGGTGAAATCTATGGGACCTTTTTTAACATTAATCTTTATTCTTAAAATAAATATAGAAAAAGAGTAAAACAAGTATAATAATACAATTAGATAAATAGAACCTTTCTTGGCAACAAACTAAGTATGTAATCAAAGTGTTTGTGATATTTTAGGGCTAGGGAATTAGCCAATCAGGGGTTAGGGTTAGGGTTAGCGTTTCAAAGGATTAGGATTTTAAGGGATTCGGGCAGCCCTAACCCTGCCCTTCCTTATAAGGGCAAGACCCTAACCCTGTCCTACCCCTTCAAGGGCTAGATTGACTAGGCCTTAACCCTGCCCTTCAAAGTTTTTTTTTTTACAAGCCTAGGTAAGAGACATGATTCAAGTGTTTCAATTCTCCGCCTGATTAAGATCTCTTAATCTTGTGACAATAATATCAGGTTGAACACAACTATGGCGTATATAGTTTTCTTCTTCTCTTGTTTCTCTTCTACACTGATATGGTTTCTGGTAATGAGCATCAGTTGTGTTGCCAAGTTATGTGGCTCCAATAATTTGCTTCTGGTGCTCATAACTGAAACTCCAGGTCTAGAGGAGGATGGCTCAATCCTGAGTAAGGTACCAACATTGCATTACAGAGAAAAGAACCAGAAAAGAAAGAAAAATGGCAGGATTGTCTGTATCCTTGGGACTAAAAGCTTTTTTCATTTACAGATATAAGGCTAGACATTCCTTTTGTTTGTTTCTGAAACAACTATGACACCGGTGTGCCCGAGTTTCATCTCATTTTAGGTACATGCCTGTATCACAATTCATTGCTAAGATTCATGCAAAAAGATGCGACATTGAAGGAAACAAGCTCACGAGAGCAGCATTTTTGATTTAGATCATGCCTGACATATAATACAGTTTCACTAAACTAAGATCTTGCCAACTAAACCAAGTAATACATCTCTAGGAATGAAAGAACTTACCTCAGTCTCCCTTTGTTGGCGGTCTGACACACGCACAGAAGGGATCCTTCTTTCGTTTCTGGTGGTTAGTTCTCCCACTACTGTAGAGATAGTCCTGCAAGATAATTTTTGTTCCTCTCTCATTGATTCTGCTTTTCCCTTTGCTTTCCTTTTCATCCCCAAGTCTCAGCAAAACAAACTGGATTTTCTGCACCTCCAACTGCAACCGTCCTATTTTCTCGGACCCTCGTCGTGCTCGTTCTGAAACTCTTCTTCTTCGGACTTTTCCACTATCTTCCCCTGCCTCGGCCTTCCCGTCGGAGGATGAGGGACTCTCTTCGACACTCTTAGTCAATTTACCATTGATATCGGCTAACTGCATGATGGCCTCCTCAACTTCTTGCAGCTGGGCCTTCACAGTATCATATTCAGTACCCTTAGTTTTTTGGCTATTTGCAGATATCTCCGTCTTCTTCTTTAAATCTTGCACTGTTATCTGAAGATTTGTCAACTTCTGGGAATCGGACACAAGTCTGTCTAATATCTTCCTCTTGTTCCTTTCTTGATGTGGTTCTGTAACTTTCCTGGATATCTCTAGCTTGTCCACGCCCAACTCCTTCTCAACCAGTGATTTTGAAGAGGGGGATTCACTCTTTTGCCCGATCACTTCCATCCGGTACACGATATCATTTTCAGTAGATGCAGAGGCCAGCTGCTGTGCCTTGTTGGCTGTCGGATCAAAGCTGCAATCCTGTTCAGCAGCTTTCCACAACTCGAGTATCTGATCGTCTCCCTCACCATTTTTCCGCCTGCTTACCGCAAAGGATGAATAATCGGAGACCTGATCAAGCGGAATATCTTTCATCAGAAACGCATTCCTCGTTTTAGAGATTTCAGGTTCAGTTCGCTGCAGTTTGAGATCCTTACTGATGTCATCCCTAAGCTCATCCTCCAGTTGCATAACAATATCCATGCTTGTTTGAACGTCAATTTCTCGATGCAAGCTTCTTTTAGATTTTAACTCTTCCATCTGTTTGATTGCAGCCTCTAGTTTGATATTAGAGTTTAAGCTTTCCTGCATCACATGCCTATCCATTTCCAATACCGCCTTTTCGACTGCTTTTATCCTAGTCTGCAACACCTGCAAGTCCGAAACTGCGTCTGGCACCACTGCACTTTGATCTTCACTCAGTCCTTGGCAGCTATTGTCATGCAGATGAACTACCAAATCAGCATCCTGGAAACACATGCAAGAATTCAAGTCATGGGGTTCCAGTTAAGGAAATCTTAGCAACCACATGCAAAATCTAGATAGCATAGTTGAAAGAAGGAAAACTTCTAAACAGATCACAAGGTGACTCAGTTATGTCGAATCTATTAGGATCAAGGCATGGTTCAGCCTACCTGAGTTCTGAAATTTCCGATGGGCTAAAATATTGAAAGAACAAAAGGAAAAAAAAAAGAAAAAAACCACCAGTATCACTAGTAACTTCTAAAATTTAAAAACTCGTGACTCTATGAGGTATTTGCTCACATGGAACTTTCCCTGCAAAATAAGAACTTAAACAAGCCTCATACTAGCTAAAAGTTGTGGCTAAGAGCCCCCTTAAATACTCATGGAATCACTCCAACAATGCACCAAGTTAACATTGCCTCATCCAAGATTTCAAACAAATCAGTGAGTCAAGAAAGAGCTCAATCAAGTTTCTAAAAGGTATATATGTTTGTCGAGCTTCCAAGACTCTCACTAGTTCAGGGCAAGAACAAGTCAACTTGGCTAACTCAGACTCAACTTGCTGAGTTCGTGAACAGTGGAACAAATCAACAAATTTATAATATTTACAGAGAAAAGAACATTACCCTTGCTTCCTGATTGTAAGCCATATTCGTCTGCGAAAGAGCATGGTGCTCGAGAGATGTAATACTATCTCTCAAAGAAACTATGACAGGAAAATATGCAGCCAATTGAGCTTTCAGTCCTCCATTTTCACTTTCCAAGATGCAAACTCTTTCTTTCATATATTCAATATCCACACTTTTTGAAGTACTTTCTTCTTCAAACCTCTCACATGCTCCAGTGAGCTCACAAACTTTTTCTTCCAACAGACCCTCACGGATGCTGGAGAGCTGAAGGTCGCTATAGAATGTTGCAGCTTCAGCCTCCCAGAGTTCGACCTCGTTACTTCTTTCTTGCAGCTCACAACTCAAATTCTCTTCTCTGGTTTTAAGTTCTTCATATTTTTCATGTAATTCACCTAGTTCAGACTCAAATCTCATGTTTGCTTCACAAAGGCATCCAATCTCGTTGTTCTGACGTTTGTTAACTTCAGATAGTTCAAGAATCTGCTTCTCTAAATCTTCGCTTATTACCTTAGCCTCATCATATCTCCTCTTCAGACCCTCAACATTTCTGTGCAACTCTGATTTCTCAGCTTGTGTAGCTTTGACCATCCGTTCTGCCTCTGAAAGCTCCATTTCCTTCTGATTTAGCAGATCCTTTCCAATTTCAATTCGATAGTTCAACTCATCCCTGATATTTCTGACTCTGTCCATCTCATTCTCCAACTTCCCCACTGACTCCTTGAGATGTGAATTTTCCATTTGTACCATTTCAAACCTATCCCCCAGCATTCTTACCCTTTTCTCAAGGCCACTGTTAACCCCTCGAAGACAGTTCAGATCTTCATTGAGCCCTTTTAGCTCCATAGCTTTCTCAGTGCTGAAGCTCTTGAAAATCAAAGAAAGGTTACGTAGAGCTATTGCTTCGCCGAGGATAACACTGTTTTCTGCTTCTAGTGTGCATATCTCCTCCTTCAGGTCTGAGAACTCCTCCATCAAAAATCTATTTTCTTCAAACACCTCGGAACTTTCTTTCCGTAATACCAGGTAAGACTCTTGCAAATCCATCAGCTTTGCATGTTGATTCTCCATTTCAGCCTTTAGTACTTCTTCCCGGTTGTCTCCCTCCCTCACTTCCAATCTCAACTTCCCATTCATCTCCAGAAGATCGTGTTTCTCGATCTGCAGCACCGACATCTGCTCTGTCCTGATCTTGAACTCCTGATCAAGAGTATTTCTGTCTGCCACAACATCTGCCACCTCTAATTTCAGTTGCCCAAGCAGAGTAACAAGAATTGATTTCTCAACAACCAGCTGCATCTTCTGATCCTGGGTTTTCAATAAAGAACTTTTTGTATCCTCAATGTTTCCTAGTACATGCTGCAGAAGTATATGGTCTTGTTCAATCTTGTCATCACACCCATAATCAGGATCAATTTCCAGTGCCTTCAATACCAGATGAATCCCCGTCCTCAACTTTTCGATTTGGCCTAACAATGATTTCACTTCTACTTGTTGTTCCATATTTTCACGCTCCAATTCCGAAATTAGTTTCTTTGTCAACTTAGACACCTTGGAGTACTTCTGAGACTCGATCAATAGAGAGAGATTCTTTTCTTCCATTTCTCGTATGCATTTCTGCAAGATAAAGATCTCAACCTGAGCATTCATAGCATTATCTAGTTCTTCTTCAAATTCTTTCTTCCTCCACCGACCTTCTTCTTGCAGGAGAATGATTTGGTTTTCCATACCAACTAATCGGGCCTCATTCGACTGGGTAAAACTTGCACGTTCTTGTTTTTCTACGTCCAATGAAACCCATAGCTCTTCTACTTGACGAACTGTCGATTCTTTCTCCTTCTCCAAACCGAAGTAGTTTTCTTCTAATGTTGTATACCTTCTCTCCAGGTCTTTCAGTCTTCGCAGAATAGAATCCAACTGAGAGACAAGAGTGTCCCTTTCCACAAGAAGGCCAGATTTCTCATTATCGAGCATTTGGGACGATTCCTCTAAGCTCTTGGATTTTTCCCTCAATTTTTCGAGTTCAACATTTGCCTCACAGAGGGAATTCTCCAGAAGGGTGTTCTTCTCTGAGACCTTCTTCATATTCTCGGCAATAATCTCTAACTGAGAAACTAGGTTGGCCTTCTGAGCAACAAGAGTGGATTTTTCTCCCAGAAGAGCCTGCCAGGATTCTTCCAATGCCTTAACCTTCTCTCTTAACCCTTCCAATTCAGCATTCACATCTGAAAGGGTATTCTCCAGAAGGACATTCTTATCCAAAAGTTTATCCAGGATTTCCAACTTCCCCAAAAGAGCTACTTTCTCATCTCTGTCTTTCTGGCAGATCTCCTTCAGCTTTGAGTTTTCATCCTGCAAGTATTTCACAGATGATCCAAGGCTCTCTGGCTTCAAGCCTACTGAGTCCACTTGCTCCAATATAGCCCGGTGTTTCCTGTTCAAGTCATTTATTTCCTCTTTCAGGCAGTAAATCTCTTGCTGAAGAGCATTTCTTTGGTCCACTCGGAGTTCAATGTCCTCTTCAAGTTTCCTTTTTATCTCCCTTATGCTAAATATCTCGTCTTGCAGATTATTCATTGACATGGCAGAAGATAAGTTCAGCTCGTTTAGGCTCTTGTTTTCCTCCTTGATCCGCCGAATATCATCCTCTAAATCCTGGTTGCGAAGCTCCATGTCCTTTAACATCTGAATTCCATGTTGGAGCTCTAAGGCCAGAGCTCTCTGCTCTTCCTGAGATTGAGAGTGCAACTTTTGTAGAGTTTGGAGAGTGGTTTCGGCATGCGCAAAGCGCAAGCGATCTTCTTGCATGCAAATCCGAAGTCTCTCCCACTCTTGCTGCTTCTCTGAAAGTTCTTGATTTTGCATCCCCGTCTTCTGCACCAAATTGTCCACCTCCGACTTCAGGGATTTGTTTGATCTCTCCAACAGAAGACACTGTTCTTCAGCACTGTTTAATTTTGCAACCCCCATCATTTTCTCATCATTAAGCCTTTTGGCCTCCTCTTGGGTGCGAGAGATTTCGGTCTCTAGATCAGATATTTTCTCCAAGCACTGCTGGTACCGGAGAGCAACAGCTTCCTTCTCTTCAGTTAATACAGTAAGAGCTTGCTTCAGGGTTTCAACTTTGCTTTCAGCTCTATCAGCTCGCTCATTAAGCCTTTTGGTATCCTCCTCGGCACACAATATTTTGTTCTCAAGATTTGATATCGTCTCCAAACACTGTTTGTATTGAAGAAGACCAACTTCCTTTTCAGCTTCTAATCTAGTGAGGGTTTGCTTTAGGATTTGAGCTTCAATTTCGGATTTACTAGTTCTCTTATCATGTTTTCTGGCATCCTCTTCAGCCTGAGAGATTGTCTTCTCCAGATTAGATATCCTGTCCAAACACTGCTGATATTGAAGAAGATCAGCTTCCCTTTCGCCTTCTAACTTAGTGAGTGCTGCTTTTAAGGCTTGGACTTCAATTTCAGATTTGCTTGCTCGATCATTGAATCCTTTGGCATCCTCTTGTGCACGAGATACTTCCGTCTCCAGATTAGACAACCTCTCCAAATTCTGCTGGTACTGAAGAAGGCCAGCTTCCTTTTCAACTTCTAATTTAGCAAGGGCTTCATTTAGGGTTTGAACTTTGGTCTCGGCTTTACCTGCTCCCTCAGACTCAGACAGGACCCAAGTCTCAAGATTCGGATTCTCACGTGATAATTGAGAAACCCCATCCTTCAAATTCTGTTCTTCCTCTTCAGCTTTGTCGAAGTTCAGTCGTTTTCTCACCTTTCCTTCTTCAAATTTTACATGGTGTGATGCCACTTCTCCTGACCCGAACATGTCATTGAGCTGTTTCATTCCCTTTTTGCTTCTTACAGAATCGGACTCTTGGGTATAGGCTCCATTCCTGTTGACAGCATGGAAATGGGACGACAAGAGCCCCAAAGCATCCTTGTGCAGATCATCAGGGTTAAACAATGAACGTATAGGGTGTGGCATCTTGGGTGTGGAGGGCTCAGCCTCAGTGGTGGAGCCCGAGGGTGAATCATCAGCCAGTACAAAGGGAAGTCGGTTGGGGAATGCTTCAGCCATGGTCCGATGGGCCTGTCGGAGCTCCCCGGTTGCATGATCATATCTTTCTGCTAAAGCACGGTATGCTCGGTAGAACTCCTCAACCAATTTCATAAGCTCTGGGCGTTTCTTGTAATACATCTCTGCCCTCCTTGCAAACGAATCCGCATCTTCTTCAATGAGCTTGATCATTGCTTTGACTTTGGCATCCATATCTGTTCAAGTAGATCACTCATCTTTTAGCAGTGAATCACATATCTATATAAAATATCAGTGATAAGAGACACATGATAAGGAACAAGAATAAAAAGAAAGATGCACAGGATATACATCTTGTGACTAGATCCCTTGGACAATTATGCAATGCCAATTAATCAAGAGATAAGATGTGAAAGTGCCAGGGTCATTACATTTATCAACCCAGCTCTCCCATACACATGGAGCAGATGCTTATTATTACATTGATGGTAGCCTGGGTTGCATCATTGAACGAGGCCCAAACTTTAAAGAATTAACCAGCAAAGTCATTTTTTGGGACAATTTAACATAATTTTATAACTGCTACAAAACCAACCAGTGTTTTAAAAAGGCATGTGAGCCTTACAGCTCCAAGCGAGGGTCAAGGAAAATATATTAACCATATCACCAATGCCTTATCCCAAATATTTAGGGTCAGCAACATGAATCCACAATTTCGGTTAAGTCGTGTGTTATCAAATCATTTCTCATATACTCCATCCACACCATTTTTGGTTTCCCCTCACCCTTTTAGAACCTTCAACTTACACCAATTCACTTCTTAATTTTTTATTGCTAGAGCCATTAGTGGTCTTCGCTGAACATGTCTAAATCATCTTAATCGACTGTCCCTTAATTATCACATATTGGAGCTACTCTCAAATTCTGTCAAATGTCCTCATTTCTGATTTTATCTTTCCTTGTCTTTCTACTTATCCATCTCAATATCCTCATCTCAGCTACACTAAATTCTGCTTCATAAAGTATATCTGGCCTGATCGTTATTTTAATTAAAAAAATGGTAAATGAAGTTTGTTTTGAGAAGTGGAGATTGATCCAAAAACATAAGATTCTTCTTCTTAACCCTCTTCTATTCCCAAATTATAGTATGGATGTTACTATGCCTGGGCTGTCACTCAGAAGATGTTTCAGGATGTTTTAACTTGGTACTATACCAGCATTAGTCTGAAATTTTGGTTGAAAGGGCATCAGTATTTGATTGCTATTTAAGGCTCAGATCAAGGTGGGCTGGGGCAGACAAAGAACATGGTGGAACCAAATGCAAAATTGTAACTTTGGGGTGTCCAAATTTTTTTAAAAAATAGACCTTTCACTTTCTGAATCAAGTGGATAAAGTACCACACATAGACCCACTTTCTCAGAAGATCAGAAACCACGTCCTCGCCTTGTTTTTCAATTTGGTAGTTCTGAGCACCACCACAAAAAAGATAGAGAGTAGTCAAAATTTTGTTTTGGGATGCTTATATGCTGGATTTAACATCACCATCATCATCAGTGCCTTTTCCCAAATATTTGGGATCAACTATATGAATCACTTCCCTCCATTCCATTCTATTAAAAGCCATAACCTTGCCCAAAACACATGTTATCAAATATTTCCCCACTCTCCATCCACGTCAATTCATGTCTTCTCAATTATGTCGTTATTGGTCTTTACCAATGTTACAAATCTCGTTCCCGAGTTCTTATCGGCTGAAATTTTTCTCGGGAGATTTTCAAATCTGAAATTTTTTTCAGGTATTTGTCGCCTAAATCTCGGTAATGATTAAAAAAATATATTGAAATTATAGAAAATAATAATAAATATCACCAAATTATAAATTCATAAAACCAACAAAATTGTGTATTTCTCATGATATTTTTAAAATTTCAGCTAAATCTCATGATATATAAGGGATAGAATTTCTCGCGAGATTTTTAAAACATCGCGATAAAAACGGAGTTTTAAACTTTAGATGTTTTTCTCGGGACAAATTAGGTATTTCTCGGGAGATTTGTAATAGTGGTCTTTACTGAGAGTGTCCAAGCCATTTCAGTTGACTCTACTTTACTCAATCATCTATTAGAGCTACTCCTAGAATGTGATTCTAATCTTATCTTACTTTGTCTTTCCACTCATCTCATTCATTAATTCTATAATAGGTTGATGCTTGGTTGCCCAACATTTTGCTCCATATAGTATAACTGATCTTATCGTTGTCTTATAAAATTTTCGTTTTTGTTCAAACAGAATGCACCGGTCACATAGCACTCTGGAAGCACAAGTCTCCACTTTAAACACCCAGCACTAATCGTGGAGTGACATCCTCCTCAATCTCACCATCTTTATGAATAATAAAGCCGAGATACCGGAACTAGTCACTTTGGGGGTATCTCCTAGTCATCAATCTTGACTACCTCCTCAACCCCATTCTAGTTCTTACTAAAATTGTATTTCTATATTTTATCTTGGTTAGAATTATTTTATAACACTTAAATTTCAAGGTATCCCTCCACAATTCTAGTTCTGCATTGAGTCTCTTTAGTTTCATCAATTAGTATCACGCCATTACCAAACAACATGAACCGATGGACCTATTAACTTTGAGCTGTCAAGTCATCTATACCTAATGTAAGAATATACAGACTCATAGATGATCCCTAATGTAAAACCTATTGTCACACAAAACTAATATGTCTCACCACAAATTGCTCTCACAGTAACTCTCGCTCCCCCATTCATATCCTTAATGATACTAATATATTTTCTCAGAACTCCTTTCTTCCTCAGCACCCACTAGACAAATTCTCAAGGGCTCTATTATATGCTTTATCTATATCAATAGATATCATATGGAGATTTTTCTTCTTCTCCCTAAACTTCTCCATCAACTGTCTTAAGTAAGAAGATCGCCTCAATAGTAGACCTCCCTTGCATTATCTAAATTGGACACCATAGCCACTTAATTTTTGTTCCATCATTCTCATATAAATTCACAACATGGTTTATAAGTTTGAACTCGTGAAAATATGTACAACTTTGTACAGTTACTTTGTTCTAGTAGATAGGTACCACAACACTTCGCCATGCATCAGGAATTTTCTTAATCTTTAAAATATTAATAAACAATTTTGTAAGACAGGACGTGCTAGTTTTTTCCATACATTCCACACATCAATTGGAATAACATCTAGTCCCACAACTTTTCCTATCTTCATCCTAGTAAGAGCTTTTCTTACTTAGATCGCCCTAATTCCAAGAAGATATTAATGTTCACCGGTCTTTACTGAGTTAGTGACTTAACCTAGTCTAAAGTACTTTGAGCAGTAATCGTTTAGTAGCTTTTGAAATTCTCTTCTCCCTCCCTCCTTAATCTCTTCATCTTTCACCATGACTCTTTGATCCATTAATGCATCTAACATGATCTAGGTACCTAGTTTTCCTCTCCGCAAGGGTGGTAGATCATCAAATCTCTCCTTGGTGGTGGCTAATTTTGCAAGACAAATATGCTCAAATCTTTCCTTGGTGGTAGCTAAATTTGCAAGACGAATATGCTCAAATCTTTCCTTGGTGGTAGCTGATTTTGCAAGACGAATATGCTGGATTGAACATGCCCTTCCTAAATCCTAAAGAAGAAAGGCCTATGAAATATCCAAAAAAAAGTCGGATACAGATAATAGCGTCTTGAGTCTTGACTCTCTCCTTCAAGTGAAGGTTAAAACTTCATATGAACTGAGTTAAACTTATTTCCAGTACAAAAATGGCAAACGGACTATCTCAATATTTAATCCATTGTGGCCAATGTTTTCACAGTAATTCCGAACCTTGGATATGAAAAAATATGACCGTGTCTGTATACAAGGTAAATCTGTGTAGGCATTCATGCATCATGTCTTGCTTGTAGTACTTTCTTGTTGGTATATCAGTGATGGGGGCATTCCGGAAGGAAATTTCTAGAACATTCAACAGGGAGTTCCCTAGATATACCTTTTCCTTTCTGAGATGCATAATTAACCATCATCATAGTTGATTAAAGCTTGGCTCGAATTTTGCAGAAATTGACTATTCTTTTGGTTCACAATGAGGATAATATTAACTTGATGAAGGATAAGAGTGACAAATTTGAGTTTCTATTCAGCATAAAAATGAAAAAGAACTAAAATCAGAAAAACAAAAAATTGATTGAAAAATCTTGGGAATGCCATACTTTAATAAGAAGAAAAAAAAAATAACAAGGGAAAATCTCAACAAATGAAATAGGTCGACTTTGTGATAGGAAACACACATCAAACTGGGTTTGAGATGCCCTAGCAAGATGAGAAATTTATACATGCATTAAATTCTTTGGTTTAGTGAAAAAGCAAGTCATCTACGTTAGGGGGCATATAAAGAATCCAGCAAGGTGTACAAGAAACTGAAAATTGAGCACTATTTTAAGTCTTAACAGAAACACAATCTACTCCTTTCACACAAATCTGTCAGACCACAAGAGAATATTTTAACACTATAGAATGATGATATCTGCTCTATCTTGCAGTACTTACGAAGGAATAACCAACAAGAATCCTTCTTCCAAACATCAAACTACAATACGAATTGCCTTCAGTCCAAAGTTTCTAGGGGAAACTCCACAAGGGCTATATTCCATAACATAATGCAAAAGTTCAATTTCAATTGTATTTTGAGTTGGTTAGCAATAAAATTTATCTAGTTCCCTCCTTCACTGAATGATGGAGAGCCATTTCGAGTTGGTAGTACAATATGTACCAGCAAGGTGTACCAAGAAACTGCAAATTGTGCACTATGCCAAAGTCTTAACAGAACACAATCTAGTCCTTTTCGCATCAATCTAAAAAACAAAGAGAGAATATTTTAACCATAGTTACCAGAGTGAGAAGCAGAGCGAAAGCGATAAGCAGGAAGTGAGACTCAAAAATACCATAGGAAACGGGAAGCAAGAAATGAGATATAAGCTCCTCATTCCCATTATGTTATTTATGGGTAGTTATACATTTGATTTTATCTTACATGAGATTTTTAGGGAAAAATAGGTGTCTTAGGTTTCAAACTAACGATACTTGCTTAGAATTTACACCCTAGGCCATAAATTGTGGTCTACCACATCACTTCACACATACAGCTCCTTTTGATTACTAGATGGGATGTGATGGAAGCGAGTTTCCTAGGAAGCGAGTCTCTCTGAGGAAGCGAGTTTCCTAGAAAGCGAGTTTTGGAAACGAGTTTCCCACCCTGTACATAGCTTCCCTGCAACTATGATTTTAACATTGTAGAATGACGAGGTCTGCTCTATCTTGTAATACTTACAAAGGATGACCAACAAGAATCGTTCCAAACATCAAACTACAAAACAAGTTGCCTTCCGACCAAAGTTTCTAGGGGACACTCCCACAAGAACCAAATTCCGTAACATAACGCAACAGTTCAATTTCAATTGTATTTTCATTTGGTAAGCAACAAAACGTATCTAGTTCTGTCCTTCATTGAATGATGGAGAGCCATTTCAAGTTGGTAGTACAATAGGCAATGACACAAAGGAAATTCTTTAAAAGGCTGTGAAGTTTCCCTCCCATTATATCTTGGTAGTTAGTTGGACGGAAAGATATGTTTAGACCTTGGAGAGAGAAGACTCATCGTTACACCATCAGTTTACAAGGGTCAACTTTAAATTTGTAACTCTCCTTTCGCATGTCATTTATATTTCAGAGCTTCACATAGAGTAGCTCTTTCATCATGCCATAATGCCCCCAAAAGACAACGTTTAAAATAGTGCCTAACAACATTTAGCACTGTCTAAACTTTTAATGCAGTTCAAAATTTATTAGTACAAAATGGAGAAACAAACAAGCTTTCCAAAATAGTGTTGGCTTCCCAACATTGAAGATGCCAGTAGCTTAGTTGGTAAAGTTTGTGAGTGTTGATTATGTAGACCTGGGGTTGAAACCCCCCTTCCCCCTTCCCCCTCCCCCCACCCACTAACCTGGTCACCTACTCAAATTTTCTTTTTTTGCTCAAATATGATGGTTGAAGGCTTGAAGCATTGGCCCTTCAATGGTACAAATAAAACCATATGGATATTCATGGGTCAAAAATGATTCTATTGGGCAAGTAGCGGTTGTACTGTTGTAGTCTCGGCTTTCTTGTAGCTTTGGGGATTGGGACATGCCCTTTCAGCTTCAAGCTCAAGTCCAAGCTGAGTAAACGTCAAAAATGATTTGGAGACTTTGTCACTTCTTGTGTTACCAAGTAAACAAAATATTATTAAGGAACAGAGAAATATAAAGCCAGCGGAGACGGTTCTTTAACTTTTAGTTGATTTTGTTTAGTAACCAAAAATAAGGAGATTTCCTTATTTGGTCAAAATGTCAAGGAAAAAAGAAAGGTGTATTGCTCATTCTAGTGGCTTTCATGAATGTAATTCATGTCTTTTCAAAATGCCAAATTCTCCATATCATCATCCAATATGAATAGACTTGGAAATTGAAGGATGCTCGCAGTGAGCATGACCAACATTTATCTAACCAATGATCCAGTTTGTTTGGAGTAAGGGTTAATACACAATCACATCTGAGGCAGCCTCCACCCTAGTGCAGGCAACCAAAGATGCAAAAGGACCATTCAAAGACTTCCCATCCATGTGGTTTGATGGCATCCATAAACATCTGGCTCATATCAAGTCTTCTACTCAACTAAAATCATTTCCATATAGTACGCTTTTAAGAACAGAAAAATATGCTAGTTTGATCATCATGAAAAGCGAATGCAAGATATCCAAGCAATACACATCTCAAATTCTCAAACACAGAAGCCATAGGGAGAAAGGAATACCTGTAAGATTTTCCTGAAGCCATTTTGAATTCTTTGGGCTTATGTGGCTGTCCCACCACCAAGAATACAAGCGTCTCGACTCGGCATGTGTCAAGGTTGCCATGACTCCAGCCAAGAACACAAACAATGTTCTGATCTTGCAGAAGCCCGATGCTTGTACCAATAACAGAAACCCGGGTAATGGATCCAAGCTAGAATCAGACTTAAACGAATTTAACCGCCTAATTCAGTAATAAAAAGAAGCTTGAAGCTTTGGATCAGTCAGTCTCACTAACTCCTTGTACCTACTCATCAAGATCGACAAAAGAAAATTTATAATAAGAATGAACAGACTGAGATCCACTTCCAAACTTCACTAGATGATATCAGCTTCTTAAGATCATGATGTAAATATTGGAATTTGCTTATATGGCATACAAACTACCTGATCAACAGGGCACAAGTCCAAAAATTATTTAGCAAATGCAACTCCTTATTTCAAGCGTCGAAGCTCCAAACTACCTGATCAAAGTCACACAGATCCAAAAACATGTCGCATAATTCTTAATCCTCAAAACAAAAAAAATCTAAATACTTCAAAGTACCTAAATTTGCAAATTTCCCCTATCAACAGTGGATCAAAATTACCTGATCATGAAAAAGTTAGGAACTAGCAAGTAAATTCCTCTCACACCTGCATTGATCGTCCAAAATCAGGAAAGAACACCCAAATATCATAAGCTTTTACAGCATCTTACCAAATTAACCACCCCCACAACGTAAAAATAAAATGCCCCTCCCGAACCAAAAAAAAGGAGCAAAATCATAGATACCCAGTAACCCAAAACCAAAAAAAATGTCCTAAACAAGTGAATCTAACATTGAAGGCACAAAAAAGCATGGTTTATGCAGATGGGTCTCAAAAAAAAAATGTAAAATTGATAATCTGTGAACTATAATATAAAATCTTACCAGAAAACCCAAAACTGGTTATGGGGTTTTGATCAGCAGCTGTGCTAAAAGAGCTCCAGCTGCTTTTCTTTCCTTTGGCGTTTTCTTTGCCTTTATTCTGAGTTTTGTACGGTTTGAAGAACTGTCAAAAAGAGAAATGATATGCAAAAAGAGAGTAGAGAATGAGAATTGAGAGGAAATAAAAATTTAAAATGTTAAGGAATTTTGCAGTTTCTTTCTTAATTTTAGAGGAGAAGAAAAAAATGGAGAAAGAGTAACTAAAAAAACTGTCTGTAAATTGCAATTGTAATCACACCTCCAACTGGAAGCTCACAAATTCTTCACTTTGTGATGTCCTTTGTCATTACTCTGCAGGGATATAACGTCGCTATCGCTAATTGTTTGGAAGAGAACTCAAATGACCTAACTACCCTTTGTTAGGATGTCAAGAATAAGTGTCCTTTCTCGGCTTCTAGTTGGCAGCAAATCCTCTCCGGTGATAACCGGATTTGCACTAACTACCCTTTGTTAGGATGTCAAGAATAAGTGTCCTTTCTCGGCTTCTAGTTGGCAGCAAATCCTCTCCGGTGATAACCGGATTTGATTTGATGCCCTTCTAGTTAGGGCTACTGGCCCCACCCCACTATGCTCGCAAAATTGAAGGCTTTTTCCCGGCCGGGCCACTCCAACCCATCCCGGCCCAGAATTATTAACTATATCATTTAGGTTCCGAGTAGAGGACCACAAGGTCCTCTTTCAAGACTACAACTCCAATCAAATTTCAATACATTGGAAAGAGAAAATGACAAAAAATGAAATTAGTGTCTCTTATCAATTGGGTAGTCCGTTTGGAAGATTGGAAGAGGTCCCTGCGGTCCGATTTCCATTTTCCTTCGTGTGGATAAAGAATGATGATATAAGGCTAACAGCTAGTGGTTGTTTAAAATTAATTGCTACACATTTTGACAATTTTTTTTTTAAGGACTTTACTACTAAGATCGTCTAAGAGCCGAGACCGCGCTCCAGCACGAGATTTCAGGTGGGGCTCATCTTCACATGGTGGGTCCTACTTGAAATCCCGTACTGCGCACGAGGTCTCGGTGGTCTCAACCCTACCGTGGTCTCAACAGCATTTCCCTATTTTTTAAAAAGCAATCGTTTGCTCCACGGCTAAGGAGCGAACTATTGCTTCTTGCTCTCACAAAATTGTCCTGCCATGAACTCATGTTAATTTTAACTCTATAATTAAATTATTTTTAAAAAAACAAAGGGTAGATAGGTGAACCCTCAGGTTAGTGAACCTTAGAGGGAATTTAAGGGGGACGCATGGCATGAATAAGGGACCCAAGACACCCCTCCTCGCGTCACCAACTGAGGAGGTGACTATTTTTCCTTTTCAAAATATTCTTTTAGACTAAAGGTCTGTCTTGGCTTACATGTAGAATTTGGGTTGGACCCTTGCAAGTGAGTGATAGATTGGTACCCCAGCCCTGCCCATTGATAACCCTACATCTTTTCGTTTTTTTTTCTTTTTTTTTAGGCGAGGATATGATAGTTAATTAGCTTAGATCTACGTGATTCGAAAAGAATCATCTTTATCTAAACTATCAAAAGGAAAATATTCATCTCCTTTGCCGGAGGAGGTGATTTACCATCTCACCTCCCTTTTTGTGTCATGTTTCCGCCTTTAACTCTATTTAACTCTTGTTATGAGTAAAGCATTTAGAGAAAAAACTTAACTACATGAGTTAAAACTTATTAATCATAATTTAAAGGGGCTTTTGTAAGGCTGAGGAGGAATAGTTCCCTATTCGACCTAAGGAAGGGACTAATGGCCTTATGAAAATGCCTCGCAAACTTTTCTGAATAGCTAAGGCTTTGTTTATTTAGCAAGAGATAAAAATAATAATAATAATATTTTTTTCCTTTTCATTTTCCTTTCTTGGTAGCCAAACAAACCTAAAAGATTATCTCTGAGGCTATAAATATTCAGGGAATTAATCTAGCGGAAGTTTACCCGCAAAGTCTGTGGTACTGTGGTTTAAAGGCAATGGAATGCTTCCATTGATCCTGAGTTCAAGCCAGACCCCGGTCTTTCTTGATGTGCATGGTTTGCAGGATATTGCATGCATCCTCGAGGATTAGTCCTCATCCAAATCCAAATAGGTGAGGACACCCTTCATAATAATAACAATAATAATAAGTAATCAGAGTCTGATTGTAGCAACACAGCAGTACGCAGTTGCCGTGGAAACACCTGATCATCCCTTCTTGCAAATTACCTCACCAGCTGGATTGAGTAATTAGAGATATACCCAAGATGATCGCAGTTAAAATCCAGTAATCCACCAAAACTTAGGGACACTTCCGTCCATTTCCGACAAGGCTAAGCTTGGGCCAAAGAAGAAATTCCACCCGACAAAGAAAACAACGTTTCATCATGAAAGTGATGGAACTCTTGTAATGTTTTTTTTTTTTAATAAAATCTCATATCAAATGTAAATAAACAAGTCCAAGCCTTTTATGAATAGTAAAAAGAGGTGCTAGTTTGAATCATTAATAATTTGTTGAAGTAAAATCTATAGTAGGTATAGTACCTACTATTGAAAGCTGAACCGTTAGATTGAATATCCAATGATGCCATGTCCACACCTGCTTTAAATGATGGCCTACATAATGTTCGACACTATTAAATTGTCGATCCAACGGTCCACTTCTCGATAGTAGAGTTTTTTAATCATTTTCCAAAGTTAACTCCAATTGTGCTCCTTGCAACATTACTCCTAAGCCCGAATAAAAGAGCAGGGTTAACATTTAGTGTGAAAAAACACTCTACTAATAATAATAATTTTTTAAGCTCCTTGCCCAAAAATAAATAAATAAAAGCTAAATTGGGATAGTTAATATTACCCTTTGGAGATAATGGATGGTTGAGATGGCTCCATCATAATGATACTTTAGTCCTAATCGATGGTTTGGTCCACATTTATAGTTTGGATGTGAAATGGCATGCTTCTCATTGAAATTAAATTTAATAACAATTTAAACCAACAAGAGGTTGGGTTGCTGGCCAAGACCACGCCTCAAGAATTCGGAGGTCTTGAGTTCGAGTCCCTTCCCCTTGTTGGCTACACTCGGGATTTATCTCGGCTTTCTTGGTCTTGTAGGGTAAGTGGGGTTTGCACGACCTAGGGGACTTAGTAGGGTGCTCTTAAGAGGCCCTGAACACCCTCGTTACCAAAAGAAAAAACCATTTCACCTAAGCACAATGGTAATATACAAAATTTCATACCAAAACTCGCTATATATACCATGGTCATTTCCACCACCGAATCAAGGTTACATGTCCCCACATCCATGATCATCGATGGCAGCACCAATGAGAATGACTGAGGTAATACAAGTTGAACTAGGGTTTTAATAACCAGACATGTGTGTTAGTTCCATGATATCATTTCAACCAAAAAAAATTAATTAATTGAACCGGTTGGCTTGCCGATTTTTGGTTTGCTAATTTTTATTTATTTTTTCAATCATTCGACCGGAGCCTGTATGACTTGTACAAACAAAAAACCCTGAGAACTATCAGTTGAATTGTGCAACACTGGAAGACCAGATATCTGAATGGTACGGTAGAGATTGGTATGATACATTGAAATTCCATTAATATAGCTTATATACCATCTATTTTGTTATGAATAGTACAGAAGGGCAGGCATGTAGAAAAATGGATTTTCTAACCCTTTTTTATTCATATGGGTAGATGAATAGACATATCTTTGGATCATTGCTTCAAAACAGTCCCAAGTAAGGGAAGTATTATTTTGAACTCAAAGCTATAGAAAAAGATATTTGAAGATTGAAGGGATGAGAAGCTGTAGATTTTTGGAGTGTTTGGCCTTCAATCAACATCCTTGTAATTAAAATAAGGCCAACAATCTTGGAGGCTTTGATTTGATGGTTAGGTAACAAGGAAAAGGAAAGGGGGAGCCAAAATATGGGTTTTGGTTTTTGTGGTTTGTAAAAAAGGAGAATTGATGAGCAACAGCCCCCCTGTTGTAACTAATGGTGCTACAGCAGGAGGCTATTGGTCCGCTCTAATAAAAAAAAAACAAAAAATAATGTGAAAATGTTAATTTGAAGCAAAAAAATATTTTTATTAGAGTGAATCAATTTCCTGCCTTAGGAGGGAGGTTCCGGGCTCGAGTCCCGTGCAGGTGGGCTTTGTGTTTTCCCACACTTTGTTGAGCAGATACCATCCCCTAACCGCTAAGACTGTACTAAAAAAAAATAAAAAAAAATCAATTTCCTACCTAATGTAGCCCAAAGAGCTACAACAGGGATGCTGCTGAAAAAGGAATAGAGATAGCTATAACAGTTGAAAAGATGGATTTTCTAGTTGTTTTTTTTTTTTTTGTTGGAGTTATCATGTACCTACGTTAGTAATCTTGAATCGGTTAAGCTGTTAGGGGTTAGCATTGGGCAAAGGAATTCTTGCAACAACTCATACACAAGGGGATTTCGATCCCTAACCTCCAACATCCGAGCCACACCCCCAACCACTGGCGCAAGAGGAATGGAAGTGAGATGAGAGAGGTCTCTTCAACCTCCATTGGTAGGTCATTGGTCCAAGAAAGGGGAAACAGTGAAATGAAAACTTTGGATTTGTTTGTTTCTCTCTATAGAAAATAAAATTGAATATATCTATTTTATATATATTTGCTTGATGCATCTGATTAATATATTTTGTAAACTTGGACACATCCGATTAATTAAAGAGTTATGTATCAGAATATATTAAAAACAATTTTAGGTTTTTTTTTTTTTTTTTCACTCACTGGTTAGCAAGGTTAGTATCTGTTCTTAAGTGTGGAGAAATCAACCACACTTGTGGTTATGCACCACACCCTCACGGGACCGTGACCTAACTTGTGGTGGTTATGCACCACTTTCCTACTCAAGACAAATAAAATGACAAAAAAAACAATATATTCAAGCATACTAGGCAGGTTGGGATTGCAATTGTGTAATTAAAACGTGATGTGAAAAGATGAATAGTGTCAAGTTAATCATTTGTGAATTGATGTTTTTTTTTTTTTGGTTAGAGATATACGTTTAGGCCGCAACGCCGGTTAGGTATTAGTATCCGTTCAGTTAGTGGGCGGGTGGAGAATATATACAAACTCACCCGGTACCTCCCCCCAAAGCAGGGGATACACTACTATAAGCACCCCATTTTTACACCCCCCATTTAACTATGGTTAATGAATTTAACCGTGGTTTGCTCCCCGAAACCCTAGGACAAACCCTAGGACAAACCCTAGGTCAAGCCCAAGCCCGAAAACTCAAGTTTAAGCCCTAGGTCAAGCTTCACGAGCTCAAGGCCCGTTTACAAAGTCCAAGCCAAAAAACCATGAGCCAAGGCCATGGGTGGCCCAAACTTGGGCCCACAACCCTTAGGGGACCACTTCGGTAGGTCCCAACTTTAAAGTTCAAATATCAGGCGGCAAATTAACACCCCAAAACAACAACCCCATTTAAGCTTTCGGCCCGCATGTGCGAGGGCTTAGCCCGAAATAGCTAAATCTCTGTTTGGCAGTAATTAAATTACCGCCACCCCTGATATAGCCTTCATCAGGAATGACAATAATCCAATTACCACCACACTGATTTTTCTTGCAGAACCGCGTACAGTGACCTCCCTGGACCACCCGAGTCCCTTTTACGGTGTCCCCCACGCCTTGCTTAATGCCCGAAACACCCCCAGAGTACTCCCATCTCCCTATAAATACCCTCCCCATCTCAGTTGATCTCCATGCCAAAATTCCCATATCCAAACTCTGTCCACATCCGACCACACCCATCCACAGCCATCCTCGAGCTTGCCCTTCACCCATAAGCAGTCCAGGGACTCATCCCAAGCTTCCCATAGCTCCTGATTGCATCACCACCAACCATTACTGCACAACACTGCTGCAGACTCGATAACATCCACCTTGACCCTCTGTTGCAACCCAGCCAGGCCTAGGTCCATTCATGCCATCCCCTACCTTCATAACAGTAGACCTCTTAGGCATCTACAGACCCCTCGGGTGCTACCCATGCCCCTCCAGTCTCTGCTCAACCATTTCCCAGTGTGCACAGCAGCAACAGCCACTGTTTGGAGTTCAACCGAGGGGTAGAGCCACCTACCCTCTTGTTTTCTATTGTTAAAATCATGTAAGGCCCTTGGTCCTATTCCAGGGGCCATTATTTTCTATTTTTTTGTGTTGCTTTACTTCAATAGAACCCAGGGACAGTGGTACCCCTACCTCACAGTAGGTATGGGGGACCCTTGAGAGTGTTTGGTTTAGTTTAAAGCCCCCTAGCATGTATGGTTTAAGCCCTTGATCTTCTCGGAGACCCTCAAACAATGAGGGAGACCCTAGGGATTGGTATGGTTAGGCCCTTGAGGGCAACATTGAGTTTTTGTAGGAAAACAAGAATGGCGCTGAATTCAGGGGTATGGTTAGCTTCCTCTGCTTGTCTTCTAGCTCCCATAATAATCTCAGACCCCAACTCGTAGCTTAACCATGGTTAAGACTCCCTTGAAGCTAAACTGTCAAGAATGGCGGTAATCTAATTACCGTCATTCTTCATTTTATGTTGCACTGTGTTTGGGCCTAAACCAAGTCCATTTAAGCTCAACTCAGACCATGCCAGGGCCCACCATGAAGCCCAGGATGTCTAGGACTCACCCCTGACCAAACCTAAGGGTCATTGACCCTGGGTCAACCCCTTAACCTAAGTTAAAACCCTAGCAAAATCCACTGTAAAAATGTTGTTATTGGCGGTAGATGATCTACCGCCATTCCAAAACTACCTGATTTTGGAATGGCGGTAAACCATTTACAGCCAATCCTTATGTTTGATTAATTTAGGCTTTGCTATGAGCCTAGCACTGGTGGGAGGCCAGTCTAGGCCCTACCATGTGTACTGGGCCCCCACTCTTGACCTGACCTTTTGATTAACTGGGGTTGCCTTTAACCCCGGTTACATGTTAACCATGTTAATATGCTTAACCTTGGTAAAAATCCCATAAACCCTAGCCTTCAGGGTAGACCCTTAGCCACTCTTGGTGCACACATATACTCCCCTTAGTCTTGGCACGGGCTCATGTCCCAGAACTACGCTCGGTTGATCTCATTTTGTGAGTACGTAGGCAACCCAACCCGTGTTCCACCCTAGCCTAGTTAGCTTTCTCTTTTTCTTGGATTAGCATGCTCTAAACACTTAGGCATTTTCATTAATCATGATTTTAATTTGACTTAAATTTAGGGAGTAAGTAACTATTATAAAATGGGGGTCCTAAGGTGCCTAACGCCTTCCCCGTGACTTAATCGAACCACTTACCCAAACTCTCTTTTAGACCATTAGACCTCATCCACCCATCCGGGACCTATCCTTAAGAATGAATAGGTAGCGATTCTCAGTCAAACCAAGTGAGTAAGAAATTCCATGCTCACACTTAGGCCTCCAAAGTCTCTACGATGGCAATGACAAGTGTCTCTACATCTCTCTGTTACCTCGAGAACTGGTGCAAAACATAACTTCATCTTGTTTGAATTTTTTATTTTTTTAAACATGTTGAAGAGTAAGCAATGCCACAATGTTGCTACCACCTTGAGACTTTGAAACAAAATTCAAATTTTAAGACAGGGTATAGCACTCTTTATATATATAGAGAGAGAGAGAGAGAGGGTGAGATAGAGGGTACCCCCAAATATCTTCCTGAATCTTAACTGTCTATGGCTAACCACTAAGGGTCAAGATTTGGCTTGACTTATTTTATTTTTTCTAATGTCACGTCAACTCTAATCTTAACTTTTTAATAATTAGATTCAGTGATTGAATTTTGATATATTTGGAAATACACTTTGATAGTATACGCAGATTTTGCGCACACATATATATACTAGTGGGCCGCATGTGCGATGCACATGACAGAGAGGGGAGGGAGAGAGAGACTAAAAAGAGGGACCTTAGTGAGGGGTATTTTGGGAAAAACCAAAGAATATTTTGAGTATAGAAACTTGGGGGACAATTTGGGTAAATAATTTGTGAGGGACACGTTAGGTATAAAAACTGGATGCAAGGACATTTTGAGAACTAAGAAGTTTAAGAAGTATTTTGAGTATAGAAAAATTGAGGGCATTTTGGGTATATAAACTTTATGGATATTTCAAAAATAAAGAAAATGAAATATGCGCAAACTTGAGGAACATTTTGAGTTCAAAAATTGTGAGCGGCATTTTGGGTATAAAAATTTGACTTAGAGGTATTTTAGAAACTAAAAATATTCAGGACATTTTTGCTATAGAATATCTTTTGAGGGCATTTTAAGTATAGAAACCTGACTTGAATACAAAACTTTAGAGACATTTTAGTCAAGAAAACAAAATTATATATTTTTGATAATAAAAGGACATGATTTAACTGGATCGATCGAACTGGGAACCGGTCACCTGCTCGGTTTAACGATTGATCTGATTATGAAATCATTGTTTTATATATTAATAAAGAGCAGTTTTAGAATTAAATTAAATTTAAATCAACTTTTTAATTCCCTTATATTTTTTGGTAAAAAACCCCCTATAGTCATAAAAGTCAAAATTAGCAAAGGATAATTTTAAATTAAGCTAAAATTCAATTAACTTTCTTAAGTCAATTAACATTTAAAATACTATTGTGTTTATATATGAGTAAAGGGTAGTTTTGAAATTAAGTAAAATTTAGTATGCGTTTTGAACCCATGTGTAAAGGGTAGTTTTAGAATTAATTAAAATTTAATCTACATTTGAACCTATAGGAGTAAAGGGCAAATTTGGAACTACCAAAAATCCATCCAACATTTTGAATCCATGAGCCCAAGGTAGTTTTGGAATTAAATAAAACTCCAATCAACGTTTTAAACATGTCATCATCTTTATATATATCCTGGCTAGTCGTTTTAGTATTGGTTAATGGGTTAGAAGCTTAACATTAGAAGTTGGGCCAAACAATGGACATTTCTATCACCACATCACAATGGAATAGAACCCAGATCAACCCTCATGATAGGATACACACTTTGACTAGCAGAAGCATACTCTCTCTTTCTCTCTCTCTATATATACAATACATATACACATATCTATATATATATATATATATATATATATATAAACAATTGAATTGAGTGGGAAACAGATGAGAGGCATTTGTTGAAAACCCTAGCATTCAAACCCATCAACTTCTCCTGAAAAACACCACCTACCCACCCACCATAACTTAAAGATCTCATTCTTTTTTTCTAACATAGAAAGCAGTGCAGAGGACATGCCAATGGGTCCTCAACAAGATCACATCCAAATCATATCATTGCTTGTTGTGGAGCAGCCAGCATTACAGCCCCCCTAAGATTCTAAAAGTTCATTTACTATTATTGTTACTATTATTTTGTTGGGGTCAAGTGTGAAAAGGTGTGAAGAAGAACCTCCTGGCCCACTCAACTCTCATAAAGAGAGGCATACTGAAAAAGCCACAAGTTTCCAAAGCCATGTGCTGCTCATGACCCTTCATTCCACAGGGCTTGCAAGTTTTATCTTATGTTTTCCTTTTGTGGGTCACTCATTTTTTTTACTTTCTTTCACACAACAAACAGAGACTATGTCCAAATATTCACTAGTGAAACTCATGATCATCGATCTGCCCTAGGGGTGTCAACGGTCATATTTGAAAAAAACTCTTGTAAGCGGGCTGGGCTAGGGCCGGGCTATTCATAATTACAAAAACTCAGGCCCAACCCCCGACCCATTGACACCCCTAAATTCTGCACCATCCCCCTTGGATGCGATGTCAAGAGGACAAGATTATCAACTAGGATCATAGGATGATGCACGATCATAGGCTACAATCCATCAAAGGAGTGACCTAGTGCATTGATATAGGATTTTCAGATTGATGTCATCTTTGGGATACATTTGATGCAAACTAGTTCATTTGAACACTTGAGAGACCCATATTTGTTAAGAGAATGCACAGCGGAGTTTACGCCCATATCCCCAATAGAAGGAACTCTTACTTTGCCAAAAACATGTACTAGCTTCACTCGAAATATTGAATTGACTAGGTATAGGTATTAAGGGAGCTGATGCATCTTTCTGTACTGGCATCCTGGGCATACCGTGTCGGGCAGAAAGTCCGTTCATCAGCTTCTTTTTCATCATCACCTTCAATTTTGTATACCCAACATGTGCATGTCGAGCATGTCACAGAGTATCAGTGTCATTCATTTGCGGTTAATCTATGTACGCGTCCTGGATTGAGATCACATAAGCTGATTCTAGTCTCATTTCATAAAAGGAGTACCTGAAAATTTTAGTTACCTGATTTCGTTAGCTGAGATAAGGACATTAGGTTCTTTTTCATATTTGGAACATGATAGACATCCTTGAGAAATGTTTGCTCCTCGCTAGATCTCAGAATGCAAATTGCATTCCCTATGTGAGTGATAGGCAATTTTGCATTGTTTGTTGTTACCACCATTCGCCTGCCTTCGTACTTAGGCTCAGCCACAACTCATCCCCGTTCTTGTGATTTGAAAACCCTGAATTGACTATCCAATCTTTGGAATAGTCTACCCCGTCTGATTTGTCTCTATTGAGCTGGGATTAATCGCCATCGTCAAGGCTACTTCGGACGAAACAAGTTGCTCTTGTGCAATTGAGAGAAAGGCACCACATTCATCCTCGCTATCTTTACCAAGAGATTGCGATATTTCCTTCCTTTGCTTTCATCTTTGGTGCGCAACAATCCAACAAAGTGGCCAAGCTTACCAAAATTGTAACATTTCTTCCTGGACCTGAAGCTCTCTGGAATCAGCATTTCAAGATTTTCTCCCCCGCTTAGTAAAGAGCACGTCCTCGTTCTTCTTCATTGAGAATGCAATAATTAGCCATCGCAGACATATACAGCTTTCTATAAATGAAACTCAGCATGTTAAGGCCACACAATTACCAATCTACATCTTCCAACTGAGTTTTTATGATGATATTACGATACAGTTTTTAAAATGGATTATCCCCTGCTTCCCAACAGATCCCAATTTATAGCCTGCTGCACATTGAAACACCAACATATGATTCTGGGTCCAGAAGACTTGTAAACATGGTGCTTGAGTCCTTTTTGATTCCTCATGAAGTTCGGCAAAAGTTCCTCAGTTTCCCTCGAACCAAATACCCCTACCACATCAGCCTCTATTATCTGTAATTTCCAAGCCCCTAAGGAAGATCTATGAGAGAGTAATTCTCGAGAATATGATTAAAACCATGCCTTCAAAAAATACAGAAGTGGAACAATCACTATAAGTAGACTCCTGCATAAGAGATAGTAGTGTTATCCAAAGCTAGCCAAATGCTCAAAAGGTGTTGGGAGAAACTGGGGAGTTGGGGAACCCAATCACATAAAGGCACAAAACAAGCAAAGAACTTTTTTTTTTGGTAGTCGATATCATTTACCTACGTCAGTAGTCAGCCAGTCAGAAGTTAGCTTGGGCAGTGGAGCTCTTGCTGCTCATATCCGAGGGGGATTAGATCCCCAGACCTTCCCCTTGAAAGGCCACACCCCTACCACTCACGCAAGAGGCAGGGTGTTAACAAGCAAAGAACTTGAAAGACAAAATATGATAAAATTGATACTTTTACAGAGCTAGTTGGACACAACATGTGGAAAGATACAATATTATTATACAAGCGTCATAGACTCAAAACTAATTGTATAATTAAACATTCCTCAGCACCTTGATGAATGCACTTCATTATAACGTATCTGCAAAATCACTGGTTTCATGGTGAGGAGTGAGAGATGGGAATGATGGGATAGACTGCAGTATCAGCTTTCGACTACTCCGACGACCAGGAGACGGCCCAAACTCACTGTGAGGAGGTGAGACCCTTTTACGGTTGGGAGAGGCAGACTTCACACCACTGATAGGTGAGCAATTGCCTCTTAGAATCTCAGGAGTTTCATCTTCCGGGATCATCTGGAATTGCTTCTCAAACTTGGATTGAGGGCGCAGAAAATCTGATTTTCCAAGCCTTTGGCCAGTATGCAACCGGGGAGATGATCCAAGAGTAGGTAGGGAAGACCGTGGCGGCTTGCTACTAGAGGAAAACTGTATATGAACTGATGTTCTGAAATAAATAAATAAAATACCATTCAGTATATAATATCAAAAATCTTAACAAAGTGATAACAATATCAACTTCTATCAACAGTTATTTTGTTTGATCGCTAACTTCTATCAACAATTATTAGACTATTAAACCTGCAAATCTGAAATGAAGGCGTTACGGGCAGAACACGATCTGGATAATGCTCTTCATCCTTCTGGACTCCACTATTCTGTAAACTTATATCTACCACATTCATGTCACAGGTTTCTGTTTCTTCTTCTTCAGGTTCAGTTTCTTCTGTTCCCATTGGAGCAGGACCTGTGTCTTGAAACAAGGAATATAGAGACATCAAATCTAAAAGTAAAAGAGGAACAGCATGCATTGCTCAATGATGCAACTAGAGAGATAATATGATAAAACAGTTAGAAAAAACACTTTCAAACATTATGCAGATGATTTTTTTACGTGTGAGAGATAGGGGGAATATTTAATGGAAATGACCCTATATTTAAGAAAATGAAAACAGCTTATTTGTTTGCCACCATGCCTAATTGGTACCAATCTATAATGGAAAAGAAACCCTTGATAACAAGGTCAAGACATCGCAAACAAATGGCAGGTTTTAAAGGAATAAATCTTAGGAATTCCGTACTTTGTAAATAAGAAAAAAAGAATCGTGCAATGTGTCAAGATAAGAACACTCACCGCCATCCTTCCGACCAAACACATTCTTACAAGCTTCACACCTGCAGTTAATTGAGCATCCGACTCCACCCTTTATACAAAACCCACCACACCAGCATCAGACAATATACAACATAAAAAACATAGAGGGTGCCAGAGTGGGCCAAGGGGTAAAACCTGAAAGCATTCACAGTATTTCTTTAGGCAACTTGATTTCTTGCAGTTGCATCCTCTTTTATGTCGGGCTGAAGCTGGAGTTTTGTTAGATTCATCCTGCAAGGGCAAAAACAAAGCCTACCTGATTAACATCAATCCAAAGTTGCTGAGTTTGTAAAAGAAAATTTCTTATTTTCTAACCCCGGTCTCTGGAACTGAATCAGAGCTCCTAATCACTTTAGGAGCAAATGCGAGCGGGTTACGAGATTCGATCTGTTTACGAGTTGCCAAAACAGTGTCTTCATGAACAGGCTTATTAAAGCAATCTTGACATGAGCAAGGCTCTACGCAGTAGACACCAGCAGCAAAGCATTCGCAGTAGCTGCACAGAAAAATTTGACTGGTGAAACCATGAGCTACTAATCACGTTGAGAGATTACAAAAGGGAATGAAACCCAAGTTCCAAATGCTTTAGAACTCAAACATTAACATACTGAAAATTGAAAAATACTTTAGAACTCAATCAATAAAATTGAAAGGACAGAAAATAACAAATATAACTAATAAGTATGTTCGAGTGAAAAGAAAATGTCAATAAGATGCCAAGATGCTTTTATAAATAAGGGGAGTGCTGCCTCTAACCTCTCTACTAGGGCATTAGAACTTGTTATGCGGGAAAAAAAAATTGATCTTGGGGTTAAAAGATAATATGACAAACAAATTTAAAAAGATTTCAAACACGACACAAAGTATACGCAGTTCACCCCAATACAGGCGAAGACAATCAAGAATTACTACTATGCAGAGATTACATGATACAAGGATATACACTCTCAAATACTAAGAGTCCACACTCTACAAGAGCCTCTAGGATTTACCATGAGCCCACTCTTCTTCCCAAGAGCACCCGCTCTTCTTGAGAGCTACTAGGGCTCTCCCTAAAAGCAACCCACTCTCCCTAGGGCTAGAAGCCCTAAACACTCACATCCTTAGCTTATCTTATAAGCCTATACCCTAGGCCTATTTATAAACATAAAATCAAATCCTAAACCAATTATGATTTCCCCAAATTCTAAACCTAAAAGATAACTCCATAATAATAGAGCTTTACAATATATAGAAATCTAGGCAAATCCCAACAGAACTGAGATATGAAATCTTACTATCTTAGAACCCTTAAACAGAACATGAAACCTTTCAAATTTGTCTACTAATGCCTAAGAATAAAGGGATAAACAGTATAGAAAACAATTTGAAAAGTGAAAAATAATAGGAAATTTAGAGTGCTTTACTAGATAATAAGTCCTGTAAATCCAAGAACCTTCTCTCAAGGCCTTGTAACAATATTATAGAAAAAAAATTAAAAACATTGTCAATGATTAAAATGTCATGCCCTTAGAAAGCAGGATAGCAGTACCTGAGGTAGCATGTCAAATGACTCAAATGTGCAAGAAATAATGGAAGACAACATTAATTACAATGATCAAAATAAACACGTGTATGTCAGACCTCCAACCCTTCAGGGGTGGCATACAAGCACAAGAGTACAAGATGTGTACCAATCATACATCTGCACTATTCTAGACAGTACAATGTAAGGATAAAGCTACCAATTTATCTCTGAACAAAAATTATCTATTCTTTAAATAGGGTAAGATCATTATTTGAACATTCTTTTTGCATCCACAATAAAACAAATATTTGTATAAGCTGATAGGAGCAAACATCCAATATATGTTGCTGAAACCGTTATAAAACAGGACTTTAGACTAATCCAACACCAAAACCGAGGCCAGCCAATTACATAAGCAACGACTTAATCGAGTTGGTTCATCACCAACTCAGCCGAATAAACCCTGATTAAAAATCTATAGACACTTTAATCATTTGGAATTATTCAGTATCTAGGTGGTGAAAATACAGTCCTTACGTGAATGATTATCAAGAACGATAACCTTGAACTTTTGAGTTTAATGAAAAATTAAGTAAGCATAAAAAACTTACAGCTTCAAGCATTTTGACTTCTTACAGTTACAGCGCTTACAGGCTTCACTTTCAACAGCATGTTCCAACCTGCGCCTGCTGATTAAGAAATCTCAAATTCAGGACCATAATGTAAAATACTGAATGCACATGCACAAGAAATAATGACCCTGCCAAGAAAATTAGAAGAGGTACATGCCTCTTCTTTCTGGGGCTACTATGCTGGAACTCTTCGCTAACTCCAAATGCAGATGCCTGAGAAGCATCTTGTGTAACCTGAACTCCGCCGTCAGCTGGACCCATTTCTCTTTCCATTGAGTTCAAAGCCAAGGATTTACTTAGAGGTTCTTGACAAGATGTCAGAGGATGAAAAGAGGCAATAGGGCTTGGCATACTTATTAGTTGCCTTCCAGAAGCCAGAGTCTCATGCTTGACAACTCGGCAGTCCTTTGAAGAAGTAGCAAGAGCATTCAAGTGCAAACCAATACCAGGTAGCATGCGCGGTGAAGGACCAGTTCCAGTCTTGCTAGGAACCAATTGCTTATTAGCATCAGAGGCAATCTTTTCATCAGATTGTGATGAGATTGAAGAGCTACTATTAGAATCATCCTCAAAGTTCTTTCTATGAGCTCCCGCTATCTCAAACACTAGACAGCGCCTTCGCATACCACGCTGCTGGTGAGAGTCAGGCTACACACAAACAGAGAAAAGTGATTACTGTATTATTAAAAAAATCTTAAATACCTATTAATTAGGGCTTGGCATATTTATGTGTTTACATTTGTAAAAGAACGACATAACAACCAGTGTAAGTAACGGATGAAAATGTTCGAGGACTATTAATTAGGGATTAACAAATAATAGTAATAATAATAACAACAGGAAACAACAGGCAGGCAGTAGCAATAGCTAAACTCCTTAATGTAAACTATTTTAAAAGTTCCTACACAGAAATTGAGATGACAATAAAAATAACCATCAATTTGGCACATAATTGTAAACAAATTTTTTCAGTATCAAACAAATTCTAGCAAATCAAGGTTTACCATAACTGCAGGTCAACCAAGTTAGAAACTGTGTAATTCATATGAATTTTCATAGAAATTGCAGAAAAAAGAGGATCATCAACTGCTTGTAGAAATCACAGAAGAAAAACAATCATCAACTGTTTGGTATTTGCTCATAAAATAATAGATAGAAGCAGTTTGATGATTTGATCAGAAACCCACCTTTTAAGTGTTGGCTAATGATTAAATTGCCCTGGCAAAATTATAATGAACTCACTGAATTCCTAGCTGTTGCCTTTAGGGGGTCATGACATCATTAAAAAGGTTACTGGAAGCTTTGTCCCCCAAGCCAACGTGTTATGTAAAGTTTATTTACTTGTGTGACATCCCATTTGGGTATTTAGTTAGTCATGAATACTCAATCCTCAAATCTAGGTATTGTTACCTCCAATGTGCTCTTGAAACAATTCCTTAAATCATTTCTATCATCACTCCACTTCCAGATACAACATGTTTCATGGTATATGTCACCTATTTAAATGAGCAAGAGATAATATATAACTTGCTCTAGTGCCAAAACTGAATTGTATAATACATTTTCCATGGTCTTTAGTTGAAAACATCAATCATGAGTTGGACTTGAGATTTTTGTGTTTCCTACGCAGACCAGACGCATCAAATAGTCTGCCATGCTGTAGAGGACAGTGTTGAAACTTGAAACCAACCTTAAATGAAAACAAATTCATCTTCGTGGCACAAATCAAGTTCTTGATACCTTCACCACACATCTTTATATGACTCACAAATATATACCAGAGAAAACCGTGACCATCAAATTTTTCTCTCCGGTTTGAGGGTCAGGGTTGAAGGATATTCACTTACATAATTCTTATCAATGAATCAACATACTGTATAATTCTCAAATTTTATCCTATATTTATACAATCGCTCTAAGAAGATTTTAGCTATTTCAACCTGAGTCAGTAATCCGTGCTTATATACAGTAATATAGACAAATAGAACTACATCCTCCCAATGATGGTTCTTCAAAAACCTCATTACATGTTAATAGGTCTATTTCCTACACAATAAGGAAAAGACACTTAAGACTTGCTGAAATGACATAGATGGAGATCAAAAGTGTAAGTTTTCATGACATTGAGAAGAATAGTCGTCAGAAGTGAAAAGTGTCAATTCGAATCAGAGTAATTGATGAGTAACAATAATTGAGAAATGGTGTTTCAAGCACAGAAATAAAAGCTTTAAAGATAACCATGAATCAAATAGAAGAACTTGCACAGACAACTTGCATGAACAGAGATCACAACAAAACTAATTGCAATTTTTACCGTACAACCAAATGGAATGCAGTTTTCAACCTTGTCATCCGGTTCTTCACTTGGATTGCTGATGACTTGCTTATTCAGGAGAGTACTATAAAGGATGTCTGGCATTGGATCAATTTCCTTCAGGTCCCCAACTTCTCCCTGTTGAGTTGCGGGATCTTCCATTTCAAGCTCTTCACAGCGATCAACAGGCTGTGTATTCTGTAAATCATCAATATTATCTTGTGGGAGTTCCAACACTAGTGAAATGAAGGAACTTGACCCAGCATCCACTAACTTCTGATCCTGCCCCTTAGAAGTCTCACCATTGGTGGATGAATCAAATATTAATAGATCAGCAGCATCAGAAATCAAACTCTCCCAATCACATCCTGTACTTTCTTCTTTATTTTGCCCAATCTGACCAGTACCCTGAATTTCTAATTCACTTTCAAATGAACAATGTCTCTCTTTTGAGACCTCTTGAACAATTCGAACAAGCGATGCTTGTGTGCCAGCCATTGCTGACACAGGATCGGTCTTAATACCATGGGGCATCGGGTTATTGTCAGGGCTACCGCAATCATATTTCAAGGTCCGAGACAGCTCAATAGCTAGTGCTGAGTTTTCATTAGGTAGCTCAACAGTAGCGTCTATAATGGAACTCCCTGGTTCAAAGCTTTCCCGTGGATCAGCAGAACAATCGGACAGCTGAACAGCATCCAAAATCCTTGCACTTGTACAGCCTTCATTTCCATTGTGAGAAGAAAACTCAGGTTTTGACGGATCTGAGAAGTGATGCCTGACAATGAATAGGTCATAAAATACTCTAATCATGAACTGTGATCAGTATGGTTTTCCTTTATCATGAATACATCGAGAATGAATATTTAAATACCTTCTTAAGAATCTAGATTCCTTGTGGGAACTGACATGTGGCGAAGTAAACACCGATGGAAGAGATGCAAAAGAAAGTGAGTTGAATGTCTGAGCAATGTGTATGGACTTAACCGGCTTGATAGGAGAAAGACTGTTGATATAGTTAAAGACAGGAGAATCCTGCAAAAAATGAAATTTTTTATAACATAGCCTTGAACACCTTATAAGAGATGGAAACTGCCACTTGAAAGAGGATGAAAAGAAAACTGGGAAAAAAAACAAGGATAAACAAACAGATTCTTCAAGTATTAAACTTTACCAAGCAGAAAATAGTAAATCTCCATTGGATTATGGATTAAAAGCACTTTCATCAAACTTGATTGCTTAAAAGGGTACAGAAAATCAATCATTTGTAAAATTGGCAAAAAAAAGAAAGAGGGGATAAAAAAAAATACCATACCTTATTTGTGAAGGGAAAAAAACTAAAACTAGAGAAAAACTACTGAGTTTTCTTCTTGAACCTACCACAAAACGAACTCCCCAAAACGATGAAACCACGCATGAGATGAGACAAGCCCATAAGTGCAATGTGGCATAAGAATGTGAACAAAATCCAGATTGTAAGAGAGAAATTACATATAAAAAATTCAATAGTCTGTAGGAGTCATTTGAAGTGATAATAAATAAATAAGAATTCTTCAATATTAAAATAGAAAAAAAAATAAGTACGTTTTTTGTAGCAAAAATCTTCAAATACTGCATTTGATTTCTTCCTCAATATTACAACCAAAGCCCGGTCAAAGGTTTGCTTTCAAAAAGATCAATTGCTATCTACAAATTAAAAGAAGGAAGAGAGAGATGTGAGCCATACAGATGACCATCCATTACAGATAAGCCCATAATTGTAACAAGGGCTCAAAGAACATTATAAGAAGAAAAAAAACTAAATGCAGGAAAATTAAAGCAGATCACTGCTAAAATTGCAGAGAGATAATAAAAAATTATGCGAAGAACAACAGAAAACTCAAAACATCATCTGAAAAAATGCAGAAAAGCTCAAATCAAACAGATCTCATGAAATAAGTCATTAAGAGACCTCCAGTTAGATCACATCAAAAAAAAAAAAAAACACTTCGAATGCACAGCCAGATCATAAAGAAGCCCAAAAAGGGAAAAAAAATCAAACTTGAATCGAAGCCTCTAATCACATGAAGCTGAAATTCACATTAAAGTGAAGATCTTACCAAACCCTCAAAAATCAAAATACACCACTGAGAACTGAGAAGTAACAGTAGAGCACCTTAAACTAGGAAAACAAAACCCTAATCCCACTTGAAATCGCAACAAATTACACAGCAATGAACTCACACATGACACAATCAAGATCCCTAAAAAATAGGTCAACCCCTTAACACGAATCAGGTAAGTGCATCAAAATCCACACCTCATATTACGAAATCGAAGCCCCAATCCACCAAAACCAAGCAGAAAACTTCAACAATTCCACCAAAAACCAAATCAAAAACCAATACTCAAATCCCAACAAACCGCTACAAATCATTAAAAAAAAAAAAAAACCCCCCCAAATCGAAATTGCCAAAAGATACGAAATTGAGAGCAGCAGAAGAGAGGAAATCACCTCGAATCGAGAAATGGGAGTGCCGATCTGGTTCCGATCAGGAGTATCCATATCGAGAGAAGCTCGAAGAGCTGGAAGAGCAATTCAACATCTCTATCTTTTCTCTTTCTCAGTGTCTTTTTCCCTCTCTTTTTCGCACCCACCTCTCTCTGTCTAGAAAATCTAGATTCAAGAAGAAGCGGGAAGGCGGGAACAGATGATTTTCTCGTGCTGATAACCCGACCCTACCATTACCACTCACAGCTATTCAAATATATAAAAACAAAAATTTTTCTTCTCGCTGTAATTTACCGTGAGCGTCGGCCACGTTACGTTATAGTCCAACAACGGTTGCGTTCTGTCAGAGTATCAGACGCCTTTTTCTCCTTCTCCGATTTTCCTAACGTTACAATACTAAGGAAGTTTAAAAAATATTCATTATGAGGGAATTAGCAATAATTCGTAAAGGATATGACCACAATGCCCTTAGTGTTTGAGATAATCACCGCAACATGTTTTTCTCTCTTTATTATTCTTTTGAGTTCGTTTACTGTTTTGTGCACAACCTAGCTCCTTGCCTTGAGCTCTCGGGGCTGATTTGAAGTCCGGCATTTGTCTACTTAGAGAGTACAGACGTTTATCCGAACGAGGTCCCAGGCCCCCCTTAGATTGAAAAAGTTCATTGACTGACTAGCTATCGTGGTGGAAGGAAAGCTCAAATTGATTAGATATTGACCATTACAAACTTTATAAGGAGTGCTAACATAAGATGCACTAAGTCAAATAATTTTCACAGAAGCAAGATGGGTCCAACATGTTGTGTTGTGATGCAAACCCTCATGGCCCATCTAAGTGCACACACGATCAAGCCTCCCCTCTCGGAGTAACACCTTAATTAGAATAACAGCTATCTAATTAAATTTGCCTCATCTTATTTCCTAGTTTATCTGTATCTTGGTATCTTTTCTAGTCGTTAGATTTCCATCAAATAAGGTAGATCTTGAATGGGGATGATTATTGAATTGAAGCATTTTGGAGGATGATTACTCTAGCAAAGGGCCATCAATTTGTCTTTTCTATCAACTGGTTCGTAAGGTTAGCACTGTTACAATTGAGGATCGTAACATGTTGATACCCTATAACAGAGAGATAGTTTGATATTTGTTGTTATCATTTTGCATCTTTGAAAGATCGTGATTAGGGCTAGTATTTTTTATAAGACATTGATGAAAGATCTCTCTTCTTTTGAGTTGATTTAAGAAACAATTCTTTTTTTCCCAAAACACACACATATCAAGTTATGGTGTTCCCTCGTCAATTTCTCATAAAATCAATGTAAAACCATTCACAAGAGATTTGGACTAGACACCACACAAAAGAGGTCATGGCCATCTCCAAAAGATGCACAAACATGCCTTTGTGAATGTAGTTTTTTTTAATCATTTACCTATGTTTAGTAGCATCACTTAGTGGTTAACAGTGGAGAGTGAAGCTCTTGCAAGTCATGATCTGGTGGGAATGGATCACAAGACCTCTCTCTTAAGATTTTTTTTTTTTTTTTTGGATAGATCAAATCTGAATCCAAATAATAATTTAGCTTAGTTAAAAGTAGCAGTGAATATCTTCCCGAGACTAAAGGTGCAGTGTCGTAATTCTTAAGCCATGTGTGGTCAGATTTTTTTTATTTTTTTTGCATTACTTTTTTAAAATTTTACTTTTTTAGCCCACCGACTTTTGTAAGCATTCATTAATGTTTTGTCGATACGTTTATCCTGTTATTCTCCCTTCAACATGCGATGACATTTCCTCTCGCATCAGTGAGAGTGTAGAACAACTTTTGTATCAGATGACCGATTTGTCCCTGCATTCCTTACCTAGGATTTCTCATTTTCTCTTTGTTCTGTGGCTTAAAGTGAGTAGAGTACTCGTCACTCGAGGGTTGTCCCGTCATTTTCAAAAGTAATGCTATGTATGGACAGGCGTTATTATTGCTCAAAGAAGACAAATTGTTTTGGCGCCCAAATATTTCAAATGTCGTGTTATGTGGTAGACTTGAGATCCATCATTTGCAATAGACCCCAACTGCACATACTGACAAACTCACCAATCTGAACCGTCCATTGGATGAGCAAAATCAGATCGGCTGGCTAAATCATTGTCAATGAAAATAAAGTAATTATTTTGAAGAGAGAGAGAGATCGTATAAGGCCTTCCTGAGAGAGGATTTAAACAAAACCTATTGGCTTGAATTTTTTGCTTTATTCCCTGAAGTGCATTATCAATTGACTGGTTTAGATTAATTAGCCCGTGGCATCCATTGGTATAACAAGGGGCTCCATTGTCAATGATAGACCTCATCTCCATTGCTTGTTTTCCATTCAAGATTGTATGCATGTATATGTATTCCCAACCCTGCACAAGGGGACATCAATAAAGACAAGATTTGATTTAATTATTGTTCTAAGTAAAATAATGTGCAAGTTAAAAGTCAACAGAATAATAAACCCATATTAGAGAAATTAGATTCTTTTTCTATGTGAATAAGATTAAACTTAGTCAGACTCGGACTCAGACTCACACCCACCCTTCTAGTTGAGATGACGAGGTGTGCTCCTTGTTAGGGTGGGCTTGGGATAAGTTCAATGATGAAAACTTTTCGTTACTGTTGCCACAAACAAGAGGTTTATTCATCGGTTACTAACGCACTAACCCTAACTAGTAATAGAGCTCGAGGTTTATTCATCAGTTACTAACGCCCTAACCCTAACTAGTAATAGAGCTCGCCCCGTACATAGGGAACCATAAATGAATTCAGATATTATTCAAATTTGTATCTGAATCTTGGATAATTATCCAAATAAATTTCTGATTGATCAAATTCACAATAGTAAAATTATATTCATATAATAATCAGAGTGGATATTGATAATAGTGTATCTACTCCGCTAAATATTCAACTAATTAGTATTATATATATATTATGTATTCACAAAACTACCCTTATATATGAACAAGTTTGGATATTTTGAATATTATCCGAATTCAATTATTGTAATCAGACTAATTTTGATGATATTTAAATTTGATCGAATATTACAGATACGGATACAAAATTATTATTTTTTATTATCCGATGGATAACATAATGAATTAGGGTAGCAAACACTATATATATATGTATTCACAAAACTACCCTTATATATGAATAAGTTTGGATATTTTGAATATTATCTAAATTCAATTATTGTAATCGGACTAACTTTGATGATATCCAAATTTGATCGAATATTGCTGCAGATACCTAAAATTTATCAATTTTACACAAAGGTCCTTACACACCCGTAAAATTGTATAAAGAGCCTAAAATAATTAAAAAACCCTGTACATTTAAATTTGGCCTAATGACAAGGCATGACCCTCTTACGGCTCGGGTCTGGGCACGAAGTAGAAAGCTCATAAACTCAAAACTCAAGTCCAAATTCAAATGGGTCACACACTCAAACAAATGGGTCGATCCGTCAAAAAAAAAAAACATGAGTATGGATTCAGTACCGAAGAAAATGGGTGAGACTTATCAAAGTCTCCTAAATTCCTTAAACCACTAAATGGAGTGAGACTCTTGGAATCCTTATCTCTAAATGGGTAAGCCTCATCAAAGTCTTCTAAGTCCCTTAAACCACTAAACGCAGTAGAACTCTTGAAATCCTTATCTCTAAACTTCTATAAATAAAACCCAAAGTTAGAGATTAAGGAGGATTTCAAAAAAAGCAAAAGAAGAGAATTAAGAAGAAATCATCAAGCCTTCAGATAAAATAAATCAAAGCCTTTCAAATAAGGCAAAGCTGCAAAGAAGTCAGTTATCCTCTAGAATTACTTTATAGCCGATCAAGCGCGAAACCCAGAAGAAATGAAAAGCTACATCAACATCTTCAAAAAAAATCGAGATCACGTCTCAGCCCTCATCTTCTACTTGAGAAATTTCTGATTGTTAATCAAAAGATTTTTTAGAGTTGTACCAAATTATAGATAAATAAATATTTTGTTCATTCATTATTTTATATATGAAATTTTGTGTTGACAATTACAAATACGGATACAAAATTATTATTTTTTATTATCCGATGGATAACGGAATAAATTAGGATAGCAAACATTAGTAATCGGATTGGATATGGATAGTATGGTATCCACTTCGACGTCGTTACGATTTACGGACCTACCCATATAATCATCTTCTACAATTCTTACCAATTCGTTATGTCCTTATTACTGCCCCTTCTTGTCTCACGCTTAGGAGAAGATTTGTTGCCTGGACAGTAGGATGCTTGATTTGGACTATGAGGAACTCTGTTTTCCACATACTAATAACATCATTGATGGTGCATGTATCTTGTTGTTGGTTAGATATTTCGCTTGACAAGTGTAATTACAGTAATAGAATATCCTCTCAAACTCGAGGGTACTGAATTCCTTCCATTCTTGCTATCACTCTAGAACCCAATTTTTTCAATCCGTGTTGTCTGTGCAACTCGGTACACAGATTTTGTTTGCCCTCACAAAGAGATGGGAGATGTTATTAAAAACTAAACATACAAGCTGTGAAGGCAAACTTGTTTCAAGTATTTTCACCGATATACCCCCAATTTGTGTACGTGGCATCAATGTTACAAATCTTGTGAGAAATATTTAATTTATCGCAATAAATTATGAGAAAAACATCCAACATTTGAAACTTCGATTGTATCCCGATATATTTTTTAAAAATCTAGTGAAAAATGCAGTTTCTTTTTTTTTTATCGTGTGAATATTGCGAGATTTATTAAATATTTTATTTTAAACTCTTTTTTTTAATTGGGATTTGAGTGAAGAAATTTTATTATATTTTATAGCTATGGGATTTGAGTGAAGAAATTTTATAACTATTAGATGTGTGATTTTGTAAAATTTTATGACTTATGGTGAATGTTTTGAAATTTGGTTAATGGTTTTATAAATCAGTGATATTTATTTAAAAAAATATATAATTTTAATTATTGCAAAGATTTAGATGAGACCCGAAAAAAATTTCATATTTAAAAATCAAGAATGAGATTTGTAACATTGCATGGAATTCTAATTGATATGGGCACACAAGATTTGTATATGGAGTTGCAAATACAAGATGGAGACCCAAAAAAAAAATCATATTTGAAAAGTGGCCGACAATGAGGGCTTTGTCGATGTTATTTATGGTTTGTAGTTGTTAATAAGTAAGCTGAAAGACTCTAGTCACCTTTTTTTTTTCTTGTTTTTTTAAGATATAACCATTTACATTAGGAATTTCCAGAGCTGTTTGAATGTTTCTGGATGCCAAAATTGATCTACAATGCCAAGAAAATAGACTCGGAGGAAGAAAATTTCTAACCATGCTAAGCCCCAAGCTATGTCGAGCTATTAGCATGCCTAATTGTGGTTTCAGGACCTCTTAATAAAGGGGCACACCTTAACCTGAGAAGTGGGGTAGTTGGACACTAATACTTACATATCTATACTCAATTTACCAATTATCAATCAGATTGAGTGGTCTCCACCTTCTGGAGAATGGCCTAGTTTTAGGACTTGGCCGTGGATATTAGGTTACATTACCCATGCAACTATGATTTCAGAAAATATGCCATGAAAGGTTGTCCCCACCAAATGAACAATCTTGATGGCTGACTCAGCATAACACGTGTAAGTGAGTTAGAAGAACACGCAAACAAATGTCAATTGTATATTGAGCAATGAGGAGTGCTAGTCTTACTCTTCAACTTCTACTCTTAACTTTAACCAATCACTTGTCTATTTTACCTCAGAGAGTTTTTTAATCATAAAATAGACAGGCCGTGGTGACATTGAGTAGAGGTTAACCGAGAGTAGGGCTAGCATTCCTCATTTAGCTCTCACATAGCCTTTTCAACTCCGATGAACTCTAGTTAAATTTTGTTAATCCTATGATTTATTTATTATTATTATTTTTTTAAACTAAGGATAGATCAGTGAACCTAGAGGGTGAATGAATCTTAACTATAATTAAAGGGAGGTAATAAAGGGACGTGTAGTTAATTTTTTTTTTTCATTTTTTTTCTAAAACCTAATGATAGATTAGTGAATCTAGAGGGTTAATGAATCTTAACCATAATTAAAAGGAGTTAATAAAGGGACACATGGCAAAAGACCTCGAGACACCCTCCTCGAGTCAACGACGGAAGACGTGATTATTTTCTTGTATATTTTAAACTTGGCAAGTAAACCTACTTTAATATTGACCTTTACCCTTTTTTTTTGGGCTTAGGTGATCAGTGGCATATCTTTTTTCAAATTGGGACCAGTGGTCGGTCCCAGTGTAATAAAAGGTCATCCCTACACACACAAGCCAAACCCAACCACTCCACAGTGTCATGATAGTGTCTTGTTGCTTTTCCCAACTCCCCACGCTCTCTGGACGGGAAGGTCATGTGAGATATCATTCATGGTGTCCACCCCATGCGTACTCTAGCATGTGGCGCTTTACAGTACTCACAAGAGACATGCAATAGTCTCTCAGTCGTCAGTAGCATTACCTTTATTTGAGTGCCTCTGAAATGATGAAACCATGATTGTACATTTGCATGTCAAACTCTCCCACCTCTTCTAAGCTGACTTTGCTATTTATTCTCCCGTGAATTGAATTGGCCCCGAGTCAGAGTCCCAATCCGAGTCACCCGAGTATTTACATTGACTTGGGATCATCTCACCGCAAGCACCACTCGGATGGTGCCACATACCTCCTATGCACACCTATCAAGAATTTGCATGCAAACCAACACTTTGTTAGATAACGTGGCACATTCAAAGTGGGTGTTGCGGTCTCCTCACCAGTACCAACTAGAGATGATCCTGTGTATCATTTACATGTTGTCTAGTTAGAAAATGAGATGTTAGGATGGGTTTTTAGTAAAAGAATACGCTTTCTTTACTATTTTTCACTACAAATTAAAACTATGGGATAAAAAAAGGCTTTTTCGCCTAAGTTTATCGGCATGCATAAGACTTGAGATTCTCTGGGTTATTTGAGATCGATTATAACTCTAAAAATGACCAATGTCCATGTAAATATTACTGTGTTTTCTCTTTTTTGAAGGTAAATTAGGTTTAGGCAGACCCGTCCAGATATATTGAAGAAGAGATTACAATCTCACATACAGTTTTTCTGAGCGATTTTCAGGGAGGAAAGGAAAAATCGTTGAAGGAATCTCATAGTGAGAGAACAAAAAACAAATATTTGGGTTAAAAATTTAGCAAGAAAGTCAAATTCTCTATTGAATTCACGCCAGACGTGAGAAATGCTATATGTCTCAAACAAATTAATGAATCTCTTTAGCCTCTGCCCAATAATATCTACATCTCCACAAAGGTGCCACAAATTCAATTAAGTTGTCCACAACCCATTTAGCATCAGAATAAACATATATACGCCTGATTCCCGCAAGTCCACATGGGATAGCTTTCAGCTCTATGACATCAATGGAGTCTAAACTACAACTCTCTGCAAAGGCTATAACCACACTCCCTACATGGATATGGATGATCCCCCCAAGGCCAGCACCGGAGTCACAGACCGACCCATCTATGTTAAAGGCCCATGATTCGAGATGATGAGTGGTACACCATAGGCATATCCCTTGTTGCTCATTCGATCGACCAACACGGATGGGTACTAATCCAAGTCAACTAAATGACATCAATAAATAGTATAGGGATCAGATGGATAAATGTATAAGTATGAAAATTGAGGCATCTAACGGTTATAAATGCTTGATCATCCCTTCTTCTTTTTTCGGGTCATTGAATTGATGTACGGGCCTGGCATTGTTAACTTTGAGAGTTTGTCGTCAGGGATATGTCCCTGCCAACTCCAAAGCTGCGCCTCAAGCACCTTTGGCGCCCGAACCTAATTCCAACAGCTTCATCGGCTTAGGCAACTTCATTAACATAGGAGAGCCAGAGTGATGGTGGATCTAGTGGTCAGAGAGAATCGAGACAACTAACATTGATTATTTAAGATAGAAGAATCAGACATCGGACCTGGCTAGGTACTAAGAAGATGTCTATTATCATTTATCAATACTAGATGCCGTACAATTAATTTCCATGTCTTTTATTAAAGGGAAGAGAAAATGATGCTACTGAATGAGTAGCGATGTCATGCATGCCATTGGTTAATAATACAATGACCCTACGTTGACTCCAGTTTGTCTACAGTTATATCTGATCCGGTTAAGTCCAATAAGAAAGACATTTCCTGATAATTGGATGATTTACATTGACACTAAATAGAGTTTATATAGATTTAATAAGATGAATTTCTATAAAAAGTAAATTAACATAATCTAATCGTTCCTAATTAAATCTAATCTACCTTTAATTGATATTAATCTAATATTATAATGAAATACACTTGAATGATATAATGTATCTTACTCAGTTTATGATAATATTCTCTTTGTTCTCTAATAAAGTTCGATAACTAATATAAAATAGACTCCAAATTCTCTTAAGTTGTAACTGGATTCATTATGACGTGGAACTATCTAATGGGGCCATCTTCCATGAAAAGGCGTCAAAATCAATTTTTTCCATCCATTTTTCAATTTCAACTCTAAACTCAAGGGTTCAATTCATGTTAATTAGTGCCTTTTTTGATTTGACACATTTAGTGGCAAATGACGTCTTAGGATAACACCACGTCATAATCGGACTCTAATGAATCTAGTTATAACTCCAGAGAAAGGCATCTTAGCATCCATACAATAGTTTTTATAGAGTTAGATTTAACAAATGGTTTAGTCTGATTACTATAATAATTTATAGCGCGATCTTAGCATCAATACAATTCAACAATTTATTTAATTTTTTGTTTCAAAATTTTATATAAAAACTAGGGGTTAGCTTTACCTAATGGTTAACGTATCTTAACCATGGTTAAAAGGACACATGTTGGCATGACATACACACAACCTGATGAGATATATCTGTAGAGAATTCCAAGGGGTCACATTTAGTTTGTTGAAACCTCGGAATTTGATGGCATAATAAGTAGAGAACATGAGCCAAAATGCCAAATATTGATTTGATTCATTACTTAGATTGAATGCCATGACTACTGTATCCGTCTGTGTGAATGTCAATCCGCTTGGGTGCCAAGTAGCACACTTTCCATTGGGAGGCCAGCGCTCGAATTCCAGTGTAATGGGGCGATAGTCTTGTAAGTCTTCTCACAATTAACTATTAGCCCACTAATAGATATTGTGAATTCAGTGCAGTGCGGGTATAGTCTTATAAGTCTCCTCACAAGTAACTATTAGCGACTTATAGATGTTGCCGGTTAAAAAAAAAAATTAAGTAATGTCTGATAAGGGGGTTGGGACGCTGACCAGTTAGGATTGGTTTAGGGCCAATTCAAGATCTAGTGCCACTTTTCAGTGAAAAATAATAATAAAATAATCCAACAAGTATTGCAACTTGGGGTGGGCTGGCCCATGGCTGAGCCCTGGCCATGATCAGCTTGTTAGAATCGATATTTGTGAATATGTGAATTCATTTCCAACAAAAGAAAAGAAAAAAATACTTAAATTTTTTTTCTAAATAACTATTTAAAGATGGATGGAGTTTTTAAAAGAAAATTTGCCACTATTAAGAAAGTGCAAGAAAATCAACGTGTGTTTCTTGCACACCAAACGCAGAAATGTATAAGAAAACTCAATATTCTTTTATTTTCTCTCACTTTCTCGCCAAATGAACGCTCCCTTTGAGCAATAATGAATCTCAGTTACCTTTATAAAACCCATTTGTTGTACACAATAATACATATACATAATCCAGTACGGATTGAATCAACTTGCTCCATGCCTTGATATGAGACCAGCCCATCTTCAAACCAAGTCCAGCCCATTGTAAAAGATTGGGTTAGACTAGTCGGGTTCGGTTCAATCGATACAAGTTGCACCTATTTCTGTTCACGGAAATTTCAATTACTGTAGTTAGGGATGCAACTTGGGTTAGCTTTGCCGACCCACCAGCATCAATGACGGGCTTGGGCTGAGTATGTAAAATATTTGGTTGGCTTGGGTTGAAAAATCTCAGCCCAACCTGTATTGTTGGGCTTGGGTTAAGGTCCTAATCCGACTTCACTTGAGCCCAACATAATATATATCAAAATAGTTAATGTAGATTTTCATTAGCAAAACCTAAGGTTGTGGTGAGAATTTCAAAGTGGGGCATGGGTCAATAAAGACCGGCCTTAGGTTTGCAAATGGAGATCCCAAGTACGCCTATCACTGCTCATATATATCTGTACATATATACATATGTGTGTGTTTGTATTGTCTCTTCATAAGGGGCTCTGTGAGTGGCATTCAATTCTCGAGTTCAACCACGATTGGACAGGAGCCACGGGATCTAGACTACCATATGTCATGTTAAGAGGAACATAGTACCTACGCTCCTATCAATGGCGCCAAGGCGCACATGCTTTAAATGGTGGGTCCCACTCAAAGCTTAACACTATTAATCGAACGATCCAGCTCCTGATAGTACTTCTCTTTTTTCATTCAATTAGATGTTCAATCCGACGGTCCAGCTCTCTTAATAGTACTTCTAATTTTTCATTCTCACTTTTATTTTTATTTTTTATCTCTACTAATATAATGAGAATTTTGGATGTTCAAAACGTTGATTGAAAATATAATGTCTAAAATACCCTTACATAAAATGATTAAAAATAAAAGTGCAAAAGAAAATTTGTAAAAAGCTAATTTCTTTATAAGGATAGATTTGTCCTTTTATCCTTCCACTTTCTCTCTCCCAATTCTCAATCACTCTCACGTCATTTCCTCCCTCACTCTCTCTCCCCCTTTCCCACGCCCCTCTCTCCTGTATAGAGATTGAATCAACCAATCGTGAATGAAGTCAAGTTCAATCGCACCCTCATGTCAACACATGTCTATTTTAATTCTTATTAATCGTAGTTAAGATTTATTGACCCTTAGGGTTCAATAATTTAATCTTGATTTTTAGAAATTATTATTTTTATAAAAAATAAGCTTAGGTTAACGTGTCCCCTTTAACCTTTATTAACTGTGGTTAAGATTTATTAACCCTTAGGGTTCAACAATCAAATCTTGGTTTTTAAATTATTATTTTAAAAAATAATCCTAGGGTTTAAATTTCTTAACTCTTGGGTTACTTTTTTTAAATAATTTTTTTTTAAAAACTAAGGTTAGATTGTTAAATCATAAGAGTTAGTAAATCTTAACCACGATTAAGATGAGTTAAAATGGATACTTGTCTCTGGGTGTGATTGAGCTCTCCTTAAGTTAGCCAGAGGCCAACATGTTTCTCTCCCACTAGTATATAATAAAATAAATGATTTTTTCCTAAGATTCAAGATTAAAGCATACAAAATTAGGAACAGATACGCTGACAAATATCTGAGTATTATATTGGAGCATAGCCTCTTTGCCTATGCTTTCAAAGGTCTTCAACTAAGGAGGCCCTATATGCACACTTTCTCAACTTGCCACATGTCCTATTTGACACCTATTAACTATGGTTAAGATTCACTCACCCTTAAGGTTAATTGATCTACCCTTGATTTTTAGAAAAAAATTGACCTTAGTTATGATTCACTCATGTACCTAAATATATATATAAAAAATAAACCAAAGTTATATTATTTAATTTTAAGAGTGAGTAAATCTTAACCATAATTAATGAGTGTCAAAGAAGACATGTGGCGAGTTGGGAAGATGTGCATGTATCACCCAACGAAACGTGCCATACATTGCCTTAATTCAAGACCTTTTCATACGTCAGTCAAAGAGAGAGGCTGTGTCGAGTATAATACTCAACCATCTGCTAGAGGAAATCATTGCACTATTGTAAAAAAAGATTCAACTTTTTTTTGGCAACAGATTATCTCTAGCAAATGCCAAGTATTACACTTGGACACCACTCTTTGCATGACGCATAGAAAACAATTAACTAAAGAGTTTATTGCAGCCACATGGGCCCGAGGACTTCAACTCCCCTGAAATTTTGATTTTTTTTTTTTACTATAACAATAATAAGATTGTAGCTTGGGAAAGGGTGGAGCCGGAGGACGGGGAGCTCTAACCCCCCTAAATTTTTGAGAAAAAAAGATTTTCTTTACAAAACGGACACAAATAGAGATGATATCCCTTGAACTTGGCCAAAAAATAAATAAATTCGGGGGATACGCCCCGAACCCCCATTATTAGCCCCCCCTACAAGAGAATCCTAACTCCGCCCTGCATGCATGCACATGTATAGTTGGGTGGTACATGTATACCTCCCAAGTTGCCACATGTCTTTTTTGATACCCATTAATTGTGTTTAAGAATCACTCAACCCTAAAGTTAAATAATCTAAAGTTAGTTTCCGAAAAAAAAAATTAACCTTACTTATGATTCACTTATTCATGTGGTTGATTTCTTTTAAAATATTTTACTGAAAACTAAAATGATATTATTTAATCTTAAGGATTAATAAATCTTAATCACAGTTAATGGGTATAAAAAGGACACATGGCAAGCTTCTAAGGTGTACATGTACTGCCCAAGTATACATGCGTTTTTTTTTTTGAATTGGGAGAGTATGATTAGCATTCCTTGTCGTCCTAAATTTATCTTCCACGCAAGCAACGGATCACCTGCTGTAATCTACAGGCTAGTGCTTATCGTTAATATCATCCCTATTTAAACCCTTATCTTTCTCGAAATTCCAATATTATTCAGTCGAGCACACTTGCAGAAATGTCTTCAATGGCGTTGCTAATTCGTAAAAAATTTCAGCTAAAATCGTTTGGGCAAAACCATCTCATTCTGCAACTGAAATCGTTCTCTGCATCATCAGACGGGAAAAATCCATGCATAGAGAAAATCCTAATCGCTAACAGAGGAGAAATCGCTTGCAGAATCATGAGAACTGCGAAGAGATTAGGTATTCGAACCGTTGCAGTTTATAGCGATGCAGATAGTGAGAGTCTTCATGTGAAATCTGCAGATGAAGCTATTCGAATCGGTCCACCTCCCGCTCGATTGAGCTACTTGAACGCTTCGGCGATCATTCAAGCTGCAATTGGTACTAATTCTCAGGTAATATTTTTGAATTCGCCCTAATTTCCACTCTTTTCATTCGTTATCTAATGGTCTTGAGTTGCATCTTAATACAGTGTTTACTTTCTGTGAAATTTAATTGGATTTTCTTTATGAGCATTTTAGGCCATTTAGACCTATTTCTATTTTTCCCTTAAATTTGTTTCTGAGTATATATCTCAGTCGCCGAATCTGGCATTATAACGGGTGATATGGATTTGATGGGTCCCACCAAGGAAATGTTTTTGGTAAATTTTTTTTCTACTGTTTGATCTTCTATCATATTCTTTTGGACAATAAAAGAAACAAAAGGGCAAAAGAAATACTGTGAACGGATATAGGAAAATTCAACAGATTGGGCTTACAGCATTATCGGATTCTATTCAACTTATGAGATTTCTTTAAAGGAACCCATCAATGGTGGGCTTGAGCAGCTCTGTAATCGACAATTTGACCTTCACAGCACTCCATATAGTATAGACAGTCATGCTATACTTGCATATTTCCACACATACAAAAACATATAGACTCATACATAGATATGCATAAGGTGTTAACCCGCACGGGTAGCTCAGTTGGTTCGGGTCTTGGTCTTGGGAGTGGGGTGTATTCGGGCCGGGCTTGGCCAAGCCCGGCTCGGCTTGAAAGGATTTATTTTAGGCTCAAAGCCCGGTTTGGCCTGAAATCAAGCTCGAAAAATCGGCCTGAAGCTCGGCCCGAATTCAAAAGCCTAACTCGAAGTTCGGCTCGGCCCGAATTGATTCAAGCTCAAGCTGGGCTTGGCTTGGCTCGAGCTCGGCTTGAATCCTTTTTTTAAAAATAAAATAAAAAATAATAATATTTATATTATTTATATATATAATGATGATATATATAAATAATTTTTTATTTTATTTTATTTTTTTAATAATATTCGAGCCGAGCCTACCTCGGGCCGAATCAAACAGGGGTTAGCCCAAGCTCGGCTTGAATGGCTTTTCAAGCTTTTTTTTTAGACTTGGCTTGGCCCGATCGAGCCGAACAATCGGGCCGAATTGAGCCGAACAATCGGGCCGATCGGGCTTTGTGCAGCCTACTTGGGAGAGATCCTCAAGGTCTCGAGTTCAATTCCTCCTACGCTTACCTGATGCACGTGTTTGCGGGTGATTGCGTGCATCCGAAGGGACTAGTCCCTCCTTCCTTGTCAGGGTCCTCTGTTACCGAAAAATAAAATTGTATAAGGCGTTGATTTATTTATGTGGGTGGGCTAGGGCGAAGCCAGAATTTTCTAGTTGGGGTTGGGGGAGGGGGGAGGGGGGGGGGGGGGGGGGTTATTGTTACAAATCTCATTCTTGAGTTTTTACTGGTTGAAGTTTTTCAAATTTGGAGTTTTGTTTTTTGCATTTCTCGCCTAAATCTCGGTAATGATTAAAAAATAATTAAAATTATAGAAAAGTAATAATAAATATAACCAATTTATAAATTCATGAAACCAACAATATTGGGTATTTCTCGCGATATTTTTAAATATCGACTGAATCTCGCAATATTTACGCGATAAAAAGAGAATCGTATTTCTCGCAAGATTTTTAAAATATTGTGATAAACCCGGAGTTTTAAACTTTAAATGTTTTTTCTCACAAGAAATTAGGTATTGCTTGGGAGATTTGTAACACTGGTAGGGGGGCACGTGATGGTTGATTGAAAAGGGTAGTAATTGGTGATTGATTTCATGGAGAATGATTTGGCAAGTATGAAATATTCCGAGTCTAGGGGGATGTGGGTTCGGTGGTATAGTCCCTGGTTTTTTTGACAACTAAGTTCTTTGGTCATTTCGTCCCTACATTTCGTACATATCTTATGGGTATTGTTTCTCCTTGTTTATGGGACATGTGTCCCCTTGTCCCATGACTAAGCCCTGTTAAATAATTAAATGAAATGGTATAAAAGATATATTTTGTTTTCAAAAGTTCCGGGGACAGTTTCCCCCTTTCCCCATGGCTATTCCCTATTAAATAATGATTCTACCCAATTAAATAATTAAATTACTTGGTATTTTTTTTTCAAAAGTTTAGAGGGGCACCTGCCCCTCCATTCCCATGGCCATAACCTTAAAAACAAATCTGTTTTTTCAAAAGTTCAGGGGGGGCACATGCCTCCCTTGCCTCCCTATTCGGCCCCTGTGGTGGGCATTCTACCCAATGAAGCTTTGAGTATGGTTATATGAATGAAATTCTATTGAGGAAGATTGGTGTTTGGTTGCTTAACTTTATGGTCTAGAGGAAGTTGACAATTTAGTATACAGACTACGAAGTGCCGCTCTTTACGAACTCATACAATTTTGACACATGCAATAAATAAAGGCCTCATCTTTGAATTAGCCAACACCATAGTAAACACATTTGTCGGTCAGATTCTGCATATCAGTTCGATTTATCATAAATAATGTCAAATGCCTCTGGAGCTTTTTTTTGATTGGTAATCAAGAGTATATATAAATGAGAATGATCTAGATGATCTAGTACAAGAGGGCAAAAAGAGGAGAACAAGTTTAAAAGTACATAAACTTAAACTCCCGAAAGAAACGCCTGATCTAACCCTCCTATGCCAAAAGAACCAAGGTCAATACAACACCTCCCTAAGCTCTTCCCCTCCACTACGGAGCTCCGCCCATCCAATACAAACAATTGAATGGGGGCACAAATGCGAGAAGATGACGATGAGGCATCCTCAAAGACTAAGGTTTCTCTCTTTCCAAATCATCCAAGATATGGCGCCCGAGAGAGCCTCCCAAATTGCCTCGCGAACTCCATCCACACCGACCAAAGACGAACTAGATAAGAAGTTGTGAAAGGAAGAGGGAAAGACCCATTCCAAATTGCCTCTGGAGCTTGAGCATGTCTTCTAGGCATTTTTGTCTTATAGCCCCAACTATGTCACACCTACTAATATGGAGTGTAACAAAGCCCTAGATTTTCTAGCTTCTTTTGTAACACTGACAAAGATCTTATTCTGTATTTTCACTAGTTTTTGCAGCCTCTATTGTCTTCTCTACATGGGATGAAGGATGTCACGGATATAAAATTCCCTTATTTAATATCAAATCCAAGTAGGGCCCTGTCGATACCCCAGCTTGCCCACCAAAATACAGGGAAAGTCATTTTAGGTGAACCATAGAGAAAATTTTTGGTTTCATCACATTCTTTTTGTTTTTGTTCCCATATTTTTGTTTGGTGCATTTCCTAAATTTACTTTTCGACTACTTGTAGATATTAAACCATAAATGAACTCCTATAGGGCATGCAAAAAAGACAATAAGTTATGATGATCATTTTCATACAAGTAAATCATCTTCACGTCACACAGTGGCCTCCCTAGTTAAGGAATGTCACTCTGTGTAATGCTGACTCATGGCATTATAATTAAGGGTAACTTGTCATAGTCCTCTATTGCATATCAATGTGAAGAACACTTTCTCTCATTTGATCATACGAAGGAAATGTTATATTTTTCCTACCCAGGAAGTAACTCTAGCAGTATGCATGGATATGTGATAATTTTGTTGTGGCTATCCCTTATGCGTCTTCATCAGCTTATACTAATCCCTGTATATCGAACTCAGCTTGCTAGCATTGGTAAGTATCAATGTAGCTTAGTTTTGAGGCACTTGCAAGAACATGCTTTTCAGTATGGGTATCTTCTTTTGATAATTAGGCTATCCACCCAGGCTATGGTTTTTTATCAGAAAGTGCTGAGTTTGCTCAACTTTGTGAATCTGAGGGGCTTACCTTTATTGGACCGCCAGCATCTGCAATCCGAGACATGGGCGATAAAAGGTATAAATTAGTGCTTGTTTCTTAGCCTTTAACTTCTTTTTTTCTTTCTCACCTTGCCTCTTTCTAGTTTGTTTTGACCTTGTTATGCAATTCCTCTTTCCTCTCTTCTTTCCACTAATAAAATCTCTTTCTATCTCCCTCCACACTGCATGGATCCATTAACTTATCTCTCTCTCTCCCTCCCTCCCTCTTTCTCCTTTTTTCTCTTTAAACACACTCCTTTAAGCTATATTTCCTCCATTTTTATCTAAAAGTTTTATTATTCTTTGATATCTTATGTGTCTATCAGTGCATCAAAGAGGATAATGGGTGCAGCTGGGGTACCACTTGTGCCTGGATATCACGGCTCTGAACAGGATATTGACTTTATGAAGTTAGAAGCAGACAAGATTGGATATCCTATCTTGATAAAGCCAACCCATGGAGGTGGAGGAAAGGTACGTTTTTTTTTCTCATTCTTTATTTAATCATTACTATGAGCTTGTCAAGGACTGATATTTGTCTAAGATCAATGGTGGGTGCAAGTATTATGAGTATGTTATTTATAGATATGTTTGCTACTTGAACAGTGGTTGATCGTTTTAAAATATCAAGGATATTTTTATCACAATGCCCTTGCATTCTGCATATGTATCTTTCCCAATAATACACCATATTGGCAAAAAAAAATTCAAGTTAAAGACACCATGACCCCTAAAAGGAAAATACTGAAGAGTACCTTTCTTGATTAGTGATTTGGTATGTGCGGCCAACAAGGTAGCATATGCTTGATTTATAGAAAATTTCCTATGCTTGACCTGGTTTGTGCCACGTGCATACTAGTAACTCCTGTGGACCTTATCACATTCTAGAAAACTCCTTGGATGAACCGTCACCCTAAAGTGGAATTAGCTGCTACTCCAAATTGTCCATTTCAACCTTTCTTTTGGATAGAACAAAATCAACAAATAATTAATGCAATGGTCCAAAATTGGTTCATCAGCTTAAAAAAAAAAGCTTAAATAAGATGGATAGGAATTAGGATTCCGGGAACAACTTGATTTTTGATTTACGAGCCCAAGGGTCGTTGACAGATTCATTGGTTTAGAATCTGGAAGATGATAATGTGTGCCACATGACACTCCTTCGCACGCAGATAGAGAATGCTCTCTATGCGTAAGTATGCGGTACCTTTCCCATATGGACATATGCAAAAATTGTATACAACAAAATAGATTGACACCTTAAATAGAGTGAAGAGGAGTCAAATCATATTCACCAATCCCATATATCCTTTGATTGCTTTTGTTTGAGTGATCCAAGGGAACATGCATGAATTTGACTAACAAATCTGTAGGATAGTTCTTGCAATTTTCAAGTGGATTAATTTACATAACAATACTAGCAGATGCCCCGTGCGATGCACGTGAAGAAAAACATTACCAAAAAAAAACGTGATGCACAATGAGTAGAGAAAGAAGGAGAAGTAAATTGATTTTAGAAACGTCCAACCCATCAAAAAATACAAACCCATATGAGATAAACTCACATAGACGTGATGTTTTTCACTGATATTCCATCCACCAGTGTAATGCTTGAACCCATCAAGGGTCTCTTTTGTATGTTCTCTTTGCAAATTGCAACTAATATTAGAGATGAGTTGTCCACAGTTTCAACCCTGGATTCCTCAGCAACAGATCTCCTTGTTCCCCATGAAACGACACCGCCATATTCCTTCCCATCAATCACCCCTAAACAGAAAAATTAGAAGAAAACATTTCAGGGAAAAAAAACTTTTTTTTTCCTTACAACCAAAAACAAGCGGGGTCATTTAAGGAATTATAACAGAAAACCAAGAAAACTTGGTTATAAGTTATAACAGAAAACCAAACAAAACCCATTTAAGCTGAAGAGATGATTCAAGGAATTAGGAGAAGATTACCTGAAAGAAGAAAGAGAGAACGATTTTGTTCTCTTTCTTTGGGTGTTCTCAACCACAAAATCATTTTCTTACCTGTTTTTCTACCAAACCCATTAGAACAGATAAAAAGAAATCAAGGAGAATAGATAAAAAGGAAGAAAGAAAATCAGAAATTAAAGTGGGGTCATTATCTCATTAAGAAAAAAAAATGAAGGGAGATTTGAGTGGGGAGTGGCAAGAACAGGTGGAAGATCTCCTTCTATCGATCTTCATCAACCACACTAAAACCCGAAAGAAAGAAACCTCCTAATTCCTCTGTCTGATTTTTGCATCTGTAATGGCTGATCTGGATTTCTGGGTCTCAAGTTGAAATCCAAATTGAAACTCCCTTACTGAAACGCTGTCAAAAAATGTTGGGGAGAACCAGAACTCTTATGGAAAAATAATGGCAATCCTGGAGATATGTGTGAGGAACCAATCACCGAAACATATTGTCCATCCCCACATACACAACAAAATCCCCAATAAGCGCCAAAACTAAAGACCTAATCACTAAAAGCAACAGTTTTTCAACCTATCGTCATCAGAAACCATTAAAAAAACAGAACCCCAAAATGCTATAACACTGAACAAAACAAACCCCAGCTCATCATCTGACAAGAACAATTAACTCAACAACAATCCAACAATACCCAGAGGCCCAAATCAACCAAAAACACAGAAAACCCATTATTAGCAAACCTTTTGAAGATCTGGTTTCTGTTTCATTTTTCTTCTTTTCTTCTCTATGGTCTTTCACTCTCCATATCCCTACAAATTTCAACTTCCCATCGTGGATTTTGATCTTTTCTTCCGGGGTAAGAGAGTGAAAGAGAGGGGGGTGTGAAATCTATTTTTTTCCTGCAATTCAACTCCCCACCCAAATCTCCAGACGTCATTTTCACTTTTCAAGAAGTCTTTTATTCTCGTGTTATGCATGGGTGAAACTTGAAAGGATGTTTTAAAATAATGAATTGCACATTTTGTTAAAAACAATAAATTGCACATTTTGTTAGAAATAATAAATTGCATTTAGTAGGATGAGTGGGAAAGTTTTCTCATTAAAGGAGAAGTAGAGAACGGAAATGAAAGAGAAAGTAGAATGGAGAGAGATATTGGGATTTCTTTGGGAAGAGGAATTGAGAGATTTCTTGGGAAGACAAAGAGTGATGGTAATTATATATTTGCTGTTAGTAGGATGAGTGTGAAAGTTTTCTTATTAAAGGAGAAGAAGAGAAAAAATATGAGAGAGTAGAACGAAGAGAGATATTGGAATTTCTTTGGGAAGAGGACTGGGGAGATTTCTTAGGAAGACAAAGTAGGAATGGGTCCCACTTTGCTTTGGAGAGGACATGGCAGAACTTAGAAGAGAGAGAGAGAGAGTAAGGGATAAGGTGGCATCAAAAAGAAGAAAAGGAGAACAAAGAGGGGTGCGTGCCATGTAGGCACCCCTATTTCTATAGTATATAGTATAATTCGGTTTGTAAGCCTAACAATGGCCAATAATTTCACTGGTCTAGAGTCTGGAAGATAATCATGTGTGCCACATGGTGCTCATTCGCTCAATGTATAGAGAAGAGGCTCTATGCTTAAGCATATCGGCATTTTCCCTATATACACACAAATATTTTAGTGCACTGTAGATATATAAATTATAAGAGAGTGAAGATGATACATTCGTAGTTGCAACCCCCAAATATTCATGAACCCCCAAGTCTTTGTTTAGGGTGCCCCCTTCCCTCTTTCGATTTATTCCGGCGCCCAAGGCACTCTAAGACTAATGAGTAAAGGCAAAGGTCAAGGCCTTATAGAAGGTTCAAGGATGGGAATGCGAACCCGGTGATATATCTTCAACACATAAATGATACCTTGATTTTCCTGGATGCATAGACTAAGTTGACATTCATGTGACGAGCACAATCAACAAATATATCATCCACACCCTCGTCGACACCTATCCCAAAGCTATTTTTAGGTGTTTTGTGGTTTTGTCCAACTTGCGAGTCAATTTTGAGGAAGTGCTCTTTAAAATACGTAGGCAAGGGCATGGATGATATATTTGTTGATTGTGTACCTCGCATGGGACACCGACTTAGTAGCTTTTCGATTACCCATCTCAGACTTCCTATCAAGACTAGATTGATCTCCAAAAGCATTTATGATGGAGGACAATGCAATGGCCTAAAATATATTGAGCTGAGATCAAAATTGAATTAACAAAAATAATGAAAACCATAAAATAGCAATCTTATCACAAATAATTATTCCAGAAAATCCAAGAAAACAATTTTATAAGGATTCGAGGCTACGTCACAAACCTACAAATACGGCCCTCAATTATATCTGCGAGGATTGTATGGAATTCTATGTTTCCACAAGCTTAGGGATTAGCTCTCAATTCAATGTAGGTTTTCAAACCTTTTCTAGGGTTTCAAAATTGAATTAGGTTTTAGGTATGGCTGTTTTAGGGTTTTGCAATTTGTAGAATTTTGTAATTGCAATAGAAATAGGATTAAAGGGATGAAACAGTCACGGGGACAGGTTTACAGAAGTGGAAAAAGGCTGGGACAGGTTTAGCTGCAATTTGTGTGTATTATGATGGCCGTAACAGCAATACAGGGATTTAATGGCCTGAGACAGCAAAGATGAGGGCTGTGAAGGGGTGTAGCAATAGGGATAGGACTGTAGAGGTGGTGCAGCTACAAGGTTATTGGTGTAGGGACTGTAGGATATGAAATAGGATGGCTGGGATTGGATAGCAGCAAAGGAGAAGAGCTGCGGCAGTCAAGGGGAACAAGGGTAGGGCTGTGGCTATGCATGGGAGGGAATGGGGAATTGCATCTGTGCAGGGGAGGGCTCTAGGAATGGGCGGCAGTCAAGGAGGAAGGCTGAAATAACAATAGAACAGGCCTAGGTTGGCTGTGACAGCAATAGGAAGGGCCTAGGATTTTAGGGTTTGCTGTAACAGCACTAGGGAAGGTTAATATGGGCTGTAGGGGGGCTGTAACAGTGATGGGGAATGCTATAGCAACAAGGACAGGGGGTAGGGAGGCTGTAAGTCTGTAACAGTGATGGGGAATGGCTAGGGTTTGATTGATTGTGGTTTCTTGAATGGAAAAATAGAAAATCAATCAAGAACATTGGAGGGAAGAAATCTAAGGTTTGGTTTGGGTGAGACTTCTTGCAAGGGATAATGATCTAGGGTTTGATTGATTAGGGTTTCAAATTAGTAATAAATTTCTTCGTTTTTTTCAAAAAGTCCCGAATAATACGCGGATTTTATGTCGAACGATTAATTCTCGAACTATTCACGACTTTTTGAAAAAGTTCCGAATTTCACAAATTAAACACGAATTTGTGAAAAAGCCCCATATAAATATCTAATATATGAACTACGTGTGTATATAATTTTTATGATTAAAAATCTTATTCATATCTTGCCTGATTTTTTATCGATTTATTATTGAATTTCCAATTTTGTCATTTTTCTTTCAAAAATTTCCCTAGATGAATAATCTCGAACTCTGATTTGGTAACTATGGTTGGCATTCTGTTGCTTTCTCTTTATAATTGATAAATTTATTTATTTATTGTTTCTGTTTTAATCTCGAAGTTTTCCCGACTTTGCTGAATTTTACCGACTTTTTCCGAACTAGACCATCACCGCATTATCCCAGAACCCAGACTTTGTTACTATGGTTTCAATGAAAATTAGAAAATCAATGGGAAGAAGATCAATGACATACCTTAGATCTTTGAAAATCATTTATGACATCACACTAAGAATCCTTTGGGAATCACTCCCATTGCATCACACCAAATCCAATCACTGGAGAATCCTCAAAAACATTTTCTTTCATTTATAAAATTCATCAACTAAACACTTTCTTTCATTTATAAAATTCATCAACTAAAAATTTACAACAGAAAATAAGTTTAAATAGATGTAAACCCTACTTGTTTAAAGATTAAAATAACAAAACTAATAAAAAGACTAAAATAATCCAATACTAATAAATTATTTCCTCCTCAACTAAAAATCCAACCCATTGGACGTTAAAAATCATGCTAAGTCAACCCATATGCACATCTTCCCAATGTGGGGTCTTCCTAATGATCAATGTGTGCATATAAGGTCTTCAATACTCCAAATCATCTATCCATGGTGTCATGGGGCCTTCTTCTTCTTCATCCGCTTATGGTTCACCTGAAACTCTTTGTGATGCTCAAAGTCCGCATCAATTTGGAACCATGTTGTTGAGAGGGTGGTGAAGATACTTGCAGACCGGAAAAAGAGTTATCTATCCTTTTGAGGATCACACTTATCAAAAGAAAGTGTCATCGCTAGTTTATTGATTTTTTACGCCTATTTTCAAAACGTATGCTTAAATCATAAAATGTCTACGTGACTTTCTATGGAGGGAATTTTCCCTAAATTTCGGGTGGGATTAGGTTTTAGAAGGCTACGATGAATGAAAGCTCTTTGAAGAAGGGCAATTTGGACCATGTTTGGGCGTCTCAGATTGAAATTGGGACCCAGGGCATAGCAGTGGTACATATTGGATAGGAGTTTGGAAGGGGATCGGGTTCAACTAATAGGAATTCCTGGAGCAAACAAGTTTCGGGGTGGGGAACAGGGTAAGAATTCGAATTTGGGAAGACGATTGGTACAGGCCTAGAAAGTTGTGCAACATCTATCCCTGTTTATATAGGTTGGCTTTGCAAAAGGATAACTTGATTCAAAATTGTTTTGAGTCTAGACCAGAGGAGGTCATTTAGTCCTCGATCTTTTGAAGAAAACTTAGAGAAAGGGAAATGGAGAAGTGCTCAATTCTTTTTAAGTTGTTGAAGAAGTCCCATGTTAACTCCATGGTTTAAAATTTCGGTACATATTGGCCGATACGGGCTGATACATATCATGTTTGGAGCTATCCGGTACACTAGTACGCTGAAAAAAAAAACTTCCGTATTGACCCCGTATCAGCTCATATCAGGCCTATATGCCCAATACAAGAGATTTTTCAGTATGAAAAATATCATTACCAAGGTATGAAAAATATTTTTTTTTTTTTTTTTTTCATTTTAGTGGTAAATGCTCCAAAATGCATAGGAAAAATGTTTTTAGATTGCCAATCTATGAATATGTGACCAAATTGGTAAATCTATTACCTAAATGGAGGAGATTTGAAGTTGGATAAATAAGTTTTTTTCAAAAATCGAAAATTCCTAACATTTACTTACCTAGGCTATTTATACTACTTATTTAGACTTGATTTAAATTTATTTTAGGGTATAAAGGGTGATATATCAAATCCCTGCACTAACTATTTTTTTTTTTTTAATTTAGAATTTAAAAATTAATATTTCAAATTTAAAATGATTAATTTTGAGCTACATAATATAATTTTGTTTGAAATAAAAATGTAGATTACTCTATGGATGATCAATTAGGTTCATGGATTAAATATTATTTATCTTAATTTTAAAATATTTTGAATTTATTTTAAAAATCATGAAAAAGTTATTACAAAATTTTGAATTATTTTCTTCACTTGGATTCTTATTTGTTATTATTTAGTGTTGCATTACTTAGATTCAACATTCAAGTAATATTTTTGGCAGACATACCACGTAAACCTTGTTTGACGATGATTCATCCAGTAGCACCTGTTATTTTGAGCTTGCACGTAATTCAACGTAGTATTAACATACCCATTGTGTTACACTATTTATGTATTTTCATGGAAATATTATGATTATATACTTTGGTCTTTGAGTTGATGAGTTATTTACAACATTATGTACTTCGAGTTTATGTATCTTCTACTTGTTTGCATTTGTGTTGAATGGGGTAGGAATCTTAACTTGCCTATTGCTCACAAAAGAATATTTATCAAATGATCATATTTAAATTTCTTTCAAAACATCATGTATATATGTATTTATAGTTTTATACATATATGCTCATCGTATAGGCGGTTCTATAAAGTATGCATAGTGAAAACTTTTATAAATAGTATTTATAGGACTCCAACTACCAATTTTGATGTTATCTTTGCATTGAAATAAGTTTGGTTTAAGTTTCCATTTATTTTCAATGTTTCCATAATTGTTGTACAAAGTTTCCATGTGTATCCTCAATATGTATCCTATTTCGGACTTACTGATACGTACCTTGATACTGATATTTTGAACCATGTATCCGACTGGGCTGTGTATCTTGAGAAGAGTTGGAAATCCCTAGTTCCTTCAAGAGTGAAAGAATTAATATAGACAACTATCCAAGACAAGATGTCGTGGCTGGTCATTTAAGGAACCATGGCATGTCAATTCCTAACAAATGTGGAGGACTAAAGAGGAGAATGGAAACCACTTGTTAATCCAATGTCAGTTTGCTTGGGCTTTAAGGAGTTATTTCTTTTCCCTATTTGAATTATCTTGGCCCTACTTAAAGGATGAGAGGGATCTCTTTCTTGGCTGGCCAAATAGCCCTTTGGGAGAAGGGGCAGAATCATATGAAAACAATGCCTATTGCGATATGATCTCTCTCTCTCTTCTAAAGACATTCATTGACAGTGGTTGGGCACTTTTCTATTGGGTATCCATCCTCGAGGAGATTTCAAATTGTAAAGGTTGACATACAATTGGGATTGAATTCTATAAAATGATTCATATATATATTTTTTTGGGGGGAATATCCTCTCCCGTATGTAAATCTTTTACACGTATAAAATATGTGTAGAAGGTTGGACAATGTTCAATTGGGTGCAAGGTCTGTTGTTCGCTTCTCTTGTTTTGTTGAGGTTATCCAGAGTTAACATGCATTAACTGACTAACTACTCCACAGAATAGTTCTTGCAATTGTGAGGTAGATCAGTTTACAACTTTACAATCTAGCATTGATGCATACTAGGTTGCTCAAGTACTCTTTTCATCAACTTTCCATTGTTGGTTCTTCTTCATTGGTATTGTGGTAGACTTTTCATGGTCATTCCAAGATTGATGGTGCTTTGAGAAAATCAATCATTTACTTTCATGGAGAAATGAAGATGCCTCTTCTTGACCGAGTGATCAGTTTTCAAAAGAAAAAAAAAAGGGTGCAGGGCCTCTATGCCATAAATATTTTGGATTTCTTTTGAGCTTTGCAATTGAGTCTGCATTATCTCCAATGAAAAGAATATTAACAACGCATACCACTAGGATGGTGAAACCCTGTATCCTCATTTTGACGAATTGAGGACTTTGTCTTTTTAGTTGTAGCTTGTGCATCCATTTGGTGCTACTTATTTTCACTCATGCTGTATCTGTATTCATGGGGTTTGTAATCTAATTTGGAATATACTTTATAAATAGAAAGTATTGAATTGTTTTGATGTTTTGCAAATTGGTGATATTGATATCGTTTCAGATAAAATTCTCACATCAGTATTTACGGGCATACCTAACATTCATTTTTAGGGTATGAGGATTGTGCAAGGTCCAGATGAATTCGTAGAATCCTTTTTGAGTGCACAACGCGAGGCTGCTGCTTCTTTTGGCATAAATACAATCTTACTGGAGAAATATATTACTCAACCAAGACACATAGAAGTCCAGGTACAGTTCTTTGATTGTTAGTCCTACTAGCACTTTTTATGTAATTAGTCAATTGTACTTGGTACTATAGTAACTGCATAGTGCATAATTAGCCTCCTGGATCTTTTCCTTCTATAGTTGCCATTTTATTACAAAAATAAATGATTGTTTGGTGTAAATTGTAATTTACTAGATTGTCTTCAAATCTGCTTGATGACGTAGATATTTGGGGACAAACATGGTAACGTTCTACATTTATACGAGCGAGATTGTAGCGTGCAGAGAAGACACCAGAAGATAATTGAAGAAGCTCCAGCCGTAATACTCGCTTCCTATATTGCTGCTTTAGGTTTGTATCTTTAGATCTACTATAGTTGTAACAGAAGCTCCATTGATGCAGCCGGATGTTATTGATGACTTCCGCAGCCACTTGGGTGAAACCGCTGTATCTGCAGCCAAGGTGATTTGCTACTAAATTAGGTTTGCTGAACATTTGTGATATTTTTGGTCATTTGTTAGATGGCATAATTTCAATATGGAATTTTCTTGAGCCTCTTTTGTTTTCAAATCTTCTATGAGGACGGGTCACACCTCAGAGATCTTTTTTGATGTTTATGAACTAGTTGAAAGAAAGAACAAGAATACCATGTAATGCACATCATGATGTTTGGCCAAAATATATAGACATGTTTAGCCAGGCAGGGCACATATGCATTCTTTGGAATGTTTGTCTGGCAGTGTCATTTTGGTTCTGTAATTTACAGTACCAGAATTTTTGTCCAATTGGTTAAAAACTAACAACCGATGAAAAAAAAGTACCAGATTTTTTGTCCAATTAGGAGGTGCATTGAACTTTCTTGAGGACCTTACAATGTAATGTGCTGCAGTGTTTTTTTGCCTATCACTTTATTCTATTCTTTTCATTGGACTTTCTTTACCTTTTTATTATATATTGTATTGGTAGACTTTGTTCGCGTTACCAGTTTAGACCTGACTGGACAGCCTCAAACTAGATTACTTTTTGTATCAGACAAAATCCCGAGTCTTTATATATGACTCTGTCTCTCTCTCTCTCATGAAGTCTATCACCACCATTTAGTGTTACCCCATACCGTGTATACATAATCGATTTAATTGTAATTTGAGACTGTTTAGTCAATGGGTCCAGATTTCTTCTTGGTTTCTCTTGCTGCCTTTTTCTTTGGCCCTTTTTGTTCTTTATTTTTGGCTCCAATTTTTGACAATCTTTTAATTTATTCTGACTATTTTCACTGATTTGATATTGACTCTCTGAGAAGGCAGTTTCTTATCATAATGCCGGTACTGTGGAGTTTATAATGGATACAGTCTCAGGCCAATTTTATTTCATGGAGATGAATACCCGTCTTCAGGTGCATTGATTACTCTGCAGTCTGCTCCATATCTGTTATCTTAAAGCCTTGATACAGAATCCTGATTGGGAGCATAAATAACCTTTGCAGGTTGAGCATCCTGTCACTGAGATGATTGTAGGTCAAGATCTTGTGGAGTGGCAGATCCGTGTTGCAAATGGAGAACCCCTTCCCTTGAGTCAGTTACAGGTGCCATTAAAAGGTAAATATTTTTCTTTCCAAGAAGAGCCACCTGTATGAGTTAGACTTAGACGTTATCAGGCCACCTTGTGTTTGCTTCCATATCAAATAGTTATTTCACTTTTGAAACTATGGTTTGGCTTCCAGCATTCATGGTTTTACTTGGATTGGTTTTTGTTTTACATGAATCCTCACTGGCATATTGGTTGAGGATATTTCTTTCTTTAGGATTTTCTGGTTGAGGAGATTTGGAGGATTTAATTGTTTTGATGGTTGTGGATCGAAATGATAAGAAAAAGGTCATCAAGTAGCTTCCTTTCAGTCTCCAATTTCACATTACGGAATGTAACTTGATTGGTAAATCCATATGGAATTTCTTCAATTTAAAGCTCACCTTTTCCTATGTGCCTGTTTCATGGTAATGCTTATGAGTGCATTGTTTCTGGATCTCATTTTAGCAATATTTTATTTTAGCCTTCCAAGTTTACTTTGACCACACATGAACAATCTTAAATTACATTATTTCTATTTCCACTTTATAATTTTTCAGAACAAGTGGAGTTGTTTAGAACTTCGTTCACATCCATGCAGTGGAAGGATTTACTGAATATATCTCATAAGAGTCATGCTAACCTTTCTGGCTTTCTGACAGAGGATCTAACACATTCTTCCACATAGTCGAAGTTTTATGTAAAGGAAATTTAAATGCATCATTCTTTTCTGAGTTGCATTATTGCATCTGGTATGATTGCAGCCCCTTGGCGGCTAATTCTTTGTGAATCTTTTTCAGATTTACTTTGTGCATTCTAGAATGACTTTGAGAGCCATCTTGAAATGTGATAAGTAGACCAAAGCAATGTTTTTGTAGCAGGACCAGGGGTCGACCAAGTTAGGGGTGGGTCGGGTCAATCTAGTTTGACCGGTGGGTTGAACTGGGTTCCCTGTGGCATCAGCTGATGTTGTAATGAAAAATAATATTGAAGAAACTTAACTTTCGTCACTGCTCTCTCTCTCTCTCCCTTTCTCTCGCACCTCATCCTAAAAGGAACATTTCTCTGTCCTCTCCTCTCTCTGTCACCCCCCAAAAAATAATAAGTATTTAAATAAACCTTTGTGTGTGTGCATTGCTTCGCTCCAATTTCTCTCTCATCCTACTCTGGCAAAAAAGAGAGAAAGAAATCTGCCTTTTGGATTGTAACGCACGGACCCATCTGCTGCAACGGCTCAATGGTCCAGGTTGCCGCTTTGGGCACATTTCTGGGTTGGGGTCAGGCCAAATCGTCTACAGGTCTAGGGACTCAGTTCTCATCAGCTAGTCCAACCAGTCTGTTTGGTCCCAGTTTCAAAAGAATGGACTGATGTCAACCTATTTCGGTTATTTCATGTTCTAAAAGTTGTTTACGATTATTTTGATCCTCAATTTGCCTAGGATGTGGAAAATCAAGTATCAAGATTGTAGATTGGATCAAGACTTGTACTAAGCATCTGTGAGATCTTGGCCATCTGGTACTCTATATACTTATGGTTAGGCTCTTTTAGTTGACCTAGTCTTGAAGATTTGTGCCCACCAATACAGGACTACCTTAAAATGGAATATGTATCGCGTGCTTAAAGTTTTGAGCAGCTGTAGCCGCAGTGATGCGAGACTTTCGGTCAGATCAGACCTAAAAGAAAACTTATCTGGTAGTTAGGGTAGTTTTTGTCCATCTTGATCTTGCCATTTTAACGGGCTCTGCATACGTTGCTTATTTGTTTTTTGTTTGTTTGTTTTATCTTCAATCTTCATTCTAATGTGATCCTTAGAGTTTTAAGAGCCATATCAAGTGATATATATATATATATATACTTGGGGAGCTTTCTGGATGTTTCTTATTCCTCAATTATATTGACAGGGCATGCCTTTGAAGCTCGGATATATGCTGAAAATGTTCTAAAAGGATTCCTTCCAGCAGCTGGAGTTCTCCATCATTATTGTCCTGTCCCTGCCTCACCAACAGGTACATCAACATGCTTGATAGCTTTGGTCAAGTATATTTAACACTCAAGCTGACATGGGAAGATAGAAGCAGCTGTCTCCCTTAACCCCCTTACATATTTGCATGCATGAAGGTCTAGAGCCACTATCCAGTGATTTTAACTTAGAAGAACTCTTAGGCCAAAATCATCCCAATCAGATGACCTAACCATTCTGCATGTAAACATCCTTTCGGCCTATCTGCCACACTTCTTGTTCCAGTCCAAAAAACTGTGACAGATTAGAGGGTTGGGATTATCCAGATCCAGTAGCCATATGCCATGACTTGACCATACCTTACTTTTAATTGCATATATAATTTTATATTTCTTGTCTTTATGGCATTATTCTGTCTGCTTGATTATATTTGTTCTACATCATTGAGCAGTTCGAGTTGAGACTGGAGTGGAACAAGGAGACACTGTTAGCATGCATTATGATCCAATGATTGCTAAGCTTGTTGTATGGGGGGAAAATCGTAATGCAGCATTAGTTAAATTGAAGGATTGTTTGTCAAAGTTTCAGGTATACCTTGTATTGGATTTTCATCAGCAGTATATTGGAAAAGAGGAGATTAATGTAGCTTATCACGTCTAATTGTAAGGAGGCATAGTAGTGCAAATGTCTTATGCAGGATGTTGGGACCCATCTTGGGTCCCTTCAAGTAGATCTCGTAGGACAGAGTCAACCTGGTATGTCCTAGCTATATGATCTTTCACATACTTTTGGACAGTGTTGTCAGAACCGGACCTGGCATCGAACCGGTAGAGTGGCCGGTTCGACCGTGTAGTTTTTGCAAAAAAACCATATTTTTTCATTGTTTCCTAATTTTTCCTCGGGTCTAACTGGTTCCAGCCGGTTCCCAACCGGTTCTTAAAGAATACCGGTTTTGAGGATTTTGGGAATCGGTGAGGGGGCCGGTTCCCGGTTCCACCGGTTCGACCGATTGGTCCAGTTCTGACAACATTGCTTTTGGACGATCCGAAGAAAACATGGTTGATGGTTTAGAAAAGTTGATAGTTCAGATACTCAGGACTGTCCAAATAACTAATTTTTTCCCCTGGACTGGGAGACCCCTTAGCTAGATCCATGGACTTCTGGTTCCTTCCTGCTGCATGCGTGCTTAAGCATACCATTGTTTGCTATTCATCCTTAAGGTCTAGAAGACTAGTTTGTTGGTTTTCCTTTTTATATAAATGAAGAATGTATGACAGGTTCTACGATTTGGTGTAGCTTGCACTTATGTTGAATGTTCTACTTCTGCTGGATTCATGTTTTTGTCAGATAGAGGTTTCTCAAATCTCAATTCTGATCCAGTCCTTAGATGCCACCATGTCTTTTCAGGTTGCAGGCTTGCCAACCAATATCAATTTCCTCCAAAGGCTTGCTAACCATTGGGCATTTGAAAAAGGCCAAGTTGAAACACATTTTATTGAGCATTTTAAAAATGACCTTTTTGTTGATCCTTGTAACGAAATATTAGGAAAAGAAGCATACAATGCTGCTTCACTTGGTGCGACTTTGTTAGCTGCCTGTATTTGCAAAAAAGAACAGCTTGCTTCAAAGGAAAGTCTCCCTGGTAAACTCAAGATTCCAAACTTGTCTCATGATATTTGCTTCTCATTCTGAGAAGGTTTCTTAATATTAAAACCTGCCAAAATATGCAGCGGGCAACAGCTTACTCTCATTATGGTATGCTCACCCTCCTTTCCGAGTCCATCACTTTGCAAGACGCACAATGGAACTGAAGTGGGACAATGAGTATGATAGCAGGGGCTCAAAGCTCTTGAAACTTGCCATCACTTACCAACCAGAAGGAAACTACCTCATTGAGGTACTTCCTACTTATAAATTACAATGTGTTTGAGGAGAGGCTTCAATGGCCAGTTGCTGTACATAACATTTCTAATATTTTTTAGTGTATGATGTACCTGTTCTTGTTCTCTCCTTTTCTATTTGTGATTTTCCACAAGCTTCCCTTTGTTTAGTCTCAAGTTGCTCTTCTAGTCTTCTTTGTAAATTCAAGGTATTGTATATGTACCCCCAGACAGGAGATAGCGATTTCCCTGGTATGGAGCTCAAAGTTGTGCACCTAGGACACCATGATTTCAGAGTTGAAGCTGATGGGTTAAGCATGGATGTTAGTTTGGCTGCTTATTCAAAGGTAAACTTCGTTGCCTGCACATTTTTTATTTTATTTATTTTTAATTCCAAGTTACTCCCCAGGAATGCACTTTAGATTTTAGAATATTGACTACAAGAGGATAAGGCACTGACAAAGAAGTTGAGTACAATTTTTCTTGCTTGTTTCTTTAGAATTCCATTACAATCGATTAATGTGTATGACTCTTTCTATTTCCATTAGTTACATGCTTGAGGCTACGTGATGCGAATATTTAACTCTATTTTGAGTATATAATTTTCCTCTGTAGGAACCGAACATAACCAACCTGTTTTGTTATCTATTTCCTTTGTATAAGTTCCATTTCTCACTCCCCCTTTGTGGCCAGCCCCGCACGGGTTTACCCGGACTTACCTGGTGTGGCGGGTTGCGGGCTCACGTCGCACCCTCGGGGATTAGTCCTGACCCAAAGGGTTGGGGACACCCCCAGTTCCAAAAAAAAAAGGAACCCACTATTGGGTTACATACAACCCAAGGTGTTGTCTATTGCTTTGACAGGATACTGTGAATGCTGTTTTTTTTAATTGCCAATACTTAAAGCTTGGCCCTATGCAACCCAATATGTTATCTATTGCTTGACAGGATGCCATGAATGCTGTGTTTCTCAATGCCAATACTTAGTCCTTGGTGCTACATGAGTTAAGCCTGACATATGAGTGTTACAGATTTCATGTGTAAACTAAGCTCTTCTGTAAGAGTGTAAGACGCCCACTACAGTAAGATACTGAACAAGTAAATTTGAAGTTGAAAAATGATATATCATGTTCAATATGATTTGATAGGCGACACAAATTAAGGAAATATGTATACTGCTATCAAATAGACCAACTGACATTTAATTGGCAAACCATATATCATCTCTCTCTCTCCTTGTCCCCAAAATAATATAATTTCTGAATTCTTTTTCCTAATGCATATCAAGTACAATTATTTTTTAATTATTTTATTCAAACCACCCTTATTATTTTAGTTTTGTTAATCATCTTGTGTTCAACACTCGAGTATTACTCATGATTCATAGTTCATACTTACAAATGCACATACATGTAAATGGGTGTGAGTGTAACACATTTTTAAATAAGAATTTAAGAATACCATGTCTTGGACATGTTTTGGGATGCTGATGCATGTCTAACTACAGTTTATAAGTTGTCTCAATTGTCATGCACGGCGTTTTATTTATAAGCAGAGCTCTTTGTAAGTTGTAAAACATGACTGCCACCTTTCCTGCTTCCAGTGAACAGAATGCTTTTGGTAGGATTCTGCTATGGCAAAGATGATAATACTCCTCCCCCAAGATAAAAAAAATAAAAGAGTAAAAAATAAAATTAAGATCTCAATGAAACCTCTCTCACATTGATGTAAGAATTTCCTGATATGTGCTGGCAGGGACATACTAGGCACATTCATATATGGCACGGTTTGCATCATCATCATTTCAGACAAACAATGGGGCTTGAGCTGTCTAACGATGACAAGTCCCAAGATAAGCCAAGTTTTGAGATAGCATCCCACTCTCGTGGGACTGTGGTGGCACCTATGGCCGGTTTAGTGGTTAAGGTTTTGGTGAAGGACGGGATGAGGGTGGAGGAAGGGCATCCTATCTTAGTCTTAGAAGCAATGAAGATGGAGGTCTGTACTAATGCTGGTTTCTATCCTCCCTCTTGTGTTAGTTACTATCCGGAAGTTCTTGATGGTGTTTCTCTTTCTATTTCAGCATGTTGTCAAGGCACCATGTGCAGGGTTTGTCCATGGGCTTCAAGTCACAGCTGGCCAGCAGGTCTTTGACAGCGTTGTTCTATTCAGTATTAAGGTTAGTCTCTTGCATTCTACCAGAAATGCCATAGGTCAAAAGTTCACCTTCAGGTAAAGTCAAATACCCTTTCTTGAATAGTGAGAAGGCTTGGGTGGTTTGCTTGTCCTTCATAGATACATGGATATCTTTGTTATTTTACCTTCATATGAGCCCACCAAGCTAAATAAAAGAAAAAGAAAGTCAGCCAACAAATAAAAAAAACAGTAAACATTCATCATGAAAGTTTATATTTATGTTTTTTCCCTTGATCAAGAAACATGTCCATATTTGTATATGTCTATAAATTATATATATTTGTGTAATCAACTTGTACTTGTGAGCTGTGCTGCGATTAACCAGTGTAGTCAAAGCGTTTAGGCAACACCTGGGTGATATAGGTTCTCTGGGCGAGGTGATGCCTAGGCACTGCTTAGGCAATGCCCAGGCGACCGAATGTATATTATTAAACTATACAAATTAAGATAATTAATATATTATTGAAAATAAAGGTTAAAAATTAAGAATAAAGTATACATAAAAACCAAAATGTCACTACAAAAATTAAAGAGCATAGTTCGGAGAAAGGTGAGAGAAAAAGAGCACCATATGCAAAAACCCTAGACAAAATCTATTAAGTCAAAAAAAATTTCTATGCATGTATATGTGTGTGTGGGTATATATTACCCTTAGAGAATAAGGCCCTTAAAAACGTTGATTGAATTTTGTCACTATTGACAAAATTACCCTTACACTTATCTTAATGAGAATGACAAAATTCCCATCCAACTTATATCTTCCTTTTCTCTACTATTATAATCACTATTGAAAAAATAACCCTTAGAGAATAGGGCCCTTATAAACGTTGATTGAATTTTTTCACTATTGACAAAATTACCTTTACACTTGTCTTTTCTACTATTATAATGTGAATGACAAAATTACCCTTCCACTTGTATCTTCTCTATCTCTATTATTATAATCACTTTTGACTAAATTACTCTTAGACTTAAGTTTCTCTACTACTATAATGAGAATGACAAACTTAGCCTTACACTTATATCTTTTCTATCTCTATCTCTATTATTATAATGAGAATAGGGCACTTATAAACGTTGATTGAACAGAATTGCCCTTACACTTATATTTATTATAATGAGTATTTTCATTTTAAAAAATATATTGGATATTTCAAAATGATAAAATTGCCCTTTAACTTAAAAATGTTTCTGTTACAGATTTAGGGCTAATTCTGTTTTTTTATAAAATCCTCTCTCCACTCTACGCCTCTCTTTCCTTCCATACGTTCCCACTTCTCTCTCCCCCTCACACACTTGCAGTCGTGCATCACGTGAGTTTCACTAGGATCCCTCTTCCCACTCTCTCCCCCTTCCCTCTCTCACGTGCATTGCACGTGTGGCCCATTAGTATATATATATATTTTAATGTTTATGAGAATAACATCTAACTTTTTGTGGATCTCAGGCTCCTTTGTAACTCTTGTTACCAAGTCAGAGTTCGGGAACTATTTGGCTAGGGAAAAATTCGAAAAAGGAAAAATGTCGGTTAAGAGATGAATAAATAATAAATAAGATATTTAATTATGGAAACTTATAAAAACATATTTCATATATTAGTTATTTTTTTCATAATTTTTCAAAAAGTCGTGAATAATTCGCGGTTTTTTGAGAAAGGATGCAATTTTTTCAAAAAGATGAATGATTCTGGTAATCGGTCAACGAAAAAGTTGCGACTTATTCGGGATTTCTTAAAAAAACAAATTGTAACTAGCACTTTAGTGTTAGAGAGACGAGGCCCATGGCACCACTGGGCGATCTTGTCCTAGTGAGTGCCTGCCTAGATCCTAATTAGGCGATAGGCGTCTTTGCTAGGCGAGATGTTGGCCTAAGCGTTGCTTAGGTGAGGTGACATTTTGACTACACTGATTAAGACTATTATAATCATAGCTGATACCAATTTTGATTTAGTACTGGAAAGACAAAATCCATGGTAAATTAAATCGCCAGAAAACTTCTACTAATTTAAAGAAGACTATGCTTTTTGGTCAATTTTTTTTTTTGGGTTCGGATATCATTTACCTACAGTTAGGGGTCTGTCGTTAACTTGAGGATTGGAGCTCTTGCAAGGGATTAGATCCTGAGACCTCTCACTTGAGAGAGGCCACACCCCACCATTGAAGCAAGAGGAGGGGTGTGTTTTTTGGTCAAATAACGGTTTTCATTTGCTAGTTCATGAAATCATGATACATTTATGTTATTGTTGGATTTGATTGGGAAATGCCTACAGTGCCAACTCCTTGTGAACTTTTATGAAATGTTGAAGAGCCAAATGGTTGAAACTTTTCATGTGTCGGCGTGCAAATATGCTTATATCTTTGAAAAACTCTTATGTCGATTTTGATAAACACATGCTGAAGAGACTATACCTCTTTCCCAGGATGAATAGCACTGGTGGCTCCCTTGTCAATATAAACCCAAAACTCAGTCTCACTTTGAGCTCCAACAATTTGTGGCAGTCGACGGAGGTGACCTGCATAGCTGCATTGCTGTGGTAAGAAAATAATTTAGATTGGATACCTTGATTGTCAACCCTTTTTTTTTTTCATATGAAATGAAAATTTACCATCTTCAGAATGGTGGAAAGTTTGTCACTGTTTAACAAAAGAAACCTTGTATATTCTCCATGTGATCTAAAATAAAAGGACTTCGCATATATAGATGTTTGTAATAATTTGTAGCTATCATCCCTGCATTACCTGTCATCACCCAACCTCCTGTCAAGAGCGTTCCATGAATTCTCAATGATCAATGTACCAGAATGATAAGTAAACCAGAACTGTATTTTTGATTGCAGCACACAGTATTGTAATTCCCTTACACTTCCACTCACATTTGGTGCATTGCCATACATTGTATAGTCCAGAAAAGAAATCAGAGTATCGATCGGTTAGATCATTAGGCTGTTTTTTGGGCTTCAACCAATGCAAGAGGAAGCTACCAAATCATAACTTGATAAAGAATTCCATTTATTGGTTAATTACTTAATTATGATCATTGTGATTTTCGGATCTTAGGACTGAGATTTCTTACACTTAACCCACACCTTGGTTTCGAACTGACATGTTATTGTATTATTTTCTCAATGCACTGAACAAGAGGGACATTTCATGATTATCCTTGGCCTTTATCACAACAACACATGCATGCAAATGTAATTGCATCTTAGACAATGTAGTCATTTGCCTTTTCCAGAAGTAGCAATGGTAAGGACCGATGAACATGATGACAGCCATGTCAGCTATGACAATAGCAGGCTTCAATGGGGTTAGGTTTATTTCACATTATATTATATGAATTAAAGGGAAGCTATGGAGGGGACACGAGGCGGTTTTTAGAGGGGGTTCAATTTTCCTCCCTTCTTGTCCAGGGCCTTTTGTTTTTTTTGGGTATGAGGTTATCATTTAACACTCCAAACAAACACAACACCTGACCTAAGGTAACCGCTAGGCCATAAGGGTAAATCTACACACTCACTCCAAAAGGGCATGACGTAAGGAGGGGAGGCTTCACCTTTTACATCCATGTGGCTGCGAAGGCTAGTACTCAACCGATGTGGGACTAAAGTGGGATAGTAACACCCTAACCGCAATACGGAGCAATTTTGCCTTTTGGTATGAGGTTATCATTTAACACTAAACACATACTACCAGACCTAAGGTAACTGCTAGAACCGGAGGAGTGGAGGCTAACCGCTAGAACCATAAGGGTAAATCCATACATTCACTCCATAAGGGCCTGACTTGAGGAGGATTACCCATGCGAAGACTAAAATTATCTAGGGCTTTTAAATGGCCCTTTTTTCACTATTTCGCTATTACTACCGTTTGGTTTCTAAAATCTCTCCGATCTCTGTTTTTTTCCTTCACTCTTTTCTAATCATCTGTGGGATCTACTCTTATCTCTTTTTAGGCCAGAAATTCCTATTGTAAATGGGTCGGGCTGAGATAGATCCCACATAATGATTTGGGATCTCATATAATTTATAAGAGATAAATTTAATTTATAATAAATAAAAGGGACATGATACTTTGCACACCTGCGTTCCACCAGGGGAACACATGCACACCTACAGCTGGCCACATGTCCTTTTTTCCCACTTTTAATCATGGTTAAATTTAACTAATTTGAGATGAATATATTATTTTTCTAAAAACCAAAGTCGGATGGATGAACCCTAGGGGGTGAGTGAATATTAACCACAATTAATGAGTGTTAACTAACCTAGGTTAATATATATTTTTTCCTAAAAACCAAGGTTAGATGGATGAACCCTAGGGGTGAGTGAATCTTAACCACAGTTAATGAGTATTAACTAACTCGAGGTTAATTTTTTTTTTTTAAACCAAGGTTAGATGGATGAACCCTAGGGGTGAGTGCATCTTAACCACAGTTAATGAGAGTTATCTAACCTGAGGCTAATATTTAAAAAAAAAAAAACTAAGGTTAGATGGATGAACCCTAGGGGTGAGTGAATCTTAAACACAGTTAATAAGTGTTAACTAACCTGAGGTTAATATATTCTTTCTAAAAACTAAGGTCGGATGAATTAACCCTAGGGGTGAGTGAATCTAAACCGCACTTTATGGGTTTAAAAAGGACATGTGGTATCCGTGGAAGGGTGTGTGTTCCCAAAACGCGCATGCGGAAAATACCATTCTCCATATTATAATAATATAATCAAATATATATATTTTTTATAAAATAATATATATTTTTTCTTTTGGCACTTTCCCGGGCTTCATCCTAGTTTCAAGAAAATTGATAACAAGCCTAGCATAGCAACTTGGTTTTGAGATATACCCAATTAATTAATACTTTCCCAGCATTTCGGTGTGACTACTGACCTTTATCTAGTTTCCACCAAAACCAAAAAAATAAACCCTAAACATAAATTCACAATCAAGTATGTACAGGAATGTAGATACTCTAGTGGAGGCAGCTACACAATCAAGCTGTTAGCAACACCTTCTGATGTTAATTAACAGAGAAATTAACAGCATGGGTCACTCTATAGCATCTCATACAGCTGCAATCTCTACTTTAGCTGACTTCTCTTGTTCTTGTTGCATAAATAACCAGTCAAGCTAAGAATCATTATCACCAGTTTATTTCTTTTCCTTGGAAGCTTTCGCTAACTTCACAATTTACAATTAGAGAGAAGATTACAGGAATCTTTCATATCTCTTGGACGGCCATGTGGTGCCGAAAGAGTCGGCGCCCCGACCGCGGCCGGCTAATTGCCGAAGCCCGGCGGCAATGAAGTGATTGGGCAGAGATTCCTCCTTTACCTTACTAGAAGTTTTAATAGCCATGAACACTGTAGATGGGACATGTAAATATAATTATACATTTGATATATTAATCAAAAAATTAATTCTATATTTATTAGTTATTAACTTATTATAATTTTTTTTGGAAGGTTAACTTATAAGTTAAGGCCTCCTTTGGGTAGGACTATTTAGCCCATAATCTGTTATAAGATAACTACTAAATATATAATCATTGAAAAAGTAATAAAGTTTAGTATTGTTTTTACCAATTTTAACTAGTGAAACCGATTGTCTAATATCTATAATCAATTACATCGACAATATTTCATAGGACATAATTGGTCATATCTGTTTTTACCGATGCATAAGGGTAAGAAAATCTAAGCAAAATGGCTCCTGAACAGAAATGGTTTTGTGCTGAAGGCTCCTTTTCGGATTGGGTTTGGATTTATCTTTCAAGATCCGCTTATACATAAGTCTGAATTGGGACCCAAATATAACTCGATTTTGACCAGTCTCATTGCAAACCCTGACCAAGCTCATGACAAAAAAAAATTGTTCATTTTTTTTATCGGAAAGTAACAAATATATTAATAATAAAAAAGAAACTACAATAATTACAGAGATATAAACTAAGTAACGACTAACAATTAACCAAGAAAAAAACTTAGGAAATAAACGGATGCCAACACTAATAGAGGCTGTCTCCTCACACTAGTAATAGATCCCTCACTTCCGAGCCCAACTGAGATGTGAAGTTCTATTCCAAAAATTGTTTATCTTTATTGCCAAGCTTTGTAATATGATATTTTTTTTTGCTGAAGGATATCATTTACCTATGTTAGTACACGGTTAGTGGTTAGCGTTGGGGATTGAAGTTCTTGCTACTCATCATCCGGGGAATGGATATGAGACCTCACTATTGAAAGCGGCCATGCCCCGCCATTCGCGCAAGATATATGATACTTTTATAATACTTTTAGCAAGCCAGCTGTTGGGATTTAGCCAACTTTGCAAATAGGTTGTTATGGAAAAAGTCAAAAATTGGCTATATAAAAACTCAGTATATTTCCGTTTCGGATACAATCTCATTGGATTGGGTGCTTCTTTTTAGAGATTAAATCAAAAAATTTAGTGAAGTAACTGAATTAACCCCAATGCTTTATATAGCTTTGATTATTTTCTCTTCTAAATTACATGAGCATTGGGGTTAGTTCGATTATTTTCCCAATTAGTTGATAATTACATATTTAAAAGCATATCTTAAATATGGGACATCTAAATCCACCAAATATATTAATTCAACCAATTTGATTGTAGTTACCATGAGGTTGTATGCACAACCCTTCATAAAATCGTTAGTTTCTTTGCAAGCTGGATTTCTACTATATCTATTTGCAAAAGAGTGTTAACAGGGTGGTGTCTCGCCCCCCTCATTGCCAACATGTGTTCCTTTTAATTGAATTGTGATTAACTTTCTTTAGCTGTGGTTAATATTTTTATCTATGCTTTTTTCTAAAAACCAAGATTAAAAACCTTAATTCTAAGGTTTAAATCAACGAAAGGAATGTGTGTTTTGTTTTTGGTACCAACTACCAACGAGAGGTGTGTTGGCTTTGGATCTTTTTGCAGTTTATGTCTCCTGAACTGTCGCCATCATATCCTGAATATTAGTTTAAGATGGAAATTACCAAAGTCTCCTCATGTAACAATGGATTGACATTCACACAACCTTGGGTGATGTTTTTATGAAGATGACTATATTATGCCCAAATCATCTTTTTTTTTTTTTTTTGGTACTCATCAAAAAAGTTTATTCATCTAAAAAAGGGGTGAACATGAGCTTGAAAATTAAAACTTCTACCAGAAAAACCAGATTTTCCTTAGTCCGCTACTTTGGCAAGATTATGAGCTGCTGCAGTATTCTGAGTTCTTCACACCCACTGAATATTGGATTTAGGAAAGTTTCTTCATAAGATCAATATGTCATCGAAAATAGCTTGGATATCCCAATGAGGGGTGATTTTTCCTTCACTGATAGCATTTAAAAGAGTTTGAGAGTCACCTTCTAGAATAAATGTATTCCAGTTATTTTGTAAGCATAACAGAAGACCCAAAAATACAGCATTTGTCTCAGATTGTCTTGCATTCCTGGACATCACAGGAAAACAGAAGGAAGCAACACACTTTCCCGTATGAGTCCTGGGTAGCCCTTCCACACTAGAAAACGAGCCATCCAACGAATGTGAGCTATCCACATTTATCTTGAGCCAACCAATTGGGGGAGCCACCCAATCTAAATCATTCACATAATGCATGTGGAAATCTTTGAACTATAGGAGTGTGGGAATCCAAAGCAGAGCTGATATTTTGAACAGAGGATAGCTCAGCCGCATACACATTTAGCTCTGTCTACTGTTCTCTGGGGATCAGGTTCGGAACTGTCAAAGATACATTAATTCCTAGCTTTCCAGATCATCCACTCCACACAAACAATCCTGATAGTGATGTCATAGTTATTTGATTCGAATAAACTCTCATTCGACCATAATTCCCACCATTTTCCCATAGATTCCACATTACTCTTGTCACTGTGATAATAAATTAAGGAGCCAAACCAAACACTTCTTGCAAACTCGCATTGAAGGAAGAGGTGGATACCAGTTTCTGCATCTTTCCCGCACAATCTGCATGTCGGATCAATGTTGACTTTCTTGTTGAAAAGAATTACCCCTACTGCCAAGATATCGGAGATGCACCTCCACATAAAAAGAAGTAATTCGAAGGTACATGGATCTTCCATAGAGAGCTCCATTTTGAGTTTGGGATATTATCTTCAGAAGATGATGCATTTTTGAGCCTCCAAGGGTCGTTCTTTATAGCTAAGTAATATGCTGATTTAACACTGAAATTACCCTTAGCTTCACAATGCCACACCCAAGAGTCCTTAACACCAAGGACACTTGAATGAATATTCATGATTTCCTTAATCTCCAAATTGGATAAGAGATTGCGGAGGACATCAATTTTTCAATTTTTAGTAATAGGATTAAGGAGATGAGAAACTTTTGAGACTAAGCAACCTTCCGGCTTTGGGATAAAAATTTCAAAATTTGGCAAATTAGGAATCCATGGATCCTTTCAGAGGTCAATAGAATGGCCTGAGCCTACCTTTCGCCGGATGCCAAGCTGAAAGAGTTCGCGACCATACTATATACTCTTCCATCCCCAAGATTCTCTATAGTTGCTTTTGGCTTGCATAAAATCGACTTTTGGAAAGTAAAGTGATTTTAAAATTCTGCTCCATAGAAGACCCGACATCATTTTCACTTTCCATGCTTGTTTGGCCAGCAAAGCCTGGTCGAAAAAAACCATGTTTCTGAACCCAAGGCCCCCAGACGATTTAGAGTAGCACATTTTCCTCCAGCTTTGCCATTGAATGCGACCTTCTTCCTCTTTTTGACCCCACCAATAGCGAGAAATAGCTGAATTAATAAGACCGAACCATTTGGCTGTAAATTTGAAACAACTCATTGCATAGCAAGGAATTGACTGCGCCACTACTTTAATCAATATGTCTCTTCCGGCCTGTGAAAGGAGTGACCCTTTCCAACCTTTGATTTTAGATAGTATCATTTCTCTTAGATACCCGAATAATTCTGTTTTTGACTTTTCGAACTCTATAGGTAAACCCAAATATTTCCCTGGAGGTGCCATAGAAGTAATATTCAATTGAGCTGAGAGAGTAGTCCTTATCGCATCAGGAGTGTTGTTGCTGATGCCAAACTTTTGGAGATTGATAGCTTGTTTTGAGGCTCTGCAATAACATTCAAGGATTGCCATCATTTTGTTACATTCTTCTGAATCTGCCTTTAGGAACATAAAACTATCATCTGCAAAAAGAAGATGGGAAAGAGGCGGAGCTATTTTTGTCACTCTAATTCCAGTCAGAGATTTGCAGACTATAGAATGTCTAATCATAAAAGATAGAACTTCCGTACAAATAATGAATAAATATGGAGACAGAGGGTCCCCTTGATGAAGTCCTCTTGAAGGATTAATATTACCAACCGGTTCATCATTGATTAAGATAGACAAAGAGGCAGTAGTAACACATTGCATGATTAGTTGTCTCCATCTTACACAAAAGCCCATTTTCTCCATGACTACTTCAAGAAAAGTCCATTTTATGAGTCATCTCACCTCATAAAAAACAAGAAAATGGGCCCGTTTGTTTGTTTATTTGTTTAAGGGACTTGGCTTCTCAACTGTGATGGTTCAATAAGGCCCAATGCAATGGACTTTGGTAGGCTATTTCGTGACCATCTTGGGTTCCTTGTATTGGTTTTGCCTTTGGAACCATTGACTCTGACATTCTGCAGATTGAGATCTCTGCAACTGCTAAAGGCCTCGACATAGTTAAAGAAAGAGGTATCCTCGAGCTTTAGATTGAATCAGGCTCTTCAAGCTTCTCGATGTCTTTCTAAGAGAGAGAAACCCCCTTGACACTTAAGAAACCCGGTTCAAGCAAATATTCGGAAAATGGAGGACCTGCATGTGCTCACGGTCACCCATATCTGGCGAGAAGCGAACAGTGCAGCTGATTTTCTTGCTAAATTTTGTAATCCGCACACCTCCAATCTCCTCTCTCCGGATGATTTTCCTTCCGATCTTGTTTCTATAATTGATAAGGATAAATCTGGATATAAATATCCTTGATCGTCAGTCAATCTTAAATTATTCATTCTTAGTAATAATTCCGTAGAATAGTACTAGTAAGGGTATCGTTCCTCTGAGGACTGTGCTGGTTTCGTTGCTTTTTATTCAGATTAATTTTAAACTAATAATTGAGGCAATTGAATTTTGATTTGATTAAACTAAAACAATGAATTAAACTAATTTAAATGAAATTTCTAAATTAAACTAAAAACAATTGGGTTTTTAAATCATTTTGGAGAGAAAATCTAGGGTTTTCAAATCCACCACTAACCTAATAACTAATCCCTATTTTAAATTTATTATAACCTCTTAAATTGTAAACATTCCAGTTAGAGTGACAACACGTCCCCTCTCAACTGCTCAAGAAAAGTTCAAGGGATTATATCCTTAGAATATCGTATCTTCGGTTAGCACGAATGATACACACTAATCTACGGTTATGTAATCACTCGTCTTCCCTTAGCATAAAATATCTTCAGATTTAATCTTTCGATATTTTAAAACCATTGCATAAAACCTATGTTTAAATTCTAACGAAAATTAACACAAGTGATTTTAATCCCAATTTCATTATACCTAAGACAAGGTTGAGAATTCCATTGAAATTAAATATAATTCAAATAAATCCGGTTGTTTGAAAACAACCCTCTCATTATGCAATCAATGTCTTACAATGCAGAGAATTAAAATAAAAATAAAATAAAGGACACAGTTGCTTGTAGGGCTGTCAATGGACCGGATCATGATCCGGATCCGATCCGAATCCGATCCGATTAGCCGGACTTTGGACCCTATATGTGATCCGTCGGATCAGATTCGGATCGGATCGGTGGAATCCGATTATAATCGGATCGGATCTGGATATAGGGTGATCCGATCCGATTAAAATCCGATCCGATAATAATAATAATTTTTAATTATTTTAAATATATTATTTAGATTTTCTATGTATAAAATATTAATTTTTAAAAAAATTAACATTAATTAGTATTAATTAAGGTATTATTAGATTTTTTATTATTAAAATAGATTTTTTTATAAAAAAATAACCTTACTCGGATCGGATAGGATCGGATTCGGATTGGACGATATATAATCGGATCGGATTCGGATCGGTTACTTCATGATCTGACGGATCTCGGATCGGATTCGGATCAGTCGGATTCTTAATCGGATCAGATTCGGATCTAGGCAGATCCGGTCCGAATCCGATCCGTTGACAGCCCTAGTTACTTGGCTAGGGTTTCATCGAAACCCTAGAGTGGAAATTAGTTCATCACGAGGGAGGTATGCAACATCTTCATAGACAAAGCTGCAGCACTTCTCTTCATGACTTCCTTGATCTCCAGAGCTTCTCTTCTTCAGATCCAAAATCTCTACAAATTTCTCTCTCTCTCCATCTCTCTAATGATAATGGCTAAAAATTCTCCTTTTTATAGAGAAAGATAGAAAGATAGAGTCCTTCTAGAATAAGGAGTTCTAATTGAGGTACAACTTTTCTTTTTCTCTCTCTAAACTCTCTTAGGGTTGAATGAGGATTAAACCATTATTTAGGAAGACAATAATAGAGTTGGAAAGTGTTTAGAAGTACTAAAACACTATTCACGAAACACTATTCACGAAACACTATTAACGGAATATTATTTCACCCTATTTACAGTTTTGCCACTGAACTTCAAATAATTCTAGAGAGCTCAATTTTAATCGGATTGACCCGAAATTTTAAACATAGCTCCTTTAGGTCATCTAGAATCTACCAAAAAGTTTCATAAATTTTGGATAAAGAAAAATTACCAAACTACCCCTCTATTGATAGAAGTGCGATTTTGGCCAATTGATTTATTAGGGTAGATTTCTGCGATTTCGCTCTCTTTTCTTCTTCTTTCTTTTACTCTTCTTTTTTTTCTGAGATTTTTGGAGTATTTGAAGCTTGTAAATCTTCCATTTTATCTTCTTTTCGTCGTATGAACCTGAAATAAGAATAAACAACCAAGTAGCATAAAATAATATAAATAATTACTCTAAATGATTAGCAAGTTAAGTTTGAGGTGCTTTTATGTATAACATTTAGCACCGATCAATCCTCGTATGTAATTTTCCTTTTGATCTATTTATCTGGTAGGGGCCTGCCTAACCCCAGCTTACCCTAAAAAAAAAAAAGACAAGTCACACTCTACCATTGGAGTAAGCGGTGGGTGTATAAAAAAAAAGGGGAGGATAATACTAGTGACGCTCTCTTTTAACGTGTCAATCTATTGACAAAAGACAGTGATAAGAAAATGAATTTAAAAGAAATTGTAGCTAGCATTACCAAAAATAAATAAATTTCATTTATCCTCTCTCCAAAATAGAAAAAGAGACGGGAAGAGGGACTTGCAAGACCAAATCCGTCTTGCTCACGGTGGGCTTTCGACATGTGGCGATAAAAGAGAAAATGATATCAAATGGAGAGAAGTAAAAAACATAAGAAAAAAGAAATGACTTCTCCCCTATTTATCACCACATGTCGGGTGTTGATGGTTTTGGTGTTGCTATAGCAAGACCAAATCCGATACAGGAAGAGGGCATATTGGTCACTGGTCATCAGGGGCGGAGCCCGCGCCCCCCCAAATTTGAAAATCATTAATGCAATAGTATGAAAGTGGGCCCCTCAATTAAATTTCCCCCCCCCCCCCCCAATAATTTTGTCCTATATAATATAGTGCCCCCCCCCCAATTTTTTTGTTATATATATAGTGGGCCCCCCAATGGAGTCCCCTTATGCCCTTGATCTATTGACACCTCTTAACTATGGTTAAAATTTACCCAATCTCAGGTTCACCTACTTATCCTTGGTTTTTTTTTAAATATTTAAATAATTTTAATCTTAAGAGTTAATGAATTTTAAACTAGGATTCGAAAACAAATTTGATATTTAAAAAAAAAACTAAGGATAAGTGGGTGAATCTTAACCACAATTAAGGAGTATTAATAGGGACACATGGCAACCTCAAAGGCCCTGAACCCCCAAATTCCAAATCCCCCCCCGGCAATGAAAAATTCCTGGCTCCGCCCCCTGCTGGCCATATAATTAGAATAAGATATATATCGGTAAATTTGTTAAAAGAAGAAGGTAGGAAAGGGTATCTTTTTTTCTAAATTTTCTGTCTTTCTTCTGCAATGCAATTATTTCGATTATTCTTCTTTAAATCAGACCCACAAAACCCTAAATTCTCCCGCAATTGATTGCACTGTTGATATCGAGGATGATGTCATGGCCTCTACGACTTCGTCCTGGATCGCTCAATTTTATACCACATTTTAGCTTTTTAGCTACGTGCCTCTCAATTCTCGGTCAACCTTTCATTCTCTCCATATTTCCCTTCCCTTTTTCTATCTTTACTTTTATTTTCTTTCCTTTTCTTCTTCTTTCCTCATCTTCTAGGTGGATTTCGTGTTTTGGTCTTTGAATTTGAGCTTCTGTGGATTTTGTCTTGTTTTAATTACCGTGGGAGATTTTCTCTCTCTCTCTCTATCTTTTTTTAAAAAAAGAATAATATCTTAGGAGATGGGTTTGGGTATTTTCAGTATAGGGGTGGGAATGGGGTCGTTTTCTTACGGTTTCATTTTTTATTAGAAGAACTGAGATGGTTGGTGATGAGGAATTAATGGTTTTGAGCTGCTAGAGGTCATTTTCTTATTCAGGTGGAGGTTGGTTTTGATTTTCTTTTTTGTCTCTGTTTACAATTTTTTCACTTGGAGTTAGTATTGTAATTGTAATTGTAATTGGGGTTGGGTTATTTGGGTTCTAGTTGATCTTTATGTACATCTGGTAGATGTTTGATATAAAGAAGCTTTGGTGGTAAGGTTTAATTTGTGAATTGGGGGTGGAAAGGTGGGATCTTTTTTTCATCTTTCTCTGGCATCTTTTGCTGATTGGATTTTTGACTTTGTTGGGCTTGATGCAAAGTTGATGATAATGATGCCGGTGAAAATTTGAGATTTTCGTGTAGATTATATCTTTATATGCTAAATCACCAATTGTAACTGGGTTGAATTCTGTTGATTTGATTGCTATTTGTCAAGATTTTAGTTGGTTTTAATGGATTCCCTGGTAATTGAAGTTTTCCATTGTTTTGGCTTTTAGGACTTTTGATTCTGTCTGTCGGGGTTCATAGAAATGGATTTGAAGACTGGCGAGGAAGCTGGAAGTGTTGTGACAGGTGAGAAGTCTGATTTCCGAGTAGGAGGCTTGGGTTCGAAGGTGAAAGATGTCGGAAGTATTAGCAACAAAGATGGGTTCTTCAGAGCAGATATGATTGATATAAAAAACATAGATATCCAGCTGGAGAAGCACTTGAGCAGGGTTTGGTCGAGAGATAGGGAGGCCCAAAGGGCAAAGGAAGAGTGGGAGATCGATTTATCTAAATTGGATACAAGAAATGTTATAGCTCATGGGACTTATGGTACTGTATACCGAGGTGTTTATGATGAGCAAGACGTTGCAGGTAATTAGGCCACTCTCTCTCTTTTATTGATCTTAACTGGATTCACATAAAACTGGAGAATTTACTCATTGCTTATCCTTCTGTTTAGTATTTAAGCTTTAGATGTTATTCATACATATTGTACTGAATTTCTTTTGACAATCTTTGGTTCCGAATTCTGTTGGTTAAGAGCTACTTTCTTGAGTTAGGAACCTTTCTATATCTAATGGTTGGAGTAAACTTTTTGGTTGGATATCCGTATTTATTTGAGTTATGAATTTGAAAATATTCTCAGCCTCTATGTGTTGCAATTTTCCAACCGACAAGAAATGTATGTACAGATTTAAATTTCCTTGAGTAGTCCTTATGATTTCTATGCAAGAAAGTTCTGTTGTAGAGGTCAATGAGAATCCCTGTCATTCTTCTTAGAAAAGTTATTGGTGTAAACCTTAAGTAAGCATCCCAAACTTCCTCTAGCAGCCGGCATAATAGATATGACACAAAGGGATTTTTTCCCACTTTCCTGCGTGTGTTTGGTTAACAAGAAAATATGAAGGGAAAATTGCAAGAAAAGGCTAGATTTATATTTTCTCCAGAAAAAATTAATATTCCTTTTTTAAATTTTGAAAGAAAATTTGAGGGAAAGTTGTGTGGGCCCAGGAAAATAACTTTCCTGGAAAATTGGATTTTCATTCTTACCAAAAACCATATATATATATATATATATATATATATATATATATATATATATATATATTTTTCTTCTAACCATACAGACCTTTTTATTTATTTATTTTAAAGTTCAGAAGAAACATTATGAGGAAATTAAGAAAGCGGGGAATGCAACACCCACAGGGTGAAAGAACACAACTTACTCCATATTACATGACTACAATATGATTATATCAAAGAGAACCCAAAATGAGTTAATTAACAATGGAATGTATAATACTCCTCATTGTATTCCAACAATTTGAGTTTGGGACTTAAATTCTTATAGATCATCAACTTGGGTTTAGACTTTTAGAGGTTCTAGAGATTCACACAAGGGGATCTCAAAATAATACCCTATGTAGTGATTCTCAGTGACATCATTCTTACATTCGTTTAGTTCAGTCCTTGATTCTCGTTTTCCCTTCCAGTCTTTGTAGAATCCTGGTAGCTCATTTGGTTCGGGTCTTGGGAGAGATCCCCAAGGTCTCGAGTTCAACTCCTCCTGGACTTACCCGATGCACATGGTTTGCAGGTGATTCCATTCATCCGAAGAGACAAGTCCTTCCTTGTCAAGGTTGAGACACCTCCTGTTACAAAAAAAAATAAAAATAAAAAATCCTGGTATTCCATTGCAAGGTACCTTTCTTCATTTGGACTGCGGCTTTAGAAAAAATTCTCGTTTGTGATCATTTGATTAATAGAGGGTAGGAATTGCAGTGTTATTAAAACTGGACTGGACCGGCCGATTGAACCAGTAAAACCAGAAACGGCTAGGTCGCTGGTTCCTAAAACCCTCAAAACCGGACAATATTAAAAATCGGCAGAATGGGCCAGATCTGACCGGTTCAACCGGGGTTAAAAACCGGTAGAATCATCTAGGGAAAAAGGAAAAATAAATTAAAAAACATTATTTTATTAATAAAAGGACATGGTTGAACCCTGGTTGAACCAATGGAACTGGGAACCGGCCACTCTGCCCGTTCGACTCCCGATCCGGTTTTGAAAATACTAAGGAGTTGGATAATCATTGCCACATGTGCCTTCTCGCGGAGGAATCAGTGGACCATTTGGGGTTTTCTCTTGTCTTGCCTAGGGTGGATTGGGTTTTCCCTTCTTTGGGTTTTTCTCTTGTCTCGCCTGGGTTTTTCTCCTCTTCCTTTTGTGACTTCTTATTTGGTTGGTTCTCAATTGCCAATGACCCAACACCTTGAAGGATACCGAATCAAGAACACTAGAATCACCTTCAACTTTGAGGGAACCTTTGAAGATGGCCTTGAAAATTTGGAGAAATTCCAAATATAGCTAGACCTTCCTATTCAGTAGTCTTGGTATTAAGATTCTAGAACACGCATAAAGATTCTTTTTAGGGTCAAATCAGATTAAGAGGCGATTCTTCCAAGTCCTTATCAGCTAAACGTCAAGCCTTCAAGTGATGAAGTGAATTACATTAACGAGTCATAATGTTATATTGTATTGTTTCTAATAAAGTCCTTGCTTATGGTCCTATTTCACATTGTAATTAAGCCATTGTGGAGTCTTATTGCCTCAACAATGCTGAAAATCCGGCTCTTTAAGCATCATTTTTCTATCTACTGTCTGGAATGTGCTTAGAGTGCCAAACATGCACGACATCTATGTATTTTAATGCCTTAAATTTCATTACTGCAAATTATTATACACCAAATATTGAATTTTAACTGCATAAGTACCTATTATTTATATTATATATGGTAAGTGCTACTCTTCTTTCATTTATCAACTTCATAAAAATGTGATGTTAATGCCAGTTGATTCCACTCAGTTGTTAACTTGTTATAACATAAATAGTAACACTTCAAATGATTACTTAATGGTAAGAACTAACCATATCCATGCGTTTATCAAATCACTCACCACCCAGTATTATTTTCAATATTGTAGTGAAAATACTGGATTGGGGAGAGGATGGTATGGCCACAGCTGCTGAAACTGCTGCTCTCCGTGCATCATTTCGGCAAGAGGTTGCTGTATGGCATAAGCTTGACCATCCCAATGTTACCAAGGTGCAATTTCTTTTATAATCTATATGTATGCATATAGCTTCATCTCATTGTTATAGATATAATTATTAATGAGTCATGATCACCATAAAAATGGATGACACTTGGGTGAAGTGTCTTATATGCAATTTGCTCAATTTCGTATGGTGGCCTATTCGCTTTCACAAACTCTAAATTTTTTCCCAAGTCTTTTCCACTTGACTGGCTTAATGTTCTCATCTTCTTTCCTTTTAGCATATTGTGATCTTTGAGCTTCTCAAGATTGTTGGATGAAATTTCTGTCTCTCATGATTGTAATCCCTATGGTCAAATCATAACTAATATATTCTCTGTTACAGTTTGTTGGAGCATCAATGGGAACTTCAAATCTTAACATCCCTTCTAGAAACCCTTCAAGTGACAGTCAAAATTCCCTTCCTTCTAGAGCTTGTTGTGTTGTTGTTGAGTATCTTCCGGGTGGGACACTCAAGCAATTCCTAATAAGAAATAGGAGGAAGAAACTGGTGTTTAAGATTGTGATTCAACTTGCTTTGGACCTCTCGAGAGGGTGAGTTCAGTCTTCTATTATGCTTAAATTGAAAAGTTTCATTGATGTACTTTTACTAATATAGCTTTTGTTTTACTTTTGCAGTTTGAGCTATCTACATTCAAAGAAGATTGTGCATCGTGATGTTAAAACTGAAAATATGTTACTAGATGCTCATAGAAATCTAAAAATTGCTGATTTTGGTGTTGCTCGTGTTGAAGCTCAGAATCCAAGGGACATGACTGGGGAAACTGGTACCCTCGGGTACATGGCCCCGGAGGTACTAGTGCCTTGTTAACTCTTTTCAACTTTTTTAAGAATAAAAAATTTCAATTATTTAATTTAGTTCTGTAGTGATGGGGATCTACCCAGTCAAAAGGGATGAAATATTGTTCTTCACTTTTGAAAGGTGCTAATAAATGCACAAATGAATTTTAAACACTTGACACTACTCAACTTGATTTTACTCACGCCTCATTAGTTCTTCAATACTTTTGAAAAGTTGTGTAATTTTTGTAGGTCCTCGATGGTAAGCCTTACAATAGAAGATGTGATGTCTATAGCTTCGGAATATGCTTATGGGAAATCTATTGTTGTGACATGCCTTACCCTGATCTTAGCTTCGCTGAAGTCTCATCTGCAGTTGTTCGACAGGTTAGTATGTTGCTATGATTTGTGGCCATTAGATTCTCAAGAAAATTTTACATTTATGTTGAGAGATGAAAACTCATTATTTTAACAAGTCTACCGTGTCACATGCTACCTCTAATATTTCCTACTTTTATACGATGCATCCTTATTGACACATTTTGAAATTCAAATATTTTGACTCGATCAAACCTAAGTGAAGTTCTTTATTTTCTTATATAGTTTATTCAATTTTTTATCACCACAATATTTGGATGTTACATGTAAACATAGGAACAAAGTTTGGCGTTTTCCTCATAAAAAGAAAATAATTTGGGACTCTTTTAAAAAGTCGGAAATAAATATCTAATAATGAAATAAATTTGTGTATATAGTAATCATAATTTTTATTATTTTTCCTGACTTTGCTAAATTTTGAATTTTTTTCTGGTTTTTCCCTAGTCAAAACTCTGACTTGGTGATTGCATGCATGTAAAGCTTTATCTATTTCTGATTGTTTGAAATGACCATACGTTGTAGACCATGAGTGCTATCCAAAAGGAGTTTATCACATTCTTGAATTCTCAAATGACTAAATAATGTAAATTTGTTCCTTCATCTTTCCTTTTTGCATTTTTTGTTGTGTCTGTGCATATTCTTTGTACTGTCATCTTTGTAATAAGAAAATTTATTTAATCCTTTAGCCAATTGAGCTGTCTTTTCATTTTCTCATTATACGTCAAAGTTGATATATACTCTGATCCTCGACCTTTTATGGGTGTTTGATTTTGCTTGGATGGTGAAAGAATTTACGGCCAGAAATGCCTAGATGTTGCCCAAGTTCGTTGGCAAGCATCATGCGAAAATGTTGGGATGCAAATGCAGAGAAACGCCCTGACATGGATGAGGTGGTGAGGTTGTTAGAAGCAATCGATACAAGCAAGGGAGGAGGCATGATACCCGAAGATCAGGCTAATGGGTGTTTCTGTTTCAGTACAGCTCGTGGTCCATGATATTCTTTTTCTTTCTTTCTTTCTAATTTTTAGTAGGTATTCATGAAGTCATGAAGCAATTTATCGTTAGGCTTCCTTCGTGTACGTGACTACAGGTTTCTGTAGCACATGGACAAAGAATGGTTAAAAACTTTGAGCAATCTATAATGGTGTTCAAAATCTTCTTTTTTTTAAAAAAAAATAATAATAAAATTGGTCAATACTGTATTACAGTAACAAGGCATGGAATTTTGTGGGGTCTTAAGTGAGGACATTGTGCTAGAAAAAAAGCACTTTAAGAATATTAGAAGATAAAATAACACTTAAACAGGGTCATGGTTGAAAATCAAATGCTTTGAACAAGGCATAAAGAAGAGAGAGACTTGTGCATGAAGAATTGAAGATCCATTTTGACATTTCACTAGTGCTACCGTAATTGAAATTCCTGTGTAGTCCATCTGGGAACACTCAGAGGATTACTTGTAGCCCATTTGGAATATTTAATGGATTGTTACTTGGGTCAAACATATATCTTTGAGCATCAACCTCTGCACCTCTCTTTCTCTGCACTAGCAGATGAGCTTTTCACAATTCAAAAACTAGGTGAATTTCTCTCTTTTTGGTATGAATTTGAAATAAGATTGGATTTCTAATCAGCCTATATAGAGAGGATAGACTTATCCCCACTCCCAATTACTTGCTCATGACTCATCCCCTATTGAACAAGGATAGGATTCATGCAAGAGGGTGATTGCAAATTAAGGCTGCAAAAGGGTTTAAACCTTAATCCTAGCTTGATTTTTGGGTGTGTTGACACAATTTTTGTTTCCAAAAATCAAGGACAAGAAAAGTATATATATATATAGTTGAACCTGAGGTAACTTCCCTGGCTGCCTACGTACACTCATTTGAGATCAGGACTATGTATCCTTTCAGGTCCTAAATACCCCAGCAATATTTTTGACTTTGATCTTAAAGTCCGGATCTGAGAATACGCTGTCATCTAGCCCTCAAATTAAGGGTTTATAAAGAAAAGAATTAAAGGTTTCACTATTTTTTCAAAGATTAAACCTCAGATATTTTTATCCTCACCAATATAAAAAAAAAAAAAGTTATCATTTGTCATACTTTTCTTGTCCTTTGATTTTTGATAAATTTCTGGCACGTCCGGTGGGAGATGTGATCTCTGTAATGGGAGAAACCGAGAGCTGGTCCTACCTAGGTCTTTTTGGGTGCTTTGTTCTCTGTTCTGTTGTGATCGCCAGTCAATCCCTCTTTGATGGTGTTCTTGACGATGGATCCTCAGTCCAACTTTCAGGGAATAGGTTGGAGGGATGGAATGCTGTGAGTAATGCCACCATTTACATGAAGTATGGCTGGACAGAGACCACCTGCAGATTTTTGTTCTCATGTTGAACAAGACCAGTCTTGCGGAAACTGTGATGCAGGTTTAGCTTGGAGGGTTTTCAACGAGATGCTGTATCTTGTGTATTGGAACACAATTTTTGTCGCTTTGGTATGAGTGGGTTGCTTTGAGGAAAGCCATTGGCCTTTTACGGGTGATGCAGAGGGTACAAAGGCAGACAGTGACAGTGGTTGGTGTGGCAATAGCAGTTTGACGCACGGCTCCACATGGCATTGATTGATATGAACGCTGGAAGCGTTAATCTGCAAAGTGTTCTAATGAGGAGGAAGTAATGTTTCTGCTGACTGCCGCCATCGGAGCAATGGGCAATATAGCTCTTTGAAGAGATTACTCAGGCATGGGGTGAATCCTAATGGTGTAGTATTTGTGTGAGTACCAACTGTATCTGAGTCTGAGCAGCCATAGGTTAGTGAAACAAAGCCAATGTTGTTTCAGGTCAGCAAATGTCGATATGTACAGAATCTCATTTGTGTTGGAGTGCCAGGAGAAGTCATCAGGAGCCTAAGGATGCGGTTTGTGTGGCTCTATATGTCCGGACCCATGACAATGTCAAGCTCGCATCTTCTGCATTTGAGTTACAGAGCTGATTCTCAGATAACTGGAATCCATGTCCTATGCTTCAGCAAATGGACCGACATCTTGAGACTTGAAGCTGCATTTGAAGAAAAAGTTGGGTCCAAAAGTTACCTGGATCGAGCTCAATTGAGGTGATAGGGATAATTCCACACATACCTCTGGTGACTTGTTCATCGTAGCGAGAGCGGGACCCTTGTGCTCCCGCTCTCAAACTTTGCTCTCCCTCTCGCTCCGCACTCCTCTCAACACTATGTTATATTTGAAATAGACACTCGCGCTCTCGCCCTAGTTATGAGGTTCAAACAGGTAGAGAGAAAAAACTTGTGAAATTATGTTTGCTCTTCCGGAACTGGTACAGAAATGGGTGTTTTTTCTACCTTGTTTACCTTAGTAACTGGGGGGTTTCGGGGAAGACCTTTCGGGTGTGGGATGCTCATTTAACCTCTGTAAAATATGATTTAGAGGAGTCATATTGTAAATTTTCCCATTTAACACACTCCGACCTTGGGCATTTCTAAAGATGGCGCTCCAGTTCCCAATTCTGGGCACGTCTGAATGCAAACATGTATGGCTATGGTGCTTATTCAAGGACATACAAGACACGTATCCTAGAGTCACTGCTGAGCTTAATTCCTTACTAGTCACTACTCAAGTAGCTTAAAAAATTTGATGGCCAACAAACAGAAAAATGACCCTAAATTTTTGAACGTGCTTGAAAGAGAGGATAAACAAGAAAAATAGATGAACAAAAGAAACAATTATTCCGTCCTGCATTCACAGTACATGGATCCAAACCATTTCTTAAATTGTTACAGAATACAGAACACCCGCTAACTGAGCATAGATAACAAAAAATGACAAGTTTTGTACAATGAGTCATAGTTGCGGGAAAATAGGATCAACAAAACCGTGGTACATGGGGTCCGAGAGCCAGAGTTTAGCTAGATGATGATGAGAAGAAGTAAGCCTGTGGACTTCTTCCATGAGCCAGATGGTGGCTTCAGCTTTACATGGATGTATGATGGTATCCAGTGGCAGATGTTCATCGTTGGTGCCAATCCTCGATTGATCCCACTGTTTTAGGAGAACATTAGTGAGGTAATGAAGGGGCTGTCCATATAACTGCTTAATGGATTTCGCTAGTCCATGCCATGTGGTAAATGGAATGACGGACCCATGAAGAGAAGGGATCGGGATCTGCTTCATGTATTCCTGATACATCTCTGCTCGTTTGATCACGAAACCTGCATCATATAGCATGTTTTACGCCACCTTGACGGTGTTTTTCATGTAGGAGAGAAGTCTAATGAAGAAACTGAGAAAGTGAACAACATACAGCTTAGGATACAGTGAAGGGAGCCTAGCAAACAATACAGGATATGTTATATGGGAAATTTGGTATGAGGTGTCCATTTTTTTCACCTCACTTGCCCTACGTCTGGCATTATTTTGGTATCAACAGTCAGACAGAAACCAGAAACAGATATATAGCACATATAACTATCTGTATTTTTTTTGTTGATCGGTAAATGCAATTTCATTAAAAAGAGAGAAGGGAACAAATTCACAAATTCTAACCAAAAAAAAAAAAAACAGATTCACAAATAGAGAATCACAAAGGGCAAAAGCAAGCAAAAGGAAACTAGCTACTAACAAGTAACAACAACCCAGCAAGACACAGCACAACACTCCCCTGCTACCACTAGGATATAAACTCATCGAACCCTATCTCCACCACATCAGCGTTGGTGGAAATCCAATCGCGCAACAAAGACCGCAAGCGAGAACGCACTCTCTCAATAGACAGAGAAGAATTCTCGAACACCCTCTTATTCCGTTTTTCCCACAAGGACCACGAACCACTCCCGGAAGAAAGGCCCAAAGGAGATCGAACGGGCTCTCTAGCGATACAGAGAGCCAACAAGATAAGAGACCCTGGAAAGACGAGGGGAAGACCCAAACGACCCCAAGTTGGGATAATAAATGCAGCCAAAGACTCTTCGCAAAATGGACAAATAACAACGGTTAGGGAGACTCCAACCTCTTTTCCACAGGTTGCCCAGGGTCAAAATCTTGTCTAAAAATGCAGACCACAAGAAGAAAGAAACCTTTGAAGGCACTTCAAAGGACCAAACAACCTGGCGGGGAAATCTGAGGGGGGGGGGGGGAGGGGGGGAAAGACTGGATCCCTTCCAGACTTCTATTTTTTTATTAATTTATTTAAATTTTTTATGTAGAGAAGTCTGGAAGGGATCTCGTCTTTTCCCCCTCAAACCGTTACTAAATGGATTTGTCAAGAACTAAGAGAGCCATTTTCCCCTTCTTTACTAGGCTCGATTTGGTGTCGACACAGCTTCTTCTTTATTAGTAGAGTTATATTCCTGATCCTTTTGTAAAAATCCTTTTTATGATTTTGTAGAAATACTAGTCTCTAATATTAGCTCCTTGAGAGGCTGTTTGTTCAGTATGTATAAAAAAATTGTTGAAGAAGTGAAAGAACTAAAGGATAATTCGTTAAGCTTTCCAAGTGGTTGTTTGGTTTTCTTATTTTGTGGTTACTGGTTTCGGGGATTTAGAAACTTCTTCTCTATTCTTAGTTAGTTCCTGATTTTTCTCAACATTTGCTGATGTTTCTCCTATTCACCTTTCCATGTTTTCTTAACTTCTTTTGTTTCATTGCTAGCATTTCTTCTTGTTCTAAATATTTGTAATATTTCATTTAGTCAGATAATTCCGATAAATAATTGAAAAAATAACCCTTTTATTACTCCCTTAATCTCTAAAGTTCAAACAAACGAATAAACGCACCAGTAACCACCGACATTCTAAAACCCAAATTGCTCCATTTGAAACAAGAAGAACCAAATACGGACTAAAGTATTCTGTTGCTGAGGCTATTTATGTCAGTGGGAAACAAAATGTGTTTTCAGTTCTTAAAACTTCTAATGGGAAACTTGATTCAGGATTTCTAACAAATGCGTTGGATGAGATGATGGGAGTCATGGGACTTAAATATGATGAGACTGGTGAGATACAGTTGCATAATACCCAGACAGAGGGGTTAAGAATGAGGAGCCTGGTGAGGCAACAGAGGTGCGTGTAATTTGCCCCCGCAATATAGGTCACTGTAGTAGTCTTCACAAGGCCAAGGATGTTAAGAAGACATCAAAGGGTTACAATTTATAGGATCCCTAAAAGTAGAGCTTTGAGACTGCAGTATCACTTTTGTAAGTTAAGTTCAGAAGTGCATTGTTCGATTCAGAGAGTGAGAGCCGCAGGCCTAGATGGTTTTTCAAGATAAAGAGTATCCAGATGTAGATTCAGGAGTTATTGTAGGTGTCTTCAAAAGTTCCACAAATAGAAAGATTACAAAAGGAATGAACTACTTAGTCAATGTAGTCGTAAAAGAAGAAGTAGCAGACCAGCTAGCACTTAAATCCTAGTTGATATAGAAGCTGCTAGCCTGCTAGAGTATGGACCCTAGTTATGCTGTTGTAGTGAAACTACTAGATTTGGACCCTACTTGATGGAGCAGTGATACATTGTGAAAATGATGAAGCCAGCTGCGAAATAAATAGATAACAGTATAATTGTCTACAAGATGGGGATAAATAAACTATATGCTCTCTATCATAGAAGGTATCAGATAGATACATAGGTGGTAATTGTAGAATACACTTGATAAATTCTACTCATTATCTACATTTGCTAAATGGATGCAACAGATTGGATTGGGGGTGTGCATCACAAAATAGTTGTAAATTTTTTCTCTCTTCCATACATGGTGATATAAGGCATGCTAGACAATTAGTGATATTTTTCACAGTAGGAAATTGGAGTTCACTTCCAAATGCAATGTTCGGAAGGTCTAAAACTAAATTACCCATATCATCTGACCTCATAATCTACTCTACAGAAACTACAATGGTCAGGATTTGAAAAAAGGTGTGTTCCAAATGTTCATTTGGGAAAATGAAAGAAACTAGACTCAGTTTCTCTAAGATAATATCAGTTTAAAACTTGAGACAGTTTTCACCAGCAAGAAGAAAACTTTAGGCAACAATAACCTTAATACCTTCAGATTCTTCTTCTTTTGTGGGTTGGTCAACTGTGATATTATTGCTTGCCTCTCCCCTACCAGGCCCATCATCAGCTTCCGCATTTGTATCTGAGGAGGAAGATTCATCAGACGACAAAACATCCACCTGATCACTCCATGGCATTGCCCTCTTCATGGTTTAAATGGAAACCCTGCAGTAAATAAATTACCCATCAGAAAATCCAAATAATTAGATCTAACATAAATTTGCCATGAAATAAAGAACAGAACTGAATATCTATCTAGCTACCGCAACATGATTACCGCACCCATTATCATAGTATTGACGCAAATTAATTCAATCTATTACTATCAAATTGTGCGCAAAAAAGACAAATGAAATGAATTAAACCAAGAAAAAAAGCAAATGAATTAATTGTGTCACTAGTTTAGCACAGATAGTATGAATTAAAACACCAAATTAGATACTATAGAGGAAATGTAGGTAAAGAATCATCAACTAGACAAATTACCCATTTAATAAAATCAAACATAATATTCGAAAAACCCCCATTTTTTACTGACGGAAAGTGCATAATGGACCAAAATGGTTAATTTGTATGTTTTAATAGTTTTCTTTCTTCTAGGGTTTATACGATTGATCAATCTATATGAAATGGGGATAAGGGTTCTAGAGTTCTTGGAGATCTTTATGCTTCACTAGCAAATACTCATTAAAATCTAGAAAAAAAAAGGGATAATGAAGAAACAGAGAAAGAAAAACTTACTTGGAGAGAAGAGAAGGATTATCTGATACTTAACCGAGGTTTTTCAAGCTTTGAGAGAGAAGCACATCACAGAAAGGAAGTAAAACCTGCTTCGAGAACTTTGAACCAAAAAAATAATTCGAGAACTAGGGTTTGTTCATCATGGGTGGTTACATGCTCTATATAAAGTACATTAGCTACTTAGTTGAGAAAAACACCACCCAATGAGCCAAAAAAAGAGAGAAAAAGTGAAAAACATACCCAGCGAGTCATAACGGGTACGGGTGCAAATGGGTACGAGTCAAACCGTGAACCGGACCGAACCAACCATTATGGTTCTGGTTTTTTAAAGTCTCAGTTTGGCTCTTGGTCCTATTTTACTCAAACTGATTTTCTTCGGTTTAGTTCTGATTTGTTCCAATTTGAAACCTAATCGAACCGAACTTAAAACTGATTGTGAAACCCGTGAACCGAACTGAATGTGGAGCCGTGAACTAAAAACCCTATAAGAACCGAACCAGGTTTCTAATTTTTTTTTTTTTGAACCTAATCCTAATAGGAACCAACCCGTGGATAAAACCGAATCAAACCGAGACTCAACGGTTCGATTCTGGGTTGATTTTTTTCCAAACTGAGACTCCACGATTCGTTCTTGGGTTGGTTTTTTTAAAACCGAAGTTCATCGGTTCGGTCCCAAAAATTCTCAGAACCGATCCAAACCAAACTGCTTGCACCCCTAATAACGGGTTTGATAATCAGACGAGTCATAGTACCGAAACGTGTGCACCCCTAATAACGGGTTTGATAATCAGACGAGTCATAACTCGCCCGAGTCATCTCCTTGGTTTTTTTGACTCGTGTTGAATAGAAAAGCCGAACGAGTGAACGGCTCAACTCGATTTCGTTAGATTCATTGGCGGCGGTCTCTCTTTCTTAAGAACAACCAAACAAGGTACAGTACCTCTCTTTCTTAAATCTCTTCTATGTTTTGATTACTCTCGCTATATCTGATTTCCTTTTGGTCTTATTTTCCTTTACAACGTAAATTTCTACTGATTATAGACATACCCATATGGATTTTAGTTGTTACTTCACCGTTTACAGTATTTTAGGGAGCTATTATCTTTTTTTTTTCATTATGGGTTCATCTTAAATCCTCAAAAAACATCAAAGAACTGATAGCAAACATACCCAGATGGATTTTTCCCGTCCTTCTATATATGTTTGGACAGTTTACCGATTAAGAACAAAAAATAAAAAAAATCTATGTTTTGAGAGTGTCTTCTAGGTTAATTCCATGTTGGGTTCATCCAAAATGCTTGCAAAATCCAGAATTGTTGAGGTTCTATGTGCTTTAGGTCACGAAGAACCTCGAGCATGCATAATGGTGGTGGTCAACCTGGTTAATGGAGTGTATTACAGCTTATTCAAGCATTTCTGCAACATGAATGGGTTATCTGAACTTCGGATTTTATTCCCTCACGATGAGAACTCTCCTATTGCAGATTCATTAATTGTGCTTTCTACCATTGTGAATTGGGCTCTTAATCGGAAGGTGCATGATTACAATAGCGATTTAGAGATTCGCTTATAACGTTGTTGATAAGATGAGTAGAATTCTAAAGAGTAGATTAATGTTGCCTGATGCTTTTGTCCAAGAGTCAATGTTTCTTCTTGGCATCAAATCCTCTGCGGTGATAACCGGATTTTGCAAATCCGGTTATCACCCCTAGAGGTCACCACGTGTCTCCTTTGACACCCCTTAACCGTGGGAAAGGTTCACCCAACCCTAGGGTTCACCCACCTATTTTTGGTTTTTTTAAAAAATAATAATTCTTTTTTTAAAATTAAAAAACTGTTTTTAATATTAAAAAAACTCTAAAAACAGTTTTTTAATTTTAAAAAAAGAATTATTATTTTAAAAAAAAAACCAAAAATAGGTGGGTGAACCCTAGGGTTGGGTGAACCTTACCCACGGTTAAGGGGTGTCAAAGGAGACACGTGGTGACCTCTAGGGGTGATAACCGGATTTGCAAAATCCGGTTATCACCGCAGAGGATTTGCTGCCTTCTTAGAGTTGGTTTGTAAAAACACTGAAGAGATTTAGCAATGATTGGAGCTCAGCTTTTGGTATCTTTATGCGAACCAACATGAAAGACCATATTTAGCTGATTCTTACAATTTGATGGTCGACATTCTAGGAAAACATAACTGTTTGATCTCATGTGAGAGTTTGTCGAGGAGATGGTTCAGTTGTGTGGGAATTGGCGTCAATGAGTAAAATCATGAGAAGGCATGCAGGGGCTGGTGGATGGGCAGATGCAATAGAGGCATCTTGTTAGATAGAGTGATTTGGTGTGAGCAAGAACGCTTCAGCTGTGAATGTACTCTTGGATACAATTTGTAAAAACCATAGTGTTGAGCATGTACGGTATATGTTTTGGCGTTATTAAAAAATGAGACACCTCCACTGGCTCTTACTTTCAATTCCTTGATGAGTGAATGGTGAAAAGCCAGGCAGTTGCATGAGGCCAAGTGGATTATGGGAGAGACGGAAAGGTGTGGGTTTCATCCTTTCGTGTTTTCTTATTCTAGTTTGGTTGAGGTCTACTGTCATAAAAATGATTTCTGGAATGTTGATGTTATTCTCGATCAGATATAGGAAAATAGGCTCCTCCAAACATTGTAACTTATAATAGGTTTATGAGAGGATGAAGAGAAACGGTTGTGTTCCTGATACTTCTTTCAGAAACTCTTTGATTTACATCCTAAGTAAAGCTGATAGACTTCAGGACACTCTTGTCATATAGAATGAGATGTCAAAGAGTGGACTTACACTGAATGATAACTACTGCTTATGCCATCCACAAAAGAAAATGCTCTGAAGCTGCTTCAGGATATAGAAGAGGGACATCAATTATGGAAGGGTAAATGTATCGATACTATGGTTCAGAGCCATCACAGCTTAAAGTTTATTATTCCTCCACTTGAGGAAAATGACCTGCCATTTTTTTAAGAACGTTTGAAGAACAATTTACTGCACCCAAAACTGTTATGCCTTCAAGTTCTTCAATCAGTTAATCTAATCAATGTGGTTGAAAAGTATCCTGGTTCCTACTAATGTTTTTGGTTGTCATAAGTCATAACTTCTGCACTTGCTAGGTACTGATAGAACACCCAAGCTCTTTTACTTGGACAGTCTTTTAGGTTTAGAGTGCCGTCGGCCAGGAAGGGATTTTTTTAATTGAAGTTTGGAAGGTGCCTGTAGGCATCTTCTGTAAGGGGGGATATTAACATTGAATATATATATATATACACACACACACAGGGGGGATGCCCCCCTCCCCCCCAATTTTTTTTTGAAAAGTTGTTAGTAGGTACTGTTATAAAAAAATTTAAAATATAAAATTACTTTTATTTATATAGTGTCTCCCCAATTCGTTTAGAAAGAGAAGAGACAACTCAAAAGTTTAGTGACAAGTGAAAAAGAAAAAAACCCCAATTTCTAATAAACTCGTTTGGAAAAGGAAAGAGACAAAACTCGAAAGTACAAAAGCACCATGAGAATAACTAATCCTAAGTGATCTTTCTTAAATTTAGCTCTGTATGCAATTATAGTGGTCTAGCGAATGAGATAGCTATTATGGTGCACACTAGTTTCCATGGTTGATGCCCTACGCAACTCATACAAGCCATGATCACTCGAGCACAGGGGGTAGAGGGAGGCCTCCCAAAATTTTGAAAGTTCTCTTTTGTTTTAGGTATAATTAAAAATTTAAAAAAAAATCTAATTTTTGTATATAATAGCCCCAAAATTAGGATGTAATTGTTGATTATGTGAAAATTTTGGTCCCTTCAAAAATTTTCTAATTTTTTTATATGTATAATATAAAAAAATTAAAAATATAGTTAATTTTATGACCATGGACCCATTACTGAAGAAAAAAAAAATCCGGGGCGTAGCCCCTGAACCTACAAACCCTTACTTTTCTTGATACATATATTTCCCTCCCCCCTCAAGGAAAAATTCCTGGCTCCGCCCCTGTATATCTATATATTCCATGTATGTATTTATTGATATGTGTAGCATGCTGGAAACTTCTTTGCTAAAGGATCAAACAACTAATTTTTCTAGTTATGCATCTTGAGAATCGAAGACAGATGGAAACAGGGTTTAAATATTTCAATTCAAATTTTTACCTGAGATTAGGCTGCTCACAATCTTGTATTAATTTATGAGTTACAATTGATTCGCTTAGCACACAAAAGACTGATACAACAGAATCATCACATGGACTTTTGCTGTATGTTCTATTTCCCTTAATCCTTTTCCTTGCATGGTAATTCTCTCCAGGTAGTTGCAGTTAAACATAAACTCACTACATCAGTATTACCGAACTCTTCATTATGGAGATTAATCCAGATGGGAAAGAAGGTTCCCTCATTCTGTTGAAGCAAGGGGCCGAAGCTGTGAGTGAAGTGACAATTTTTCCTTTCCAGAATTGGAGTTTAACCTGCAGAATTTCCATTTCCTGATGCTGGTTTTTGGACCTTTTCTTTCAGAGAGTTTTTGAGTCAACCTTCGTGGGAAGGAGGTCAATTGTTAAGGAACGTTTCTCAAAGAAATACAGGCATCCATCTTTGGACTCGAAAATTACCCTTAAACGCCTGAATGCAGTCAGTTTCTCTCAAGAGAGTTGCTCTTTTCTACTCATTGTTTCTATACTCCTACCCATACTTATTTGCATGAGTGACTTTTATCAAAGTTCAATCTTATGTCCAGGAGGCTCGGTGCATGACAAAAGCAAGGCAACTTGGTGTTTACACTCCGGTGCTGTATGATGTGGACCCCATGCTGCACACACTGATGTTAGAGTATGTGGAGGGGCCAGCCGTCAAAGATGTACTCCTAGACTTCGGATCGCATGGTGTTATCGACGAACGAATGGACGATATCGTAGTACAGATAGGCGATGCAATTGGAAAGCTACATGATGGTGGATTGATTCACGGTGATTTGACAACATCAAATATGTTGCTCCGGAGTGGTACCAATCAGTTGGTGAGTTCTTGTGCCCTATCTTCCAAGTTGCATTAATCACACATTATTGCCCTTGTGATTTTACTCTCCAGGTCCTCATTGACTTTGGTCTGAGCTTCACGTCTACCCTTCCAGAAGATAAAGCAGTTGACTTGTATGTACTCGAGAGAGCCTTGCTCTCAATGCATTCCTCATGCGGGAATGTGGTAAGCCAAGTGGATCTTTTTTTTTTTAATTATTATTTATGATTATAAATTTCCTATCAAACATCGGCACCCTCATGGTTTTGCATTATCACAGATGGATCGGATACTCGCTGCCTATCGAAAGTCATCAAAGCAATGGTCATCCACATTGAACAAGCTAGCTCAAGGTGTGACCCCATTATTCTCTCCTGTTCCAATCTTAAAGATAATTGCTGTGCGTTATCCTTGCCTTACTCATTTTTTTCTTCTCATTTTGTTTAAAACCTTTTACAGTGCGGCAAAGAGGTCGAAAGCGCACCATGGTCGGATGAGCACCCTCCAGCTGAAGCATCTACACTATATAGCACTCTGTAAGGTAAGACTTAAGAGACAACTGATCAGAAAAAAAAGGTAAGACTTAAGAGACAGATGTGCATTTGTAGACTGATGAATGGTACAAGATGAGAAGATACAGTGAATAAATTTAAAAGAACTGAAGATTTTGACTGGATTTTACACCTGTGTCTGTCCATGTACATGGGATGTGCATTGAATCCTTTATTATCCACTTATTTGCTCATATTATCTATTTTTATTTTCCTTTTCCTTTTTTTTTATGGAGCCAAAGAGTGAAATCAAATGATCACCAATTTACAGTAATGCAACTCTTATCCATTTACTTTGACCTCCAATTCTGATTGAACCAATAGCTTTACCTAGCTGGAAAGTGATGCTTTATTTGCACCATTTATCCCAAAGAGGCTGTTTGGTTGCAGTGTGAGAAATTGTTTGCAAAATATACTGCATAGTTGTCAAGGCGACTAGGCGAGTTGAGGTGATAGACCCATGGACGCCCGAGGAGGTAGCTTGATGAATTTTTTGCTTCAGACATCCCCCAATATGAGATCTATGTATGATGTCTTTCCTTGAATAAGGGGTCCTGTAATCCATGTAAATTGCAAAATCTCTATTGTTAAGATACACTTTGATAGAACCATCTTTGGAAATAGTTCTAAGAACAATAAATGGGGATTTAGGGTGTTGGATATAAAAAAACAAAAAAAACAAAAAAAAAACAAAGTTTACAATGATTGTCGAAAGGCGGGAGAAAGATTATGAATGATAAAAAATAGAAATAAACAATAGTCTACAGTAACAGCCGAACATGAGAGAGGAGGGAGATGAAAGAGGAGAGTGAGTGTATGACTGAATAAATAACAGAAAGATAACAGTCAATGTGACGTCGAAAATGAGAGACAAGAGCAGGAGAGAGAGGGAGAGGGTACATCTTACTCTCATTCCTTATTTCTTCTTTTTTCTCGGTTATACTCAAGAATATAATAAAAATTTATAATTATGGGATTTGCATTTATTTAAATTATAAAGACCTCTTTAAATATGGATTTATGAGAGTTTTGGGGGTCCTAAAAGGAATTTGAGACATTTAAAGGCTTTTATTATTATTATTATTATTGGATCGTCTGAGTCCACTTTTATGCTTCGCCTAGGCGACGCTTGTAACAACCATACAAAAGCAAATGATGACCATATTGTCCATCCACAAACAGAGAGAGGTCAATTATCCACCTATTCAGTGAGAGATGACAGGTTAACATGAGTTAAACATACTTAACACCATTCCTCTTTTCTTCATTTTTTATCTGCAAACATTTTTTTATTTGATATACAAATCCTAACATATTATATGATAAAAGACATAAAAAGTATATAAAATAACATATTTTTTGTTTATCAAACTATTATATTCAAATAAAGTAACTTTTATATCCTTAAACAAAATAATAGTACATATATCAGATTTACAATAATGACTGCCTGAGGGGGCTAGTCACCTGAATCCAATAGAGCGCCTGGTCGCTGCCTCAGACGACGCCTTTAACAACTATGGTACACTGTACCACTCTAGGCGCACAATGTACCTGGTGGAGAGCACTTGGGCAGTGTTTGGGAATGCTTAACTTTAGGTATGCATATAGCTTAATGCTAAATTTCAACAATTCAACTTATTTGGGAACATGTTATTTGCACATTTGAATGAATCAACTACTATATTTAATCGGTCTGGCCTGTTAAGCTTCCAGTCCGTGCTTAGTTAGTTGAATGAGATTTTGCAGCAAGCTACTTATAATCATCAAGTCTTTAATTGAGGAGTGCTAGCCCCAAGCGCAATAAGTCAACTTTTTTTTCCAAAGACACAGAGTGAGTGCAATACAACCCGTGGTGTTGCTATCCTATAACAGGGAGATGGTTTGACACTTGTTGCAACCTCCTTGCGTCTGGGGAAGACTGCGACTGGGGCTAGCATTTCTGTTCAAAGTTTTGAAAACTTTATCACAGTAAACAATTGGAAATTCAAAACTACATATCTAGCTCTAAAAGTCACCCTTTTTCTTTTTTCTTTTTTTCTTTTTTGGGACAAGCTTTTGAATCTTATTTCATATTTAAGTCTATTTTATAATCTGTCTTATTTGGACATTCAGAGGTGTTTAGCTCCTTTAAGCTATAGATCTTAAAGCTACATATCTAAATTTAACAGTTAGGAAATGATATCCAACAGAACACTGCAATATGGAACATCAGTATTTTGTAGTGCATAGATTAATTCATTTCAGGGTGATTGTTCAACTCAGTGGAATGAGAAATACTGGAGCCCTAAAAATTGCTTTTCTTAACAGTACGAATGAGGAATAGAAACTGGCCCCTGCAGCTTAACCCCAAGTTACTGTGAAGTGTGAAGGGCCCTATGCAACTGCAGGGATAGAGCAGCGGGACCAATACAAAGCTCGAGCTGCATTTCCGGAGCTATTCAAAGCATCCATTTGGGTGGTTTTTTCTACTAACCATTTTAATTTAATTTCATGTATGTTACTATAATGCATTATTTTTCTCATAGTCCTGTAGAGTTTGTCTAGACATTTGAATTGTGAACGAGGCTCGCTTTGAAAAAAGGGATGCTCTTGTTCAGTCTCCTAAGATATCTTTAGTCGTGAATTCTATGGACAGACTTGGATCCGAGGTCTGGCTATCCACATTCACCAACTTTAGCAAATTAGTGTATCTTCATGAATATTATTGCAGGAAAAAAAAAATACAAAATCCACTTTGCGATGTCTTTAGCAAAGTTCAAAAGCTGGAGGGCTGTGAAATTTCCGTCCGGACTCCCAAGTCATTAGTAGGTTTGGTTCATGCTGGAACCGTTGCAATTCACTGGAAAATCTAAGTAATCTTGAATCACATCCAAGCAGGATCTTGCAAGCCTATCAGAATTTAATTTCTCCTGCACTCCCAGATCTGCTAATTTCTTTGCTCATTGTTTAGCTTCCCATGGGTTGTTTCTGAGTGCTCAGAACTACTTACAATCATTGGAATTAGACCCGTGGGGGTACAGACATTTTGTCCTTCCGGGGCCAGCCTCCTTAATGTAATTTGCCTTTTGGTTCTTTAATAGATATCTTATTACCAACATAAAAATTCTAACAATTCCCATTAGAACTTAAAGGATTGTGATACACTTGCTATTGGTAAAAGTGGGGAGTTAGCATTGATCTCCACTTCGGAAAATAAGTTCAAATGTCGCGTGGTTCACCACCTGCTATCATTAATGCAGAAATATACTTGTTCCAATATGAACAACTTTTTATCACTTCTCTTCAATCAGTTGATTACCCAAAAATGGCAATTAACATTGCTTACATTCATTTGGTATATGATTAGAAAAATAATATACACCAGTTACTTCAGAATAATTAGGAAACATACAGAAGAATTGTACAGATTTACTTTCCTGGAAAGCTAAAATTAGAAGAAGAAAAAAAAATCAACTTTAAAGGGGAATATCTCACAGATGTTGTCTGATATCTTTGGAAAACAGAGAACTTAAGCTAGTGCGAGGGGGTAGACTTCTGGCCCTCGGCTTCTGCCATCCGAGTCTCTCCAAGAACTCTTCAATCAATCTACCAATTTGATGTCAAATAATCAAATCTAAAGCAGCATGAAATTTAAGTAACTCCAAATGGCTTAGTTGTACTCACAGGCTGCAAATTGCCTTCTGCGAAGATGCCAGCTCACGATCTGGGAAGGAGTCCTCCAATCGAAAACTCAACCAAACATAGAGATCCAAGACCTAATCATAATACCAAGCATTAGTGGTAAGGCTCATCCAACAAATAAAACAGTCTAATGATTCAAAATTCAAAATTTTTTTCGAGGGGGAGGGGGGGGGGTATCGGAGGGTGTCCCAAACCGCACCGACCCACTCGGAATTTTCCATACAGACCAAGGTAAGTCGAGGAGTGGGAGTTGAACACAACCACAGGGAGCAAACCCAGGATGCTAGCCAACTGCACCAACCCCTGGTGTGTAACTCGGATTCAACTTGGTCTTTGATATTTCAGTTTCCAAGTTCGTCTTGGCCAAATAAGTAGAAATCTTGATTATTCCATAAAAGTTTGATGAAGTTGATGGCGGACACTGCTAGTTCTTTGGAAATGGCCAACTGAATCAGTAACCATGTTCTTAAACAAGGCTACTAAGGACAGATCCTCAGCAATCTTCAAGGTTTTGAGTGAGTTTTTCAAGTCCCGCCATAATATTTTTGCTTTTTCCATGCAATACTCGCTGTAAACTAGTCTATTATGATTTTGATATCTGGACAAATCTCACACCTCTCATTATTTGGTGAAGACCCAGGAAAATTTCTCCCCCAAAGAATGGTGAAATTTTTGTAATTTGTGCAATATAGTAGTTTGACACCTCGGATTGTTCCTCAAGAACATCGATGATACCAACAGAAAATCTAACCTTGTGAATTGATTCAAGCTCCTTGAGTGCAGTTTGGGTTTTGGGAACCTGAAGTGTCCCTGGTGTGAATATTTCTCGAAGCCGAACAATGCCTCTCTTCGAATAGTTTTGTGCAAACTGTTCCATTGAGATACGTTGATCATATAATTTCCCAATTCAAAAAAGCATTCACAAAATATCAAAGCTAGGAATGGATTATACCTGTGTAAGACCCTGAGATGAAATGTCATCGTTCATGTCAACTGGACTGTGAATCACAGAAAATAAGAGCTCTAATATCCAACCGAGTCGGTGAAATTAAAATAGTATTGACACCACTTGCTAATTAGTTCACTAAATTATTTTTCAGTTAGTGAAAAATCCAGCAAACTTGGTAACTACGCATCCTCCTGAAAACTTAAGGTTGGAAAACTCAGGTCTCAGGATCAACTTGTGCAGCTTATATAAAAGCTGGGTTGCTGACTCAGCAAGCCTAATTTATTTAAACAGTGTCCAATTTAAAAAATAATAATAATAACACTATAATTGTAAATTATCAAAACAATAAATAATGGCATCTGTATTATATGGTAAAATTCCATGACTCAGAGGATCTTTTGAGTTTTGACAGATGAGTCACCAAGTAATTTTCAAATGCTCCGAGTAGAGTTGGCCTATCTTTCAAATCTTAGTTGTTGACCTGACCAGTGATTTGTTATATAGGTAAAAAATGGCTCAAGTTGGTCAAGTGATGAGTTGACACTGATTCTTGCATCTAGGCTTGAAAGAAGACCGAATATCGATCATGGATGTGGTAAGGACCAAAATTTGACGTGGTAAAGGTCACTTTTGCAGATCAAGTGAATGATATTTTTAACTATTCCATAAATTTGCATTATTTAGGAATTGATTAAATTTACGAATAAATGGCTGTCTCATATTACCTCCTAATTTTTTTTTTAAAAAGCAAAACTTGGTTACAAACTTATCATGTTTCATACAAGATTTTTATTCAAGACGGGACAATGAGTTACCTAATACAGAAGAGGTACTTATCATGCAACCCAAGAGGCAGCTCATCAATAACAGATGCAACTTTCTGTTGTCAATAAAACGTAGTTAGTATTCGAAAAATGTACTTGTGGAGTTCCTGAGTTCAAGAAAATTAAAACTGAAACTAAAAAAAAGAAATAGACACAAAGTGTATTATTCTTTGGCTGCCAAATAAATGATCTAGCTCGTCGTTAATGAAGTCTGTATGAATAGATGATGGAGAAGAAAAGAAGGAAGAAGAAGCATACCAACATTTCTTCACAATTAGCTATAAAGTAGTTTGCGGATAACTTAGCATTCTCCAGAAAATGTTCCTGCAAAACAAAAATAAGATGGTTAAACAAGTGCAGAAAGAAAAAAATATAGAGGCTTTTGACAAGCTGGTTGGCATAACTAATAGACTTTATGGCATGATATGCATCAACTGATAACGATCACAATCAACTGATAATGATCACAATCAACACAAGACTATGAAAAAGAAAACAAGAGTTCTCGTGAGGGCTGGAATAGTCCATGTCAAGATGGAACAGAAGAAACTGGCATCCTTTCCACTTTTGTACATGATGCTACACATATAACGGGGGTTGCGAACCAACATTTGATGGGTCCCACCCAGGGGATCTATGTTAGCACTGATTGTATTAGCTTATTTTAATAATCACACCTATAGACATTCTTCTGCTGGACCATTCATATCCTTTCTTCGACTGTCCAACAGAATACCAAAAATAAGATTTCATTGGTAGTTTTGGCCAAGTTAAGAACCAACGGGTGGTGGGTTCAAACCGTGATGCTTGTGTGCCACGTGTGACAAAGACAAGGAGCAGAGGACGACTTCTTCCTGTCTTCACGTGTTGAGTATTGCTTATAATTCAAACCGTGATGCTTGTGTGCCACGTGTGGCAAAGACGAGGAGCAGAGGACGACTTCTTCATGTCTTCACACCCTATTGATTATTCCTTATATATATATATATATATGTTTGCAAATAACAATATTATTTAAAAAGAAAAAAGAAAGGATTAGGTAAGAGTTTGTACAAGGAGTCTCACACCTTCCTTAGCTAAAGATTCCGCTGTTGCATTCGCTGCCTGAAGTTTATGGGAAAAAGAAAGATCCATCTTCCAACTACTCCAATTATGTTTGCCAATCTTCACGAACTATTTCCTTCTTCCAACCAATAGATGGCATTCATCAAATCTTCCTCTAGCACCAAAGGTCCCGTGGAGTACATTTCATGGTAATGGAGGTACAAGTGGTGTAAGCGTGACTTCAAGAAAGAAAGGTTAACTCTGCCCCCCACTCATAGGTAAAACATTCATTGAACCTAAATCCAAAAAATAGGTGCACTGAATGAACACATAATTCAACTAAATTCCATATCCAACATGTAGAGACTCAGAACTCTTTTGTCTTGATATTCGTGCAATTAAATGAAAATCTTGGTATTTGTGTCAAATTCTAGCAATTGGTTGTTTCTATGATTATACCATGGGTGCTTTGATTAAGTGTTTAAATAAGTTAAAACCAACCAAAACAAACAAAAACAAGGTCCACCGGTCGACCCCCCTTCCCACGGGTCGACCAGTGCTTCCCGCACTAAAGAAAATAATGTACGGGGAAAAATGGCAGAGAAGGGCAAGTCCACCAGTCGACCACCCGTCACATAATTTTCCCAAAAACCTGTTATTTTGGTTTTTTTCGAGAATTAGTAAGTGTTTAGGACTCTAAAGTCTAAACATTATAAATAGGCCTTTAACTCGTGGGTTTAGGGTTTTCCAACATTCTAAGAGCTTTTAGAGAATTAAGGAGAGAAAAACCTAGGGTTTTGCACAGACCTTGCTAGAAAGAGAAGAAGAGGCTTTGAAGATTGAAATCAAGGCCATTCGCTAGCTTGTGATAGTAGGGAAGCGATCAAGAAAGATAGATATATTCCCCTAGTTGATCATATTATAATCATTGATGCTAAGTAAGAATAAGAGATTAAGATTTCAGGATGAAGAATAAGCATGATTATATTGTACATATTTCCCGTATGTAAGTTTTATCATGATTTTTAAAAATAAGAAAAGAAAGCCTATGATGAATGATTGTACGATTTAATATGGAGGAAAAGAATGATGTGAAGTTTGTATGATCTGAACATGGAGGAAGGGATGTATTCCGGAGTTCGATTGTATGATTGTATGCCTTGATGCAAGATTGTTAGATTTGTGCAATAGGGATTTTAGGGCTATTATCTCTATGTATGCACTATTTGAAATTAATGTATGACGAATGATGTTATTTTGAGAACCATGATTATGCATGTTTAATTTACAAACCATCAGAATTATATGTCAAGATGAATGATGTATGATGTTGGTTTTGCATGTTGCGATATATGTTCGGGTAAACGAGCCTTGAATTATGGTTTTGTTGCTTAGGATTTTTATGATAGTAGTATGGGTAGCTATGATGGATTTCCGAGAGCTCTTGACTAATAATCTAAGGTATAACTTATCCGAGGGTTTATCACATTTCACTCACGATAATGATATACATGCAAGCATAATGAGATCACGATCACAAGTAAATACACAAGTGTGATTGCATGATCGAGTATCATCAATCTAAGATCATGGCATGAGTGCCCAGGTAAGTGAATCATAAGTAAGTTCGTGCACACTAGAGAAAGTGCTACGGATTGGTACCTCGGTGAGAATATATATTGTAATGTAAACTCTTTATATATATGATGATGAGTTATTATAAGTTAATGCACATGTATGTAAGTTGAAGTCACTCATGAGAAAAGTAAAAAAAGTAAGAAAAGTAAGCACAAGTAAGATTAGTAAAGAAAATATATTTTCTCGCACTCTGATTTATGTATGTATGTTTGTTCTGTTAAACCATGATGAATGGTTCCTGGGGTGGACCAATGGTTCCTTGGTCTCTCGCCAAGCGGGAGGTCCTGGTCTCCATTCCTCACTCCCCCTTTGGGGCCAGCCCCGCACGGGTTTACCCGGACTTACCTAGTGTGGCGGGTTGCAGGCTCACGTCGCACCTGACCCAAAGGGTTGGGGACACCCGAGTTCTAGAAAAAAAAAACATGATGAATAACCATGATGAATGTATTATATTAATGTTTATGATATTGTTGGCTAGGAGTTTATATTCACTGAGCATTTCTTTGCTCAGCCGAATTTTCATTGTCGGTAGGTTCAAAGTTCAAGATTACAGCTTAACCATGGATAGAGGAAGAATACATGGAAGAACCAGAAGGTGACTATCCCGAAGAGGAGAGAGATTTGGATCGGTTCCCGTACTATTGATTTTAGTTTATTAGACTTTTATTTCACGTTAGGAGGGTTGTAATCAGATTTTATTATGGAGGATTTTGGCTTAAATTGAGAGTTGAGAGTCATGATGGATGATTCAAATAGTTATTTCGGTTTTATTTATGAATTTTGGAAGTTGATGATTCTATTATTGTTATTAAGAAAATTTGAATTCTCATTTTAGTATGCCTTAAATGCTTTTAAAGATAAGTCCAAGATAAGTAAGTCACGTGCCAAGGTTCCATTTTAGCCTAGATGAGATTTTGGGGCGCGACACAACACCATAGAGAGGATTGCTTAGAGCCTTAGATACGTTAACTTCCAAAATAACAACCATGTTTTATTTTAGTTCAGAATACTTAATACTCACTCTTGCTAACTTGTTTTTTTGGTTAATCCTACATGTCAGACACTGAGACATAAAGTATCTCATTACCACTCATGACTCATCTCACTGGGGTTTCACTATTCTTCAATATGCCAAAAGAACTACCACCTATGGACTTCATGCTAGCTCTACGATATAACCTCATCTCATTGCCTTCAAAAAGGAAGATTGGGTTGGTTGCCCAAAATGATCATGATGTAGCCCAGAAGCAATAGCCTTGAATAACTCAAGGAATTGAACCCAATTATCAAAATCCCCAATTGTGAATTTCGGACAAGGGTATTGTGGTCATTTTTCCATAACAGATTAAAAATCTAATAGTTGATTAGATGCGGAACAGTATAATAAACTACCAGATCAAATTTAAGCACCGAACTTCAAGTATTGAGTGAGTTATGGCCAAAATAGTGTTCAGTGGCAGAACTGTAAATATCCAGCAAATTCTGTTGTAGCAAATTTCAGCAATGAAGTACTCAAACCTTCAATTGAATAGGCTAGATTTATCTATCCATTTAATTTAGGACAAAACCTCACCTGATTAAGTATTTTGAATCCAACTAGTGATTTAATTGGAGTTAAAGCAACTACCAAACTGAAATTAGGGTTTTCTTAACTAAGAAGCAAAGCATGCAATTAAGGGTCACGAATCAAATAACTCACCCAGTAAAGAGGTGCGACAGCCTTGAGATGGGTTTTCACGCATTGGATCTTGAAGAATCAAAAGTCTTCCTTTGTAGAATTCGACCCTCTAAATTCTTCTTGAAGATTAATTGATGATTAATGTAGGGTTTAATTAACCGATACTAATTTCAGCAATTGTCAGCTATCAACTAAAATTAAGAGATCCCTTCTCATTAATTTTGAACAATCTTTCATTCAAAAAACTGACTACAAAGTGATATTTGCTACATCTATATATAGAGAGCCAAAAGATCTTTTAGAATCATATTCTAACTCAAACTTGGAAACAAAATCCTATCAAAAGTCTCTTATTCTCTTAACTATTTTAGAGAATATCCTATTCCTAAAACAAAGACTTCTGCCACAATTAAAAAAATACTAATTAAAATAAGCTTTTAACAACTCATCCAGAATTTAAACAAAGATTCTTAACTAAACTCCTAATAAAGATAAAGACTCTAACTAATGGGCTGACTTTTGACTCTTGATTAAAGCCCAAAGTAACATGTCCAAACTTAAAAGAGGATGGCCCATGTTGTACGGCCCCTAACTATTGGGACCAAGTATTGCCCATAAAAAAAAAAACTTGAAATTTCCTGGGCTTCTTCTTAAGGTGATTCAGCTTCTCCATTAGATCCTCGTCACTCCACCAATTGGTTTTTCATATTTTGTCCGAAGTTCATCTCTTGGTGTGCCAAAAAGCAGCCAATAACCATAAATCTCGCAATGAAGCAGAGTACACTCAAGTCCAAGGAAGCTCACCCAACTTTCTATTATTCTTTGTGAAGATAGTCATATTCTCTCTCTCAACTACTTACTCCATCTTTTGAGTTGTTTTCATACATGTAACACCACACTAAATGAATATTCACAATAACTTTCTAAATTAAAAAGTAATATACATGTGCATATATATATATATATATAGAGAGAGAGAGAGAGAGACAGAAGGATGGTGGAATTGTTACCTACCAGTATTTGGTGGAAGCCAGTTATTGGATGTAAACGTGAATACAGGAACAAAAGATCAAAGGTAGGAAATAATCCAGCACACTGCATCACAAAATATGTGCTGTTTTAGAACAAAAACACTACAAGTATGATGTAAAAGCACATATAAAAGAGTAAAAGTGCTTAGAGTGATCGAATTGAAGAGGACTAACTACTACAGATATCTATGTCAAGATTATAATAATAGTGAATGCCCTACAGCAGCCACTTCAATGATAAAACAAACACCTCCAGAACAGGAGATGGCGACTCCAATGATGAATGAAGTAAAGGTAGATCCTCTGCGTTTATACAAGTTACTTCCCCACAAGGATATTTAGATCCATACCTGCCAGCCCTCCCTACAAGCAGAAGAACCAATAAGCCATCTGAAGCACCAATAAAGGAAAAAATTCCAAGGGAAGAAAAAAAATCCATAACTAGTAAGTAGTAACAAACTAATTTACCATCTGTGGTACAGATAAGAAAGTTGGAGTAACAGAATGATTCATCCTATAATAGCAGAATCATGATTTGAAACAAATAACATGGCATGCATATGCTTTATCCATATAATCCTTCCTGCCGAAGAAGACTAGCATAACAGAGACAAAGTGGCCAATAGCACATTTCTTAACATCTATCCTCATTTATGATTTATGTGTTGTATAGTATATATGAAGTCCTGAAGTTTCTAATATGTGAATATTGCAATGCAATTCTTGGCGTTCCAAGTCAATGTTCATCTAAACGTGCATGCCTAGAATAGAAAGCATAAAATTGTAATTACATTCTCATGTCGTGTCATGCAGATGAGAATATAGTTATTGAACTGGATCTGAACTGCAACAAAATTCCTATTGCATGAAAATAGCAAATTCTTAGCTGAATGGATAAGCAGAGTAGCAGACACCTGCAATTTGTTTGATCTCTGGTACACTCAGTTCCCGCGTGCTTATACCATCAAACTTCTTTAACGTTGAAAATACGATTCTAGAAATGTTCAGATTGAGACCCATCCCAATGGCATCACTAGCAACAAGAACATCAAACTCGCTGCTTTCATCATTGAACATAGTTGCCTGCATAGTGCCAAATTCGGAATTATTCGGGAATCCAACAATTCGCGAATAATGCGGCACCCCAAAAATGTGCAAATAATTCTCGAATTTTTGAAAGAAAAAAAACAGTGTTTTTTTTTTAATTTATAGGGGTTGCCTCCAATCTTAAAGAATGGATTTACTCATCTAATTTTCCATGATCAAATTAGAGATAATAAGAGGAAGACAATGCTTAACAGTCGAATTAATATTCAAATAATAGCATGGAATATTCAAACATAAGTGTCACAACATAGTACAATATTGAAGATAGTGTTGCAAGTGATATGCCAACCATCAAATTTGATTACATTCTGGCCACAACTCTGCATAACTGTTACAAGAGCATTAATCGGACCATCCGGTTTTTTTAGACATAAGCAGTGTTCGGATGCCTTATACATGTAGGTGCTGATCATGCAGGCATTTCAAAATGGAAAATGCTCCCACCACTACATAGTTTGGGTGGCTACAGCAAAAATTGAATTCTGCATTAGGAAAATGGAATGCTTGTTCAATTCCCAAGTCTTGGTGGCAAAATCCTTGTGAATCCTACCATACAGCCGTCTAATACATGGGTGTAGTTTTTTACTTTTCACTGATAGTTCATTAGGCAAAGAACTTCATTCAGAACTGTGCATGTTATATCCCCACGTTCATAAGGAATGCAAATTTAGGGCGGATGAGCTGGCTAATCTTGGTATTATTGGGAGTTATCATGCCCTTTGGATTTGGTATATAATATATACCTTTTGCAAGGTGATGATTTCTGATCGCCACTGTGGTTTCCCTAACCAAATTTCACATACTGCAAAGTGCAAAGTCACAAGCTGACAGCAAACATGTGTAAAAAACCTTCATTGAAGAACTCGTGTTATTATTCAGTTTATTTATTTGCAGTTCTCTCAAGTGGGTGTCCGTAACATCTGCTAATAGAGCATTAGTCAAACTTTGGATGTGGCATATGTGAGCAATCCAAAATTTTACATAAATTAATTATTATTCAATAAATTAAAGGTTCATGTGTGTGTTGCATTAAGTTCTGTCTTTGCTAATAAAATGTCACTCATTTTGAAGGTACAAAAAGTAGTGATTCTAGTATATGTAAGATTTATGTAGATACTCCACAAAATGGTGTGTTCAATCAAATAAAATGTATTGCATGATTAATGGGCTGAAAATGAGAAAGAAAAAAAAATCAAATATGACTAAGGGAAATATGGGATGTAATATGACAAAACAGCGTTTCTAAACAAAGAGTACAAGATACCTGTCTTGTTCGAGTCTCAGGTGGCAGTGAACCATAGACTACAGAACAAAGATGCTTTTCCTCGTATTCAATTTTTTTCTGTCAATATACAGAATATAGAAAAATCATTAGATGATGTTAAAAGAGTTAGTCTACTAAATGCAAGTGAGACAAAATCACATGTAGAGAGTATATCCAGAAAGATAAAGAGCAAAGTTCCAAGATTGTCCAGCGAATGCGATGAGGGGATCATTGAGAAGTAGTGAACATTAAAACATTGCTCTTCTAGTTCCAACTGTTGATGGTTATTGCAGAAGAAGATGGAACAGTAACCCTTAAATCATTCCTTGATCTTTGTTGTAAAATGATTTATAGTACCTTGCAATTTTTTGAACTTCAACGAGACATCAAATATAACACTAAATAGTAACGGCAAATTTGTGAATTATTTTCTCATCCCTTGCGCCAGGTGATCTCTGACCAAAAGATCGTGTTTAGAAATACACAAGCAAATACAAGACCTAGATGGCCTAGGATCCATAAACTAGCAGACACATTATGAAACATGAGAAAATGCAGGTAAGAAACAAATTAGAGGAACTAATGCATGGTTGAACTAATACCACATAGAAAAGCAAAATGATGGAAAAGAAGAGAAGAAAGATTGATAGAAGTGTAAGGGAAGTATTTTCTGACCTTTAATCTGTATATCTCATGCCGCGAAAAGGTTACAATGCAATCGCCTGTTTGTATATTAGAGAAAGATCCAAGAGGAACCTTTGAAGGAATGAGAGGTGAGAGCCTCTCATAATATTGTACCTAGGGAAAAACAGAAAGGGATACATCAGAAACGACAAGAAAAGCTAAAAGTTAAAACAAGATAATAGTGGTAGTAGGAACTACTTGACAGTTGACACTAACTACCATATCATTAAAAGTAAAGCAAAGATCAACAATCAAAAATCATTCATAAAGTTATACTGCAGATAGATATGATATTTCCAAGGGCGCCTTTTTGTTCCCCCTCTCTATGAAGCATTGTGTAAACCAAGGATTAAAAATACAGTTTCGGGGGATGTATCGGTCCCAACCGAAACTTAAATGTATCGGTTTCAGGCGATACATATAATTTTTTCTTGTTTAAGAAAAATTAAAATATATATATATATAAAATCAAATGAGTTATATAACCAAATATAAAGTCATGGGAAGTGACTCGAAAACAAAGTAACAAACACAATGAAATAAAACATAAAAAAACTAATACACGATACGTATCGCCCATTTCATATTAGTATAAATATCGTATAGGGGACTACCAATACCTATATGAATCTCCCATTTCATATCTGTTTCGGCAATTTTTATTTCCATGGTGTAAACAGATAAAGGGCTTCACGAAGAAATGCTTTCCCAAAAGTAGTGCTTTAACCACTTCCCAAAACAAATCGCTCCTATTTCTCGAAAAAGAGATTTTACCGATTTGTTTCGTAAAGCCCTCTTTCAATTATTGGTAAACCAAATACGTTTCTGTTGCAGAAAAGCACTTTCAAGCATAGTTACAAGAAACTGGGTTTTAAAAAAAAAAAAACCTGTTTAAAACGCGCATTAATACCCTGCTGTAGAAAACGGCATTTAAAACCCGTTTTTTGAATAAAACACGTATTATAGTTTTATACCCGTTTAAAATGAATAATACGAAAAAAAAAAAACACATTTAAAACGAATAATAGGAAAAAAAGAAACGGATAATCTTGAAAATTTTTGGGAATGAAGATTATGTAGATATTGATGACTTTGATGCGCTTTTGAGTGATTGATGAATATAAATGAGTGGTTTTATTAATATACATATTTTAGTCTTGTTTTTAATCTTGATAATTGATGTTTTAATGAAATTTAATACCATGATGGAATGAATTTGATGTTAAAATAATGTTATGAATTTATTATTGTTGCTTCTAGTTACTCTATTTGTATATTATCTCACAAAATTGTTAGATATATTAATTAGCATCGTTTCTAATTTTTATAATTATAACTTTTTTCTCCGTTTTTTCCCGAAGTTTTCCCGTATTTTCCCGAATTTTTCTAATTTTTCTGTACTTGACCCTTGCCGAATCATTCCCGAACCCTGACTTTGTGACTATGCTTTCGAGGCTGCATAAGCATAACACCAGTAGTGCTGTAAAATACGAAACCACCCCGTACGCTTTAGTTGGAGTATATTTCTCACCTTGTGTCCTTTGCGTGCCTCCCGCACCCCCATGCAGTTTATTACCATTAGATTCACCATATATTGAGCAGTCCATAGATGATAAGGAAAATGGGTGTTAAATATGCACATGATCTAGTAGCTGAAATTCTTCAAACAATTACACAATCCTTTTAATAAATCGTTCCTTGTCCATGTGGCTGATAGCAAAACTTCATCTCATGGAAAATATAGTAGTTCAAATAGTCTTCACCAAAAACTAAAACACGAAGCAACTTGACAATGCACTTGTCAAGCAATTTTATTACCTTGACAGCATCACCAGTTACTTCAAGTATTTCTTGAATAAGAGGAACAGCAGCTGCATCTCCACAAAGGTGAAGTTCATCGACAGAAATTCCTAATAATGCGCGTGTGAATGAAAAACCCCTTGTCCTGCATCCTACCATCTGAAAAACCAAACAAAGATAACAAACATCAACAATAACATGTGAAGGAAAGATAATCCTCTATGAGTGATTTTACTAATTTAGAATGTGATTGAAGGATAATAATGCGAAGAATCTTAAAAAGGGAAGAGAAATATGAGAAATAAATTCTACTAATTGTACAGGTGCAAAATTTTATCAACCTCAAAACAGGATCTTGGATTGGAAAATTCAATAAACTAAGCGCAAATAGGAACATTTTGAGCAATGTCTAAAGCATTCAAATAAAACCATTTGACCACCAATATGCTTAACAAGAAGAAAGATAGTGCACATACAGTTTTGAAAGAGATATATATACAACTCACCTGCAAAACAATCTGGCCACATAGAACTATATTACTAAGCATCAAGCACTGAATACTATAAAAAAAAAATGTCCAAGGAATCATATCTGAAGTCTTTAAATGAAATCATTACAATACCCATAACCAGCATCTTAGTACATAGATAAAGAGTGAAGGCAAAGTCAGATTATATTGTTACGAAGTCAAAATGGAAATGAAACAAGTTTTAGTTAAGAACATTATCCCTATATAATGTACACTCATAAGGATATGTTCTTTATTCATTACAGTCATACGATCAACATGTGTCTATTACTCTATTCTTGTTTGCCAGTCATAAAGACCGAGGACTTTACTACTGTTTTTGTCTCAAAATATATTGCTTTTTTTGAAAAACTTTTGGGGGTTTGATCAACCATTATTCTCATGCATAGAAGGGATAGTTTCCTCTGCATCAGTTTGGCATAGAGCAACAGACATTTATTTCGCTTTACCAATATGTTCAGTCATTATCTCCAACTAGAATTTTGAGATATACCTCTCCTCTCTCTCCAAAGCTCATGACTCTCAAGAGTCAAGTGAAGTAAAACAAATGGACTGTTAAAATCCTAATTAAATTCCATTCTCATGGACTGCAATTCTTTCCACTTGGGTCCGATTTGGTAGACATTGCACATGAATAATCAAATTCACATATTTGGTAGATGAAGTGTATGAACAATAAAATTCCCCAATGAATGAATAGGTGTGGGGTTATTTAATTGCAATGGTTTAAACTTTGAGAACCTAAAGAGGGGAAGGGAGGAGACGAGGAATTGAGAACCCTCATAAGTATAAACTTTGTTGTTGGAACTGAAGCTCCAAAACAACTGAATACAACGGAAACCTAAAAGTAAGGTGGCGGCGTGGCGCAAGACACTCACACAATGAGAGAAGTCACTTAACTTTCAGGGATGAATCAATCAACTTTCAGACGAAAAGGAATCACTTGACTCTTAACAAAATCACTTGGCTACAAAATTCTGAAAACAAAGGTTGAGGAGACACTCAACCAATGAGAGGAATCACTCAATTCTTGGGAAAGCACTATGCTAAGATTTTCAAGTAAGAAATGATCCCCCATGAGGTTCAAAGTGCTTCCTTATATAGAACCTTAATGAGCCAAAAGTGTTGATAGTCAACCTTGGGACTTGAAGACCTTGCAAACCCACCATATCATGAGTTTCCATTCAACTAATCTATGGAAACCCACTCTTATGAGTTCCCAACTTCATCTACAACTATCTTTGGAAACCAACCACCAGGATTACCGACTCAAGATCAACTCCCTTTCCGCCACTTAAATACGTATTCAATGGACCCTAATTCAACACTCCTTTCTCAAGCGGATCCCATGGAAAGACTTGGATTACATCCATTAAAGCAAAGAATTAGCCAAGTTGATCCAACCAGGTCACATACTGAGTCTTAGACTTTTAGTCATGAGTCAGAACAAGCTAAACTCATCCTAGTTTTGGCTAAAAGCGGGTTGACGAGGTTAAGTTGACCATGATTACACACAATTAATCAAGTTAACTCATCAATGTCAATTTTTAAAGGTAAGATTTTCGAAAACTTACTATTAATTATTTGTTGTAATATAAATATAAAAAAAAAAGATAAAGAAAAAGAAGGGTTTTCACCATTGTCAACCAGTGTGAATCCCAAGTTGAAACTTGAAACAACCTAAACCTGGCCGAGTCCAAGTCCAACCCTTGGTATACGAACTATGGAGTATAGGGTAGTGCAAGATGTTGGTCAATGACTAAAGACTCGGTTTTAATGTTTGACTTATCTGACACTGAGAATAATAAAAGGTCATGCTGACACAACCAAGTTGCTTTCAAGTTTTTATGTTATCCCATCCAATTTGTTGAGTTATTTCCATAAATGGCCATGTGCATCCCTCAAAAACCGCAATGAGATAGCCAAAGATTAAAATAACGGTTTTGGCGTGCATAATGGATCCCACCAAAACCGTTATGAAACTGATGCAGCTGCATGCTTGGCCTATAATACACATGTTAAGCTCAGCCCATCAAGTCATTTTAGCCAACCCATCAGCCCACCTAATCCAGCCCATTAATCATGTGACTTTTCAGTTACCCATGTGTTGACCTAGTGTTTAGTGTATTCATTATTACTTTTCATAGTTCTTAAGCAAAGAATTAAATTAGGTACAGACAACTAAATGTAATGAATGCACCATTCAGTTTCCAAAGCTCTTAATTGTACTTCTTTATATTCTGGAAATGAAAGGAAGAAAGGAACTCTGGATTTTCTTCTGCTATAGCCATTCCTATCTTTGCTGTCTGGACTTTGGAGTAGAGTGATTCCTCCACAAGAAGGGTTGAGTGATTCCCCTTAGGCTGTTGAGTAACTTCAGCCCCGGTGAGTGATTCCCGGACTTCGATCAACCTATTCCAGGTTGGTTTCTTCTCCATTATCTCATCAGTTTGGTGTTGGACTGTAACCAGTCCCTTAGAACTCCATACGGCTTCATTTTTGTGGAATCGTCACCACTCTTTTGCAGCCACACGGGCTACATCAGTAACGGCCATTATGGTCTGTAATTTTTTTCCTACTCTTTTTAGGGAAATAGTCAAAGTACCCATGAAATCCATTTAGAAACCTGAGGCTAGACCTCATAGGTCCAGCCTCACCCTCTTAATTACTCACCACAGTTGGTGAGTATTTAAGAGGGTGAGGCTGGACCAATGAGGTCCAGCCTCAAGTTTCTAAATGGATTTCATGGGTACACCTATCACTACTCCTCTTTTTACTATTAATGATAGTCATTTATAGTAAAAATGATATTATTTTATTTAATAAGGCGTCCTCTTAAAGGTTGTATAAAAACGACAATTTTTAGGTCACTTTTTCTTTTTAGTAATTAGTATAAATGAGTCGTTTATACTAAAAATGATTTTTTTTAATAAGAAAAGGACTATTTTGTGATCGTTTATACTAAAAACGACCGTTTTTTTTTTTATATCTATTATGCAAATTTTATGTTTCCGTCAATGTATCATGTAGATACTTGCCAAAATTGATATGAATAGAGCGATACACATTGGTTCTAGCGATTTTATTTCCATGGAGATAGCTGAATCTCTGAAAACTCTCTCTCTCTCTCTCTATATATATATATATATATGAGACCAAATAACATATGTGTGACACATAAGCAATCTTGATTATGAATCACACATTGAGCCCAAAGGAGTGTCATGTATCGCTCAAAGTCTCAAACGCGTGACGAATAGGCAAAGTTACCTATTATGTTTGTCACGCATATGCTACGCATTTAGTATAAATATAAACACACACACACACATATATATATGCAAACTTAGCGTCAGTCACAACTTGTAAATTTGAATGGCTAGACATGCTTATAAAGAAATTCGGAGATGAATTATGCCAGTATGGTCTCCTACGAAGATTCACTATAAGTCCATAACAATAAAGCCACAAAATATAATGAGAGGACAAAATACAGCAAAGTGGAGTAGAATTTTGTAACAGAAAAAGTTCATCATAAGGAGATTTGCACTATTCCATAAAATAAGGGTCTCAACAAGAAGACATCTTTGCTAACAAATTGGAAGAAATGGGTTAGGTTTCATTCCGGACAAGTTGCAAATGACATATCCACTAGTTTGAACGGATGAGTCTAGAGAGTAGATTTGCAAATGACATATCCACTAGTTTGAACGGATGAGTCTAGAGAGTAGATACCTTAGGGTTATTATACTATAGGTAAGGGTAGCCTAGTAACTTCAACTTGTATTTGCATACCTACATTCACTACATCTGTTTACCTCTGCTAACAAGATAAAACTTAAAAGCATAAATTGATTTTGACTTGTTAAAGTCCAAACACAAGGAAGTGATTTTGTACCCTCAACTATTTCTTTTACATGGACTTAAATTTCATGAAGTGAGATTCCAATTATGATTCTATATTAATCATAGATGATAAAACACTCCAAGTCAATTTTCTATGCTATCTTGGAAAGCTTTACTCCAACCTACATCCTAGTGCCATTCTAATGGTTAAAGCATAGTTGCAGCCCTACAGAGAAGCTATATATAGGGTGGGTTGCTCGCTTTCAACCCAGGAAGCTCGCATCCATCATGTCCTGTTTAGTGATCAAAGAGGGCTATGTATGTACTACGTAGATAGGGATAGACCTGACTCTATAGCCCAAGTTGTAAACCTTGAGCAAATATTGTTTGGGTTGGGATCTAAGGCACCTAGTTTTCCACGGTCAACACATATCTCATGTAAGGCATAATGGAAAGTATGAATGCGGCAATGCCCATACTAGAACAATGGGAGTTGAATGCCCATATTGGTACAATGGGAGTGAGACGCTTATATCTCATTTATCATTTTTTATTCCCTAAGGCTTTTTTTGAGCTGAGCTTCCCGCTTTTCATTTGTGCTTCTCATCCTAGTAACTATGGGTCAAAGACTCAAAGTCACCGTCGGACAGGCCAGGAGCCAGTTATAACTTAAGTTTCAAGACCAGTCTTTACACCTAGGTGTATGGTCTTCAAAACTACGTAAACTATAACTCTGAAGAGAATGCAAGACCTTTAAACATTGTAGAGTATTGAATTCCTGAACATAAATGATTGCAAAACTTACAATACAAAGTACAAACTACTAAGACAGTATTGATTATGTTATAGGTTACTCAAAAGTACACATACATGGGTGGAGCAGAAAGTCGAATGAGCTGATATAACTTTGAAAAGATATGATGAGGAATGATGGAGGGGATATATTGTTAAGTAACAAATTATGAATAAACTATGTACTAACAAAACAGGGTAAGGAAGCAACTCAAACCCATAACGCGCATAAACGTAGTTGTTATATTTATCTCTCAAATTCTACTGTATGATCATTGGTGTTATTGTGCATTTGGACCTGACTGGATCTTGAACCCGGTATTGGGGGGGAAGGGGGAGTGACTGGGGGTTTATCGGGACTCTATATAATAAGACATTGCCAGAGGCTTATTTGTTAACAAGCGTCTTTGTATAGTGGAAGCTCTAGGAGCATCTTAGCCATTGCACGTAGTCATAAAGACTAACTTTTTTTCTTCTTTTTATGTGTGTGTGCGCATGCATGCTGTTTTCTCTTAAATTTTTCACATTGACATCAACCCTATCAATCTTGTTTTCCATAACAGCAGCCAACTGTGAAGGTCAATAAAATGTGAAAGTTAAGAAGGCATTCTCTATGTTAACCACTGACATGCCTGGATTTCATCGATAACAGCACAATGGTAGTCGACGGTCACATCCGCCATTTCAACAGTCACAGCTTTGTGCTTTGCACCATCAATTTCTTCTCTCTCTTGTCCAGTAATCAGATCGCAAGGAACTTTTGCCTTATTTAACCTTTTCGCCACCTCCCATGCCAACAATCGTAAAGGCCCACAATATATTCCTGCAGAATAACATTAAAATGCAAAGGTTTTATTTAGTACATGCAGGACTCTGGGAAATTCCTCTTTATCCTACTTCAATTCCTCTTTCTTGTTTTTCTACAGAAAAAATATGAAAAATTCAAAAAGATGAAAAGTCGTTGTAAAGGCTAGCAGTTACAATATACCTGAAGAACTCGACTCCAATTGCTTCAGGGCATGGTGTGTTTTACCACTGTTTGTGGGACCTACATGCAGGACAACATTCCGCTTCTTTTTCCGAGCATTTGGGTACCAGGTATGAGGACAACTGTAATTAAACAAACTTCAATATAAAGGAAATACCCAAATGCTGCAATTACCTGATAGAGTACTCCTAAGTTAATTTTGTAAAGGCAATCATGATTCAGTAGCACAACAAGCCCGACCGAATTTTCAAATTATGAAAAAAAAAATCCCAATACAACTCCAACAAAATAATATCACATATTTAAAAGGCCAAGTTGGGAAAAAACTGAATTCGAAAAACGATCATTCTCCCACTACAGTAAGAAGTACATTGAAATAAGATGTTGTCGAAGTAATTCCCACATATCGAAAGCACAACTATTATTATCTTAACTCTTAAGCAAGTGTGAGCTCCATTTTTCTTACGTCAAGTCCGTAAAATCAAACTTTGACGAACCGCTAGAGCTGCTGAACTGCCTTAAGCTACGGCAAACACCAACTAATGACTGAAAGTTCAGCTCCAAGTGCACCCGAAATGGCTTCATATTATCTGCCAATAAAAGGGGGATGGAACTGTCAAAGCAATGTAACTAACTTCAAAGACACTAATGCAGCCACAATTAATAAAATTTTGTTTACACAATAGAATTAAAAGCAATTAGTTTAAGAAACAGAACCATTTCGAATAAGAAATATACTGGCACTAACGATTGATACATAACAATGTTTCCATGGCTGATCATTTCTATCTTAATAGGAAATTTTAAATAAATTGAGGAAAAACTCTCATAGTTCCTAAAGAAATATGGAAGCAACTCATATCTTGTACCTATGATTGAAAAGCATAGATGCAGAAATAAATATAAATCTAAGCAATACAGATTACACAAGACGATAGAGTGGGAAATTAGGGTTTGAGACGAACCAGGGAGATGGCGAGAAACACCAAAGGAGAAGAATTTCTTGAGTAGAAGAGAAGAAGCCATTTCGAATGAGATTCGTTACCGTCAGTCTACGACATCTAAAGAAAAGTGAAACAAGCATGGATTCGAGGGGAAACGAATGATCAATCGAACAAACGGAGGTTTTGATCGTTCGAAATGCGAGAAACACTGTCGCTGTTCGTGCCGTTAACTTCAAACCCTCGGAATCGGGTCCGTAAAATATACAAGGTATACAGAATAAGAAGTGTAAAGTGTAAACCCGAATTTTGCGGGGTATTTTGGTCATCTAAAAATTCATGACCAATATGTCATGTTAATGGATCGGGTCAAGCAGGTCACCGATTAACAAATTCGGGTTTACATGTTTCAGATTAGGATGACAACGGGGCGCCCCATCCCGACCCGCCCCTAATGAAAAACTAATACCCCAAACCCGGGGCAGGGCGGGTTTTTCAAAATCTATCCCAGCCCGCCTTGTTAAGCACTAGATGGGACAGGTCGGAACTATATTTTATACTATAATAGTATAATATGGTAATTTTATTATTAAACTAAGGGCAAAATAGTGATTTGGCTTTTTAAACTGGGTGGGGCGGCCTAAACCCATATCTGGCCTGAACCCGATTCGGGTTTAACATCTTTTTCCCAAACCCGCCCCTACCCCGTTTAGAAGCTCCCCAAAACTGTCCCAATAGGGGTGGGGTGGGTTAGTCGATTGACCCGGCCCGTTGCCATCCCTATTTTCGATGGCTTTTTATTGTTTTGGGTTCGAATAACCCTACCCGTTAACTCTATTTTTTCCCGCTCCATGATTAATAAATTTGTGAATTATAATTCATCGGTATTATTCAAAAATATTTATAAAAAATTGTGAATTTTTTATAGTAAGGTGAATCTTAAAGTAAGGTGAATCTTGTGCAACTTATTTACAAATAAAATATAAGATTTTTTTTTTTAAAGGCCTAAACCCATAAGGTAAGGCCCTAAACATTCTTTCTTCCTTCTCCAAAGCGCACCAGCTCAATTTCTCTCAATTTCTTTTTATCTCTATCTTTTAATTCCTAACCATAAGTACCTATCTTATCAGGTTGAGGGCTTCATCTGTTTTTCATATCATTTTTTTTTTTTGGATTTTGGAACTTAGGGTGTCCCCAACCCTTTGGGTTGGGACTAATCCCCGAGGGTGCGATGTGAGACCACATCCGCTACATCAGGTAAGTCTTAGTAAACCCGTGCGGGGCTGGGCCCAAAGGGGGAGTGAGAAATGGAAACCAGGACCTCCCACTTGGGGAAAGGCCCAGGAACCACTGGTCCACCCCTTTGGGGTTAAAATATCCTTTTATTATTACCGTAAGGCATGAGATGACAATTTAAGCATTTATTCCTAAATATTCAATCATAAATGTATACCAATTTTCTCTAATTTAAAATTTAAAGAGGACAATTTTTCTTTTTCATCTCCATTAATGGCTTAGTGCACACCAATTATTTAGAGAAATGACTTATATACATTTTTTTTATTTTAGGTTTTTTAATTTAATATATTTACATACTCATTAGATTTCGATGTATTTACTTATTTCATATTTTATTTAGGTAGTGACAATATATTTTTTTTGATTATATAAAATGTAGGTGAAAGGTAACCTTATATATGCATTTTATATGTTTAGCTAGATTTTTTTGACGCATTTTTGAGTGTTAGTCCGAATTATAATCAAATTATTTTGTATTGCTCTTTTGACTTTTTGTGTTTTTTTTTGTCGAATTTTAAGATAAACTATTGAGTGACTATTTTGAAATACATTCAAATGATTCATCTACCGAATTTCTACCGTACGATAAATTACTATGGACTAGGCTAGGAATCTATAAGTCCGGGTTATATCCTATTGAGTTCATTGTACGACTCCATCAGCTCAACCAATTAAAATAAATAATTCACTTTATTAAAAAAAAAAAGATTGTATTAAAAAAGAAAACCTCAATTGCTATATAAACCAGAGGAATGGTAAACATATTCTCACAATCCTTACTATTACCCATTTTAGATAAGAAAACAAAAGATTTTGTGTTAGCCCAGTTGTGAGCCCCACATAAAGTCATTTATTTTATTATCTAAAATTGTGAGACTAGAGATTGTGAGAGTATGCTTAGCATTCTTATATAATCCCATTTTGTTTATGTAATTGTGATGCCATCTTATGATTCAAAGCTCATTAGAAATGACAAACCACAATCCAATAAAAACTATTAGATCATACACTCTCAATCTCTCTCTAATATGTACATATGATCCCCTCGTTCTCATGTGAATATAGTTACACCTATTTACACTCGTAAAAAAATTGTAAAAAAAAAAAATACTACATTACAAGCTTGATAAGGTGGTACTACGAAATCAGTTTAGAATTTATGAAGATGTATGCTTATTATAGTAAATAGAGGAACTAATCATATTTCTTTATGCTATAATGTTTTTTTTTCTGCTTTAGATATCATTTACCTACGGTAGTACTGTTAGTGGTAAGTGTAGGGATTGGAGCTCTTGCGGACTCAACACCCAAGGGAATTGAATCCCCAAGCCTCCCTCAACAGAGAGGCCACACCCACATCCAACACTAGCGCAAGAGGCGAGGTGATATGCTTGAATGTTAAGCGTATGCTTATATTATCTCAAATTGTATGTTGTATTATTGGCAACATATATATCTTTTTGGTAAAGCAACATATATATCTAGACTATGTATAAAGAGAATGAGCCAATGTAATGCTAATGTTTATTTAGAATTTTATTATTTGTTGGGGACAAAATGGCCTTTAAATTTAAAGTTCAATTATTATTAAGACAATAATCATAATAGTAACTGTATCAAAACTTTCTAAGTAATTGATTTTCTATATTCTTTTTATGTATATTGGAAATCTTTTGTGGAGATCTTTCTCAATGATATCATAGACAAAATTAATAGTTACTTCAAAACAAAATCTCTAGATACATTAATACGAGTTTTCTATAGCTAGGTGTTGATGGTTGGTTTTGGATACTGTTACCTTTCCTGCCCTGTAGCCCTATCCTGGCCCTTGACGGTAGAGTTAGGGCTTAGTCAATCCAAGCTCTTGTTAGGCAGGGTCTTGCGTGCCCTTATAAGTAAGGGCAGGATTAGAGCTGACCCTACCCTTTGACAACGCTATCAATCTCAACATTTGTGTATCGGGGATCAAGGAGTTATACTTTGGTGGGCATGAAAAGGCAAACTGATTTGGGTTGCACAACTTGGGCACATCTAATATGTAGTGGCCATGGTCGCCCTCACTAAATTACCCTAGCTTTACCTTTGTCAGCCTCCATAGAGAATGTGGTCAAGGTATTATTGCCTCGCACATTGACATGATAAAACCACTATATTAGTGGGTGATCATTTCAGAAATTTGACTTCTAGATTTGGGCCTATGCTTGAGTGATAAGTGTCCTAACAGTCTAATCAAAGGCTACCCACTTATGACGGCTCCTACTTCTAAGCTATTACTTATAAGGACACGTGTATTATTTTATTTTTTTTTGGTGTCATCACCATTTACCTACGTTAGGACACAGTCAGTACAGTCAGAAGTTAGATGGGCATTCTTTCCACCCTTGATATAATTGACATTCTTTCCAAGGGTGTGGGGGACACCAATAAGTCCCATGAGAAACCCTGCAATAAAGTTCCTTATCTCTTTCTTTCTTATGAGCAAGAGGTTGCTCCTCGGGCGAGGAGGAACTATTGCTCCTCTCTCTCACAAAGCCGCCCTTCAATTGCTTTAAACTCGAGTTAAATTTGTTTAATCATGTGATTAATTTTTTTTCCTATAAACCAAGGAAAGATGAGTGAACTTAGGGGCGAGTGAATCTTAACTACAATTAAAAGAAATTAAAAGAGGGACACATGACAAGAAAAGGGAATCCGAGATGCCCCTCCTTGTGTCATTGACTAAGGAGGTGATTATTTCCCCTTTCTTATATATGTACTAATATTCTCTTCCTTCTCCACTCTCTTCCTAGTGTGTGAGAAGTGGCACATGGTATTAGGGTTGTTCATGGATCGGATTTGGATCGGAATTGCCTAGATCCGAATCCGATCCGATTAAGAATCCGACATATCCGGATCTGATCCGAGATCCGTCGGATTATGAAGTATTCAATCTGAATCCGATAACTAATTCAAGATCCGATCCGATTAACATTAATATATCTAAAAAAGAATTTTTTAATTAAGAAAAATAAAAAAATATAATTACTGTTATAGTATATTTGTAAAATTAAATAAATATTAATATTATTATATATAATCTAATCGGATAGGATTTTAATTAGATTAGATCACTATAGATCCAAACCCGATCCGATCTGATTATAATCGGATTCAAGATCTCAGATCCGTATCCGATCCGATGGATCAATAATAGGATTAGGATCCCGTCTAATCGGATCAAATTCAGATCAAGATCCGATCCATTGATAAACTCGCCCGGTATGTACTCTCAGGCTTTTCCTACTCTCAGCCTAAGTCAATCACCTATCCATATTCACAATTAAAGTACATACTTTTTAAGTGATTGTAATGCTTTAACAACAAATATGGACATACATATCTAGATGGTTGACTCAGGCTCAGAGTAGAACTTGCAGTCTCTTGCACTCCTCTTTCTGGTTTAGGTGAGCAGAACAAAGCATACCCTTTCACAAAATCAGCAGAGATACTAACAAGGAATTGTAAAAAGATTGTTTCTTGGTTAAATGTAAAAAGGTTGTTAAGTGCTTGAGAGTATCCCTTACCCTCTTTAATAACTTACAACCAAGGTTTTTAATTTCGAAATTTTCGATGATTTCGACCAGCCAACCCGAATCGAAAATTGTGGGATTTCGGCAAAATTTCGAAATCCGAAATATTAATATTTTATTAAATATATATATATATTTTATTAATATATATGTTAAAAATGATATTTTATTAAAATTTTATATATTTATATAAATATTATTATTTTATTTTTAAAATTAATATATAAAATTTCAAAATTTCACAAAATTTCAGTAAAAATTTTGAAATATTTCAGAATATTTTGATATATTTCAGAATTTTAATAAAAAACAATAAAAAAAACTATTTAAAAATAAAAAATCAGATTTCGATCGAAATTTTGAAATCCTCGAAATCCGAAATTTCACCCGAAATCTTATTTTCGAAATAAACCCAGTTTCGATGTCGTTGGGGTTGTCCGAAACTGAAATTTCAACGAAATTTCATGAAATTTCAAACTTTGCTTACAACTGCTTACAAAAAACTAGAATAATAAAAGGTTTGCAATCGAAAATCCAAAGGATTTGGATTTTGGAGGACCATATCTATAACGATGTATGCATGTATAGGTTAAGTGGGACTCACCTTTCAATAGGTCCACCCACAATAATTTTCATGTCAATATCTAATATAATTGGGTGACCATATGTTCCTCCGTTTTGTCACATTTTCTACAGTAACAAAAAGAAGTGTGTTTTTTTACTTGTCGATCTTATGACTCTCATAATCACTTTAACTTCATATATGAGATCCATGGAATAGTGACAGTTGGATCGGACCAATATTTTTTTTCCCCTCAAATGGGATTTTGTAATGGAGAATAATTACCTCCTTGGTTGGTGAGGGAGGAGGGGCGTCTCGGCTCTCATTTTCTTGCCACGTGTTCTCCTCTTAGCTTCGTTAATTGTGGTTAAGATTCACGCACCCCTAAGGTTCACCCATCCGCCCTTGGTTTTTTTAAAATTAAATTAAATTAATCACAAAGTTAAAAACTTAACCCTAATTCATCATAGTTGAAGGGGCCGACTTTCTGAGAGCGAGGAGCATTAGATCGCTACTAGCCTGTGGAGCAAACTATTAGGTTAGACCTTGAATTGAATTAAGGATAAGTGTTGTTAGTAATAGCCCTACTTTTTTTTTTTGTTTTGGATATCATTTACCTGTTTTAGTTTGGTTTGTAGTTAACTTGGGAATTGGGACTCTTGCAACTCATACACGGGGGATGGATCCCCAGACCTCTCTCAACAGAGAGGCCTCGCAAGAGGCGGGGTGTAATAGCCTTACTAGACTACATCTTTGATTAACTATAAACCAAATATTGTACCGTTAGAAAGATTAACTATAAACCAAATATTGTACCGTTAGATAATTCTAGAGACCTTTGGCACTGTGCATTAACTCATTGGACAAGACTTGGGATCATAATCGCTCTTCTAAACAGTTTTCAACTCCTAAGAGCATTCCTATCAGCCTCACCAAAATAACTTTTTGGTTATTTTGGTGAGCCAAAAGACTAAAAAAGTGCTAAAATGACTCCCAACAGCCTCAACAGAATGAAGAAATCCCTTTGGTGAGTCTTAAGTACTCACCAAACTTGGTGAGTACCGTAGACTCACCAAAGTTAAATCTTCTCACCCTTGGGCCCACACAAATAATAAAATAAGGTTTTTCTCTCTCCCTTTCTTTTTGTGGTCCCACACAAACAATAAAATAATATTTTTCTCTTTCTTCCTTTTTCGTTTTCCCACACAAATGATAAAATATTGCTTCTCTCTCCTTTTGTTTTGGTTAAAATGGTGAGGCTGTTGGGAGTGTTTTAAAAAAGTGGCTCACCAAAACCACTTTTTGTGGGTTTTGGCTATTTTGGTGAGTGAAATTTGGTGAGGCTGCTAGGAATGCTCTAAGGAGCATAAACGCATTGAACAAGACTTCGTGTTTTTTGTCCACACCACACTGCTTGCTCTAATGTAAACCACCCCACCATCACCCATCCATATGTGATTTTATTATTTTTATTTTAGGAATATTACACTGACCTCTCCTGAGATTTGTTGAAATTGTATAAACCTCTCATCTTGCATGTTAATGAAATTACACTAAGCTTCTCCAAAGTTTAGTGAAATTGCAGAAACCTCGCTCTTGCTTATGAAAGTATATTGTCCTTAATTCTCCTCTACTTTAGTTGTCGGTAATAGATTCTCCCTTTTGTTAGTATGCCGTTACTAACATGTATGGATTTTGATTATGTCATGGTTTAAATATTTGAATCATCCTTCTTGAAGTTAGTTAACTTGGTTCTACGACATTGTTTCCTCAAGTAAATAGGTGGGGGTAAAATTGTAAAAGAGTATCATTCGTTATCAGCGTCAACTTGACAAGCCTGATAGGGGAGGACATTAATGTAATTTCATAAATAAGAGGAGAGGTTTTGCACCTTAGGGGAGGGCAGTTTACTTTCAAAAACAAGAGGGATATTTCTATAATTTCATCAAATCTCAGGGATGATAATGTAATTTTAGAAACAAAAGGAGAAGCTTATGTAATTTTGTCAAACCTTAGCGAAGGCCAACCTTTTATTTTTCATAATAGATACTGACTACAGACTTTCAAACAAATTGATGCTAGATGGGTCCTAACACAAATGGAAGTATTTCAGAAATTTGAAAACTGATTTGCTTTCAAGAATTGAGAATCACCCAGTTGATGCTAGATGTGTCCCTTGCACAAATGGAATTATTTTTAACTATCCAATTCGACAATTTAATAACTTATTTTTAGATGTGATTGATCAAAGTTGGGGTAAATCGAAGGGGTTAGTCCAATGGCACTTGTTCAGTTGATAAGGTCTATTTCCACTAATGTGGAATCCCATTGGGTTTAAAACCCTTGGCCAACAAGGGGGTTAAAATTTTTTTTACTGCAAACAGCTTACCCACCAACAAAAATAAATATATATATTTTTTTGGTGAGTACAAAAATAAATAGTTGGAGTGAGGTTTATGAAAGATTTTCAATTCCCTAATTAAGGAACATGACAGTATAGACGAGGATCCAAGGATTAAGACCTTGGAACTCAATAGGGATCCTTTTTTTTTTTGGTTCGAGATATACGTTTAGGCTGCAAAGTGTTAGTATCTATTCAGTTAGTGGGCGGGTGGAGAGTATATACAAACTCCCACCCTCTCGGGAATGGAACCCGATACCTCCCCCTAATAGGGATCCATTGAATCCCTTTGTTGGAATTGCTGCTGATGACTTGCATTAATGAGATTATTATTAATAAAAATTAGTCATTAGCAACAATCCCAATTAAAAAAACTGGGATACTTGTTTTAATAAAATAAGTCATTAACACTTTAACAACAATCCCCATAAGCATAGAGGTGTCCATACTTTAGGTTTGGGTTCAAGTCTCGCCCTGACCAATTTTTACTAAAGGACAATATTATGTGTGTTGAGGTTGATCCCCAACGCATGTATGATTATAGGATTTGATAAGTAGGTTACCAACTCTCTAAAAAAAATGAGCTTGCCTTGTAGAAATACCAACAAGTTTTTACCCCGAAGGGGTGGATCGGTGTTCTCTGAACTTACACCTTATGAATGGAAGGTCCTGGGTTCGACTTTTCACTCCCCCTTTGGGGCCAGCCCCGCACGGGGTTTTCTTGGACTTACCTGATGTGGTGGGTTGTGGGCTCTCGTCGCACCCTTGGGGATTAGTCTTGACCCAAGGGTTGGAGACACCTTGAGTTACCAAAAAAAATATCTTAATAATTATCTTACAGAGGGGTCCAAGGCTTTAGTCTAGAGTCCCAGACCCTAGTCTATAGTCTATACTACTACGATCCTTTAATTATAGAGCAATAATCTCTCCTTGGCTGGGGGATTACTGTTTTACGCCCTCACAAAGCTCACTAAAAATTATGGTTAGCAAGTTTTAGCTCATGTAATTAATTAAATTTATTTTATTTTAAAAAACCCAAGATTAGATGCTTTAACCCGATGGGTTAATTAGTGAATCTTAACCATAATTAAAATGAGTAAAGAAGAGGACACATGACACATAAAAGGGTCGAGATGGTAATTCTTTTCCTGAGATCGAGGAGGTGAATATTTTCCTTAATTATTATTTTTTTGGGGGCTCCTAATGAAATTACTGTTTTTGTTTTGATGTTGCAGACTGGGTCATTGCAATCCCAAACATAGATCCGGTCTTTATTTCCAACATAAATACCTTCATTTGTTTTTTCTTCTTCTCAGCAATCTATTCATCAGTCCTGTGTTGTTCACCCAAGTTCCTCGTGATGACATGTGGAAGGAGATGCCACTCGAGACAATGACATTGGTCCCTTGGAGGACTATATTGGTAAACATGTCTCTTTCACTTCCTCTCTCTTATTCATTCACAAGCTCTAACTAACAATGACTACAATGACTACAGCATTTGATTTATTACCTTTAGATACCTGCTTATTTCAGGGATAATGTGTATCTCTTATAAGATTGAATATATGATTGCCCGTCATTATTAGGTGTTTTAACCCACTGACACAGTTACTAATTTAGCTTGATCGACGACACAATTTTTTAAAATTATTTTTAATATTGACGAAAAAAAAAAATTACTAGACTTCTAATATCTTAATCATAATAGTTTTATTTTTGATTTATGGACAATGGAAGGACTAATATCTCACACTTGAGTCAATTTTGTGTGTGCAAGTCGAAAATCGCACACATCTCATGTGCCCCCTGCACTATACAACATATTTTAAGTAGAAATTAAGAAGGGTAACTTTGTTTCATTAGATAATTAGACTCAGTTTGCATGTCTAAATTTTGGGTCTATATGTCTATCATGGGTAGACGTTTTCACGTTTTAAACCATTTGGTGGTGGATCTACTTGCTATTAAAAAAAAAAAGATAAAAAGACATCTCGTGTTTAAAAACATAATTAATTTTTTTTTTAGAAAGAAGCTAGTGTCTATTGCAATAGGTAAACAAAGATTTACTGTTTTGTCCCTTTTGAGTCTGAAAAAAAAAAAAAAACCCTCCCATCTTTACGAGACTGCTTTTACTATATAAAAAAAGTTTTACAACATTTTTTTGTCTACATTTATACAAAATAGACAAGATAGATATACCACAATTTTGGAGTACGTGACCCACTGTCATTAAAGCCACACAAGATCTGTGTATTGACTTGCGCATACAAAAACGACTCCTCATACTTACGGTTAGAGAATACAACATGGCACTTAATAAAAAGTGGATAATGCTAGCACCACTCTCTTTGGTAATGTGCTCTCTTTTTCCTTTTTTTTTGGTTGAAGGCAACTACACCTTATGGTGAAAGCTGGAGGCAAAGCAAGGAAACACACACCCACTCACACACCCTACTCCACACACACTCTCAACCCTTAGAGAGTGGACAGTGTTGGTGCAAAAATGTCTTTTCTTGATATAGAAGATAATAATATGAAGAGAGTTTTCAAGAGAATGCATTTAAAAGAGAGAATAGTAACTAGCGTTACCCATAAAAATTTGGTGAGACCTGATTTTATAACTCATCCTAAAGCATTCACTGACACCTCTCGCACTCAAGACTTTCTCTCATTTCTTTTAAGAAAACACTTATTTTGTGGCCCCTATGGAACATTTATATCATTTAAATATGTTAATTGTAAGTTTTAGTAAATTGTTAGTTTTAGACGTATATACTTTCCACCCGCCCACTAACTGAATAGATACTAACACCTAACCGGCGTTGTGACCTAAACGTAAATCTCGAACAAAAAAAAAAAAACCATTTTTTGTCACAAGAATTTCAACTAAATCCATTTGAGAGTTGCTCCTCTAAAGTTCGATCCCAGGTCTAAGGAAGGCAAATGTTTGATTAGTTCATTACAAGTGGATACTGTGAGGCCGCCCCATCTTAGAACTCAGCCACGTGAAGCATGTACATGTACTGATTCTCTCTCTCCCTCTCTCCTAGTCCTATATGTGTTTAGATTTTCTTATCTTAGTTATTAAAGAAAATACAAGTTTAATCAGAGCCATACAAGTGGATTATAGTGACGCGGACACACTAGCTAGGACGATTAAACCTCAATAACTACCCGCAGGACCAGATGAAGGGAGATGCATGTAAAGGCTGGAAGGAAGATAAGATGGTGAAATAGACAGAGACCCCATGATTTGATAGGCAACATGGAAGATGGTGAAGGCAAAGGAAGCTGAAAGGGACGACATTGACAAGGTCAATGAATGAACCCAGTGAACTTGTGTTGGTACTACCCCAACTCCATTTTTTAATCCATAGTAAAAAGCTTCACATCATTTCAATTATTACCCAATAGTTAGAACGACTGGTGTAAAATCATATAAATTTTTTTAGGGTAATTATTTTAGAATGGAATATGTTTCATTGAAAAAGAAAGGAGGATCTTAACCAACAAAAAGAAAGAAGGAAATAAATGGATTGAATTGCTAGATTAAAATGGGTCAAAGTAGTTGTATTTGAGCCAAGCTGAGTCGAGTTTTGCCCACTCGGCTCAGCTTGAAATGTAAAAATCTAGGTTTGAGCTCAACTTGACTCGATCTATTGCTCGAAAAGCTCAATTCGAATTGATTCAAGCTTGAGCCGAGCTCGGCTTGATTTATTAAAAAAATAATATTTTATTATATGTATATATTAATGTTCATATATATATAATATTTTTTTAGTTTTTTATTTAATATTCAAGCCGAGCTAGGTTTGAGCTGAGCCGAATCAAATAGGCTTTGGCTCGAGCTCGGCTTGAAAACATTTTCAAACTCAAAAAATCAGCTCGGTTTGGCTCAATTGAGCTTAATTTTCGAGCTCAAGCATGGCTTGATCGAGCAGAACTTCGAGCTAGTTTGGTTTAGATACACCCCTAGGTCAAAGGGGACCAGACCTAAACTACCAACACCCATAATTGAGTATAAGGAATTGCTAGCTCCAATTATATCAACTATTAATTGACTTATAAAGAAAAAAAATTTGTGTACCAAGAAATATTTTAGTTCTTTCAATAACAAGAATATTGTTGGTGACAATTACGTCGAATTGGCTTTTATCAAAAAATAAAGTGATTTAAAACGCTCCAGGAGTTGGACCATTGGATTCAAGATCTAATGGTGTCAACTATTAAGTGGGGGCATAATTTAAAGTATGTGTAGACATGGTGCCATTGGATGTTAAATTCAACCGCTGAGCTCTGCTCTCTCGATAATAGGTACCACGAGAATTTTTAATCATTTTCCTATCCACAATGTATATATAATATCCAAAATAATAATTCATAGAATAGCTCTCGTGGGTCGAGTAGTATAAAGGGATGATCTTTGAATATGACCGAATGAATTGGCTTATTCGAAAAATAGAGCTCCATGGCACATGAGTAAATGCGTGGATGGACAATACGTAGGTCGAAGATATATATGATCTTAAGTGGGTCCATAATCTAGGCATGTATATCATTGATATACGTAGAGAAATACATGTTAGAGAGACAGGGGGGTCTACGTCAGAAGCTATGTTGTCAAGTACAATACACAGGCAAAGGTGCTTTGGAAAAAAACTTCTTCTTTTGCCAGATGGTGAAGAAAATGACCTAAGAAGAAAGCCCGTACTAAAATTAAAAGCTCAAAACAACACCTTAACGGATAGAAACCTGTATAAGAGAAAAGAAAGATGGCATAAGAAGGGATTTCAAAGCTGAAAAGGAAAAGTAGAGAAACAAAAATCAAAATCCTCCCCTCCTCGAACTCCAAGAGAAGTTAGTTTCCCCAAAGCACCGATCAAAGATTACCCTTTGACTACGTTACTTATGATTTTGCATTTGATTGAATCTAGGGCTGTTTCGGAACATCACAACTAAAAAGTAAAGAGATCTTCTTGGAATGTTTTTTTGTTTTAGTTTTTCATATCTTTAGTTTTTTTATAATCTATTGGTCGAAATGCTAGCCCCTGTTTCAGTCTTCCCCACTTTCTCTAAGGAGGAACACATGTATGGGACTTTTTTGTAGGGGCACACAATGGTGATTGAACATGTTACTAAAGTAATTGTTAAATTTTTGGAGGAGAATGATTAATGCTCCGTTTGTTTTGATGTAAAATAGGGAAAAACAAATTAAATCCATGGTAAATGTCAATTGTCTTATAGAAAATGCACATGAAAAATGACATTTTCCTCTGGAATTATTTTGTTTTCTTCTATTTTACATCAAAACAAATAGAGCATAAGTGAATATTAAATATTTTGGGTCTAGGGTAATGAGGGACTAAATTTGTGGGTCATTTCGTTCGTATGTTTCGCGTATATCCTATGAGTTTTGTTTCTTCTTGATTATGGATGTAACTGTCACCTTACCACATGACTATGTCTTGTTAAATAATTTAGTATCAAAATATATTTTGTTTTGGAAAGTTCAGGGGCAATTGCCTCATTGACCAATGATTATGCCATATTAAATAATTAAATAAAAAAAATATAAATTTTTAGTTAAAGTTCATGAGCATAGTCTCTTTGTCCCATGATTATGTCATGTTAAATAATTAAACAACATAGTTCATTTTTTTTCAAAAGTTTAAAAGTGTAGCTACCCCATGCATGTAGCATTGGTTTTGTGGTTAATACGCCTCAACTTTGATCTGGGATCAAGTCCCGAAAGGATGTGATGGTTGAAATATCTACCAATTTCATTAACTAAGAATAGATGACAAACCACTCTAATTGGGGGTTGTAGCTTAAATATATATCGTGAACCAAAAAAAAAATTTGGATCTCGTGCATATGCTATAATTTTTTTTTTTCTGCTTTCCCATGCTCATGCTATGCCTTATAACCTTTATTTTTGTTTTTGTTTTCCAAAAGTTTAGGGGGCACATGCCTCCCCTTGCCCCTGGCTCCGTCCCTGAACACGCGTCTCTGTTCTTATCAGATGATTCTACAACCGGTTAAAGCTTCAGCAATAATACAAATTTAAACCCTTAATTGGAACTAATATTTCCCTATTTGAGGTTTACAATTACAAGCCATATGCAAGGAACTAAGTTTTCTTTGACGTAGATGCTACTACTCTTAAATTGGTCTTAAGAGTAATTATATTATCAAATAGATTGTGATAGATAGGGACTTAACAATTCAAAGATATTATACAGGAGATACCTAAGTTGAAAGTCTACTTGATCAGACGATCCATGGAGAAAAGACGAGATCTTCTTCTTCACTAATCATAAGCAAAGGATACAATGATTCTCCGACTGAAAACCTACTCCTCAACAGCAGTATATATTACGGCCTAATATCAGTAATGCCCCCAATACAAAATATATTTTCAACACACCCAAAAATTCGGGCCCCTCTAGCAATGGCCGGATGTAAATAAATAGAGAGAGAGATGCCTTTAAGGTAAAGACTATATACAATTTAGACGGCTTAGCTCTTTTTTTCCCGAATAATTTGACGGTTGTTATGCGACGCCCCACGTGGCGTTATAGTTAAGAGATAAGGTACAAGTCAATAAGGGAGATTGGGAATCATAAAAATCATCATGTCTTTATTGAATCCAGGTATATGGTGTCCCCTTAGATCCCAATTTGATGAAAATGGTGTATGAAGCCTCTCCTCAAAGAAGAAAAATTCTAAGTTGCAGGACTCCTCTCATGCTCTTTAGTCTTTAGATACCCATTTACTAATAGGACCCATCTCCTTTATTTTTGATACAAATCTCCACTTTTAAATGACTTGTAATAGTCTCTGTCCTGTTTTCCGTATTGCCAAAACAATTCCCAATTACTACATTAGGACAAGCAAACAAGCGCATCACCTACCTTAAGAATCTGGCTATAATTGAGTATATGCTGATTAGATATCTTGATTTAACAAAATGGAAGTCCACTCGTTACACTCGCTAATAGAATTGACAGGAAGGTCCATTTTTTTTTTCATGGCTCTGCATAAGAAGACCGTTAATAGATTTCCATGTCATTAGACACATAAGCTTTTACTTAAAATGACCTAGATTGGTCATTAATCAATGCCAAATGGGACCCAAATGGTTATCATGCTAGTGGAAGCTTCACTGGGATAGTGGACTAGAGGGAATTCCCATTTGAGAGGAGACTAGACTTAAAGGGACGACAGCCATTTGGACAGTTCGGCCGCCAGTTTGATAAAATAATCCTCGACATATAAACTAGTATACTGCTTGATTGCTTAGACCTTCGTAATACGAAAATTAAGACTAAGCCAAGGGAACCAGACACAGTCTTCGGTGTGACGCCATTTGTATTAAGGTTAGTCAATTAAGATTTCTAACTTGGAGAGGGCGAGTCGAGGAAGGGTAATGGACCCCAGATGAGCCAACAAGATTTACACGAATGTAATTGGGTATATTCTCAATGGGGAACTACCCATACACACACGCACGAAAGTTGGTAACTCCCAAGAAGTTGAAGCACATAAAAAGAACCCCCAACGGACCCTAAAATTGGGGCAACTGCCCTAGTTCCCCTAGACATGAGTCTAGATTGAGCCAAAAGAAACTCAAAATTGCTTACATCCATGCCATCCCAGCTTTATTCTAGGGAGCAACAAACTAACACATTGCTCCACAACATAGCAACAAAAGAAGGTTTTGAGGAGATTCACTTCTACTAAAGTTGAACCCTAGAAATCCTTTTTAAAAAATCTCTCAAACCCCAAAAAAACCCACTTTGGAGAATTACCCATTTCCATCAAAAAGCCCCTTCAACATCCCTACAAACCTAGGAAACAAGGATACTTTGAAAATGGAAACGTACTCATGTAAAACTTAGTTGTTTTTCATAATTTCTGCCGTATCGTCGTACCTGTACTTCTTAGCTACAAACATACTTTTTTTTTTTGGTAACGGAGAGTGTCCTAAACCCTTCAAGACCAGGACTAGTCCCTTCAGCTATCCACACCAACCCACTTGGAATTTCCTACAAACATACCCTAAAACACAAAAAAAAAAAGGCATATATAACTTTGGGGGTGTGTTTTTAAGTATTCAAAAGAGAAGTGAGAAGAACCCAAAGAAAGAGAAACAGACTCTTCCAATCTTGGCACACTCCCTTTACCCTTTTGCTTCTTTTAACTGCTTTTTTTTTTTTTCATAGAAGACCAAATGGAAGGAAAGGGAATTAGATCACCCCATCTTTGCTGACCGCGGGCAGGAGTGGTACAGAGTGGGAGACTGGGAAGGGAGGAAGGGCAATTGCCCGGGTAGTTCTATGTCTTGGGCTGTGACCGATATATGAATTGCGGCTTTGCTCTTTGTTGGGTCGGCCTTGGATTTGGGTTAAAAAGCCGAGAGAGAGAGAGAGATCTCCACACTTTATTCTCTTCAAATTCGATTAGTTTGGTGTACCAAGACCGAGGTTTTTTCAGGAAAGAAGGTCTCTCTTTCTTTATGTCTGCTGCATTGTCTTGTTCTAACTTCGGAATCTCATCTTCTTACTTCCACAGATTAGTGTTGTCTCTCTTTGTTCGTTGTGGTTTGAATTTCTGAGTTTCTTTTGCTTCTTCTCTGTTTTTCACAGACAAAATATAGAAGAGAAAGCGAAGAAAGAACCCATTATTTTCTGAGGTTCGAACCGGGGTTCTTGAGTCTTGTTTGGTGTAGATAACCCAAAACCAGAGTGTCGAGAAGCTTAGATTTTTGTGTGCTTATTTTCTGGTCATAAAACTGAGAAAATAGAGGAATAGGAGAATACCCATTTGCTGTTTTCGTCACTATTGCGAACTGTGAGCTTCGAGAAAACCAGAAACCAGTGAAACGGAAAACTGAGCCTCTTCTGATTGAGTTCTTTTTAGAGAAAACCCAGGAATTGGGGGAAGAATCCCTGTTTTGGGTTCTTGTCATTGAATTGCTGCGATTTTATTGGTTCATATCATTTCTCGGTCCATTCTAAGCAAATCCCAGAAACCCGAAGAAATAGAAGGAAAGAAGAAGAGAAAATACCGTTTTTGAGAGCAAGAGAGCTATATGAAGTAATAAAACAATGAGAGATGGGAACTCGAAGAAAAGCAAGGTTTTGAGAACTGCTGAACTTCTCTAATCTAATTTTTTCTGCATTTATGCTTTTTTGTTTTGGGGTTTGACATTGCTGACTTGTTCTTTTTGATTCTATTTGTCGAAGCTCTCATGGTCTAAGACCCTGATTAGGAAATGGTTCAATATCAAGAGCAAAGCTGAGGACTTTCACGCAGATGATGTTGTTAATGGAGGTGGGTATCTTTGTTTCCTGGTTCTCTTTTAACCTCTCTGATCTTCTCTAAGATTTCGCATCAAAAAGAGAAAACTAGGGTCCTGGGAATGAGGATCTTAGACTTCATACTAGGAGGGAAAAATGGATTTTTCTCTGTAACAAAGCCCCGAACTTGTTTCCATGCTGTAATTCTTCCAGACCCTGAAGACTTGTCATTATTCTTCTTCTTCTTCACCATTTATTTTCTATTTACAGCTTAAGATTTCTCCTCCTAGCTAAAGTTCCAAATTTTTTTTTCCTATTTGTTTGTTCTGTTTGAAGATGTGAGATTGATGCTTTAACAGTGATCGACCACAGCTTTTAATCCTTATGTTTTTCTTTTTCAGGTGGTGATGCAGAATGGAGGAACAGCTTCTCAGAGAGGGAGGAGGCATGGACAATCAAGAAGAGTAAAACAGGTTCAGTATCAGAACACCAGTATAGCTTTGGACCACACCATTCTGAATCCAACTAATTGAGAAAAAATTAAATGCATATTTTTCAAAGACTCATGATTTCTTGTCCCGTTTGATTTTAATAATCTCTGTTTACCCATGTGGATGGACAGAGAGATTTAACAAGAACTCTGATCGGGCCCGGCGAGGGAAGATCGATCTTGACGCTGCTCAAGTTACAGATGTGCAGAACTATAGGTGTGTTTCTCTTCTACAAATACTATTTTCTCATGTGATTTGTATCTATGGGGAGTCTTTTTTTAAAAAATGATTTGTTAGGTTGAATCTTGAAGATTTCTCTTTTTTGATGGGGAAGCAGGATCTTTGTAGCTACATGGAATGTGGGTGGAAAATCTCCACCAAGTTATTTGAATCTTGAAGATTGGCTCCATGCATCACCCCCTGCAGATGTTTATGTTCTTGGGTATGATCAGTTAATTGTTTCTTTTTTCTTTTTTCTCTTAATTCTGTAACTGCCCCAAGATTGACAGAAGCCTCTTTGCTCTCTCTCTCTTTCAGATTTCAAGAAATTGTTCCTTTGAATGCTGGTAATGTTTTGGGCACAGAAGATAATGGCCCTGCCAGAAAATGGTTAGCTCTTATTCGAAGGACTTTAAACAATCTTCCCGGCACCAGTGGAAGTGGCGCTTGCTATACACCCTCCCCTGTCCCTGATCCGATTGTAGAATTAGACGCAGATTTTGAGGGCTCATCGAGGCAGAAAGCCTCATCTTTCTTTCATCGCAGATCATTCCAGGCCTTGAGTCGCAGCTTGAGAATGGACAATGACATTTCATTTCCACAACCTCGACTTGATCGAAGATACAGTGTTTGTGATCGAGTAATCTTCGGTCACAGGCCAAGTGATTTTGACCCCAGTTTCAGATGGAATTCATCTGATGATGAGAATGGACCGGGCGACTCACCGAGTACCGTAAGCTTCTCACCAATGCCGTATAGTGGGTCCACTTCCATGGAGGAGAGAGGTAGACCGCCAGGGCACTCAAGGTACTGCTTGGTTGCGAGTAAGCAAATGGTTGGGATGTTTCTCACAGTATGGGTGAGGAGTGATCTAAGGGAGGATATTCGAAACATGAAGGTCTCTTGTGTTGGGAGAGGACTGATGGGCTATTTAGGAAACAAGGTATGTTATCTAAATGAGTCAGGGTGGTTTTGCTTATTTTTAAATTCCTTTAATTCGAATCTTATGCTCGGGTTTTCCAGGGCTCCATTTCAATTAGCATGTCTTTGCACCAAACAAGCTTCTGCTTTATCTGTAGTCATTTAACCTCGGGGCAAAAGGAAGGGGATGAGTTACGCAGGAACTCTGATGTCATAGAAATCCTTAGGAAGACAAGGTTTCCCCGGGTTCATGGTATGGGGGATGAGAAGTGCCCTGAAACAATACTTGAGCATGAGTAAGACCCTTGTTCAGCAACCATTAATTAAAGTCAGTGTTGAAAAATCTACTCCATCACCATCCTACTACAACAACATCCGTATTTAAAAAACATTCTCTCTGAGTTTTTCTGATAGTTTAGAGGCATTTCTTGCTCAAAATTCTAACTGGTGTTCATTTTGGTTTAGTCGAATTATTTGGCTCGGGGATTTGAATTATCGGATCGCTCTCTCTTATCGTTCTGCAAAGGCTCTTGTCGAGATGCACAACTGGAGGGCATTGCTAGAGAATGACCAGGCATGAATACCTATCCACTCTCTAAGTATTGCTATCAGTTTGAGTTTTCAGTGTTAAAGAGCTTAGTTTCCTTTTCTCTAACTAATGTGTGAGCTTTTCAATTTGAAGCAGCTTCGGATAGAGCAGAGACGGGGTCGTGTCTTTGAGGGATGGAATGAAGGGAAGATATATTTCCCACCCACATACAAATATTCAAATAACTCAGACAGATATGCAGGGGACAATATGCACCCAAAAGAGAAGCGGAGAACCCCAGCATGGTAAAAACATCTTTCCTAGCAATATAGAAGAATTCACACACACACACTGAAAAATTAGACTTAGCTATTTGTCTGCGTTTGAAGGTGTGATCGTATCTTGTGGTATGGAAGGGGCCTCCATCAATTATCTTATGTTCGTGGGGAGTCTAAGTTCTCAGATCACAGACCGGTTTATAGCGTATTTTTTGCAGAGGTTGAGTCAATCAACCGTAGTCGAATTAAGAAGAGCGCGAGTTGTTCTAGTTCCAGAATTGAGGTAGAAGAACTATTGCCGCACTCACATGGATACACTGAACTTAATTTCTTTTAAGCAGTGGATAAACCAGTAAAGACCCATATCAAGTATGCTCTCTTTCCCAAAAATGACTTATTTTTGTATTCTTCACTCTTTTTTCTTATGCGTTCTTCCTTTGTTGATCTCTATGAAGGGTGTTCACAAAGATAATGAACAAATTTAGGTTCAGAAACAGACTGCATTTCAATTACGGATTATCTCATCAATTAACTAGATCATCAGCTTACAAACATTTCTTTTATCTCAATTCTACTGATTTTATCATAGTTTGAAAACCCGAAAACTCGATTCAACTCGAAAGTTAGCTTGGTAGTGTAACTTGAAAAACTAGACTTGACCGAGTCATGAGAGTAACTCGCCAAATAGTGTCTTCTTTGAGTTTTGAGGCGACTTGACTTGAAACTTGGTCAAGTCGAATTGACTAAGCAAGTATTAGAACCATAGATTTTATCACATTTTGTATTTTTGCTCATGCGGAATCAATAAATGGTAGCTTGCGAGTTGCGAGTAACCTTATTAAGGGTATCTCTTTCTTGGGCCCGCTGAACTACATTGATCCCAAAATCCATGGATTTTGAACCTCCAAACTCTATCTAATGAGTTGTTTCACAAGCTATAGAACACAAGCTATGGAATCATGTTTCTTTTTAGCAATCAAGAAATGTAGGTTATATGAATCTATCTAACACTCATGTCTAAATTAGAATTTGTCCTTGGTATATTATCTGAAAGTGTTGATGTAAATTATATCTTTATCCTTCTAAAGTTATGTTTAGCAGTTCTCTTGTTTGTTCCTATTCTTACCTGTTATTTGGTCCCCAATTGCAGGCATGGGATTTCTGTGAAGAAACTGTCTTCCTCAAAGGTGATTGAGACATTCCATCGCTCACAAACCAACAAAAGGTTGGTCCTTTTCTCGGTTTTACTGGAATTTTTTTCCTTGCCAAATCCATTCTCTATAATCTGGAACGTTTGTCTGATTCTCTCCATTTCTTTTAACTTATTCCAGCAGGTATAAAATCTGTAATTTTGTCGATAACTAACCAGTAACCCTACACGCCGCAATTCATGGTCATTTTCTTCACCAAGTTCTAGTTAGCAAATAATCTGCCTGTTCGGGTGCCTAATTAAATCACTTGATTAGCAAAGTTTTTAAAGTTGAAACAAGATGCTGCAACCCTGCTTTATGACAGGTAAGAGAAGTTATTTAACAACCCGCCGGCTTAATTTATGTATTAATCACTTTTATAATTAAACTATACTACTTTGGCCACCTACTTAGAAACAACATTTAATGGTTTTGCAGGATGAACTTCCAATCCGAAAGCGCCAAGTAGGTATAGGTGGATTATTTAATTCATGATTCTTTTTCTGTAAAAAATGAAATTAGGGAATTGTTGCAGACTGGAAGAAGATGAAAGATGATCAAAATAATCATTTTGGGTATCTTTTTTTTTAGTAAAGATTTAAAGAAGAGGAGAGATGTGATTGATACTACTCATTACCAAAAGTGATAAAAGAGAATTTGAAGCTATGATGGATCTGAACCACCTTGCTCTGCTGCTGCTAATGATTTTACTGAAAAAAATAAATAATTTTCTCGTTTGTCTCCCATTTTTAATTTTATTTTTATTTTTCATAAGGTGAAAGAAAAAAGCACAGAACAACACTAGAACAGCAGGTATGTTTGGAAGGACTTCTTTTTCTTTGAATTTTGTAATTCAGAAAAAAGAGAAGTACTAAAGGGTTCCAATATATTTGACTTTTACTTGGGAACGGTCATTAACCTGCTCTACGTGTCGTTAAATGATTGGTTTTATCATGGACAGAGAAAGCCTTCGCTCTCATCAGATCAGATAAACGTTATGTTGCTTAATGACCAAATTGCCCAAACCCCAAAACTATCCGTTTCCCAACAACCTTTTCCTTTAGATAGCGAAAGCTATATAAAGTGCAGTTACGTTTTACCACTTCTGTTAATCAATAATTACAGAATAGTATTTTTGATTTGGCACAGAATCGGAGAGGGACATTACGCTCCAGAGATTCTGCTCTCTCTCTCTCTCTCTCTCTCTCTCTCTCTCTCGCCGTAGAGCTAAGAAGACAATTACCAGAATGACCTTATCTTTAACGTTTCATGCATTAGATTTCCTTTTTTTTTTTGGAAAATCGGAGTGTCCCTAACTAGAGTTGTAAACAGATGCGCTTATTATCCGTATCCAAATAGATAATTATCCGAATAGGTATCTAGCAGAGCAAATTCAAATAATAAAATTCCTATCCGTTTATAATCGGATCGGATACGAATTCGGATACTAATATATCTGATCCGATAAATATCCATCTAATTTTATAATATATATAAATAATACATTTTAATTTTATAAAATTAATATAACTTTTAAAAAATATTTTTAAATAAAAATTTCTATATTTTTATATTTTAAAATATTAATTTATATTTTTCAAAAGTAATCTGATAATTTGAATACTATTTGAATTTGGATATTTTAACCGGAGTCGAATACGGATATTATATTTCACTATCCATCGGATATTTATTTCGGATTCGGATATACCACTATCCGCTCCGTTTACAGCCCTATCCCTAACCCTTTGGGTCAGGACTAATCCTCGACGGTGCAACAATAGCCTGCAACCCACCACACCAGGTAAGCTTGGGAAAAAATGTGCAGTGTTGGCCCCAAAGGGGGAGTGGGAAGTCGAACACCCTCTCCGTTTTTCTATTTTTTACTATCGAGAATCAATAAACGGTTCTAAATCCTCTTTTGTCAATTTTCCTCTCGTTTTTGAGGGTGGTGTTAGGTGCACATTGATATTTGATGACGACACCCCATTTTTTAAAATTGATGACTGCACACTATTTAGTTTCTTAAATTTTTAAATGCATACCAAAATCAAGAAAATAACTTATAAATTTTATAGCTATACGCTAAACTTCAAATTAATTAATTATAAGGATAGAGGGTATTGCTAGCTTCACTTTTTTTAAAGAATCGCTTTACCTGAGAATAAATAATGCAATCACCACTTATTTAATTATAGAATTGAAATTTTCTCATTTATTATTTATGGGTAATAAACTATACAAGTACACTATAAAGGTGTACAAAAATTTTAATACTATTTTCTCCTATTTTTATTCATTTCTCTGACTTAAATGGAGGGAACTTCAAATATCAAAAATTATGAAATAAATAATTAAATTTCAATAGTCATCGATTAAACAAAGAAAATCAAAGACATATGAGAAATCATATAATTGATTTTCAATAAAATAAATAAATTCTTAAATAAACAAAATTATCAAACTAAAAACTGAGAATATGAGAAAATTTTGATTAATGGAGAAACGATGACAAATTGAGACCGTAAAGAGGTGATGGTGAATAGAGAAAAGTTAGGTTGAAAAATAAAAAAAATTATGAATCAGTGCACATATAAAAAAAATATAGAGAACATCCAAAATATAAGAAAATTTTAAAATGTGGTGTAATCATCAAGTATTGGTGTGCACATAACACCACCATTTTTTTAATCATTACTAGGTTTGAAATTGAGGAAATTTTACAACTTTTGAATTGCCAATTGAAATATAAAAAAAATTAAAAATTTTGACAAAATTTTCATAAAATTTAATTTTTTTACCATAAAATTATTATGAAGATCACTCATCTAATTATTAAACTAGTAAAATAGGTACTGACAAAAAAAACTAGTTAAATAGGTTAGTAAGTTAATATTTAAATAGGCTAGTAGATGTATTTAAGGGTCTTAAGTGTCTTAACTTATTACGTGACATATTCAAAACACAATATTTTGAGATTAAAAAGCTAAAATTATTATATTTTAAATAATTATAATTATTAAGTGTTCAAATTTAAATAAATGAGTAGAAGTGTTTAAGGGTTTTAAATATCTTATATTGGTATTCTATTATAATAATGAATAAATATTTAATTATATTTTATCTAATAGTAATATACTTTTATTTTATTTTTAAATAAATATTTTTTTTTGAAAATTTTATGGGTTTGTGACATGAAACCCTAACAGAATTTCCCAATAGTCTAAACATTAAATTCTCAAAACCCTAATCCTTTCATTTTTGAAACCCTAGAAAAATGATAGACTTTTTGTATTGACTTGAGAGCTAATTCCCTAAGCTTGTGGGATTATAGAATTTCATTAACCCTCGCTGATATAACTGAGGGTCATTATTGTGGGTTTGTGCCATGACCTTAAATCTTTCTAAAATTACTTTTTTGAATTTTCTGAATAATTATTTGTGATAAGATTACTAATTTATGATTTTTATTACTATTGTTAATTGAATCTTAATCTCAACTCATTAGATTTAGGTCATTGCATAATCTTACATCAACTTTTAGGTCATTAACATTTTCCATGAAATTAATTTGTATTCCCCTATTTTACGTCAAAACAAACAGAGCATGAGAGATGTTGATTGAAAAGGCAACGAATTTAATCCAACTGAAGCCTGAGTAAGTTACTCAGGCCTAGCCTCTTTGTCCAATATGTCTTCTTTAACTGTGTTAAAATTCATTAATCCTTAGGATTAAAGAATTTAACCTTATTTTTAGAAAAATAAAATTGTTTAAAAATGAGCTTCAGCCAGAGTAATTGTCAATTGAAAAGAGAAATAGTCCGTCCCTACTCAGGCCGAAGGGGACTATTCCTTCTCACTCTCACAAAGTCTCTTTTTGAACTATGATTAACAAATTTTAATCCTATAGTTAATTTTTTTTTAAAGTCAAGGTTAACAATTGTCCATTTTTCTCGACGACCAAACATATCATAAGGGTTAGTGAATATTAATAACAATTAAATGAGGTAAAAAAAGGGGATATGTGGCAAAAAAAGAGGTGTGTGACGGTAACTCACCTAACACCTCCTCGGGCCGAGAAGATTAATATTTTTGGACTAAAAAATTATTCACTTAATTTTTTTTAATTATTATTTCTTTTAATGTCTACATCACATTGATCTTTTCAAGTTTTTTTAAAAAAAGAAAATACTTAACTTACCTCTCATTTCCACTATGTGTCCAAATGCAGGTCTTCATTGGTCCCAACTCTCTTATTTAACACCTATTAACTGTGTTTAAAATTCATTCACACTTAGGATTTATCCATTTAAACTTGATTTTTTAAAAATAAAAGTAAAAAATATATTAATTTTTAAGTTAGTTAAACCACAGTTAAGGAATGAAATGAGAAAGCTCTTTATTATGTAGTCAACTGATGGGTGGGCTAATCACTACAATATATTTTTCTTTTCTATTGGGATCCTTTTTTAAGTTTCACTCCCTCAAAAAAGAATGTACTTGCATCAGAGGAGGAGTAAAATACATGATGTATCATGCTACTCCGTAGCACCAGTTATTTCTCATTTTTAGTATTTTCTAGAAATTTTCAGATAAAACGGGGGTTCCTAGATTGGACGTTTCCTGCCTGTGAATGATGGACGTGAGCTTAGAAACATTTTTGCATGGGAAAACGGAAATTCCCATGCGCTTAGTCCTTATATTTATTTATTTTAAGTTAAAAGCCTAAAAATATGTTATTTTCGAAGTAAAAAATAATCTAAATAATTTTATATTCAAAAAAGGGGGGAGACCAGGGTGGAACTTTCCGCAGTGGGACTGAGCCACCGACCAGACTTGACCACTACATGTCGGTTCCTAAATTATTCTCCCAACTTAGGAATATGTTTCATGTATCCTTATTTTTGCTACAATGACATTCATAGTTTTTTTTTGTAATATAATTTCATCTTTCCAATTTTGGGGTTGAAACTTCAATTAATTGACAAAACATCCTCAAAATAACCGAAATGCCCATCTCCACCTTATTTAAGAAGATAATTTTGTTGGCTGGTTGCCCCCCCCCCCCCCCCCCCCCCCCCGCGACGGTATAAGTTGCTAACTACTAATTATGTACTAACATAGGTAAATGATATCCCTGAGAAAAATGAAATAAAATAAAATACTACAATTGTATTTCATAGGAAATAGAAAAATGCTATGAGACTGGTCCTGCGTGGGATAGGAGTGCGAGCAAGCCCGATACTAGGCTTACGGGGATTAGGATTGTGCTGATTGATAAAATTTTTATGCATATTATTTCAAAGAAAGTGAGAATGAAACTTGACAGTAATAATCTTCATAATTCAAGACTACAAAAAATCAAGTGATTGTTGATATATATATAAAAAAATTGTATCATATTATAGTTTTTAAATAACAAAAAATAGATGGGATAATTTAAAATTGTTTAAGGTGGCTTTAATTTCCTAAATCAAGTATTAGAAACTATGTCGATATGACTTACCCCTATGAAGAATTCAGCCGTAGCTTACTTTTTCAACTTGAGGAATGTCTAACCATGATTTCACTTGAATGACTCCAACCCAAAACATTTGTTGCAAAAATATCTTTTAGGCAGAAATCAAGTAAGTACATCTCTTCAATCTCTCCAAGTTGAGGGTATACCAGTCATATTACTGTAAATAAAACAAAATTAGACAAAATGAGGGGTTCCCATCTCCACGAGAACAGATGGGCAGGAGCTCCTCTTGTGGTTTTTGCATATCTGCTGTATTCTACAAGCTTTGCAAATATACTGTGTAAGGGATAATTTTCGTAAAACAACAAACTCAGTGACAACCAACATGTTTCTAGTGTCATGACATTGAATGAGGGACTCGTAATCCTTTGGAGTTTATTTGCGTTGTTTTTTCAACTACGTGTTCGTTGTCTAAAAGACAACTGGACCGTTGTCGAAAAGACAACGAGCCCGTTACTTATTAGATAACGAGCCCGTAGTGACGGAAACAACGGTCTCGTCAAGTTATGACAACGGACCCTGTCTATAACGAAACTAATCAGCAGAACCCTGTAATCAAGAAGTAATCATTCCTTTTTTAGGGTAGATGAAAAGCACTGAGTTAGCATTTAATGCCATTTAATGCTAGTCATTTCAACCGAGTTCCTACCCCTTACCTGCTCTGCACTGTATGCTGATACGCATGTAGTATATATAACTCAAAATCCATCCAATATATTTCGTGATGAGTACGAGGCATAGAACATAGGCATGTATGGCCATGAGTGGTCGCCTATGGCCATGAAGAAGGGGCCTATAAATACTCTTAAAAACAGTGTGTAAAGGGGGAGAACCAACAAAAAACTGATCAACTCCTAATACTCATCTTCTTTACTGTTCATCATCTCCTTCATATACTGACTTTGGCATCGGAGTACGGGTTGGGGTGCACACCCTCCTCGTCATCTTCATCAACAGTTGGGGCCTTGCTATCTTCCTTCGACCGACGATCCATACTGCAAAGCATCTGCTGACACGTGTACTCTCAAGAGAATTCCCACACATACTGCTATGGGTTATAGTTTTGCAAATTAACTCATAACTTTGCAACAGTTGAACAAACAACCTCAATCCTTAGTTCTATTAGGTTTCTGTTTGCTTTTGTTATGAAAATGATTATTATGCTCTTATGATATTTCATAACCTCACAAAGCCTTTAACTACCCTTGAACTAAGGTTAATAATTTTTAACCCTTGTGATTAAGATTCACACCCTTAGGGATAAAGCATCTAACCCTAGTTTAAGAAGAAAAATAATAGTAATGTGTCCCTTTTAACTATCTTTAACTTAGGTTAAGATACACTAACCCTTTAGAGTTAAAGCATCTGATCTTGGTTTTAAAAGAAAAAAAAGTAACATGGCCCCTTTGAACTCCCTTTAACTATGATTAAGATTTATTAACTCTTAGGGTTAAAGCATCTAAATTTGATTTTTAGAAAAAAATATTATAAACAATTAACGTGTCCCCTCTTAAATCTCTTTAACTGTGGTTAAGATTCACTCACACTTAAGGTTAAATCATCTAACTTTGGTTTTTAGAAAAAATAAAAATAAAAATTTAAGGTGTACCCATTTAACTCTCTTTAACTGTGGTTAAGATCAGCTAACCCTTAAGTTTAAAGCATCTAACCTTGGTTTTTAGAAAAATAAAAACCTATCTTTTAACTCCCTTTAACTATTGTTAGGGATCACTAACCCTTATGGAAGGACTTTGCTACTAAGACCCCTTTAGGGCCGAGACCACCGAGACTGTAATCTAAGAGCACGGGATTCAGGTGGGGCCCATTTCACATGGTAGGTCCCACCTGAAATCCCGTGTTCTTAGAGCACGGTCTCGGTGGTCTCGGCCCTAAGGAGGTCTCAGAAGCTTAATATGGAAAGGGACACGTTAATTTTTTTTTCAATATCAAGGACCAAGGTTAGGTACTTTAACCCTAAGGGTTAGTTCACCTTAATCATAGGTAAAGAGAGTTAAAAGGGGACAACTTAAATTTTTTATTTTTTAAACCAAAGTTAGATTTTTTAATCCTAAGGGTTAGTGAACCTTAACCACGGTTAAAAGGAGTTAAAAGATGCGAATAATCTTTTTATTAGGCTGAGTGAATTTTAACTACAGTTAAAGGGAGTTACAAAGGGAAACGTTAATTTTTTCTAATTTTTTTTCTAAAACTTAAGGTCAGTGCTTTAACCCTAAGGGTTAATGAATCTTCATCACAGTTAAAGGGAATTCAAAGGGGACATATTAATTTATTTTCTTTTAAAACCAAGGTTAAATAATTGAAGTCTAATGGTTAGTATATCTTAACTTAAGTTAAAGGGAGTTAAAAGGAGACACATTAATTTTTTTCTAAAAAAGCCTAGAGTTAGATGTTTTATCTCTAAGGGTGTGAATCTTAATCACAAGAGTTAAAACTTATTAACCATAATTCAAGGATAATTGAAGGCTCGGTAAGGTTATGAAATATCACAAGGGCATAATAGTCAATATCCTAATAATAACAAACGAAAGCCTAACAAAATTAGTGATTGAGGTTTTTTGTCTAATAGTTGCAAAACCATAAGTTAATTTGTAAAACTATAACTCAAATGAGTGTATTTGCAAAGCTGTTAGAATGCAACAGTTGATATGCAAAAACCCCTATAAGTTATAACAATTAACACCATCCTAGTGGCCACTCTAATAAAATAATAAATTTGGTCATAACATCAAATTTTCAAATGATTTCAAAAAATTATTTAAAAATTTATTTTTTATTTTTTTAATTGAAGTAGACCAATGGGCTGCCTGCTGTAGGCCGATGGGCTACAATAAGGGCTGCTCATACGCTCTCCATATCCACTACTATTTTGAGGGCTGAGCCGAAGAATTTGTGCCTTGTATTAATTTTTTTTTTAGAAAATAGTTAACGTATCTTGTACGTTAACTATTTCTCTATTGGTATATCCATTTGCAAATCTAAGCCAGAACCTCATTGATCCATACCCCTAACTTGATACTCAACACTGCTTTTATTTTTTTATGGGCAGGCTTTCGTTACAATACAGGAGTAAAGGAGGAGGACATAAAGACTCTAGGCAAGGATTGGCACATTGGTTTCCGTTTTCTCAAGCAAGTGATCCGCTTTTACAGGACACAAATCAGAGTATACCCGCTGTAGAAAAAAACAAAATGAGAAGTGAAAGGCACGAATTCCAAAATTCAGCAAATATACGAAACTACTTGACTAATGTTCTTCACCCTCCGGACAAAGATATTATTAATATTATAATATTATTAATTACTTTTAGAGGAATGCTAGCCTATATAGCATATATTAATTTTAAAAAAAAAAAACTTTCACTATGAAAGCAACACCTGTCATTCATTGCCACCCTTTGAGTAGGTTAAGAATTTTTTTTTTCTTTTTCAAAAGTGAAATTATGGCCTCAATTGATTATTAAGATAACAAAACAAAAAAAACATGAATAAAAGGGAGTATACGAAGGGTTGACGGCATGAACACCCGAAAAAAAAAAAAACATGTCACAACCTTATGGAAAGTTTGGAAGCTTGATTAACATTTATCTTACATCTTAATATGAAAAGATAAGTCTCTTGCTAGAAAGAAATGATAGAACACAATGAGTAAATATATGATATAGCCAAATTGACTCGTTTCAAGCTAAGTTCAAGCTTTCATTTTAAGCTTGAAGAGCCAAGCAAGCTTATATAGGAGCTCGAGATCGACTCGGCTTGTATCAAGTTCAAGCTCGAGCTCTCTAAAGCTTGTTCGAGTTGAAATATAATGCTAAGGAGCAGGGGCGGAGCCAGGGGGCGGGGAGGGGCCATGACCACCCCAAATTTTTTGTAAATCCTTCTTCTACTAGTATGAATTGTGGGCCCCTCAATTAAAAAAAAAATTTAGTATACTTGCCCCTCCCCCCAAATTTATTTTTTTTGTACTATATAATATAATCCCCCCCCCAATTTTTTTTGTCATATATAATGGCACCCCCAATGGAGTCCTCTTATGCCCTCAAGGTTGCCACATGTCCCTATTGACACCCCTTAACTATGGTTAAAATTCACCCAATCTCAGGGTTCACCTACTTATCCTTGGTTTTTAGAAAAAAATATTTTAATAATTTTAACCTTAGGAGTTAGTGAATTTTAAACTAGGGTTCAAAAAGAAATTTGATATTTTTTTTAAAACCAAGGATAGGTGGGTGAATCTTAACCACAATTAAGGGGTATTAATAGAGACATGTGGTGACCTCAAAGGCATTACCGGGAAAAAAAATTTCAAAATAAAAAAACTACCCCAAAATTTTTTTCTCGGGGCCTACACCCCCAAATTCCATACCCTCAAATCAATTTCTTTTTATTACATGTATTTTGGCCCCTTCAATGAAAAATTCCTAGCTCCGCCCCTGCGAAGGAGTAACCCAAACACCTAACTCAGTGTAGGTACCAACTAGTTTAGTTGGTAAATTCTCTTGGCACTGTTCCAAAGACCCGGAATCGAATCCCACCTCCATTAGGGGTGGGGGAGGGGTGGTTATGGGAGGAGGAGGGCTACTCCTCATTGTATAACCCATAGGTCCACGTGGCCTCCAATGAACCAAAAAAAAATAATACTGCTAACCCAGCCCTTGCAAAAGCACAACAATCTTTACATCAGTATTTTCTAGAATCATAGAGGGAATGCATTAACCATAAGGGTTAATGTTGATGTGTTGGGACGAAGAGAGATGCGCAAAGACGGGGTTAGGGTTTGGGAACTGATCATCATCGTCACCCTATGACCAAGCCTTGTCTCTCAAAAATGAGTGAAACTTGGCAAAAATAGTCTTTCTAGCTTAGGCTACAAAAGACCAATGTGATATTGACGCATAAGAAAAAGTGTCAGATACAATGCTTCTACTAATAAAAAGTAAATGTGTGTTTTTTTTTTTTTAAATATGTTATACATTTTCCGGTATATTATCGTCCTTTGTAGCCATAAGACTATAAAGACAATTGTTGTCAAGTTTAGGGTTACAAAGAACTAATGTAATATTGATGCATAAAAAAAAAACGTAAGATTATTTTAGGGTTCCAAACTCTATAAATACTTATTATTTCGTGGGTCTAGGATTAAAAAAACTTTCTAAGAATTTTGGAGAAACAAAAAGGGAGAAACCTAGGGTTTGCTTAGGACTTTCAATTGAAAAAGAAAGAACGCTTGGAAATCGAGATTCAAGACTATTCGCAAGCGATTGATCCTAGGGAAAAGATCTTGAGAGGTTTGATACATTGCCTACTTAATGATTTTAATAATAAGAATTGTTGATTTCAAGACTATTATTAGATATTTATGAATCTTAATTGTGTAGAATGATTTTATATCATTTCAAAGATTGGATCTCGAGTTTTGATATAAATTAATGGAAATAATATTGATAAAATTGTTGATCTTGTTTTAAATTATTATTATTGTTAGAATTTGGCACATGATGAATCTTTATTGAATATGGAGGAAGGAAATGAAAGATGAGTTATGGAAGATAGGATGTACGTTGGATTATGGTGGAATGAATGGTTAAGAGTTAACACTTTTATGTTATGCAATAATTTGATATTAATACCTGTTGAATGATAAATGTTATGTATGATTTCATGTGCTAAAGTATAACTATATATATATAATGATTTATTTTTCGGATAGGTCAATGCCTAGAGGATGTTACTGTTAACCTAGAATTCTTTAACTATTGTGGTACGAGATAGTTATAGTAGAGTTTTGATGATAAGATATCAAAACTAAAGAGATAGCTTAAATGAAAATTAATCATGACGCGGTCAAGCACAAGTCTTAAGACATGGTATGTTGGTAAGTCTCTATATGTCCACGCATTATTGAGTCTGCATATGTACCCACAACTGATATAACTCTAATATGAATGCTATGTACCTGGTGAGAATAGATAAGCATGAAATTTACATGCAGATGATACGGACCTAGAATTTTGTGACTAATAAAGTCCTGGTAGGAATTGGTAAGTCTGAAATGGCATGAAAAATGGTATAAACCTTAGAATGGTATGGACCTTGGCACCCTGGTATGATAAGGGAAAATGGTATAGACCTTGGAACCAATGTATGATGATCGAAAATGGTATGGACCTTGAAACCCTCGTATGATAATGGAAATTGGTATGAATCTTGTATGGATTGGTATGGATCTAGTGTGAATGGACACGAGTCTACATAAGTATCACAAGTTTGCATGAGTCATATGCATGAAAATGTCATGGAATGATTATATGAACTGCTTACTCTGATATTATGAAGTATGATATGATTGAAAATGCATAATATTTTTATTGTTAATTATGTTTTGTATCCATTAAGTGTTTTTAATACTTTGTCAAATTGTTACTTTTGATGGGTTCGAAATTTGATATCTAGGCTTCAGGACCGTAAATTGAGGAAGAGTACGAAGAGGAACCCAAATGTGATTATAGGAAATGAGATCAATACCCTTATTACTTTTAGTAGTATTCTATTTGTTTTAGAAAGATTGTAATAAGACAAAATTTATTTGATGTTGCTTAGGTTTTCAGTTGTTGGATTTTGTGATCATAATAAATTATCCGGATAATTATGATTTAATTGGTCATTTATTATGGATGATGATTTATAGAGATTATCAATATAATTTTATTATTGTTGAGGAACATTTTTGAGACTTATATTTTATATGTATTGTATTTTGTTAAGATAAGTTGGATATGCAGTGTCATAGATCTAAATTCTTATTTGACCAATATGGGATTTTGGGGCACGGCACTCAGATTAGGTGTCTCTTGTAAAATAGCTAATCAACACTAATGAACAATTTATGTTTTTAAGAACACTCACGGATCTTCCATGGAAGTTATGACCTCAATCCAAAGGTTTAAAGCCCCCATAATAGATATTTTTAAAATTAAAAATGTGTTCAGATTGTATGAAAGAAATGACTCATGTTGCTATCTATATTAATTTGAATTTAACCTAAAGGATTTGCAATTAAGTCTAATTGTGCCGACACATATCCAATTAATTAGTTTTAATGAGCGTTAACTCCATGGTTTAATGCTAGTTCTAGTAAGTTTTTAGAAAGGAATTAATAAAAGTTTAAAAGTTCGAATTCTCAATGAATATGTTTTCCATTTCAAAATAACATGATAGAGAGGATTGAGGAGTACTAGCACAAATGCACATTTTGAAAATTTTCACTCTTCTTGTAGGTGAGACACCTATTATTGCTGTCTTTTCAATTAGTTAAAAAAAAATTTATTTCAAAAAGAAGTGACATGTCACGATCACTCTAGTAATATAGAAAGTTTCTAATAATTTAGAAAGTTGTGAGGGCAAGCATTTCTCTTGAGGATATGGACCAGTCCTTAAGAAATTGCATTCAAATTCTCATGTTATTAAATATTAGGTTTTTCCCTAGATACACCCAAGTATCCCGAGTGTTCCCAACTATACTCTATTCTCAAATCTTTACGCATTTTTTGAGTGACAATATCTTTACCCCTGTCAAAAGAAATCACAATCTCCTTTTGTGTCTCTCTCTCTCTCTCTTTGAGGTCTTGGCTTCACTTCAATTTCTTGGCAGGATCAAAGTTAGGGGTTATTACTTTACTACATTCTCTCCAATTTTTTTCTTCTCTCTCTCTCTCTCTCTCAGAGGTCTCGGCTTCCCTTCAATTTCTCGGCAGATCAAAGTTAGGGGTTATTACTTTACTACATTCTCTCCAATTTTTTTCTTCCCATAATTTTCGAGTTTCTTCTCAAACCAATGTTTTTTTTACGTCATTTTGTCATCTAATGGAAGTATTCTTTTTTAGTAAGATGGAGGATCAATGGAAGGATCCTCCATATTGAAAATTTCAAAGTCGGGAGTTTGAAGATGATAAAATTTTTTGACTTTCTCTATCACTTACAAAAAATTACAATCAATTTAAAAATACCCGTGATAAATTCAAAAAATTTACGATACCATTAATTAAGCTGGCCAAGAATAGTTAAGGAAAGTTTTGAGAAGAATAATAGTTAGGGTGCGCTCGTTTCAATGGAAAATACAAGAAAATCATATTTTCTTTCACTTTTTGGTGTTTGGTTCGTAAGAAGAATCTAAATTTTCGAGAAAGTGGATTCCAAATAGTGTCAATTTTCTTCCATTTTTTATCATAAAAATTTCTTATAAAAGAATTTTATTTTGAGAGAAAATTTGGACACGAATGTCGAGAAAATTTATCTTTCACAAATCTTTCATCATTTGATATTGTAAAATGCTAGCCCCAGACGCAAGAGTAAGTATAACACGTGGAGATGTTTGAAAATTTAATTGATTAACTAAATAAAAATTAGGAAATATTTGACATTCTTAGCCACCAAGTTGCGTCTTTGAAAGATTTGCGACTAGGGGTAACATTTCTATTAGATATTTAATTAGGAAATATGCATAGGACTAATGAACATTTTAGGAAGAAGAACTTTTGAATTTTTATTTTCCTTCCACATTTTTTAAAAAAACTTTATTTTTTTCCCCCTTTCTTGAAACGAACATTGCCTAAGGACACCATAATAGCCTAGGTGAAAAAAGTAATGAATATTTAAGGTTTTTTTCACTCTGAGTATTCTGGTTTCCTTAACTATTTTCCTTCTTAACTTAAGACAAATCCTTTTGTAGCGGTTGCTTGGACTTACCCTTATGGTACCTTAGGTCTGACTGTGTGTGTTAGTTACATACGGGGCAGAGTTAGGAATTTTTCATTGGGGGGCCCAGATACATGTGTAAAGAAACTAAATAATTTAAGGGCATGGAGCTTGGGGATGTAGCCCTTGAGAAATTTTTTTAAAGCTTTTTCCTGGTTATGACCTTGAGGTTGTCACGTGTCCCTTTTGATACCCCTTATCTGTGGTTAAGATTCACTCACCTATCTTTAGTTTTTTAAAAAAATATCAAATTTTTTCTTGAACTCTAGTTAAATTTATTTTTTTTCATCGAAGGTTCCTTGAACTCTAGTTAAAATTCACTTAACTCTTAAGGTTAAAAATTTTTCAATATTTTGTCCTAAAACTGATAAGTATGTGAACCCCGGATGAATTTAACCATAGTTATGAGGTTTAATTGGGACATGTGGCGAACTCAAGGGCATAAGATACTCCATTGGAGGGCTCACTATACATATGCCAAAACAATTGGGGGCCACTATATATATTTCACTAAAAACAATTGGGGGGAGGGGGCACCTGTATTAATTTTTTTTTTTAATATTGATGGCCCACCATTTTTTTTTTTTGGGTTAAGATGGCCCACTATTTCACACGTAACAAAAGAAGAAATAGCAAAAAAATTTCCTTGAGGGGGGGGGGGGATGCCCCCTGGGGTTACATAATTTCATTTAAAACCTTTAAATATTCTTACTTTCTTCAATTAAATGTTCGACTACGGTACCTGGCATTGGCACCCTCGTGGTCCCCCACGTGTCGACATCTAATTAGTCAACTTCGCCATCAATCCGGCGTCGAGGTGCGGAGCACACACCTGTACAGTCTGTAGTCTGTACGGAATTCCTTACGCATGCCTGATTTCTGACATGGCGGTACATGGTCTTTGCCACGTGACGTCATGGGTTAATAATCTTAGTGATCAATATCTTTTATTAAAGGGAATGGAAAACGGACCCAAGGGTCAGTTTAGAAGCTGACAGATGATCTGATTCGTCCACACCCCCCGTTTTTACCCTCCATGGTTAGGATTCACTGACCTCCTAGGATTAACTAATGGTTTTTAGAAAACAAAATTATTAATTTTAATTCAATTAAGATTAATCATGGTTAAAGATATGTTAAAAGGGCAACGGCGGCACTACAGTCAGCTTATAAGAGGAACCTGGGGTCCTCTTCTAAGGACTTATTAAATGTTAAATTTTTTTTATTTTTGATTCAAATTAAAATTTCAAAAAAACGCTGAGATAATTTTGTTACTTAACAAAATGGTTTTTCATTTTTTTTTAATGTATTAATTTTGTGAGACATGTACATTGGATATGCCTTACCTTGCGTCTATGGAAACTTTTGGAGTAAATGCGATTGGGGATATCACTACTCTTTTTGAATATCAACTGCTGAATTTATCCTACTATACAAATGAGTCTAACCTGACCTTGGTGTCCCCGTGTCCCTTTTAACATGTTTTTAATCATGGTTAAATTTAATTAAATTAAAATTAATAATTTTATTTTTTTTAATGAAAAAATCATGGTTAGATTGCTTAACCCTAGGAGTGAGTGAATCCTAACCATAGCTGATGGATGGTAGAAAAGGAGCATGGACCAATGAAATCATGGGTCAGCTTCTAAGCTGACGTGGTCCGTTTTCCATATCCCTTTATAAATACACTGTTATACAAAATAGATTTGCAAATTAATATCCTTAATTGAGTTAGATTTTCGTTTAAAACGGTTAGTAAAATGATTATTATATCCTTAAGATATTTTATATTTGAACAATGCCCCTTTAATTGCCCTTGAACTATGGTTAACAAGTTTTAACCCTTGTGATTAATATTTAAAAAAAAAAAACTAATGGTAGTTGCTTTAATTCTTAGTGAATCTTAATCACAGTTAAAAGAGATTTAAAAGGGTACACCCTTTTAACTACTCTTGAACTATGGTTAACAAGTTTTAACCCTTGTGATTAATCTTTTTCTAAAAACTACGGTTAGATGCTTTAACTATAACGGTTAGTAAATCTTAACCACAGTTAAAGGTAGTTAAAATGGAACATAATTTTTTTCTAAAAACCAAGGTTAGATGCTTTAACCATAATGATTAGTAAATCTTAACCACAGTTAAAGAGAGTTAAAATAGAACACCCTTTTAACTCCCCTTGAACTATGATTAACAAATTTTAACGCCTATGATTAATTTTAAAAAAATTCTAAATATCAAGTTTAGATACTTTAACCCTAAGGATTATTGAATCTTAACCACAATTAAAGGGAGTTAAAAGGGGACACCCCATTAACTGCCTTTGAATTATGGTTAATATGTTATAATCTGTGTGGTTAAAAAAAAATTCTAAAAACCAATCTTAGAAGCCTTTAACCGTATGAGTTAATAAATTTTAACCATAGTTAAAGAAAGTTTAATGGAGACACATGTCAGAATGGTATTATAGTCCACTACTTATCGTAAGGGTATTATAGTCACTTTTCAAACATTTTTTTAATGCAACTCAATAGAAGTGAGAGAATGATGTTTTGTGTCTACAGATGCACATTGGTCAGTTAATTTGAAAATTTGTTATTCTTAACAATATATTTAAATTTGTTATTCTTAACAATATATTTTGCAAACTAGGATAAACCTAGCAGCTGATTGGCAAATCCCTGGACACCAACAAAAAAACACAAGTGTTAGATCCATTCCTGCCGTGGACGACTTGCAAGATCTCCATTAGTAACCACTTAACCTTAGGTATATGATATCCCCAAGTTGGTAGTATGTTGCCAAGTTACACCAAGCGTGTGATGTAAGCTCTTGTATGTATGGAACATTGGTTCCGCAAACGCTAGACATTAAGTGGGGTTCGCTGGTAAATGGTGAGCAATAATAGTCCCTCGTCGGCCAAGGAGGGGAGTATGCCTCCTCATAGCCGACCCTTCAACTTCCATTAACTCAGGTTAGTTTTCTTTAACCTTTTAGTTAATTTTTTATATTTTAATTTTCTAAAAACCAACTAAGGGTGGATGAATCTTAACCATAGTTAAACAAGTTAAAAGGGGGACACATGGCAAGAAAATGGGAGTCGAGATGCCCCTCCTCGCGTCACTGACCGAGGAGGTGACTATTTTCCGTAAATGCTAACGCTATTTTAGAGCAATATTCCCCTCGTCCGTCGAGGAGGGGACTATTTCTCCTCGCTCTCACATAGCCGACCCTTCAACTCCCATTAACTCGGGTTAGTTTTTTAAACCCTTTAGTTAATTTAATTTATTTTATTTTTCTAAAAATCAAGGGTAGATGGGTGAATCCTAAGGGTAGATGAATCTTAACCACAGTTAAATGGTAGAAGAGAGACACATGGAAAGAAAATGGGAGACGAGACGCCCCTCCTCGCATCACCGACCGAGGAGGTGATTATTTTCCTTTTCTCAATGTTTTAAACCCGGACCGGATTGGTGGGTCGAACTGGTTAATCAGAACCAGTAGTTTTAATGGGTTGGATTGACCCTTTAATATGTTGAATATTAAAACCAGAGTGACCCAATTAAAACCGTCCAAACTGGAGTGACCAAGTTGACCAGGTAGTTTTTTTTGAACCATCTAGGTCGTGGAAAAATGTAAATTCTAACTTATTCATAAAAAAAACACAATATATTAAACAAATTAAAGGTTCTAAAACAAAACCCTAAGGCCTAAAGAAGAAGGCGAGACTACATAGAAAAGAGATGAAAATGGAGTTAGAAAGAACTAAAGCCAAGGTGATCAGGTGATGATAAAACTTTTTTTTTTCTATTGATTTGAAGGGTTTGTATATGTTTTGTATGATTTTTAAATTTCGAATAGTAATCAATTTTTTAAAAGTTCATAACAGAGGTTTTCCATTAATTTCAAGTGGCGCATCCTCTCCCAAGGAGATGGAAATAGATTTCAATGATTTCTTCGATTTCTCCCCCACCATTCCTCCCACAATATCAATATAAGTATCATTGGTATCATATGGTGGAAAAGAGACCTACATCTGTATCATATGGTGGAAAAGAGACCTATCTTTCCAATTGATAAATCAAAGACTTGAAAATTAAAGATTTATGTATTCTCAGGAAATAACATATACAAAACCTCACTTGATATATATATATATATATATATATATATATATATATATCCACACATTAGTCAAAATACTCATTTAAGATTTCTCATATAGGAAAAAAAATTCTCTTAGAATCAAATCTATTAATAGAAAAAAATAATTTATTATTCAATATTTTTATGGCATTACTTAGTGTTATTGAGTCAACCTGGAATGTAATCTATCTAGCGCACATCCCATGAGTCAACACATGTCCCTTTTAACACATTTTACACCTTTAAGTTAAGATTCACAAACCCTTATAGTTCAATCATCTAACTTTTGATTTTTAGGAGAAAATATTAAAAAATAATTTACATGAGTTAAAATTTTAACTCAGGTTAAAAGGACAGTTAAATGGGTTTTGTGAGTGGGCCAGACAATTTTTGGTATTACCAGGACTAGACCAAATCCAATCCCAACAAAAACAAATACTAACCAAAGTAATTGGGGTTGTGGCCAAATAATATTATGATGCGTCAAGCAAAGGCGAGGGTATAGGCCCCACTGAACTTTGAGAAAAAACGTAAGTTTTAGACTATGTTATTTAATTTAAGAAGACATAGGTATGGTCATGGGTTAACTTTTCTCCAACATGAAATATATATGTTCTTTACAAGCGAACGAGTTGGCCCGCGAAAAGCCCTAAGAAAAATTCGAAAAATTCGAGGGCTACGCCCCTTGAACAACCCCACCACCCACCTTTGATCAAGAATATTTTATACCGCCTAATCATTTTTCAAAATTTTCATCAATAAATATTACAAACATTATCAATCAGTCATTGCTAGCAACCTTGCAAGGAAACCTTAGCTAGCTCCACTCCAAGTGGTACCATCCACTCACCCTGCCTCATGTGTCAACTTAAAGTGGTCTTATAAACCTAACTACTAACCAGCTAATCATAGATCATACTCAAGAAAAAAAAAAAAAAAAATTAAAAGAAAGATAATGACCATAAAATTAGAAGCTCGATGGGTAAACAAAAGATTATACATTCTTTCACTAAGTTCCGGTTCATATTTAAATTCGGAGAACTATACTGTATTTTTAGCTCTGCCCACAATCATTTTTCGAGGGACGGTGATGTCACTGCTGCTCTTCTATCCTGCGCTGGAAGCCTGGAAGCCCAGAGAGGGGTGGAGGGGGGTGCGTACGTTTACTTTCCTTTCTCAGTAATTACTTACTGACGTGGGTTCGATCAAGTACCGAGCGAATCAGGCCGACACGTATTGGTGCGTTCCCTAGCTCCCAAAAGACAGAGAATTGACACCGCGCGTCCGAAAATAACGTACCATCATATTTGCGTCTTCTCTGGCACTCGAAACGACCGCTGCTAGGTTCTTCGGTTCTTCCTAACTTAGCAAACATTGGATGATTCGATTGCATGTCACAGATGTTGATTTTGGTAAACTCAATCATACCACAAGACAATGACGGAAGGTAAATACAAGGAAATACTCATACCACCCATGCAAACCCCTACACACACACCTAGGATGCAAACTCACACACTTGCAACCCTTGTAAGCTTTACCCTATAGCTCTTCAAAACGGGTATTAACCGTTTGAAGCGCCAAGGAACTTATAAGAGACGGCATGCTTGGATAACTACCTGATGTGGGACTAAACACTCACCCTAAGGCTTTTTTTGTTTTTTTTGAGTAAACTCAATCATACCACAAGACAATGACTAAGTGCAAATACAAGGAAATACTCACACCACCCATACAAACCTACACACACCCAGCATGCAAACTCACGCACACACAGCACACACATGCAGTCCTGTAAGCTTCACCCTAGAGCTCTTCAAAACGGGTACCAACCGTTTGAGGCGCCAAGGAACTTATAAGGGACAGCATGCTCGACCACATATGTTGATTGGAAAAGAAAATTTTTAAAATTTTGATTTTTTCCCTCATCTTATATAAATTTGACACATATGCAATTGAATTATCTTAAATTCAATTGTAATTGGTTGTGATCTTATCACGCACTAACGCGGGAGGTGCAAACCTTGGGGTCCACTGCTTATCTTACACGTGTCTTCGTATTCCTTTTAACACCCCTTTAACCCATTAAATTAAAATTAATATTTTGATTTTTTTATTATTAAAAATTAGGGTAGAATTGCTTAACCCTAGGGTTGATGGCTAGTGTTTAAAAATGGGGCGGGTATTGAGCATTTTCCTTGTTTAATTGCTTTTATTACAAAAATGTCTGTACAAAATAGTTCCCACCATGGATCGAATGGTCCAATCCTCAAAGAAAGATGGTGCCAAAGTTTGTAATATTGCAAAAAGGATAATTTTAGGGTTGAAGTAAACATTGCATATTACCTGTAGCTTTGCCTTGTGGTATTGTTACCTTGACCAAAAAAAAAAAGGTGAACATTGCAGATTCTAAAGGTTCTTCTTGATTAATAATCAATTTTTTTTAACACCTCAGAGGGAGTGAAGGAGTTTGGGATACCCTACCAATTTATTAATAAAAAATACCTTGGAGACACAAAATCTTACCCCTACAAGGATCCAAACCTTAACTATGGATACTCCTCAAATGGAGTAGGTTTTCTAACTTCTCTCTTTGGCCTTTCTTGAGAATAATCAATTGATGATATTTTATTCTTCTTCTTATTTCTCTTTGAGGTCATTGGTTGAAACCCATCTTCTTCTTTGGATTATTCAATAAGAATATCGTCACGTGCTTGCTTCAGCTCACCTAATAAATTTCATTTTTCAATAAAAAAATCTTTGCATAGTTTCACTCATTGATTGTAGTAGAAGCCTTGAACTCCTTTGCTCAATTTCTTCACCTATAACTGGTTTAATAGAAGAGCCTAAAGATTTAGGTGTTTGCGAATTATTGATATATAGTAAGAGAGAGATCACTCAATTTTTTTTTTTTGGAAGGTAAGATCCAATAGGGATTACCATGCCTTGCTCTTTAGAATTGGAGTAAGTAGGGGTCTTCTCTACACTAACTTCTTGATTACGGAGCCCATTAAGAACCTTATCCTCCCCTCGAACTTCAGAAATTTGCACATTTTCATAGCCAATTTGAATTGTCAAAAAAAAAAAAATTAATAGCTACTACACTCTAGCTAGAGTGACTAAAAGAGGTTTTAGAATCAAGTGTTGGAAGTTAAAAATGCTGAATAGACTAATTAAAGTTTATCTAACAGTATTAATTCTAAATAGTTTCATGAATGATTTTTGCTCTGAAATAGAAAAAACACCTCATTTTTTTTTATTGATTTAAGTATAATAAGAGATCGTATAATGTCATAGCTTACAAACTAATTATCAATTAAGTTTTTTTTTGGTATGAAAAGGAAGATATTATTAGAGACGAAGATAGGAATTTATTTAGTTTATTTTAACTCTTTAGGTTAATCTTAGGGTTGGCGGAGAGAATTAATAGATAGTAGAAAAGTTGAATTCTTCACTAATTTGCCTAATAAGAAGATTTATGAGAGACTTAATAGCAAGAGAATGTATGGGTAACATGGTAAATTGCCAAAAAAATCGATTAATGGATAAGTGGGACTGTGAGAGTGTTGAATGACATCCGTCCAAGTTAGCATTTAGAGATCTGTCTTGCTATTTTGCTTGTTAAACAAGGCGTCAGGTGAGAAGGGGGTGCGCACGAGGTGGTAGATTAGCCTACAAGACAAAACCCCCAGAATTCAATGTGATTTCATGGTTGCCGTAGAAAAGGAGTCAAGTTACGATTAAATCGGATCTTCACTTCTTTGGTCAACTCCTCGTTTCTAATGATGATTTCGGAGGACTCAAAAACACCTCAGTTTCCTCAGCCCGATTCTGGGAGTTCTCGGTATTCCCCGAGAATTCATCACACTTGGAAAAGTCAAAATGGAATGTATTATTGCTGGACTAACGTGCACACTGCTCACTTTAGTGAAGTCTACACATGACCAAAGATGTGGAGATTAGGGTTGTTCGGCATTGTTTCTCGAAAGCGATTTTTCTTATCCCGGGAATAGAAACAGTCTAAACACGTTTGACAAGTCATTTTTAGGAAACGATCGTCCTGCTTTAGGCACAATTTTAAAAGAATAAAAAAAAAATAGTTATTCAGAATCAATTCTGAGAAACACGCTTAAAACGAACGAGATAATCATCAAAATTGATGAGATGGATGAGACCTTATAAATTTTTTTTATATTTTATTACACTTATATATGTGTTGATGATATAACAATATTTAGTTCCTAAAACAATTTTATTTATATTTATTTTTCTTTTTTTCATCAAAATGTAATTATGTTATTTCTTTTCTTCATGATTGATTTTGACCGACAATTACCAAATGTATTTACAATGCAAAATTGATTATAAAAATCGAAACTTATAAGAATTAATTATTTTTCAGAATGAGAGAATCGTCAGAATTGATGCCAAACAGCCCCTTAGCATATGCAATCTTGGAGCGTTTGTTATGATGGGGTACATCCTTTGATATATGATATTGGACTATAGCCCAAGAGATGTAAAGGCCCTATAGGTTAGCCACTAAAGAGGCCCAGAGGGGTTTAAAGTTTAGTTTGGGCTAGGGCTTCAGACCCATATTGAGACATGGTTGCAACTGTTTCCCATGTAAGCCTGGTAGCTAAGCCTATATTTTTCTTAACTTGCATGATATCCTTGTCACCAAAAAAGACTAAGAGTAAGACAAAAGACTAAAACGAAGGATTAAGGAGCATAACCATAACTAGAAAAGTAGTCTAACGAAATAATAGGGGTACAACTTGGGCGGGCTCAGCCCAACTGGACTCCAAAACAACCCATTAATAGCCGGGCTTGGGCTGAACTATTCAATGGTTGAAATGTCCCAACACGATGAGAGGTCCGGTTGGGCTTGGGATGAGGCATCAGGCAACTCCCGCCAGCCCAAACCAAACCACATATGCGTAATACAATTAGCTAGTTAAAAGTTTTCAAGGATTAAATTGTCAAGATCTTTTAGTGTTTTATGGTTTATATTTAGCTTCATGTAGTGAGATTAGTGTTGATCCCTGAACAGAAAGAGTGATGATTATCGGCGATAGGATGCTTGTCGGAAAATTTTCAATGTCTGTCTATATGATCTTCAAGGGTTCCATTATTCTCTTTACGTAATATTTTCGTTCTCTTATTAATGTGGGTCTACTGCGATTGTTTGAAGAAAAATTGATTTTTTCAATGAATTTAAGGCCACTTGTGAGATTTTTCAATAAGAAAATTGGAGCTGAGGCGCTAATTTAAGGTTTAGTCAATGATCTGCAATTGAACAATCTTGTTGTATAGTTTTTTTTAAATTATGAATGTCTAATAACTATGATGAACTTTGTTAGATTTTGTTACATTTGTTAAGAGATTTTGTTTAGCAAGCCAAGTCATTGAATCTAGGTCACCCATCTCTCTCTTTATCTCTTATCATAATCTCCTAAAATTTCTGTCTATATTCTCTATCTATCATTTTCTCTATCTCACTAATCACAGTCTCCTAAAATCTTTCTAATAATTTTTGAATTGTGAAAACGTATGTATCCCCTAAAATATATTCAATCTATACTACTATTATAAAACATAGTTAAAACTCCTCTTCATTTGTGAGTCTACGTATGCAAAACTAAAAATAATAAGTAGGGCCCACTCCAGAGCAATTTAAGGTGTGTGCCCCGTCTTTTTTAGTATTGATGATTCACTCCCTCAATTATAACTACTAGGGAAACCCAAGCAGGTGGGTGGACACATGTCGACTCTAGAGAATGTGAGACACATGGCGGCTCTAAAATGTTTGCGGAAAATTGGGACATAGTGAATATAGTGTATTGATTTATGAAAATGTTACATAATGATGGTCTAATTACGGTTTGATCAAGTTGAAACAGTTTGAAAAATCAGCCCTTTGAAAAGTCATAGCAGTTGGGGCTTTTAATAGTTGTAACGGCATAAGATTTTTGCCTTCCTTTTTCTCTTTTGCATATATAAAAGGGAGACCACACTCTCAAATTAATTCCTCTCTCTCCCTCTGTTTCCACAAACCTACGTCCTATTCTTCCCATACCCCTCTCTCTCTCTCTCCTCTCTTCCATTAATTCTGGCATCAACCACCTCAGTCCTAACCTCATTTGATTTGTGAGTTTTCATGGATTGGTGGACATGCAATTAGCAAATATATATATTTTTTTTATAGAGATTGAGACCATGAAGGAGAGGTTTTCTTGGATAAGACATGTCAAGGTGTGGATAATATCTGGGCGTCCATTTTCTTCAGTCTACTACGAATGGCCAACGACATTACTACACTCATGATGGGCTTATAATCTTAGTTATATTATCCTGCCTATCATATCAGGATGATAATTATAAAGTGGGGCACACTCCACAAACTTTCATTTGGGCCAACAACCCATCACCGTACATCAATGGAGGCTCATGTCGCAGGATCCAGACTCATCTTAATTTGTACTTTATACCCCAGTTACATTATATCTTCATGTGGATTTTTTCCCTTCATTTATTTCTTTAATTTATCTTTACTATTATAATGCGAGAGGCAAGTGTAGTCTGATTTTTCCGAAATTCCTAAACTATGCTCGTACAAAACAAAATTTTGATTCAATGTTTTACTTTAATTCCCAAACAACCCCTTGTTCATTTATCTAGCTATTTAAATAATAGAATCACAGCCAATCGTGATTGAACTCAAAGAGAGTTCAATTCAATCGCACTCACGGTTTAACACGTGTCCCTTTTAACTCTTATTAACTATGGTTAACTCCTTTCCCTCACACTCAGGTGCATCGCACGTGCCACCCGCTAGTCTTTGGATTATTAGAATTCAATTGAAGTGGTGGTGGTGGTTTGGATTCAAAAAGTCGGCTGCGCAAAGTGAGAGGTGGGTGATACCTTACGCATGGTATCTTTGTAGTGGTTAAAAGGAAATATATTATCCGGTGGTGTTTGAATTCGAATAAGTCGATGGCTTAGAATATCTTGGTGATACATGCCCATGAAATCATAGCCAAACTTAGAAGGTCCTTAGCCAAAATAAACTATACCCATTGGGTTTTTTTATATGTTATTATTTAAATAAAATTAAAATAATATTCACAGGTCATTCGACCAGTTGAGTTTGAAAAATCTAATAAACATAAATTTTTTACTTATGTAATGTAATTTCAAAGACTAATAAAATTAAAATTTCTTCTCTTTTTTTTTTGAGGGACCAACTTTATAATTACTAAATATCTTCTACTTAATCTTCTAATATTAACGTACACTTTTTTTTACATTTCGGATTTCTTACTAATAGTTTTTGAATTGAGAGGGAGACGTGTGTGAGAGAAAGAGTTAACGGTTGTGATTTAAAAAAGTTGATATGTGACATTCTTAAAATAGAAATCATAGGATTCCTGAGATTGAAGATCGGAGAGCAAAGAGATAGGGTAAGGTGACACTTATTTGTTGGGGGTCAAGTGGCACTTATTTCTTTAGATTATAGACAGATATATAAATTATTTTAGGCCGAGCTTGGACTTTAAGGAGCCAAGCCCTAATCCGGTCCATATTTAAATGGGCATGAGAAATTGAACCCGGCCCTAACCTTACGCCTAAAATATGAATAATGGGCCGACGTTTTGGGCTGTTCTGGGCCGGGCCGGGCCGGGCCAGGCCAGTCCATTGACACCCCTAGATTGAATACAGCCCATAGACCTTGCCCCGAAAAGAGTAAAAAAGAAGAAGAGTGGGGCTAGCACTCCCCTACACTTTTCCTTCTCGTCTTTATCGCTTCGCCACATATCTTGTCTTTTTCGTTCCTACAAAAACATTCTCATCTCTTACCTTGAAGATATCTCCCTGATGTTTTGTCGTCTAGTACCGTCCGTACCACGTGTTGAACACGTTCAGACGCGGCGACGCGTCCTTATGATCGACACATCACTTACACACCCGTCCTCCATCTCCATTGCATGCATGTTAAACTTCGTCCGCCAAATGTTCACGTCTGTTGCATTTCCAGCTCTATAAATAGAAGCCCTCTCTTCCTTCTCCCACCATCAATAAACCCTTTTCGAAGCTTTCTCTGAAACTACTACAATGGTGATTATCAAAACAAAGCTTCCTTTCCTTGTATTCCTCCTTTCCCTTTTTCTTGTCTCTGTTACTTTCTCTCTCGCTTACGAGGGAGAAGACCCAGAGCAAGAACTCCGTCAATGCCTGCAACAGTGCCAACACCAACAGAGGTCTCAAGAGCAACAACAATGTCAGCAACGTTGCCAAGAGCGATTTAGAGAACAACAGAGAGAGGAAGGACGAGGAAGCGGAAACCCCGAAGACCCACAACAGGAGCTCCAACAATGCCAGCGACGATGCCATGAACAAAAACAAGGCCAGCAACAATGTCAGCGACGCTGCCAAGAGCGATACGAACAGCAGCAGAGAGAGCATGGAAGAGGTGGAGATAGCGGAAACCCTGAAGACCCACAGAGGGAGCTTCAACAATGCCAGCGACGATGCCAACAGCAACAACAAGGTCAGCAACAATGCCAGCAACGTTGCCAAGAGCGATACGAAGAGCAGCAGAGAGAGCAGGGACGACGTGGGGTTAGCGGAAATCCTGAAGAACCTCGACGAGAATACGAGCAATGCCAGCGACGATGCCGAGAGCAACAACAAGGCCAGCAACAATGCCTGCAACGTTGCCAAGAGCGATACGAAGAGCAACAGAGAGAGGAGCAAAGAGGTGGAGGTAGCGGAAATCGGGAGGACCCACAACGGCAATACCAGCAATGCAAACAGCGATGCCAAGAGAAGGAGCGAGGACAGAAGAAGCAGCAGCAATGCCAGAGAAGGTGTGAGGAGCAATACAGAGAGCAACAGAGAGAACATGGTCGTGGAAGTGGTGAAGGAAATCCGCAAAGTGAAGGCTATGAAGAGGAACAGACGAACAATCCGTATGTCTTCGATGAACAAAGATTTACTTCGCGATTCAGGACCCAAGAAGGACATATTAGGGCTCTTGAGAGGTTCTCCAAGAGGTCTGAGCTTCTTCGCGGCATCGAAAATTATCGTCTGGTCATCCTTGAAGCAAACCCCAACACCTTTGTGATTCCTGCCCATTTTGATGCAGAAGCTGTCTTCGTCCTCCTTAGAGGTATATATATTCATGTTCTCTCTATCTTAATTTTATCTACAGAAACTATGAGAAGCCATTAATTAAGGACTGAATTCGAGCTTGGGCAATCTTGATTACAGGAAGAGGAACCATCAGCCTAGTAAGACAGGACAATAGAGAATCCTTCAACCTTCAGAAAGGAGATGTAATTAGGGTTCCTTCAGGGACAACCGTCTACTTGATCAACAAAGACAGCAACGAGAAGCTCCATGTAGCAAAGCTCTTTAAACCCGTCAACACACCTGGCTACTACAAGGTAATCAAGAATGTTTCAATCTTCATCATCTCTTCTTGTTCTTCTTACCATTTTCAGAGCTCTCACTCTCATAAATTTTCATATTATATTGTGGTACACAGGAATACTACGGCATCGGAGGAGAAAACCCCGAATCGTTCTTCCGGGTGTTCAGCAATGAGATCCTCGAGGCCGCTTTCAATGTCTGTAACTCCTTCTCCTGGTTTAGATCTCTTCTTCTTGTTTTGGGCTTCAATTAATTATCTTAATTAGTACTGTTTTGTTTACCCTCTAGACCCCAAATGAGAAGCTACAGAGGTTGTTTGGCCAACAGAGGAAGGGAGTGATAATCAGAGCTTCACAAGAACAGATTAGAGCATTAACTCAACATGTTTCCTCCGAGGGAGATCGCCATGGCCCTTACAACCTCTTGAACAAACGCCCAAAACACTCAAACAACTATGGGAAACTCTTTGAGGTTACCCCAAATGACTACCAGGAGCTCCAAGACCTCGACGTCTCCGTCGCCTTCACGAACATCAGCCAGGGAGCCATGATGGCGCCATTCTACAATACTAGATCGACGAAGGTGGTGTTGGTAGATGGAGGCAATGGGTACTTCGAAATGGCATGTCCTCATCTTGCAAGCCAGAGGCAAGGACCACCACAAGGAGGAGAAGAACAGGAACAGGAACAGGAACAGGAAGGTGGGGTGCATTATCAGAAGGTCAGGTCCCGGCTTTCGCCGCAAACTGTGTTCGTAATCCCGGCGGGTCATCCGGTGGCCATTGTCGCCTCCCAGAATGAAAATCTACAGTTAGTGGTATTTGGAATCAATGCCAAAGACAACCAGAGAAACTTTCTTGCAGGTATTAAGGAACCCCATGTAGAGTACTGTTTTATCTAACATAACTAACATTATAACTAACTGGACTTTTTACTTGTGTTTTTGAAGGGAGAGAGAATGTAATGAACCAGGTGGAGAGAGAAGCAAAGGAGTTGGCATTTAACATTCCAGGAAGAGAGATAGAACAGATATTCAAAAATCAGGGACAATCTTACTTCCTTCCAGGGCCTCACCAGCGACAGCAGAGAGAGGAAGGTCACGGCCCCTTGGAGGCTATTTTGGACTTTGTTGGTTTTTAGGAAGAAAATAGCAAATGTAGTGTGTACTGTGTAGTGAGAGGCTGTGTGCAAGTAGCTATGCTTTGGAGTTTGGAGTGAGCTTTGTATTTAAATAAAGAAAGAGAGAGCTTTAGCTTTCTATAAATAAAAAGGAGTGTTTTTTTGCAAAATCTTTCGGTGGTGCTATGCCACTTTGAATGTGTTTGGGATCTTCAACTGAAGTAACTGTCACTCTTCATTTCAAGATAGTTTCTTTCTTTTAATTTTTATTAAAGTTATCCTATAATTCGGATAGTATACAACTTCGAATATTTAATTGAAGGTGGATATGATTTCGTATTCTTTATCGGATAAAGCTTCTGAGACCCCTTCGGCCGAGACCACCAAGACCATGATCGCTCTTAGAGCATTGGATTTCAGGTAGGGTGGATTTCAGGTAGGGTCCATGATCGCTCTTAGAGCATTGGATTTCAGGTAGGGTCCATGATTAGAGCATGGGATTTCAGGTGGGCCTACCATGTGAAATGGGCGTTACTAGAAATCCGATGCTCTAAGAGCGAGCATGGTCTCTGTGGTCTCGGCCCTAAAGGGGTCTTAGAAGCAAAGTCATTCTCTATTTGAATAGAAGTCTGAATATGAAAACATTTTTAATAGGACTTTGCTACATGAGACCCTCTTAGGGTCGAGACCACCAAGATCATGCTCTAAGAGCATAGGATTACATGTGGGGCCCATTTCACATGGTGGGCCCCACTTGAAATCCTATGCTCTTAGAGCATGGTCTTGGTGCTCTCGGTCCTACGAAGGTCTAGAAGCTTTATCATTTTTAATATATTTAGTGATAATTCATAATCTAATGGGAGTGCTAGCCTTACTCTCATCCTCCACCAATCACACATATGTTGATTCTACAGATTTTGTAATGATTAAAACACTCTCTCACAATAACAAAAAAATAAAAATAAACAATGAATAGGTCGCTATTCATTGCCCTACTCTCATTCTAATTTTTTTTTTTTGATATATCACTGTCTACTATCCATAGTGGTAGAGATAAGAGATAGGAAAATAGTAAAAGCAGCTCAGGGTCCTCTTCCAAACGGAGCACCAATTGCTAAGAGACATGTGGCAATAAAAGATTTATTTTATTTTTATCAGTTTCTCTTTTTCAATGTGTTAAAATTTGATTAGAGAGGTCAACTTAGAAGAGGACCTTGTGGTCCTCTTATCTCTATATCACCAACTACTAGCTGTGATAGTATGATACGTAATTGGATATTCTTCGGATACAATGCCATGTCGAATACAATTATCAGCTTTGAATTCGCTCCATTTACGGCTCTTATCTTTACAAGTTTATGGCTCTGTCTTTACAAGAAGTATATAGTGGTATTGTCAAACCGATTATAGGGGGAAAAAATTCACATATTTTGTAATTTATGCCAACTCGATCCTACTCACCTTTTCTTTGGACTGTTGCCTGCCCCTCCGCTTCTTTTTTCTTGTCCGATGTCTGGACTAAATGATATGTTTTTCCAGCAAGTTAACGCTATAATAGATTCTCACCTAAATGATCTTGTTCAAACAGGGCTAATTCATTTCGTTTAATCTCTATATCGTCATTTTATACCTAGGAAACCTCTTCAAATAGGAAAATAGTGAAGTACACGGGATTCCCATTTTAGAACCGAAGGGCAGGTCCTCATTGGTCCACACCCCATTTTTAAATACTCGCCTGCTGTGGTTAATATTTACTCAGCCCTAGAATTTGAGCAATCCAATCATCGTTTAAAGGGGTGTTAAAAACGGACACGAGGACACAGGGGTAAGATATGAAACGGACCAATGGGTCGGTTGAGCACTGCTCCTTAAAATATAGCTCTCAAAATCCTTACTCTGATGACTGATCCTTGCGCTGCCCATCACATATAAAATCTTGAGGACAGATCATGGATTGTTAGAAGGCTGCTCTATGCCATTGATACCCCAAAACCACCATTTGAAAGCTCTCTGCTGATCCTTTGCGTCTTCCTGTACATTTTTCGATGTGCTGCAGAGCTTACAGACCTCATAATGGATAATGCTGGAGGCTGTGTATACTACAGATTGCAGAGCTTATCAAAGCACCATTATGCTCTTTTTTCCAATCTAACCCCAAAGCTTATCCACAACACAACTAAGAAACTATATATAAGGGAAGGAACCAAATCCTCTAACCAGATTTGCCAAATCGGGTTATAACCATAGAGGATTTGGTTCCATAAATATGATATCAGAGATTCTCATTTTGAGTTCAATGGCTTTTGATTTCCTTCTGAAATTAAGAAGAGTGAAGTTTATTTTCACTGGGTCCATCAACTCAAAAGGCATTCCTCTTTTTGCAACATCACTCTGTCTGTTTATCTCTGGAATGTCTACTAATCATGAATTTGAATTTCTTCTTAAAGGTCAGGCATGCCCTTCCCAGCTTTAGCATCGAATGTCTTCTCCAAGACGAGATTCATTGGTGTATCTTTGGGACCAACTGCAAAATAAACAAAACCAGGCCAACAGGTCGCATCAGAGTTTCCTCTAAACCACAAGTAAACAGAAACGCATAAATGGAAATTAGAGGCTTAACTTTTACTTCCTTTTATTTATTTTTGGGAAATACATAACTTACCGCCCCAGTAGATTACCTATTCTAATGTACAGTCTTCATTGGTCAATGCCCCTTTTTTACCACACATCAACTGTAGTTAAAGATTCACTCACTCCTATAATTAAGCAATCTAAGCTTGATTTTTAAAAACAAACCAAAACATTTATTTAATTTTCTTAAGTTTAACCATAGTTAAAGGAGTGTTAAAAGGGACACGTGGCCATGGCATTAGATTACCTATTCTAATGCGAGGTGAGCTAATCACATCCCTTTATTTTTTCTTCCTATATAGGAGGGGGTGGATAGGTATAATCAAGTACCTATGCAGCCTTTGACTGCTGATTATATCCTCGTTATCCAAACAATTAAAACTAGAACCCTCTTTCTCACATATATATATAAGAATTATAAATAAATAAATAAACCCAAATGCCCATAAAACTGAAAGACCTAATCTCCAATAAATAAACATTTGCAGCTTCTAACACCCTTTCCACTGCATATTATAAGGGTATCCCCTCACCTTAAAAAATGAAATTACAGAGAAAACAGAAATATAGATGGGAAAAAAAAAGCCAAACAATGTTTTCAGCAAATAATAAGAGCAGAAATTTATAATGAGTTCCTTTTTTGGGAGATTTGTAAATGTGCCTCCTTTTCGTTTTTCAGGAGTGCAGTAGTTTTTGGTTCAGCCAGATGGCTTTAGGTGGCAGATTACTTGAGTGGTTACCAAGCTTATTGTAGTTGTAAAAATTGGATCCACCAAGCACAAGAAGTAAAATTAAAGGAAAAAGAATGAAAAGAAAAGAAATCCAAAAAAAAAACTCGATAAAGAAAGCGAACTGTGTAAATGCCTTTATTTGCTCAAAATCAGCTAACACACTAAACTCTTGGCACATGTATCATCATGCAGCTAGGATAAGTAGACATTTTGAGGGAGTATATCCCTGGATGTTGATTGATAGACCGACACCATCAAGGGAAATCCTACAGTGTGGAGGGATGGGTAGACAATTAGACATTTTAGAGGACCCTCCTGGGTGTCGGCTGAATTTTTTATTTTTTTATTAATACTGAATCAATTTTGATGAGAACTGATTGTCCATAAATCAATTGTCCATTAACCGCTATTGCAAATAATCCTATTTGGTTCACACTTTCGATAAATTCGATTCTCTGTATATGTATAGAAGTGATTATGTGCAAATAGTCCTGTTTAGTTCAGACAGAAGCAAAACTACAAGGCATCATAAGAGAAAACTATGAAAGGAATAAGAATCAAGAGCTATCTGCATTAATTGCTTCTATGGACCTTCCAACTTGTTCAATTTTCCATCTATAATCTTTGTTTGTAGATCACCTCTTCTGATGTTCCACTTGAGGACCTTTCTACCTGTTCTATTACTGATGGCTAGTAATGCATTTAGGATTTCTCTACATAAAATTGCCATGACTCAATTGGAGTTTTTTTGCAAGATTTATGACTACCATCACCTTGAAGGGTGGAAACCAGTACGCATATATGAATATAGTATTGCATGATATAGCTTCTACGTAAATTAAAAGATCAAAAATAAAAGAGAGAGCAAGAAAATAAAGGATTAATTCAAAGCTTGGATAAAACAGTCTGTATTTGATAATACTCATGCCAATCAGATACAAAGTGCATACACAGGAGAATAAGGGAAACAAACTAGATGTTGTAGCCAATGTTTTAAAACGCAAAGGCGTGGGGGTGGCGTTGGGACCTCAAGATGCATGAGGCTTAAAAGAAAGCCTAACACTACCTTATTTTAACAAATGAATAAATAATAAATAAGAATATTGCAAAAAGATTCAAAAAAATTAATCAAAGGTAATATATATATATATGTGTGTGTGTGTGTGTGTGTGTGTATGTGCGAGGGCGTGTACGCACATGCATATGTAATACTATATAAATTATTCAGCCATAAAAACTAAATTTAAGAGGCAACAAATGCTAAAATTTAGATTTACTTTTTTGTTCATACACATATTGAAAGAGGATAATGTTCAATTATGTGGTTGATTTTGGATTCCAAAAAACAATTATAAAGTAGCCACCAACCAAATATGTTAGACAATGGCTCTAAATCTTTGCAATGTCTACTTTGAAAATTAGAGTAAAATATACTTAAAAAGTTTTAAAAAGCCTAAATACATTAGACATAATAAATTATGTGTTAATTTAGACTAATAACAAAATGAAAAAAGAAAAAAAATATATTTTTTTTCGATAAAAGAAATTATGAAACACACACCTTACAATTTAATGTTTAAGTCTTATTTATGTGGCTAGAACCCTATTTTTAATTAATGTATAAGGCACATGTTTTAAAAAATATTTAATGTTCAAGACTTAGTTATGTGAATAGAACCCTAATTTTATTAATGAATGAAGCACATTCCTCGGACATAAAGCACGCCTCACGGTTTAAGGAATTAGCCTCATGAGATTTAAACCTCAAGGTTGAGTCTCAAGGCATTTTCCTTGAGCCTCACCTCGAGGCGAGCCTTGAGGCATTAGCCTCTCAAGCCTTTTAAAACAATGGTTGTAGTATCGTCACCTTGGTTATGAGAATTGAAGCACCTGAGGGAAGTATTGAAAAGGCCATTACTTACAATCCAAGGTAAACATGGCCTTTTTTTAAAAGGTTTGATGTCAATTTCATTTTCAGTCTTGAATATTTTGATACACCACTTTCCATCTAATATGCTTGGATATCCTTCACAGACTTGTCATGGAAGAGCAATAAGTGTATCATTACTCTTACCATTGTTTTGAAGTTCTTGTTAAATTGTCATTTGTAGATTGCCATCAAGTTTTTTCTTTCCTTTCTAATTTCTCAAGCTAAGGTTTTGCAAGACCCATACTATTAAGGATATATCTATACCCCCAGGAATCCACCTGATGAGTTGACAAGGAAAACCTACAGAAAGCAACAACTTTTCAAAAATAAATAAACTGCCTTGCTGCCTTTAACAATCAAGAGAACACCTTTTGATTCATTAAATATTGTATAATATGACAATTGCTTGTCAATTGACTCGATTCCCAAAACAAACCAACTCAAATCCAACACAACAACCCAGCAACCGCTTCTTCATCCTCTGTAGACTCTCAAAATACCTCCAATGAAAAGTCCCTAGGAGGAGGAGGAGAAGAAGAACTAGGGGGGCAAAATGGTCATAAGAGAAGAATGGGAGAATGGTATTTGTTCTAACGAGACCCCTCTTTCTTTCTTTTTTCGTTCACTGTTCGCAAGTTCATCCCATCACAATCATTTGGAAGAACTAATTGTTCCCCCCCAGAATCCCCCCCCCCCCCCCCCCCCCCTCTCCCTCACCGATTCCCTCGGCACCAAGGTACACGTTTTGGTAGCGTGAAGACTTCAGAGAAGAAAGGCTTCATAAGTATCCTATGGGACTCTGGGCATAGATGACTCACTTATTTGAAATGTCTTGAAGGGGAGATTCCATACACGGTTGTTGTCTACATACTATGAGATGGAGCACACGCTTTCCTGGGTCATCAGGAGTTCAAAGAATTTCAGGGAACAAATTCCTCCAGCTGATAAAGGTAGTGAATTCTCACTGCTGAATGTAATACTAATACCTTAAACATGACACTAATTGTATATAATACTGACTATAACTTATGCAGTCCAAACATGCATTATATGTTTCCATTTTATGAACAAATATCTTATCATTAAAATAAAGCACAACAATCTCACAAAGACCGGATTGGGGGTGCCAAGGAGTTCTTGATTATCAAATCACATGGCCCACCTAAAAACTATTTCTCGGGTCTCGATCCATCTTATTGGACGCAATTTAATAATTCGATCAGGTCCACATACCCTGATATATAATATTTCTATTTGCCACCAGACCTTGATACCCAAATACCGGCAGTACTGAAAAAATTGGTTGTGTTTAGACCCCCAACCATTGATCAAGTCGGGTTTAGATATTCTGGTTAACACCCACAAATAGAATAATAGAGACCACATAGAAAAATTATATTACAATGCAAAGGACTAGTAAAACACAAGTAGTAGGCAAATAGTTTATAACATTCAAAACCAATTCTTCAATTCTAATTTAATTGGCTTCCATAATGCACCATTCAACTTAATTGCATCAGGGGCAAATTATATGTGGCGTGTGGAATTTTCACTAAACACACGTAGTTGCTGGAAGGAAAACTTACACATGATGAACTCTAGAAAAATAATATGTAATGAAGCTCTGGGATAAATACCTATCGTGGGTCTCGGAGTGGTCCTTATTTTTAATATCTCAGGACGAGGAATTATGGACCCTGAGGCTCCTATACCTCTAGAAATTCTTACTTTTGAGCCATCTTCTAAATATCTGGTTCCAACCTTACACGGCTTCCTGCATAAATAAACAATAACAATTATTTTGAAACAAAATCAATGAAAAACAAAGATGAAAGCTCCACTCATTGTCAGAAATCTAGACATAAATGTTACTTGTAATATCAAACACATATGTACCCTGGGTGACAGATCATGAAAGAGGAGGAAGACATCACGAGGGAGATGGTTTCTTATGATGAGACATTATATTCTGTAGACGGGGCTCCCGGACCATCCTTAAATGGTTTAAAATTCTCTCAATTGGACGCTCTCGCTGCGAGTTGGTGTGAGCGGAAATTTGAGGAAGAAGAGGTTTTCAGGTGACCTCCACCCTGGGTCTATAAGGTTACAAGTCCAGATCATTTTCTCTAAGGCTTTTTCTTTTTGAGCGGTAATCAGCAAATATAATATAAAAACGATTTTGACCGGTAATCAGCAAATATAATATAAAAATGAAATAAATATACAAGAGGAGTACAACATGTAAAGAGTTTATAAGCACATAAACTCGGAAAATGGAAACTACAAACATGTAAAGCTCCTCCAAGACTGAAGTCAAAGTCAATCCGAATTGCTCAACAAGCAATGAACTCAACCCAATACTTCTCCTAGATCCTCCCTTGCTCCCAAAATGGAACACCATTCGAGCGCAAGCATTCTAATGCGAGAACATAATTGTGATGGAGATGAGGAAGAGTCCTAAAAAACTATGGTTTCGCTCTTTCCATATCATCCACAATATGACTCCAGGAAGAACCGATCAAATTACCTCATGGGCACTATCCACACTTACCAAAGATCAGTCAGAAAAGAAATTTTAAAAGGAAGAAGGAAAGTCCCCGTCCACACCTACTCAAGAGAGGAAAGACCCAATCCTTGTTGGGAGAAACTGACAGAGGATGAAGGTCATGTGAGAGTTTTTCCAGACGGGAGATGGACTAGAGCTTCTGATTGAACTTTTATTTCCCTTGTCCCTAAAAGGGGCAGAATGGAGGAGTTGAAAGATTTCAGGCCCCTTAGCCTGGCCAGTATTATTTATAAGATTGTAGCCAAGGTGCTTTCGTCAAGGATGAAGGTTGTCATTGGAGGTCACCAGGGCGCAGTCATTGGGGGCAAGTAGTTGGTAGATGGTGTGTTGATTGCCAGTGAATGTATTGATTCCAAAACAAGAGACTGGAAAGGCAGTATTTTGTGTCCTAACTCCCAATTGATCTTGAGAAGACATACTAGATTGGAAGGTTTTAGACTTGAAACTGGGCATGATGGGGTTCAACACGAGATTGAGAGGTTGGGTAGGGCTTGCATTTCTTCAGAATTGTTTTTTAAGATGGTGCTGAATGGTTGCTTCACTAGCTCAAGAGGGCTTTGCCAAGTATGCTCTCCTATCTCACCTTTTATTCATCGTGGTGGCAAACGCATTCAGCATGATGATGCTCATGGTAGAAGAGTTAGGTTTTTTTAGGAATTTTAGGTAGGGTCCGGTCATCAACCACCTTCCCTATGCGGATGACACTTGGGTTTCTGTGGATGCTTCGGTGGAACAAATTGCAAATGTCAGCAGCATTAAGGTGTTTGAGCTGGACTTAGGCCTTCATATGATCGTATCAACATATTCAAAAGTACTATTGTTGGAGTTAGCGATGCTCAAGATTGCCTTTAGATTGTGTGTGCTCGGACATTGGGATCTAGAGTAAATCAATTCCAAAATTAGCTATGTTGCACGGATTCTTCAAGACAACAGGCATGTCTCGTGTCAAAATGTGTGGACACAGACACACCTTAGACACGACTATTGTGACCCACATCAAGAAGGATTTACTTGTTGCAGTTAGTTGGACACGGACACTGATACAGATGAAACCCAATAGCTCCACGACTATTGGGCGATGGTTCTCAGGGAAGCTGGGGACGTCAATTCTAATGATTTTGTGAATAGATGGAATTAGATTGTTTTTTAAGATTCTTGAGTTGTTATTGTAGGTTAAATTCCTCTCTTCCTGATATATTTCTAATCTTCAAAAAAAATTACCCTGTGACTGGGTCAACAACTTGCACATTTGAGGCATGCAGAGGGGCTTCAACTGTAAAAATCCCACCTTCATGACCTTGCCCTTGCTTTATGTGTTTCTTCACCTGTAAAGATAAATAGACTTTTGTGTTCAAAAGACAAGAAATTTATAGCATTAATGGTTCATCTTTCATCAACGGAACAAAATCCAAAAGGTCATTTCAGTTTCAGAAGCTGGATGAAAACAAATGTGGTATTAGCTACAGAAATTCGTAATCAGATTCAAGCAAAAAAAGATAACTTAGGAATTAAAGGAAAGTGTTGTTTAGAGAATTAAGAGTCAAACAACATCACAATGATCTGGTAATGGAACATAATTAAAATACAACCCAATTCCTGGTGAGTAGGTACGAGAACATACTGTATCAATTTCACACCATTCAATAGTGACAAAGTTTGTGATATCTTATTCTTAAGCTGACAAATGTTATGGCACTGAGCTTTTGAAAGGTTATTTACATTTGCGGAAACTAGAAAAACACACTTTTTTACTTAGATAAGATGAATAGCAGTATTCCAGCACGATTTTCAGCTGTTTCGTGTGCTATCATAAAAATTCTACACTACCCTTGATTTGAGGTTGTCAATATAAGGTATGTCATCTTTCTACAAGATGCGAAGTGTAGCTTAGATAGCTAAAAACTACTTATTTGGTATGACTTGATTAGCGAGTAGTTTTGCTTCTAATCAGTCTTACTTAGCGCTCCCAGAAATATCGGTGAATATTTCAATTTTTCCATAATGTTCCCAAAGGGGCTAAATCTTACATTAAATCGAAACTTTCTCATGCCCATTCCATAGGACCCGAAATCTCCTGTGAAACCGAAATTCAGAACCTTTGGTAGGTGATAGGATTCTTATTTGTAATGAGTTTGGTTTCGATCCTAGTAGCATCGTCTTTATTAAATGTGAGTTTTGATAGTAGGGTCTCCAACTGAAAATGAATCAGATTAACCGATCCAGAACTTAAGAATCGCCAGAACTAAGGTAGTCCCTGCTGCCTTATAGTTTCCTTTGATATTTCATTATTTCTTTAGATTAGTTGCTTCACTTAAGTTGACCGTAATTTAGTCCATCCACTTCTAGCAATATGACAGTGGTTCAGAGACTAATCTGTAACATATGGTAGGGATTAGATTGCTAGGATTAGTACTAGGTTTTCTCACAAATATAAATGTAATGGAACAGCAACCATATTTTGGCTATTGGAAATAAAACTCATAACAGATTTCCGGAGTGGGAGGTTCCACTCTTCATTCTCTCATGAACGTGACTTTTAGCCCTAGTTTTGGGCCTTATTCGTATGGTTTTCTGCTGTTTTCTGCTGCACATAACTTCTCAGTCTTCCTCTCCAAAAAATTTAAAAAAACTTCACAGTCTTGTTGTTTCACATTATAGCACCTTGGAGGTTGATTTCGAGTAGTTGAAATTTTGAGGACCTACTGAAATTCAGAAGAATGATGTCCCCCTTTTAACATGTCCCAAATGATGTTGAACTGATAAGGCTACAGAAGTTGAAAGAAAAGTAGTTCGCAAATATATTACACCCTGTGAATTGTGATCAAGTTCAAAGATCATCTTCTCAACATGTTCCAGTGTAATTAAAAGCATCCAGGCAATAGGGGGGGGGGGGGGGGGGGGGGCCTCTAGACGAGGCATTTCTTAGGCAATGCTTAGGCAACCAAAATTTACTTTTTCTTTTAACATTATAAAATTTTGGGAGTACCTGCCTACATCAAGATTAGGCGATAGGGTCCTGGCTAGGCAACGATGGCCTAGGGGTGCTGTCTATGAGGCACTTTGACTACACTGACATGTTCATTGAGTCTCTCCGAAGAGAATGTTTCAAACCACTTTGACCATGTTTTATATTTCATTTTTTTATCATTTACTTTGATAAAATAGGAATCTTGACACCGATAAAAAAAATAGGAATCTTGATAAATGAGGTGGAGGGGAGGGGAGGAATCTTGTGCTAAATGTAGGAGCAAGACATTTTCATTCAATATTTATGTCGTTGGATTGTTTCCATTCCATGCAATTTTTTTTTCCAAAGGTTTGCAAAATAGTATATCAAATGGTCAATCAGCTATACAATAAAAGCCCATTTAGATAGAGAACCAATTCTAAGGTAGGGTGTCCTACGCCTGACAATGGAACAGTTCAACATGTGTGGTATGAAGGATTTGTTGTAGTGTTACATTAAATTTCTTAGACTTCCTCAATAATTCCATCTCGTGTAAATGCATTTTATCAAATTTGGAGAACGTTACAGTTATTCCTGTGTCTGGTGTAAAACCTCAGAAACATGGCATCTACCAATGCAGACAACATCAGAAGGAACGGAACGACCAAACTAATTATGTAACTTAACAAATTTCCTTAACAAGAACAAATAATAATTTCTTTCTGTATATAATATGTTAGTAATTTTAAAAACGTTTGCCCAAACAAATCTAAGAAAATATTATGTAAAACAAAAGGAGAAGTAACAGAGAAGAGATTGAGTTTGACTGAATCTAACCAGATTTTTGCCCTCAACAATAACACGGTTTTGGGAGCGAATGACGCGCTTAATAACGCCAGTCTCACCTTTATCTTTTCCCCTGATAATCATCACCTGCAAATGATTAAGACAGAATGACACATTGTTCATTTAAATATGGAAAAGAAAGATAGGAAAAAGAGAGAGTGAAGGGTAAAAGAGGATATCTTTTTTCCTGTTACATTATCTCCTCTGACAACTTTCCAGTTCTGTATAAGCTTCTGAGCTGCTTTCCAACCCATCTCAGAGTAAGGATGAGATCAAGGTTTCTCCTTTGGGGTCTCTGCACGAGCCGCTTCAAGTCTGTATTATCCACAGAGGTTTTAGTACAACTGACAAAGTCAAGAAACCATGACTGAGAGTTTAGTTTTGCCATGCTAAAAAGGATAATACGCTTAAATCAAATTAATAGAACAGTGAATTCAAATAAACTCCTTCACTTATGGTTAAAGAAAACTGGAGTGACGAATATTTGCTTGTTATTTATTTCACGAAAATTGAAGTCACGGATAGTTAGCTGGTAAAATATTGTACACCTTGAGAGTTTGCGTAAATTTAACAGCATAAATCATTGGCTTTCAACGATGGAAGTTGTAGTTGTAAAACATTGCAGACATTAAGAATTTGTGTCTTATCCCACACTGTCCACCATTTTACACAATCGTATGCAACTATGCATTTAAGACTTTGCCAATGAAATTCAATCCATGCATGGGTTCTGGCGTTTAAAACATCAGGCAGCTCTAGATTTTGTTTAAGAATATAAATCATTCATTGCTATTAGATATGTATCTTAACGCATGATTTTAATGTTTGAAAATAACAAGTCGAAACTCGGGTTACCATGCAATGTTTGTCTAACATCATCAAATGCTCTTACAATCAAGCCAACAAACTAGAGATATGGGGTGGGGAAGGGTGAAACTTGTTTCAAAATCAATAACACGATAAGAAGGAACAATAATGAAGAAGGATCTCTCAAGTTCTTTCGGTAATTATGCTTCTTATCAAGAAATAAAAGATACAAGTACGATCAAAAACCATAAACAGCAACAAATACAATAAAAAATCACTACTCTTTCATGTTAAATTATCACTCTACTTCTAAGAGACCAAAAGACGAATAAATATAAAACGATATCTTACAATGCTTTCCTCACCAGATTCAATATCTCATTTCATATTTAACTGTCAAAGTATGTTTACTCCACCACGCCCTAGCAATGTCAGCTTTCATAGAAACGGGTTGTCCATTGGATTTGAAACAGCTTCCTTTGCCAAGAGTTCTCTTCTTTGTGGGAAGACTGGAGAGCCCCTGCAGACTTTCTAAATGGAATGAAATGCCATTCATACCATGTAATCCTATTTCTTTAATTTTGAGAAGTGTTTATCCGTAAATATCCTAATAATCCCTCTATCTAATGATCCTAACCCTCTGATGATCTATGAGCTTCCCACTAGTTACCTCTAAGTCCCTTTTATGCTTCCCATCTTTAGTAATTAAAGTTATAGCACTCGACAGCAGAAGACAAAGTTCCATTCATGCATCCTCATATAATTGATGCACAAGTTTAAGAAGTCTTTTGTTTTGACCGATTTCAATATGCCCTTCCTTACTTCTAGGGAAATGGGCATTGAGATCATATTCTAATTCCTAAATATATATTTTCTTTTCCCACACAAAAAGCACTGATAAAAGTAGACATTGATAACTTTTTACAATTCCTCTACAAATATATATGTTAAACTGGAAGGAAGAATTAGAAAGTTATAAGTTAGAACCAGTACAACTTTTTTTTTTTTTTTTTTAAATCGGCAATCAAAATATATATAGAAACAGAGGATATGTACAAAGCTAAAATGACTAAAAGGAGATTACAAGCATGTAAACTCGAGACGCTAGTAAACTAAGAAAGCAATAAAACTCTAATAATACTCTCCCTCGGCAAGCTGGGGACCCAAGACTTCCCCCAACATCCATCCATGACCTCCACAAATTGCCTAACCAAACTCCAATCCATAATAAGCTATCTTATCCGAGCACAAATACGAAATTGAGGGGATGTTCCTCAAACACCCTCTTATTCCTCTCTTTCCAAATGGATCAAGCTATAGCCCCAGGAAGCAGTGATCACACTGACTCCCTATCACCATTCACACCGGCCCAAGACCAACAAAATAAGAAGTCTAAAAAGGAAGAAGGAAATGCCCACACCATACCTAATTTTGAGAGGAAAAACCCCCCAAATAACGTGTACAGTAGAGAAATGCAAGAGTAAATGATCCAATGTCTCTTCCTCCCGCATGCACATAAAACAGCGGTTAGTCATTCGTCATCCGCCATCCTCTATATTTCAAGTAATCACAGGTGAGTATTTTATTTAAAGTCGCATTCCATAGGAAGAAAGATATCTTTGAAGGAATATTTGGATTCCATACAATCTTATAAGGAAAAGAGACGGAAGGTGCCAAGTTTAAAAATTGTACCATTGATCTCATTCAAAACCGATCATTGTGGCCTTTAGACCAAATCCTACAATCCATGTTTTGCGAACTCGGAGAAACGGATCTAAGATGCTCTAGAAGATGACAGATATCCTCGATTTCCCAATCGTTAAGGTCCCTCCTCAACTTAGGACACCAAAACACCTCACTCGAACTCAATTCCCAACAGTTTGCTACCATAGCATCTTTGTCGATAGCAAGAAGGAACCGATTACTAAAGTCATCCTTCAGAATTACGGATCCACACCACAACTCTTTCCAAAACCTGATCTCTATCCCGCTACCCACCTGGAATTTGACATGGGGAAAGAATAAGGCCAAGTTCAACCTTCACGTCATCAACCCAGTTTGATGTGAAACTGACCTGAATATCAGTAAACTAGTTTGCCCTTACTACTGCTTCTAAGATTTTTTTTTTTTACACATTGAGCCACTATAACCATACAGTTCACGTTTTGGAAGATTGACACAGATTTTTGTCCCTGTACACACCCAATTTTGCAAGGTGAAGCTCCTTGGGGCCAATCAAATGGTTTCATTCCTCCGTATTCTTCAAGAGAGTTCAAGATAGGACCGCACCCAACATCTAAAAACCCCTCCAAAACCTTAGCAACCTCAAGGAAATCCATTTGGACCGTTCATGATCCCAACCTGCAACAGCCCATAGTATTGCTGCCCCAGCACCCTCCTAGTTCATCCCATCACAACCATAGCCCTCCTATATCCCCAAAACCCTAAAAAAACTGAAAACTCTATACTCTAACCCTATATTTTGAATGTTCTTTTGCTATTGCTGCTGGTTTATGTTATCCAATTCAATGATATTTGAAACTACAATCCACAGGCATGTTTAAACCCGTAATCATTGTTGAGCTTAAAGTAACTCTCTTGAAATCCTCAGTTGGCAAGGAAATCTTATTGGTTATTGGCCAAAACTCCCTAAGCTAGTGAAAGTTCCCTCTTTCATTACGATCACCCACATCATATTTGAAAATTATTGCAGGATTGTTATTTAACCTATGGTATTACTAATTCTCCTTTTGACTATCTTTATTATAATCATGTGAACCTAGATAGTTTTATAATTTTCTTTATTGCTGGAATTCAATTTTTGATCTTTAAATTGCATTATCCTATTTTAGTTGCATGATCCTGCATCAATATTGTTTCTATTTGAATTTATGGCCTCCTAAAAATAATCATGTGGATTCCAATGCCTATGCATTGGAATATCTATGCTTCAAAAGACTTAGTATAGGAATGCTGCTGTTTGGCTGAGACTGGAATTTGCTCAAGATTACCTATGAATTCAGATACCATGGTTTGAATGACCAAATATCGATAGGAGAAATGATTTGCTCGTTTATACATTATCCATCATCCTAAATAATCACATAGTATATAATAATGAAGACATTTATTGAGACCCAAAATCAAAATGAATCCGTCCTTTTGGAATGTGAATACCAATCTATTTGCAGTTGTGTCGGACCTCCTCATATAAGAAGCAAAGCCTAAAAAGGTTGCACTTGTGCAACACCACTAATAATATCATGCCAATTAAAGAATTGCATATGCACAATACAACACAGATATAGAGATAGGCCATAGGTAGGAGTCCATAGAGTCGGAGTTCAGCAATTATTCGGCTACAAAAATATGGCAAATTTTCAACCAAAAAAAAAAACGAAAAAATCAGGAAAATGTCGAGCAAGATATGAAAAATAATAATAAAAAAGATAAATAATTATGAAAAATTATAAACAAATATTTTTAGGTACTAAGTATTTATTCGGGTCTTGCATAAAATTTTGTGAATAATTTGTGACTTTTTAAAAACGTAGTACTTTATTTAAAAAGTTGTGAATACTTCATGAATTAATAATTCGACGAAACCTTCGCGAATTATTTGGGACATTTTGATTAAAAATCGGAAAGTTTTGTTACTATGTGTAGGACAACATAAAAGCTTGTTCATAAGGTCATGTTCTTTACCAAGTCCTAAGCTATCACTAGGAAACAAGAGAGAGCAGATCAAGCAAAACAACCCTACAAATACAACTTTACCATGCATGAATATACAAAGAAAGCTCCATTGCAGGAAATATAGGTGTAGTCAACCATAAAACATGTATCCAGAATATGAATGCATGACGTTATCATATACTTTCCAGCAGAACTCTTGGCAAGGGATACAATTACGAAAAGGTTCATATATGCAAATGGGGACAATATTGTTGCAGCCAATCGACTTGGAATTCTTTAACAAACAAAAAGGGTCAAGTAAAATTCTAGCGGGTTTGATCAATACCAATACACAATATCTGTGGAATGGTAATTGATGACAAAACCAAACTGATCAGCCAGGTCAACTTCAACCACAAAATCACTAGGGTAGTGGGTAAAGGACCACAAATGCTGTCCAACGAGATTTTAGTGTTTAAGGTACAGGTTACAGGGCTGCAAGCCTATGTTGCTTACTGGTTCCTGGTTAGTCGTTGCTGGGAATAAGAAATCAATACATGGACCTATAAATATGTAAGGTAGAGGCTAGCAACTCTCAAGGAACACTGAGCCCCTATAAATCCTCTAATTAAGTAACTTAAAGCAACTAACGCAGTAATTAGAAACAAATATCAGAGCAAATATTCAAACCTAACCATCCTCTCTTGATACAAATGCGAGTACCAAAATAATCATTTTTTCTTATCTATTATTCATTTTTCTTCGGAAGTGACTCTTAGTATTTGGTTTTTAAGAAAACATATAAAAAAAAAAAAAAACTGAAACATATACTATACAGATAGAGATGACCATGTTATCCTGAGAATAAAAAAAGGATCTCTGCAACAGTTCAGATACCAAAAAACCCTAAAGAAACTCATTATTCAGCAACACCCAGATAACCCCACACCCCAAATCAAAGAAAAACAGAGGAATAAACCGATTCCAGATAGAAGAGCTTCAATGACCTGAGAAAAATGAGAGATTTCAAGTGATTGAAGTTCGTTATCGAGTTCGTAAGAAAAATGGGTTACTGAGAAATGAAGAAGCGAAAACTCACCGCTCTCCGCCGTCTCAGTCGCCGTCACCGTCACCGTCGCAGTTGTGGCTCCGGGAAGGAAGGCCGGAGGTTGGGTCGGACCGTCGGAGAGAGGGCGGCTTGAAAGAAAGTGTGACTGTGGAAAGGTTTCGTTAAAACTTGGAACAAAACCGGGAAAATCTAGTCTTTGGGCAGGGTGGGGATGTATGACCCGATCCGTGAACCCGCTTGATCTCACACCGTATTCGGGGGACCGCTATGGTTTTTGGTCTCGTTTGGCCCTCTCAACCCCGTTTATCAATGGACCTGTTACCAGTAACCAGATCCAACACAATTATTTTAGGGTGGTGATTGGCGCACCCACTTGATGAATGCACCCCACATCAATTTTTATTTTTTGTACTTTTAATTTTCAAGATGTTTAATAGCCGCACCCCAACCCCTATCCTCCAAACGTTTTTCATTTGTTTGAGCAGCTTTGATATTAAATCGGCATGCCAATGACAACCTTTGTTTCTTACATAGATCATGTTGTGTCCCGTAAATGATAGGAATAAGAAGATGAAATTGAAGGAATGGAGGAGGGTATTGTTGTTATGCTAGGCGTCGCAATTCAGAGGGCTTTCTCTATAGGCGCATTTCTCTCTTATGCCTTGGAGCATCTTTCTCATGGGGTTTAATCTCCTTATATAAGTCTGCAATTGTAACTCATCTCCTAGATTTTAGCCATGAATTGGAGACATAAAGTGGAGTTTATGGCACACAAATGAGTGTCTTTATACTTGTTGTTACTCATTCATAGAGTAACTAATGGCTCCATGGCCACAAATGCTAACATCTCTCATTTGATCATGAGAGCCAAAAATCTCCCACTTGGTCATGTGGGTTGTATTTATCATAACACTCTACCTATGTCATGAGGTAGAACACAATCATGAGGTTTTTCTGATACATAGATATGTCCTTCATGATAAAACACAACAATGATATTTTTCCCAATATATACGGATATATTCTTCATGATAACACACATTCAGGAGGTTTTTCCAATATATACGGATATGTATCTCATAAGTTTTACTCCTACTAATCAATTGATTTTCTATTATGCACATATTCACCATTATGAATATGTCAAGTCATGAGGTTCTCACAACATTATTGCATATGTCCTTCACACTAAAACTCAATCATAAGGTTTTTCCGATGTACACATATATGTCATTCATGATAACACGCAATCATGAGGTTTTTCTAATATACATAGATTTGCATTTCATATTCCAATCATAAGGTTTTCCTAATGTACACAGATATGTCCTTCATAATAACACACAATCAAGAGGTTTTCCTAATGTACATGGATATACCATCATGCTTTCATTATTTTGACAAGTCATAAAGTTTTCTCAATGCAATATTTGTGATTTTGCATCATGCTTACTTCTCACATATATGACTATTGTAATTTTATTTATAGGTTTCAACCTATATTTTAACATGAGGTCATTTTAGAGAAATGCATCCTAAACAAAATACAATATCGGTCATCTTACTTTGCTTCTTTGTTGGATTCATGTCTCCTTTAAGGTAATGCATCCTCCCAGTCAAGAAACGCGTTCGTGAGTTTTGTGAGAGCATTTATTTCTCCCACATTAAATATTCTATTTTCCATCGTAATTACCATTTTCTATTAACTTTCTGTAAATGGACTCTCCAATCCAGACCGTGAGAAATCCTTCTCGTCGAACGATTCACATGCTCTTCCATATCCACAATAAAATCATGTTTCTTTCTCTTCTTTTAACTAGTGCTGCAATTGATGATTTTGAAGATTGATCTCATTCTCTAACTCAACCGAAATGGGAACTGATGAACAAACTATCAAAACTGAAGCTCAGTTACTCAAATCGTATTGGAGAGGAATATCTCTTTGGAGTCTCTGCTATGATTATCCCAACGGGTTTGCGACGAAGTAAAAACGAAGAACAAGGGATTTTTTTTTTTTGAAGCTGGTACTCCTTATACCCTTTTCCAAACACAACCTTTCCAGCGCCATTGTTGGCCACAACAAAAGCCAAAATGACAAAGCATAAAAGAGCAGTGATGAGGAGAGATATCACGAGAAAATTTAATAAGGAGAAACCAAAAGACACGGAAACAGGTGCCTATAAGCCCAACAAGAGAAATAACCATGAGAAAAAATGACGATAGCAATAGTGCAATACTCGTCTTCTGCTGTGTTTTCAGAGAGCTTAGGGTCTCTTGCTACCCATCCCATCACTGTTCTCCTCCATTCAAAAAACTACCATCACCTTCTTCGTGAAATTGTTCCCTTCCCTTGCTCTGATACCAGTGTTGGGTCTCGTAAATGAGAGGAAGAAGAAGATGGAATTGAAGGAATGGAAGAGGGTATTGCCGTGAGGCTGAGCGTCACAATTCAGAGGGCTCTCTCCTCTCTCTACAACAGCAGATCTCTCTTATGCCTTGGAGCATCTTTCTCATGGGGTTTAATCCCCTTACGTAGATTTGTAATCGTAACTCTTCTCTTGGATTTCAGCCATAAATTGGAGACATAAAGTGGAGTTTTGTCACACTAATGAGTGACTTTATACCTGTTGTTACTCATTCATAAAGTAACTGATGGCTCTATGACCACAAATGCCAATAGATCATGATCATGATTTTTTTTTCTCAAAAAATTTCATTGTACACATTGTGCAATGGAAGCTTCTATCAGCTTAGCTTTGTTGTCATTGTGAATCTTAGTTGTGTAGACAATTTCACACAATCGGGCCCAAAAAGTATTTATTATAAGTTGCAAATCTATTTTATTTGCATATGGGATTTCTGGAGCACTCTCTCGAGTATGTGGGCACATCATTTGTGTTAATCCATTCAATTTTGGGGGGAGTCTGTGTTTTCCTCATTTGTGGGAGTGCTTCATATCGTTATTTTTCATCTTTGAAAGTGTGAGCATGGATTTTTCTACCCACTTTCACATTTGTGGTTTGACTAAGAGTCGCCACCTATTCATTCTTAGGGATAGGTCCCGGATTGATTTGGATAAAGCAAATGGTCTATTAAAGTTAGGGTAAACGGTTTGATTAAATCCTGGGGAAGATGTTAGGCACCCCAAGACCCCCATTTTGCAATGGTTACCTACTCCCTAAATTTAAGCCAAATTTAATCTCAATATTAATTAAAATGTCTAAATGTTTAATCAAATGCTAATCCAAGAAAGAAAGAAAGCTAGATGGGCTAGGGTCGAACCCAGGTTGAGTTGCCTACCTACTCACATTGGGGTGAGATAAGATCGAGCGTAGTTCTGGCACATGAGCCCGTGTCAAGGCTAAGGGTGCGTGTGTGTGTGCATAAGGTGGTCAAGGGTCTAGCCTAGGGGCTAGGGTTTAGTTGACCAGGTTGGTCAAGTGCAAGGTCTAGGTCTAACCACGGTTAGAAGGGTGTTAACCATGATTGAGTAGGCTAACCAAGATCTAGCAAGCATGTTTTTGGTCTTTTGGTATTTTTAGATTTTTTTTTGGTATTTTGAGATTTTATAATGTTTTTGGTATTTTGAGATTTTATCATGTTCTTTTTTTTTGGATTTTCATATAGGTGAGATTTTGGCAAACTTAACTAAAGTCAAATTTAATTCAAAAGAAAGACTAAGGAAAAGTTAGGCTAAAAGATTATATTTAGGACATAAAGAGGGGTGTGCATTGTGAATAGTAAATGGTTATCAGTTCGAGCCTAATTATCCCTAAATCCAATAGGAGTTTTTCTATTTTGACTTGTTCCCCCGCCGTGATCGAATGAGAATGGATAAGAGGCTCGTGGGATTGACGTGAGGGGGTAGGGATGGCTATATTTCTGGGAGCGAACTCCAGGCGAATATGAAGCGCATAATTTTATTTTATTTTTGTGAGCGCGGGATTCGGGGAAACCCTGGGGTGCATCTCACGGGTTGAGTTAAGAGTCGCCACCTATTCATTCGGAAGGGATAAGTCCCCGGGATTTGGATAAGGTCTTGGTCTGTGATCAGAGATCAGGGTAAGAGGTTCGGTTAAGTCCGGGGAAGGGGTTAGGCACCCCGGCACTTCCACTTTCAGTGGTTCCCTACTTGCTAGGATTAAGCCAAACTAATCTTAATTTTAATCAAATGCTTTAAGTATTTAAGAAAATGCTAATCTAAGAAGGAGAAAATCCTAGACTAGGGTCGAACCCGGGTTGGGCTGCCTACGTACTCACATAGGGGTGAGATCAGACCGAGCGTAGTTCTGGCACATGAGCCTGTGCCAAGGCTAGGGGTGTGTGTGTGTGCACCAAGGGTGGCTTAGGGTCTAACCGGGAGGCTAGGGGTGGTTGACCGGGTTGGTCAAGTGCTTGGTATTGGGCCCGGTAGGCCTAAGGTAAGTCTGATAGGGTAGGGTTGGGCCCGGTAGGCCGAGGGTGAAGCCCGGTAGGCTAGTTTGGGCCCGGTAGGCCGAGATTGGGCCCGGTAGGCCAAGGGTGAGCCCGGTAGGCTAGGGTTTGGCCCGGTAGGCCGAGGAGTGAGGCCCGGTAGGCCCAGGGTGTCTTAACCAAGGGTTAGGGTTGCTAACCGAGGTTAAGAAAGGTGATTAACCTTGGTTAGGGGTGCTAACCATGGTTAAAAAAGTCCAATATCAGATTTTTTGGTCTTTTTGAATTTTTCTGATTTTTTTGGGATTTTCTCAGATTTTTTTCCCAACGGTCAAAGGTGCTTAACCGCGGTTAAGGAGGGGAGGTCACCATGGTTAAGGGTCTTAACCATGGTTAAATGGTCAAAAGAGACCATTTTTGGGTTTCTCCTAATATTTTAGATTTTTTGAGCATTTTTCCAGATTTTTTCCGGGTCAGGATTTTTTACCCGTGGTTAAGGGTCAAAAATGGGGTCGACTCTGATTAAGTGTCTTAACCACAGTAAAAAATGAAATTGAAGACATTTCTGGATTCCATGTAATATTTATGATTTTTTGATGATTTTTCCAGAATTTTTGCTAGGTCATGGGCCGCTTAACCATGGTTAAATGTTAACCACGGGTGAGTTTAACCATGGTTAAGGGGCCGACTGAAGCAAAAGTGGGTCCAAGGTTCATGGCAGGGCCTAGACTGGCCTCCTACCCGGTCTGGGCCCCCACAAATATCTGAAATTACAAAAAAACTCCAAATTTTCATCAAATTTTTAACCATAGTTACCATGAATTTAACTATGGTTAACAAGGGAATCGTGGGAATCCGAGACCACCAGTGGGTAGCCTGATATGTGGGGAACAATTTGGGCCCTTGTGGGACCCAAGGGGATGCCGTATGTGGGCCCCACAGTGGCCCAAAGTTGCTCCGACAAACACCACATAAAATGACGATTTCTACCAAAAACAGATTTTTTTCCAAACTTTGCAGCAATTTTTCCGTTTATTGGCTCAACCCCTGGGGGATCCGAGACCATGGTAGCAAAGCCTACTATGAGGGAAACAATTTGGGCCCTTGTGGGGCCCAAGGGGAGGTCGGATGTGGGCCCCACAGAGGCCCAAAGTTGCCTCCTCGCACAGATTTTTACACTGTCGACCCCACTTTGGGGTCGATTTAACTATGGTTAGAGTGCGAGTTAGAGGCTGGAATTGTGCAAGGAGATAGCCTGGAGTATGGTGAATCTACCCATGGCCTTGGTTTTCACCAAGGCCGGGTCTAACCATGGTTAAACCGGGGTTAAAGGCAGTGTCTTGAAAACTTTTTTTTTTTGAAAATGTTTTGGAAAAAAAGCTTGGGTGGCTGGGTGTGCTCGGCCCATGTGAGTCTAGGGGGTTTTCTCATTGATTGAGGACCCCCCAGACCTCCGGGAGTGGTCGTGCACGGTGGTGAGGGCTAGGCCCGTGGCCACGCCTCAAGGAACTCCTCTTCCATGCCTACGGTTAAGGTAGGGGGGGTCCTATCCTAGGCTTGAGTTGCTGTAAAATGAGCATAACAAATGATATGGGACCCCTGGAATGAGACCAGGGGTCCCTTACAGCAAAAACAAACAAAATGGGAGAAAGAGTATACCCTTGCAATAGCAAAAAAAAGTGCTTCTGTACGGCGGCAGCAGCTACAGGCGGGCCTGGGGAGGATTAGTGGAGTCTATACGGGGGTTAGGGAGTGGTCTAAGGCTTAGGTGGATGAAGGTCAGAGACGTAGGAGGAGTGATGAAGGGCTGGCCGAATGGGTGAATGTATTGTAAAACAAAAAATTTTAAAAATTTTCTGCACAGTAGCTATGGTTGTGAAAGAATGGAGCAAGGTTGGTGATGGTTGCAAACCAAGGTGAGGGTATCCGTTATGGGGTTTAGGGGGACGACCTAGGATCTAAAGGGATGGGGTATAGAAGTTTAAAGAAGGTAGGGGTGGGCTGGACGCTGTGCACAGAAGAAATTTTTTTTTCTCCAAAACCTCTCCTCACACAATGGCTACCGTGGGATTTTAAAGGAGAGGAGCGAGAGGGATAAGGCTTGGGGCATTTTCGGAATGTGTGGACGCGTGGGGGACACAAGGCTGGAGGGAGGCAGAAGAGCAGGGGCAGTAGCCTGGGTGGTGGCCTGTACACTGTCTCCACGAGGAAGACAGTGAACAGTGCCCTGGTTTGAATTTTTTTTTTTGTTTGTTTGTTTGTGTGCTTCATGGGCCTACCCCGTAGCATGTGGCCCATACACCCTTGGCTTTGCCAATTGAGGGTTTTGGCACCAAATTTGAATTTTGAAAAGGTGGGCCCCACCCTAATGGGCCCTAGAAAGTCATGGGCCCATGTTTGGGCCTACAAAAGGCCTTGAGCTTGATCTAAGAGTTGTCCTAGGGTTAGGTGGAGCAAATCATGATTAAACTCTTAACCATGGTCAAACGGGGGTGTAAAAATGGGGTGCTGACAGCTGCCCCTCTTTGTCGGAGAGTGCCGATTAGGCAATTGATCGACAAAGACTGGAAACATCCTATTTTTACACCGAGATGAATGTTAGGAACGATGCATGCTGTGCAAATGACGAGTGTGGTGAAGTGATAAATACTACTGCTAGCGGATAGCGAGTAGCCGGGGAAGAACATGAATGTAGTGATGGCGTGGCCCTAAGGCACTGGCCGGAAGGAAATGTCACTCGGAAGCGACGAGAGGGATCGATCGAAACAACGTTTCCCGGGGGATATTACCCGGATCGATCGGAGGACACACCGGGTGTCGAGAACACAGGGGATGTTAGGCATTCTGGGTGTCGACAAAGTGTGTTATATCGACGCTCGCCTGGGATGCTAAGGACACACTGGGTGTCACGGAGGGGGACATGCAGGAGGTAGTGTTGCAGTGTGACGAGATTGTCACGGAGCACACAGGATGCCCGGCATGCGATGTGTCAACAAAATGTATTATATCAACGCTCACTGGGATGCCAAGGACACACGAGGGTGTCACAGAGGGGGACATGCAGGAGGTAATGCTGCAGTGTGACGAGATTGTCACGGAGCACACAGGATGTCCTGCATGCGAGGTGTCAACAAAATATATTATGTCGACGCTCACCTGGGATGCCAAAGACACACGGGGGTGTCACAGAGGGGACATGCGAGTGGTGTACACTGTCAAGGTACACGCGGGATGTCGGGCATGCAAGGTGTTAACAAAATATGTTATGTCGACGCTCACCTGGGATACCCAGGACACACGAAGGTGTCACAAAGGGGACATGCGGGTGGTGTACACTGTCAAGATACACGCGGGATGTCGGGCATGCGAGGTGTCGACAAGGTGTGTTATGTCGACGCTCACCTGGGATGCCCAGGACACACGGGGGTGTCACAAAAGGGACATGCGGGTGGCGTACACTGTCAAGGTACACGCGGGATGTCGGGCATGCAAGGTGTCGACAAAGTACGTTATGTCGACCGCTCACCTGGATGCCCAAGACACACGGGGTGTCACAAGGGGACATGCGGGTGGTGTACACTGTCAAGGTACACGCGGGATGTCGGGCATGCGAGGTGTCGACAAAGTGTGTTATGCCGACGCTCACCTGGAATGCCAAGACACACGGGGGTGTCACAAAGGGACATGCTGGTGGGTGTACACTGTCAAGGTACACGCGGGATGTCGGGCATGCAGAGGTGTCGACAAAGTGCGTTATGTCGACGCTCACCTGATGCCCAGGACACACGGGGGTGTCACAAAGGGGACATGCGGGTGGTGTACACTGTCAAGGTACACGACGGGATGTCGGGCATGCGAGGTGTCGACAAAGTAGGTTATGTCGACGCTCACCTGGGATGCCCAGACACACGGAGGTGTCACAAAGGGGACATGCGGGTGGTGTACACTGTCAAGGTACACGCGGGATGTCCGGGCATGCGAGGTGTCGACAAAGTGCGTTATGTCGACGCTCACCTGGATGCCCAGGACACACGGGGTGTCACAAATGGGACATGCAGGTGGTGTACACTGTCAAGGTACACACGGGATGTCGGACATGCGAGGTGTCGACAAAGTGCGTCATGTCGACGCTCACCTGGGATGCCCAGGACACACGGGGGTGTCACAAAGGGGAGATGCAGGTGGTGTACACTGTCAAGGTACACACGGGATGTCGGACATGCGAGGTGTCGACAAAGTGCGTTATGTCGACGCTCACCTGGGATGCCCAGGACACACGGGGGTGTCACAAAGGGGAGATGCGGGTGGTGTACACTGTCAAGGTACACACGGGATGTCGGGCATGCGAGGTGTCGACAAAGTGCGTTATGTCGACGCTCACCTGGGATGCCCAGGACACACGGGGGTGTCACAAAGGGGACATGCGGGTGGTGTACACTGTCAAGGTACACACGGGATGTCGGCATGCGAGGTGTCGACAAAGTGCGTTATGTCGACGCTCACCTGGGATGCCCAGGACACACGGGGGTGTCACAAAGGGGAGATGCGGGTGGTGTACACTGTCAAGGTACACACGGGATGTCGGGCATGCGAGGTGTCGACAAAGTGCGTTATGTCGACGCTCACCTGGGATGCCCAGGACACACGGGGGTGTCACAAAGGGAGCATGCGGGTGGTGTACACTGTCAAGGTACACAGCGGGATGTCGGGCATGCGAGGTGTCGACAAAGTGCGTTATGTCGACGCTCACCTGGGATGCCCAGGACACACGGGGTGTCACAAAGGGGACATGCTGGGTGTGTACACTGTCAAGGTACACGCGGGATGTCGGGCATGCGAGGTGTCGACAAAGTGCGTTATGTCGACGCTCACCTGGGATGCCCAGGACACACGGGGTGTCACAAAGGGGAGATGCGGGTGGTGTACACTGTCAAGGTACACACGGGATGTCGGGCATTGCGAGGTGTCGACAAAGTGCGTTATGTCGACGCTCACCTGGGATGCCCAAGACACACGGGGTGTCACAAAGGGGACATGTGGGTGGTGTACACTGTCAAGGTACACACGCGGGATGTCGGGCATGCGAGGGTGTCGACAAAGTGCGTTTATGTCGACGCTCACCTGGGAATGCCCAGGACACACGGGGGTGTCACAAAGGGGACATGCGGGTGGTGTACACTGTCAAGGTACACGCGGGATAGTCGGGCATGCGAGGTGTCGACAAAGTGGTTATGTCGACGTCACCTGGGATGCCCAGGACACAACGGGGGGGTGTCACAAAGGGGAGATGCGGGTGGTGTACACTGTCAAGGTGACACCACGGATATCGGGCATGCGAGGTGTCGAAAAGTGCGTTATGTCGACGCTCACCTGGGATGCCAAGACACACGGGGGTGTCACAAAGGGACATGTGGTAGTGTACACTGTCACGGTACACGCGGGATGTCGGGCATGCGAGGTGTCGCCAACGTGCGTTATGTCGACGCTCACCTGGGATGCCCAGGGACAACGGGGGTGTCACAAAGGGGACATGCGGGGTGGTGTACACTGTCAAGGTACACGCGGGATGTCGGGCATGGCGATGGTGTCGACAAAGTGCATTATGTCGACGCTCACCTGGGATGCCCATGACCACACGGGCGGTGTCACAAAGCGGACATACGGGTGGTGTACACTGTCAAGGTACACACGGGATGTCCAGTGGTGTACACTACAAAGGTACCCAAAGAATGTTCAAAGATTTGAGGTATGGCCTGGAGGCACTAGCCGGATTGATGTTGATATGACTGAAAGGCACTGGATTTTGATCAAGATGATTGATGATAAGGTGCGCGACTTGATTAAGTGCGTACGGCTAAAGTGCAATGTGTTGTGCGACTTGAATGTATTGGATGAGCTTTCACCTTGTATGCAGCTAATATGTAGCTATGATGTATTGAGTGCAACTTGATTGTGTGCAGTTAGAGTGTAATGTGAAACTTGGATGCAGCTCGTTTGAGCGCAGTGAATGACATGATTGAGTGTGTGCAACTAGAGTGCAGCTGGATTTGAGTAGCTAGAGTGCATTATGTACGACTCGATTGAGTGTGTGTAACTAATGTGCAGCTTGATCTGAGTAGCTAGAGTGCATTATGTGCGACTCGATTGAGTGGGTGCAACTAATGTGCAGCTGGATTTGATTAGCTGGAGTGCATTATGTGCGACTCAAGTGAGTGTGTGTAACTAATGTGCAGCTTGATCTGAGTAGCTAGAGTGCATTATGTGCGACTCGATTGAGTGGGTGCAACTAATGTGCAGCTGGATTTGATTAGCTGGAGTGCATTATGTGCGACTCAAGTGAGTGTGTGCAACTAGTTTACAGCTAGACTTGATTAGCTAGAGTGCATTATGTGCGACTCGATTGAGTGTATGCAACTAGTGTGCAGCTTTACACGGCTTGACTTATACATGAGAGGTTAGACTAGTCCTGGTTTCCCTAGTGTGGCATGCAGGTTAAAGGAGGGTTGGGTATATGACGCGCTCTTGGAGACCAGTCCTTTGCTATTTGAAGATTCTGAAGGCATTTGATTTTGCTCTCGCTTCTTGTTGAAACCGTGATGCATCTCGGGCGATTGCTGAGTTCTGTTTGACCTGGCCAAGCCGGTGGAAAGACACTTAGAATGTGATTTACCTGGTGAGTATTGGGATTCTGGCGGTGATTGAGAGACGTCACAGGATTTGACAGACTTGGAAGACTTCGAGGATGGCTGATCCGACGAGTATGAGAACTCTGATGGTGACCAGTAGGAGACTCATAATTTGAAGTTGAATGCTTCATTTGCTAATGTGATTTAACAAGGAGATCACTTTCACAAGGTGAATGGATTTTGTCCTTAGGGATAGAGTACGATGCTAAGCAGATTTGTCCTGTTATGCCATTGATGAAGTCATGATTTGCATCTTGCGGAGTCGGGCTTTGCTGAGGACTTGGGGTAGCTTTGCCAATGAAAGTTGCTCTGCCTCGCTGCTGATTGAGTATTCCGGCTGGGGAGACGCTTGCTGAAAAGAAAACTGGATGCTTTCAGATTCTTGCATGGGAGAATGTTTATAGAGAGCAATTAGAGGCTTCTGCTAGGGATCCGCTAGGGAATGTGCCCCTGTTGTAGACCACTACTGATGATCTGCTTTTTGCTGGGGAATTAAGCTTTGCTAGAGGCTACTGTTGGGGGATCTGTTTTTTCGGGCCATCTGCTAGTGACCTATGGGGGATTGTCGGGAATTCGGCGAGCCTGATTATTGCTGGATTCTTTTGCTAAACTGCTCTTCAGCTTTTCTCCTTTTTTTACCATTGGAATGACCAAGTCAATGGGGTTCGCATAGTTTTTACGCAATGAGGCCGTTGCCGGTTTTCCTCATGCCTGCGAAGCTGATAAGTTTTCTTCCCTTTTTTGCCCCTAGTCTCGAGACCAGGTCTGGGGTTCGCGTAATTTTTGCGCACCAATGCCATTTCTGGTTTTCATTGGACCCGCGATGGATTTGAACGGAGTTCTGTTCCCATTCCTTGGATGTCGGTGTCTCGCTTTCAGATACTTGCGTGATAAGCTGCTTGCACTTTCAGTCTCTAGGGGATCTAGGAAGACTTGTGATAGGATGAAATGTAGGCTGGGGGACTGAAGTTTGGGACACCCTAGGATTTCTCCTTTGCAGTTACTCTTTTTTGGGGATCTCTTTCGTTGTACTTGTTGTACTCTCCTGAGGATTTGTATTTTTGAATTTCCAGCGGAGTTTGTTTTTTTTTTTTGGAATTTAAAAGAGGTTGTCTCTGCTGGGGAGAGTTTCGAGAGAGGTTGTCTCTGCTTTGGGATTTTTTTTTTTTTCTTTCGCGAAAGATTTTCCTTGAAAGGTTTCTGCTGGGGACAGAGTCCGGAGAGGTTGTCTTTATGGGGAGTTTCTGACTCTTAAAATGTTTCAACTTCTTTTTTGGGTTTTCCTTTAATGGAATTTTTTTTTTTACCCTTGACTGGAGAAGTTGAGAGGATTTTTTGCTCTATCTCTGCAGGGAGACATTCCAAAGAGGCTTTGGTTCCACTGGGGATGGTTTGACTCTACGTAGTGGAGATTGGGGTGGTATGATCCCTTTTTATGACCGCACCTGATTTGTCAGGCTGCCTACGTACCCTTTATAGGATCAGGTCATGACGTAGTTCAAGCAAATACCACAGATTGGCAAGGGAGGGTGTCCCTGAAGAGGTTTTATGAAAGAAAGGCTGTTAGGCTCAAAGGGGCTAACTAGCGGATTTCATTGATCTGTAAAAAGGGTTTACATTGAAGGGGACGAAGGGGTGCCAAAGATGGCTTCCTGTCTTTTCCCGAAGCGGCTAAAAGTGCAAGCGTTATTAGGCAAGACCTTAAGCGCTGTTCTTTGATTTTGCCCATTTGATTGGTTCGGGATCTGGTAGTCATTCTGATATTGCCTCATGCTTTGTTGGGTGAGGTATTTGCCCCTAGTAAATCTGTGCAACTTTTCCCGCAGTTGTTAGTTACTTGTTCGGGTGTCAGCTCTTGTTCAAGTTGCCCCCTGCTCCAAGCATTGTCCTGGGGGAGCTTACGTCAGATGACCGGAGATGGGCTTGCCCCTTGCTTTTGATTGCCCCCTGCCCCTGGTCTGGCGAGGTCTTGACCTTTACATTCAGAGATGCTACCCAGCTCTGTACAGGACAAGGTTCCTGGATGAGAATTCTGCTTTTCATCGTATTCTGCCCCTGGGGATTATGAGTTTGATTATCTGTTTAGGTAATCTCTTGTTAAGGCAGATAAGCTTAGGAAGCATTCAGCTATGCTACGCAAGTATGAAGATGAAACTCTTAAAAAAGTGATTTCATTAAATTGAAAGAGTTTGACTGGACTCATACAGGGCCACTGCGGCCGACTCTTACGTGAAATAAATCCTAACTAAGACAGACTTAGACTGGGCTTGGCTCTGATCAACCGAACTCAGCATTTTGTTTTCAAGTCTCCTTCTTCAAACGAGTTGGTGAAGACACTGCTCTAGGTGGCATGAAGGCGGCTTGATGATGGGTTGATGAGGGGATAGGGTTTTCAGGAACTCCAGCTACCAGGCACATAATCAAGTTTGCCCTCGTTGATTAGGTCTTCAACTGCATGCTTCAAAGCGATGCAGTGATCAGTAGAGTGCCCAGGGCCTTGATGAAAAGCACAGTGTTCATGCTCCTTGTAGTTGTGGTTCCGTTTGGCTAAGGGTTGCAATGGGGTAGGACCACGGAGTGTGATCAATTTCCTATCAATGAGAACTGGTAGGAATTGGCTGAGAGGAGAAGGGGTGAAATGCTTGGGTGGTGCCCGCTCTTTCTTAGGCTTGGGGAGCGGGTTAGAGGAAGGTTTCTGTGGTTGTGCCACTGGGTTGGATGCGTTTGTCTGAGAGGTAGGGGGACGGATCTGGGTTTGCCCTTGTGCCACCTGGAGCTTGTTGAGAGCAGTAGCCATATCTTGGATGAGAGACTTGATTTCCTTGATGTCTTGCTCTTGACGGAGGAGAGTTGTCAAGATGATTTCTTGGCTGCTCGATGCTTCTCCGCGTTCCATCGCTTGAGTCCTTAAGTTACCGCCTCAGTAAGGTGAGATCTGGAAAGATAGAGCGAGTCAATACCGGGGGTAAGGTATGTGAATCTAAAATGCATGAGCATGCACGGGTAAAAACCCAATGAATGAGGTGAGACTCAAAAAGAGAAAAGACTCGACCCTAAGCAACACTCCTGATGGGATAGAGTGAAGGATAGACATGGTCTATTGATTCTTGTAGTTGAGTCACTTCTAGGAGTGCTGTCGACTACATGATGTATGGGCTGTACTCTAAAGATGCATGAGTGATGCCTAGGCTAGGATAGACTGGGTTCTACATTTTCTAGATGGGTGCAAGTGTTGTGTCCTAGTAATGCAGATGCAGTGACAGTGCATGTGTAAATGCCTAGTGTAGTATAGCATACCGGTGATGCAAGTGCAAGTGTAAGGTGCAGTGTACATATAGTGTATGTGCAGTGATCCTAGCTAGTGCAAATGTTGTGCATGGACAATGATGAGGGTGCATGGATGATGCAATAATGTCAGAGGGACCCAGTGCAGGTGTTTGTGCCTAATGTCATGGTACAATTGTGAATAGAGTGACTTATCGGTTATGCACGTTTATGATGTGAGGAAGAAGATGCAAGAAAAGACTTTGTGCGGGAAAAGAGTACAGGACTGTGACTCAAAAAGAGAAAAAGACTCGATCCTAGGCAGGTCCATCAGGGATCGCGAAGTCAAGCGGTCGGGGCACACCGTCTAGGTCCATGATTTTCTGTTGGAGGGATGTGACCTCAACCTCCAAATTCTCAATGGCTTCAGCAGCATTGAACGACCGGGATCCGAACTGTCGGATCCGAGGAGTCATCTCAGCCTTTGCACTGTCAAGGTGCTCTTGATAAAAGTGTAGCTGAGCCCTAATGACGGTTGTTTTTCTGGTGTCGCCTTTCCGCTTCTTCTGACAAGACCGGACTGTCTGCTCGAGATGCTCGATCTATGGCCTGAAGTTTTGCTGTCCCGCTCTACATCCTGAATGTTTGTTGAGCCTTCCGTAGCTGCTTCTCTTTCAGCTGAATTTGAAGCTGTCTCTTCAGGAAGATGTTTCTCCAGTGGACTACCTTTTCAGCCAAGGGTTTTGTCCCGTGTGACGGAGCCGAGATGGGTGTGGGCAGTTCCCTGGGTACAGACATGGGAGATGGAATGTCAGGATTTTCCATCCAAAGTCGGTATACTGCATCTGTAGGTGGTCCTAATGTAACCACAAAGTCTGTTCGCTGATCTCGCCTGAAGTTTTTGCCAATCTGACTGGAATCGACCTGTGAGGCTGTCGGGACGTTACAGTGAAAGTGATCCAATCATTTCTCTGCCGGTCTATAACTGGGATACGGTAAGGGAATCCGAACTGTCGAAGGACTAGGAGTGGAATGTAGGCTGCGGAGCCTGTAAGTCTGGCAAGGATCATCCATTGCCTTCCAGTGATGACAACTCACTGCCGTATGATCTCCTCTGACAGGGTTTGGAGAAGCTGGTAGAGCTTTTTGATGTTTGTAGTTGCTATCGAGCCTTGATTCTGAGAAATCTCTCGATGTAGACTGTAGACTTCACGGAGGTTGATTGGTGCAGCTATGATCGTAGGCAGGTGTCCTGCTAGCCACAAGTGTAGGAGATATGCACTGGCATGGAAGATGCCCCTTCTGTGGTCTGCTGCTTGATTGAGAGCCCTGAGAAGCTCTGCAAAGATGATTGGTACTGTGCAGGAGTTGTGCATGTCCTTGAGGATCCCTACTTTAACTGGTTTGACAAGGGTACGACATCTCGGGAATACCAACTGAGGTATGGTTATCAGTGCAAAGGCAGTGAGGCTGGGAAGTTCCGCTACTAGAGTCAGGGTTTCCCTTGCACTTGTACTACTTTCAAGATACTCTACTGGTATCCGACCAAAAAGAGCTGTTAGGACCGGGCTACAAGCAGGCAGGCTTGATATGCAAAACCTGGACAGGTCTGTCTGGTATGTTGTCTTGTAGCGCGGTACTATGCCTTCGCCGTCCATGTTTAACCCTAAGATGCGCTGAATCTCTTCCAGTGTTGGACACAGTTTGTTCTTACCAAAACGGAACACCATGTAAGATGGGTTCCAACACTGGAAATCTGCATTCATGAGGCGCGGATCTGGTTTAACCATGGATAGGTTTAGGATAGTCCCGGTTTTGTAGTACTGAGCCCAAGCGATACCCTGGCTCGGGGTGAAGACCTCAATTGCTTTCTGGAGGTTGTAATCACATGCCCCCTGAGAAGTCAAATGCACAGGCCGGTTGACCAATTGACTGGGTTATCCTTGAAGGACCTGCCATCTAGACTCGATGTGAGTGCACTGTGTATGCAGATGAATGATGCAATATTTTCTGGGTGTGACAAGGCACATGTGATCCGATAGGGCAGACGGACAGAGTTCCGGCATGCTTTACCTGGGTTGTTGAGAACCGGGGGCCTATCAGGTCAAGGTCGGGTATAGGTCTGGTGAAGACCTAATCGACTGGGATTTGAACCCCATATGCTATGTCAGGAAGCAGGGTAGGATGTGTTTTATTACAAGCACAAGGTTGGCTCATTACATGCCCCTGATGGGTGGTTATCCGGGTAGAGTGTGCCCGGGTAGTCAACCATGACTGGGGACAGGTATAGGGTGCAAGCAAGTTAGGGTTTAGAGTATCCTTGCAAGTGGGCTGCTTGTAAACTATACCTTAGCCTAGGCTATATGTATGCATGCTGGGATATGCAAGAGTGTGTTCCTAAGGATGGGGGGATCACTTAACACCGTATATGCGACTCCCTGAAAGGGACGATTGGTGTAAGCGGGAGCGTTCAGAACCGTTTCCTGAGGATAGTCACCCAACAGGCCAAGTTCCGCGGACCTCCAAGACTGTTAAGCCTCTGTCACTGAGGATAGTCATCCAGCAGCCGTGAGCGTAATAAGCCTGTCTAATAGGTATTGGGTTGATTACACTACAATAGTATGAATGATATGCACAGTACACAAATCATCAAAGAGATGTAAAATGATTAGTATTATGTTAAATACTTAAGCATTTGATTAATTTGAGGTTTAGTTTGGCTTAAACCTAGGTTCCGGGTTGAACCTTAAAATCCCCAGCAGAGTCGCCAGAGCTGTGAGCGCGGGTTTCGGGGGAACCCTGGGGTGCATCTCACGGGTTGAGTTAAGAGTCGCCACCTATTCATTCGGAAGGGATAAGTCCCCGGGATTTGGATAAGGTCTTGGTCTGTGATCAGAGATCAGGGTAAGAGGTTCGGTTAAGTCCGGGGAAGGGGTTAGGCACCCCGGCACTTCCACTTTCAGTGGTTCCCTACTTGCTAGGATTAAGCCAAACTAATCTCAATTTTAATCAAATGCTTTAAGTATTTAAGAAAATGCTAATCTAAGAAGGAGAAAATCCTAGACTAGGGTCGAACCCGGGTTGGGCTGCCTACGTACTCACATAGGGGTGAGATCAGACCGAGCGTAGTTCTGGCACATGAGCCTGTGCCAAGGCTAGGGGTGTGTGTGTGTGCACCAAGGGTGGCTTAGGGTCTAACCGGGAGGCTAGGGGTGGTTGACCGGGTTGGTCAAGTGCTTGGTATTGGGCCCGGTAGGCCTAAGGTAAGTCTGATAGGGTAGGGTTGGGCCCGGTAGGCCGAGGGTGAAGCCCGGTAGGCTAGTTTGGGCCCGGAAGGCCGAGATTGGGCCCGGTAGGCCAAGGGTGAGCCCGGTAGGCTAGGGTTTGGCCCGGTAGGCCGAGGAGTGAGGCCCGGTAGGCCCAGGGTGTCTTAACCAAGGGTTAGGGTTGCTAACCGAGGTTAAGAAAGGTGATTAACCTTGGTTAGGGGTGCTAACCATGGTTAAAAAAGTCCAATATCAGATTTTTTGGTCCTTTTGAATTTTTCTGATTTTTTTGGGATTTTCTCAGATTTTTTCCCAACGGTCAAAGGTGCTTAACCGCGGTTAAGGAGGGGAGGTCACCATGGTTAAGGGTCTTAACCATGGTTAAATGGTCAAAAGAGACCATTTTTGGGTTTCTCCTAATATTTTGGATTTTTTGAGCATTTTTCCAGATTTTTTCCGGGTCAGGATTTTTTACCCGTGGTTAAGGGTCAAAAATGGGGTCGACTCTGATTAAGTATCTTAACCACAGTAAAAAATGAAATTGAAGACATTTCTGGATTCCATGTAATATTTATGATTTTTTGATGATTTTTCCAGAATTTTTGCTAGGTCATGGGCCGCTTAACCATGGTTAAATGTTAACCACGGGTGAGTTTAACCATGGTTAAGGGGCCGACTGAAGCAAAAGTGGGTCCAAGGTTCATGGCAGGGCCTAGACTGGCCTCCTACCCGGTCTGGGCCCCCACAAATATCTGAAATTGCAAAAAAACTCCAAATTTTCATCAAATTTTTAACCATAG